>OZ025303.1:102649331-103330998 GCA_964019185.1 Maratus speculifer
GTGTACATATATATAAATATACCTGTGTACACATATCTATACCTGTGTGTACATATAATATAATATACATATATAGTATAAACAAATTAACTCATTAAATTTGAAATTTATCTGTGCACCTTTTAAAGACAATTTTTGACAGTTCAAAACTAATAAAAAAGGGGAATTGATACATGACAACTACAGTTATTAACTAATATAAAATTTAAACATTCTTTAACCCTCCAATTTATTCCAACCATTGAAATCTGTCTATCAAAAATAAAAATGTTTATTGATTACTGTAACAATTCATTGAATAATGTAATCATTTCATATTTATTTTGTAACTGTCTGTACCTTATTTTCTTCCGATTAAAAAAATGTATTGGCTTTGCAGTTTCTTTTCATTTTTTATGTGTACAGATTATATTATGTTATTTTAAATTTATTATTTTTTAAATATCTCAGTAAAAAACTAACCTTTTTCACTGGAAATTATAAATGTGTAAATTAAAATTGCCTTAAAAAGCAAGCTCTAAAATTGATGAGTTTAGATGATCTAGAACTTGAAAATGCACCAAACAAACAAACAAGTTGGGAATTGCACGTGAAGCGTAGCAAATGAAGTGCGTTCATACGATAACGAAGTTTTAAAAATATTGCTCTCATATATCAATCTCATAAGATTGTAAATAATTACAATTAAAATGCGCACCAAACAATGTTCTCCCTATACCATTATGTAATGGAATACTTTTGTGTGTCCTTGTAAATCAATAACAAATATTCTTTGCACCACAGATTATGCAAAATGTATGTTATAATATGTACTTTATAGATGCATATCAATTTTATTACGTTCGAATGACTGTAACACCATTAAAATGCATTTGAAACTTTTTTCCCCATTGACCGTAATGTAACGTAATCCTTTTGATTGTCCCTGTAATTGATCTATGCATCCGATTTTTATAAAATTTGAAATGACTCGACAAAATTATGTAATAATTATGTATTTTAAATTTCAAACGATTCAGTTGGGTAGTTTTTGCATTGTTATATGCGGACAGGACAGACAGGCGGACGGACTGAACGACAACAATAGGTGCTACACATTTACATAACTACGAACGCACCTAAAAATAAATATGAGAATGCTAATGTCAACGAACCAAAAGAGAAAATGCTAGCAAAAATTCATCTATTTTCTGGCAATGTTTTGAGGAAATTGTGAATGAACAAAAAGATTGTGGCACTAGCACTAGTTTAAAATCACCGCATGAAGAATTGGTACAAAAAGAGTTACAATGCTTTTACAGACACCCGGTATATAAATGTATGGTTTCTTATTCCGTATTCTTTTTTTAGAATTGTTTTTTTATGCTAAGTGGTTGGTTAAATTTAATTGACTGAATTCATTAGTGATTCAATGTCATCAGCACGATGTTCAGCATAAGAGTGAGAATATTTGACATCCATTGAGAAACTCGAGATTTTATGACTCATTTTATTTAACTACCTAGGACATGTTGGATTCATGCACGTAATACGAAATAGACAGGTTGGAACACTCTTACCCATCGCAGATTTCACGCGATCGTGGTAGGCTGAATACAGGGTTGCCACAGGCGACTATTTTTTAATTCAGACAGACATCAGTTTTTCTAAACAGAAATCCTTAACACTCTGACAATATTTGCAAGAAAAATATACTTCAAAGTTTTTATTAGAAAAATATTGGTGCAAACCGAATATAAAAATAGTCGCTTGTTCGTTCGTGCAGAAGACTTGTAAAACTGACACTTCATTTGCATGGTGAAGGGAAAAAAAAAACTTTTTCAATTACGTACAACTTTTCAAAAAACTCTTATATGCACCTTCAACAACTGTTTATTCTGAACATAATAGAGGCCTGCCAAATTTATAGTAGTAAAAGAAATGCCCTGTCTACTAATAATGTAGAATGTTTGGTGTTTTTGCACCATACCATAATTTGAAACATAATAAATTTAATTATTAATTTTTTATTGCATTTATTGTATTTTCAGTTTATTTATCCAAAATAAGTCGTTTCTGTTTTCCTATACATAAAAAAATATTTTTATTTGTATAAATTTGAAATTTTTTTTAGGGATTTTGTTCTTAACTTTTTTTATATTTTGCAGACATATTGTTAAATACAGAGTAAATAGTTTTATGAATTACTACATATATTATACATTGATATTCGAATAATTTTTACAGATCAGTTATCAATTCATATGCTTAAAAAATGAAATTCTTACAACTACTCGGTATTAGCCGAGTACTCAACCAAAATTTGGCCGAATACCGAGTACTCGGCAAATTGGCCGAATACCGAGTACTCGGTACGGCTCTAGTTATGACAACAGTTTAAGAAACATAGTACCTACAGTGTGAATATGCACAAATTTATCTTTCTGCGTCAGAGAGAGAGAAAAAAAAAGAGCCCCCCCCCCCCACAATCCCTTGAGCCCCCACTATTGTTCATTTCTAGCTACGGCCCTGGATATCAATAATAAGAAAATATTTCAAAATGAAAAGATACCAATATATGAAATATCGAAATGGACTTACATTCATAATTACTTGCGCAAAGCAGCATAATAATTTGTATGCTAATATAAAACCATTAATTCTAAAACAATATACAGTTGGCTCTCGTTAATTCGAACTCGTCGGAACCACAAGAAATGTTCAAATTATCCGAAGTTCGAATTACGGAAAGTATGAGAGGAAAACATGTTTAATATGGTATATTACAAAGGAATTAATGTTATAGTGTTTTTTTTATTTATTTATTTTATCTGTCATCATTAGAATATGACTTAATATCAGATTAGAATGTATAAATACATAAACTAATTAAAAGATTAGAAACAAGCACGATGGAAGGAAAATTTAAAGCATCACTGATGGACAGATGGGACACTAAGAAAGTGGATATCAAATGTATTGGATTATATGTATACTCGTTCGGAACAATTTTCACAAAAATCAAAGAAATAAAGTTATTCAAGTGATCTGAAATCCGTGAGAAAGAAAAGAAAAATGAAAAATCGGAATTCTAGTTAGTTCGAATTAAACAAAGTCAAGAGAAAATGAGTTCGAATTAATGAAAATTTTTAATGTTATTCTACCATTCAAAATTTCGGGACTTCATGTTTAGTTTGAATTAAGCGAAGATTCGAATTATCCGATTTCGAATTAACGAGAGTAGACTATATCAGTAAAAATTGAAAAAATGAATTAAAAGGAATATTTGAATTTGCAGAACTATAGTAGACTGATCGGACTCCAAATACTATAGAACTACAGATTAAGTGTGTGGTTTCACCTTTGCATCAGTTATGAAAAGCAAAGTAATATGAATTTGGGGTTACATACATTAATTACACTGATAAACAAGGTTTCTGTTTCTAACTAAGTATGTAGTGACTATTATATTTTAGGTGGTGCTGTGAAAGAATATGCCATTAAAAACTTTCCATCACCCACAGATTTTTAAAAAATTCAAAATCCTGAAAATCTCAATTTTGCCCAGTAGCAGAAAGTTGTGACTGAGTCTGCGACAGAAATGTAGCGGGATGAAAATTGTCTGCGGGGGTAATGTTACAATTTTTGATTAGCCAGGCACCATTGTTATATATTGTATATAGACATATATTTCTATATACAACACAGACACCTGATTAATCTAAAAGTACCCTTATGTACATTATAAATAGGGTTCTTACTGATTAATATTATAAAAATAAAACTGTTTTTTAACTATAGTAAACCTAAATAAGTTAACAGAAAAATTAATATTTTTTGAAGAATTAGATAGTAATGATGTGTAAAGTGGCTCTTTAAGTTTGAAGTTACAGCTCAATTCATTTAAAATTAAAAGTAAGTAGCTAAATGTATAGAGCAACTTTTGTGAAAGTCGTAAAATCATAACTTGAAAACGATCAAAATAATCATCAATTGAATAAGTTGAAAATCCGTTATTGCCAAAATGAAGCAAAAACAAGAGGGATTGTATCCATATATTCATCGATTAGTGTCATTATAGAATGCACAATACGGGACATACTACTACATTTGGATAAAATCCCTCATTTTTTTGCTTCATTTTGGAAACAACTGATTTTGTCCTCGGAAGTTGCTCTAAACCTAAATAAGTTAATAGAAAAATTAATATTTTTTGAAGAATTAGATTGTAATGATATGTAAAGTGGCTCTTTAAGTTTGAAGTTACAGCTCAATTCATTTAAAATTAAATTGAAATATAGTATAGTATATATTTATTGAAAAAGTTTCTTACTTGCTTAAAATTAAAAGCACAGAAGAAATAGAGGGGGAAAAATCATTTATATTGTTACCTATGTAATAGTGATGAAATGAAGAAAACAATTACAATTCCATTGAACAGAATATGCTATAAGATTGCTTTCTTAAATTCTCAAAACAATTTTTTAGTTGTTAAATCAATATTATAATAAAATGTTAAACTGTGCTAAAAAAAAATTAAAAAGGGGGACAAAAATAATTTAAAATATCAAAATCTAAAAATAATTCTAGAAAGACTGCACAGAAAATTTAAAGTCCCTATTTTTTCACCATGAAGTATGTATGTTATACATTTATAGCAGTGATACTTTGAAATATAAAGTAAATATTATGAAAAAGAAATTGAAAATTTTGAATGATAATTTTTTTAAATACACTGGATTTAAAATTTTGATGCAGAAAAATCCATTTTTTGGAACAGCAAAATCAGTTTTTAAAGAAAGCAAAGAGAATTTTTTTTTTTTTTTTTTTTTTTTTTTTTGAAACAGCAAAATAAACTCCCAACTCTTTTTTTCTTTTCGTTTGTTTAACAAAATTTGAGTTTAGTTTGATGAAATATGCAGTTTTTTCGCGATCTTTTCTCGAAATTTACCTTTTTTTTTTACAATCTTATGACATAATTTGCGTTTTTTCGCGATCTTTTGACAAAATTTATCGTTTTTTCACGATTTTTTTTTCTTTTACAAAATTTGCCATTTTTTCGTTATTTTTTTTTGTCGTTTTCCCACGATTTTTAAACGAAATTTATCGTTTTTCCCGATCTTTTGGCGAAATCTCCCGTATTGTCCCGGTTTTTGTTAAAATCTGCCGTTTTTTTCGCGATCTTTGGGCGAAATCTGTCGTCTGTTCGCGATAATTTTGACAAAATCAGTCGTTTTTTTGCGATCTTTTGTTGAAACTTACCGTTTATTTATGATTATATGACGTAATTTGCATTTTTTCACGATCTTTTGATGAAATGTATAGTTTTTTCACGATTTTTTAACGAAATTTACCGTTTTTTCAGGATTCTTTGACATAACCTGTCGTTTTTCTGCGATTTTTTAACGAAATTTATCCTTTTTTCCCGATTTTTTGTCGAAATCTGTCGTTTCTTCGCGATCTTTTAACGTAATTTACCGTTTTGTTCGTGATCTTTTGACGAAATCTGCAGGTTTTTTCGCGATCTTTTGTCGAAATCTGACATTTTTCGCGATCTTTTGACGAAATTGATCGTTTTTTCACGATTTTATTTTTATTTTTTTACAAAATTTGCCATTTTTTTTCGTGATTTTTAGAAATAATTTGTCGTTTTCCCACGATTTTTAAACGAAATTTATCGTTTTTCCCGATCTTTTCACGAATTCTCCCGTATTGTCCCGGTTTTTGTTAAAATATGCCGTTTTTTCGCGATCTTTGGGCGAAATCTGTCGTCTGTTCGCGATAATTTTGACGAAATCAGTCGTTTTTGCGATCTTTTGTTGAAACTTACCGTTTATTTATGATTATATGACGTAATTTGCATTTTTTCACGATCTTTTGATGAAATGTATAGTTTTTTCACGATATTTTAACGAAATTTACCGTTTTTTCAGGATTCTTTGACATAACCTGTCGTTTTTCTACGATTTTTTAACGAAATTTATCCTTTTTTCCCGATTTTTTGTCGAAATCTGTCGTTTCTTCGCGATTTTTTTGACGAAATTAGTTTTTTTCGCGATCTTTTAACGTAATTTACCGTTTTGTTCGTGATCTTTTGACGAAATCTGCAGGTTTTTTCGCGATCTTTTGTCGAAATCTGACATTTTTCGCGATATTTTGATGAAATTTATCGTTTTTTCGTGATTTTTTTTACGAAATTTAATGCTTTTTCTCAACTTATTGGCGTAATCTGCTGATTTTTCGTGATTTAGTGGCGAAATTTGCTGGGTTTTTTTCCAAGATCTTTTGGCAAAATCTGTCGTTTTTTCGCGAAATTTTGTTTTTTTTTCACAATCTTTTCGCAAAATCTATCTTATTTTGCGATCTTTTAACAAATGTTGTTGATTTTGGGATTTTTTGGCGAAAGATTCCGTTTTTTTCGCGATCTTTTAACAAAATTTACCATTTTTTCATGATTTTTTGACGAAATCTGCTGTTTTTTCGCGATCTTATGTCAAAATACGCCATTTTTTGCAATCTTTTGATGAACTCTTTTTTTTTCTCGCGGTCTTTGAATGTATTTTGCCGTTTTTTCGCGTCTTGTTCACGTGTTTTTTTTTTTTTTTTTTTTTTTTTTTTTTTTTTTTTTTTTTTACAAAAAAGGAATTTTTTTTCTTTTCCAAGTTAGCAAATTTATCTGCAAGGGCAAAAATTAATCTGCGACGTACGTCGCGCGTCGCGCACTTTCTGCTACTGGGCAATTTTGTAGTATTTATTCAACACATACACCTTATGAAATTTATCATTTGGTATTTTAGTAATGACAAAATTTTAAATAAACATTCATAAAGCTTAAAATTAATATTTAAAACACTGAAAGTATGCATTGTTTATAAAGTTCCAGAAAAATATAGATTTTTTGTAAAAAGAAATGATATTAATAAGAAATTTCATATTTTATGTAGCTGTAAATGTCTTATCTGTGGGTGCTGTCTTATAGGTCATTGTTCCGAGTTATACTGTCAATTTAAAGCAGACATTAAACCACTTATATCATTACAATAGCGTAAATATCTTTTCTTTTAAAAAATGTTGAATATTTCTTATATCAATTTCGATGAAGAGATATCTTTGTATAGTTTTTCAGGAGATTCCAACCTTGCAATCTTGATCAAGTAATTCTGAGTTTTTCTTTGATAAATTTAAGTCTCTCACAAAATCATTTAATTCTTTTTGAGTTATTAGGTGTGGTTCTTCATTTATGCCAGGAGATTAGTTGACATCAGATGTCGAGGAATTTTCAGTTTCACCGATTTCCATTTCTACTGCTGCATCATCATATGTGAAATTCTCTGGAGGTTTCGGTATTTTTAAATCATCATTATGTAATGCTGGTCACATTGCTGAATCTAAGTTCATGTACTTAATTTTATGTTTACTTCTTGCAAAGAATCCTTTTAATTTTTGTAATACATTAGTAGCAGTCAGTTATTTGATCCTTCGGCACATGTCACATCACGGGTATAGCAAAGGACACACACTTTTTTGTACCTTTCATCCACGTCCGGAGGTTTGTAGCACGTTGTGTATAACAAGAACGAGGTGCTTATTTCTTATCTCGTTCAACTACTTTATATTCAAAGTACATATGATAGGCGCATCGATGCTTTTTCAAAGTTAGCTCCCCGCACACACAGCAAAAAGAATCGGGTTCATTAACGCATCCTCTAGACATGTTTTACATATTGTAGAGGAAGATATGATAATTATAATCAAAATTCAATTAAAAAGTCTTATAGAACAAAGAAATAGTAGTATATTCGCCCCGAAAGATAAGTTTCCACTGTCAGGGATTTGCGTTAAAGTCAAATACTGTGGGGGTGGCTAGAGCTGTCTGTTCAAGGTCGCTAACATAAAATTTATTAGGAGGACATCTGTTTATACTCTCTTGCTGTATCTTCTACCGTTGTAATTAGAAAAAGGAATGTTTGTGTGAATCAAATACATGAAAGAGAATAATATAATATAATTATAATGCTTATACGATGCCTACATACTCCAAAACGTATAAATGAAATTTCTCAAAAATGGAGGGTGATAGAAAATTTTTACAAACATATTCTTTTTCAGCAGCTTGAAATCTATAAGAAACACCCAACGTATATAGAGAAATCGAAAATTCGTTACAATTTGTTTATCAGTGTTATCTAAGGTTAGTATTGTCAAATTAAAGGAAATTAATTTCAGTTTTTATTTTTCTTATTTTTTTCCTTTTTACATTTTTATTCTCTTTTTACACATCTAAACATTAATGTCTGGTATATTTTTTCCATTTCTTTCCATTTTAACAATGTTATTATGATTTATTTTTAATGTTTTTCTCCATTTTATTTTGGTTTTATGTGTGTTGGTAACTCGAAATTCGTATTATTTTGCTTTTCATGACTGATGCGAAGATGAAACCACACACTTTATTTGTAGTTCTATAGTATTTGGGATATGATGAGTCTACTATAGTTCTGCAAATTCCCAAATATTCCTTCTAATTTATTTTTTTATACATATTGTTTTACAATTAATGGTTTTGTGTATGTATTATAATATATATATATATGTATATGTATATATATAGATATATATTAAAAAAAGTATTTTAAAATGTTGAAATGCAAACGAACTGCATATTAGAGAATAACTTCCCCATAGGTTTAGCATTACTTCACAAGTGCCTTCGCCAATAGGGACAGGAACCTTAATAAACACTGATGTCTGATCAATTTGGATCATTTACCAAATGAAACTCACTTAAATAAAAGACATTACTTTTTACATCAATTTTATTAAGGTGAGTAATATAGTACAGTAATTACTATTAAAAAAAAATTCATTATAATCCTCTTTTTTTTATTACAATGCAGCATAGTATAACGAAAAAGCTTTTAGCAGTAGGATTCTGCAATCAGTTTCTAAATTTAGAATGGATTAATGTAAAAGATAAAAAAACTGTTAAATCCTACAGAAAACTTCAAAAATGTTTAAAAACATTTTGACATACCCATACAGGGTTCACAGCGTCATGGAAAGTCATGGAATTTCAAAGTAGTCAGGGAAAGTCATGGAAATTTCAAAATATATCTTAAAAGTCAGGGAATTTACAAAGATTTTCTAAAAAGTCATGGAAAAATCTTAGAGAAAAAATGAAAAATGATGCGAAATTCATCAAAAAGTCGCAAAAGAGAGAGAGGGGGGGAAAAAAAAAATAGAAGTTTGAAGAACAATTAAATGAAAAAAGATATTAGTTTTGACAAAAGATTGGGAAAATAAGTAGCAAATTTTACTGTATTCCCATTTGGTTAAAGATATTTTTGAAATTTGGTCAGGGAAAGTCATGGAATTTTTTTGAGAATTGGTCATGGAAAGTCAGGGAATTTGCCCGTTATGTTTTGCTGGGAACCCTGCCATAAATATTTTTAAAATACAATAGACTCCCTCAAATCTGCAATCCTAAAATCCACACATAATTTATGGATGTAAACAATGAAACATTCAATTTATATACAGGGACAAAAATTGACTATGTTAGTCTTATATCAATTCCATTTATGTTTTAATTTGTAACTTTTGTCAATATTGCTGAATTCACGTTGTTTCATGACAAAATAATAAATTTATTTCTGAAAAAAAAAATCAAGATATTGCTGATATCTTGATATGGCAACCACAATCTTCTTACCAAATATATTTATGTATTTATCAAGTTTTTTTTTTTTTTTTTTTTGGTTAGCAGGTCAGGCTAAACCTGAAGTAAAACTTGCTTATTTTATGATTTTGATGTGAATAAGTGATGTACCTTTTTTGTGACAAGTTTCATTGAATAATTTAGGAAAAATACATTTCATCTTTTTAATGAATATTTAATCATGCATTATTGATTATTAACTTGACCTTTGATTTTAATATTTTAAACATTCTAAAAATATTTTAATTTATTACTTATCTTAATATATTATAACATTCATTAAAATTTCAATTCCATTATTAATGACATTCAAATTACAGTTTAAAAGATGTAAACAAAGTGATGACCAGAAATCTGCAAAATTCTGAAATCCGCAAAACCTCTGGTCTCAAGCTGTGCAAATTTGAGGGTGTCTACTGCATTAGTCTTTTAAAATCATCATTGCGATATGCATACTAGATGCTAATATAAATAATTACAAATTTGTTTATTTACTGTGTTGTGCAGTTTAAAATAATGCATTTTTATATTAAAATAATTTAATTTAATATGGAAAATAAACATTTTATAAGTAGTTTTTTCTCCTCTTTTTATATAAATGGCATAATTAATAATAACAATTTAAAAAATAATTGCTTTACATTTACAGTTCTAAAATCCATCACCTGTAACTGTCTATCGAACCTGAAGTTTGTTATTAAAAATAACTTATTTTTACAAAATTAATATTTTTAATATTAATTAAATTTTTCAATTTAGATTTCATATGATTTTACTTTGAGTTTAATTCTTTTACATTGTTAATATGCTTTAATTTTGAGCATCTGTTTTGTTTTCTGTTGGTTTTTTCCATTTCTTCTGTTATTTTTTTCCATTTTCTTCTACTATCCTGGAAAAAACCCAAACCTTGAGTATATACACCAAAATATATTATGCAGTAGACTCCTTCATATCTCCACAGCTTGGAAACAGAAATTTGTGTGGATTTTAGAATTTTGTGGATTTCGGGTCATTGCTTTGTTTACATTTTGTGACAGTAATTTAACTGCAATAATTCAATCGAATGTGTAATAAATGCTTGCAATACAATAAAATATATTAAAATAGTTAAGTAATAAACTAAAATGATAAAAAGTAAGACAGTTAAAAAAAAAAAAAAGATTAAATTACTAACAGTAATGGTTAAGTCAATAATAATGTAAAATTAAATATGCATAAGAAAAATGAGAAAGATTTTCTTTGAATTATTCAATGAAACTTTCCTCCTAAAGGTACCCTAATTTACATCAAAATCATAAAGTAAAGAAATTGTATTTCAGGTTTAACAAATCTTAATAATAACCATAACAGGTTGAATGATTAGCTATATTTTGTAAAAAGATTGGGATTGCAAGTTATATCAGCAATATCTTGATCAGAGCTGTATAATATAGGGGCAAGCCGTGCATAGCAATTTTTATTAACTTTGCCGAAAATTTTAGAAACAAAGCATTTTTTATTTTTGTAACTTTTTTTTATTACCAAAAATTGATAGTCTCAATTTTATGTACGAATTATTTACTGTTAGCACACAATTAAAAACAGGAACAATTTTTGAATTTTCCAGAAAATTTAAAGCATTTGATGACGAAAACTTTAAAAATTTGAAATCAGTCTGAAATTTTAGACCCAAAAATCGTGAATTTTGACAGATGATTGTCATAAATCAATTTCATCAATAGTTTGCAGAAAAAATCTCCAATTTCGTCAGTTTATCATGGAAAACATGTATTTAGTCAAAGTATCATGGGAAAAGTGCGAAATATCATTAAAGGGTTGTAAAAAAAAAAAAAAAAAAAAAAAAAAAAAAATACGCAAATTTTGTCAAAGGATAACGAAAATAAAACCCACAAATTTTGTCAAAGGATCATGAAAAAAATGTGAATTTTGTCAAAAACCTCGAAAAAATAACGAATTTCAACAAAGAATAGCATAAAAAAATGTGCATTTCAGCAAAGGACCGAGTAAAAAACTTATTTTGACAAAAGATGCTTGAAAATGATAAATTTTGATAAAGGACCATCCAAAAAAAGCAAATTTCGTCCATGAATTGGGTAAAAAACATGAATTATGTTCATGAATTGCATAAAAAATGCAAATTTCATCCATGAATTGGGTAAAAAACGTGAATTACGTTCATGAATCGCATAAAAAAGGCAAAAGTCGTCCATGTCAAAATAATATAACGCATAATTTTATTCAACATTAAATTAATTTGCAGAAAGTTTTTGACCCAATGTTTACGTGCCCAGAAAGTTTTTAGTTTTGTACAAGTCTGACCATGATGTTTTTCAGAAATAAATTTATGTTTTTTCACAAAAAAAACACAGTTCAGTCATAATATTGAGAATTACATATTAAAATGTATATTGAATCATATAAAACCAAATAATTTTTTAATTTTGTCCCTACATCTGAACTGTAAGTTTCATTGCTTACATCTGTGATGCTGTGCAGATTTTAGAACCTTACTAATATTAGAGAGTATACTTTATCTTTATCTATATTTATAGATTAAAATAAATTCAATACGGTGAATCAAATACTCTATTACATATGCATTTTTTTCTAAGTTGAAACATATTTCTTTCATTTGAATAAGTCTGGTACTGAAAATTATTCTTATACATGTGCTTTTGTACACAGGCAGTTTTAGGAATTTTTTATTCTGCTGAAATATTTCCTTTTGTAAAAATCTATTAATAAAAATGTGTTTAAAATATCTTATCAAATATTGTTTTCTCATGAACTTTAAATTTATTTCCAGACCTGGATATGCTATCTGAGAATTTCAAAAGTCTTTCCAAAAATAAAGACAGCTGTGATGTCATCCTTAAAGTCAAAGAGAAAGAATTTCGTGCACACAAAGTCATTTTGATGGCGCGTTCCTCGGTTTTTGCTGCCATGTTTGAACACGATACAGCAGAGAAACAAACTGGCATCATAGATATACCAGACTGTGATCCGGATTCTTTTCACGAATTCTTAGATTACTTATACTGTGGTAAAACAGAAAATATTTCGTTCCCTAGTTCTCTTCATTTGTATAAAATTGCGGACAAATATAATGTCCAGGAGCTGAAGTATTTCTGTGCTGAATATATGGAGCAGAATTTGACCGAAGAAAACGTATGTGATGCTGTAATACTGGCAGATTTGTACGATGAGACAAAGTTGATGTCTGCAGCTCAGGCCTTTTTCAATAAGAGTCTAAGCAAAATTGCAGTGACAATTGAGTGGGAAAATTTCATGAAAAATAACTATCGCTTGGCTAATAAACTTATAATACAGCTGTCAAAGAAAATTAAAATCATAGATTGATAATTCAAATGAAGAATCAATAATCAAAAAGAGAAATGGAATTTCCTTTCAAAATTTTTGAAGAATTTTTAAAAGCTTTGTACTGTAACGTGAGTGTAATTTCTTGTAAGAAATTAAAGATAAAATTTGATTATCCTTGTATTGTCTACCTTTTTTCAGGCATCTTACAGAAATTTTGTAAAAGTTTTCCATGTAGATAATACGCATAGAAGTGGAATCAAATGAAGTAATAAACCATTCTTTGTAGCTTAATAAACCTTTATTTGGCTGGTCAGAGCTTTCTTGGAGGGGGGGGGACGAAGACACAATTTTCAGCATTAGAGATGGGAATGCTCGGGAAAAAAACCGGAAAAATTGGGGAAAAAAAAACGTTTTTTTTCGGTTTTTTACGAAGGCTTATTTTTCAATTTTTCCGAACTGGAAAAATTGAAATTTCATTTATGAAATAATATAGTGAAAATTTTGTGATAGCTTCATTCTCATACTTTTTATTTTATTTATTTTTATGTTGAGTGTCCCACATGAAAACTTTAATGTGGGTAATCTGATCTCTGAGCAGAAATCTGAGAAGATTCGAAAGCATCTTTCACATTTTTTTCTTGTTTGAAACACAAGACCCTTTGCAAAATTTCTCTTGAAAATAGACATTTCAGAAAAAAGTTTAATCTACAAATTGAATCTTTCGCAAATGCAGTGATTGAAGAAAAATCTCATGCCATACAGCAGCTGAATCTTATCAAGTTGTATATATGCATTATTAAAAATGTCTAAATAGGACTCTAAAAATAGTAATAATTTCTTATTCACAAATTCTGAATATTTTTTTGTATAAGTATATATACAAGAAATTCACAATAAAAAGGATTACATAAAATAAATCTAGATATATAATTAAATGCAACTTCTCTTTTTAAAAAATTAATAATGTGCAAAATTAATTTAATAATATGCCGATTAATAGAAATGGTAAAATTAAAAATTTAACATAAAATTTGAAGCATGCATATATTACTTTTTTCTATCTTTTCAAGAAATAAGTATTGAATTCGTGAAAATTTTGACTTCCAATTTTTGGTGTATTTAAACATTTTAGAAGATCCTGAACACGATTTGGTAGTTTATGGAAAATAGCTGTCACTCTGTGAGTCTGTATGGGACAAAAATTTTATGGGCACTCGATCTCAAGAACTGATGCACATAATTTCGCAAAACTTTAGATTCAGTTACACCTTGATATAAACTCGAGATGTTTAGTTATTAGTGTATATCGCTCAACTGATGGCGCTGCTATGTTGCATTATTCATAATTTCCACAATAGTTCTATCTTAAGAATTAATGTATGTATTTTCATAAAACTTCAGATTAAGTTAATCTTAGATATAACTTTGTGCACATTACTTTTTGGTATAAATCGCTCAACAGATGACGCTGCTATGCTGCATTATTCATGATTATTGCAATAACTATCTCAAGGACTAAAGGACGATTTTTTTATCAAACTAGAAATTCACAGTTCCTGATATATATTAATGTTGTTTAGTTTTTGGTGTAAATTGCCCTATAGGTGGCACTACTATGCTGCATTTTCAAGTGTTGAATTTGAGCGATATCTCGCCAATTCTGGTTGTGCTTGGCGACCTTCCTTTTTACTTGGCGTGGTTTGTGCGCCGATTCGTCAGTACACGTATGTAACTCATGTCGGTATGACGTGCGTTTTGTTGCCGGCATAATTCTCAACTTTTTATTTTTCATTAAATGCATAATCAAGATGATTATTGAGTGATTAATTATTATTTAACATCACTTACAAAAATTCAATAGGTTATGGGCCCAGCACGCTTCCACTGCGCAAAATGCCGTATTTATGTGAACTTTAAGTGATTGGAATTTAAGCGTCGCGCCATTTTTTTCGTAGCGTTGTGTACTCCGGATTAAGAAGTTAAAAATGGCACCAATGGACTTTAAGTTCACGATTGAGAAATTGGAATCGGCAAAAGACTGGACAAGATGGAAAATGTCCATGTCATTGTTATTAAAAACGCACGATTTATTGAGTTATGTTAACGGAGAAAAGACTTTTCCGGAAATGGCGGATGGATTTGCCGATGCTGCCGCTTTAGCTGACGCGAGAAAGAAATTTGAACTGGCAGATGCAAAGGCACTTTTGTTTATTTCTCAGGCGCTGGATGATGTGAACTTTGATTATATTAAAACCTGCTCAACTGCAAAAGATGCATATGAAAAGTTGACCGCGATTTACGATAAATCTTCGACGCATCGACTCGATCGTTTGTGGACTGAATTTTTTCATCTGGAATGGAAACAAGGTGAAAATATTGCATCATTTATAAGTCGAAGTCAAAATATTTTCATTGAAGCTAACGACGAATTGCAACGTATTTTGAAATGTGCTGTTCCAGGAGCGATGTTACTTTTTCGGATTATTTCGATGTTGCCGCAAGAATACATTGCATTTAAGACTGTTTGGGATGGTATTCCTTTGAAAGATCGATCGATTGAACTTTTAACAGAACGATTGTGTGCTTTTGAGCAACAAATAGAACAGCAGCAATTTGAAACTACCGCTCTGCAAATTCAATCGAATCGGCAAGCGCCGTTGTCAAGTTATGGAAAAGATGACGCCAACGCCAAATATTCAAGAGGAAATAAGCCAAAACCGAAGAAATGGCAGAATAAGAAACCCATGAACGGAAATATTACGTGTTTTCAGTGTGGATTTTCCGGACACAAACGAATAAATTGTCCTCAAAATAAAAACAAAACAGTTTCTTCTTCATCTGGTGTTGCCATGCCTTGTTCAATTTCTCAA
This sequence comes from Maratus speculifer, assembly GCA_964019185.1. Lineage (NCBI taxonomy): Eukaryota > Metazoa > Arthropoda > Arachnida > Araneae > Salticidae > Maratus > Maratus speculifer. The sequence goes on from OZ025303.1 coordinate 102,665,220, forward strand.
GATGACAAAAGCTGGATTGCAGATTCTGGAGCATCTCAGCATATGACTTTTGATTCTTCTGTGTTTGAAAGTTTTAAGAAATTTGTTGTCCCAGAAGTAGTCAATGATGCAGGAGGTCGGAAACTTCTTGCTTATGGTTCAGGAAATATTAATGTGAAAACTCTTGTGGCTGGCAAATGGCAAGAAAATCATCTAACAGATGTTTGGTACGTACCAGAGTTGAAATATCAGTTATTTTCTATTTCTCATGCTTTAAGTAAAGGACTAAATGTTGTTTTTAAAGATAATTTTTGTTATGTGAAAAATGGTAACCAAACTATTGCAATGGCTCAGAAATCAGTTAATAATCTATTTGAAATGAAAATGTTTGCTATAAATCCTAGAAAACCTGCAACTGTTCTCATTGCAAGTACTAGTGATACTCTTCAAGTAATGCATGAAAGGATGGCACATCAAAACAAGAAATACTGCATTAAATTTCTTAAAAGACAGGGTATTTCTTTATCAAATGAGAACTCCGATTTTTGTGTAGGATGTATGTATGGCAAATCTCAAAGAAAGTCATTCCACTCAAGACCTGTTAGACCTACGAAGCCTGCTGAACAAATAAATGCTGATCTTGCTGGTCCAATGGAAGAAGATTCAGTTGGTGGTTCACGTTACATGCTTGTTCTCAAAGATGATTATACAAAATTTCGCAGAGTATTTTTCTTGAAAGCCAAGAGTGAAGTACCAAGTTGTATAGAAACGTTCCTTAATGAAGCGAAGACTGCTGGACATACAGTTAAAGAGGTACTTTGTGATTCTGGAAAAGAGTTTGAGAACTATTCTGTGAAGAAGATTTTAAATGACAGAGGTATTAATCTGCGTTTGGCAATGGTTGAGACACCTGAACAGAACGGAGCTGCTGAAAGAGAGATCCGTATCATTGTGGAAGCTGCAAGAGCTATGGTTCACCAAAAAGAATTGCCGAAGAAGTTGTGGGCTGAAGCATGTAATACTGCTGTCTTCGTGTTGAATCATACAGGTCCAACTCCAGTAGAAGATAAAACTCCGTATGAATTATGGCATGGAAAATCGGAAAATTTCAACATGAAACGATTAAGAATATTTGGTACGAAATGCTATGTACATGAACCAAAACAAAGACGCAGAAAGTGGGATAAAAAGTCAGTAGAAGGTCTGGTTGTTGGATATGAAGCTCATGATGGATATAGAGTTTTTATACCTTCCAAAAACAAAGTGGAAAGAAGCTGCCATGTTACATTTTGTGATGAATTCACATATGAGCCATTGACTGTTGAAGTCACCAGTAGTGATGTGCATTCAGAGGAAGAAAATGAAATGTCCCAAAAGAGTGATGAAGATGAATGTCAAGATGAAACTGATCATGGAAGACGCTATCCTGAACGAGAACATAAAAGGCCGCAATTTCTGTCAGAAAATTATGTACTGTTTGTAAGTACACTTACAGGTTTTGAAACTCCTGCCTGCTATGATGAAGCAGTGAAGTCGCCTGAATCTCAGCTGTGGAAAGAAGCCATGAGAGAAGAACTGCAGTCTCATGAAGAAAATGGAACATGGGAGCTCACAGAACCTCCAGCAAATAAAAAGATACTCGACAACAAGTGGGTATATAGATTGAAAACAAATACAGATGGTTCTCCCTGTAAAGCTAAAGCTCGACTTGTGGCAAGAGGATTCTCTCAGAAAGCTGGTTATGATTATGATGATTTGTTTGCACCAGTAGCCAGATTTGACACTTTGCGCACAGTTCTTAGTGTTGCTGCTTCGCAAAACCTATACCTGCATCAATTTGATGTGAAAACAGCTTTCCTTTATGGTTTTCTTGATAAAGAGCTCTACATGAAACAGCCAGAAGGTTTTGATGATGGTTCTGGACGTGTGTGCAGATTAGTTCGCTCACTTTATGGCTTGAAGCAAGCTCCACGCTGTTGGAATCGACGTTTTGTTCAAGCAATACAGAAATTAAATTTTCAACAGTCACAAGCTGATCCCTGTTTATTCACAAAGAAAAAGGATTCATCTATACTAATAGTGGCATTATATGTAGATGATGGACTTGTAGCTGGATCAAGTGTTTCAGAAATAGAGAAACTAATTAGCAGCCTGAAAGAAGAGTTTAAAATTATTGATAGTCCTCTTGATTCTTTCTTAGGAGTAAAAATTGACCATAGAGATAATGGTGACATCTTTATTTCTCAGTCTTTGTATACTGAAAAGATACTGCAAAGATTTAGGCTTGAAAACTCAAAACCACTATCTACACCTTGTGAGGTGGCTAAATCTCAGGAAGGAGATTCATCGACAGCTGATGTTCCCTACAGAGAAGCAGTAGGTTGTTTACAGTATCTTGCTGTTGCTACTAGACCTGATATAGCATTTGCTGTAGCTTTGGTTTCAAGAGCTTTATGCAAACCAACAAAAGAAGATTGGAAACATGTGAAAAGAATTTACAGGTATTTACGAGGCACAAGCAATGTTGGTCTTCTGTACAAGTCACATGTAAAAACAGAATTTTCCGTTTTTAGTGATGCCGATCATGCTGGTGATGAAAAGACGAGACGCTCAACTTCTGGTATGGTTTCAATTAATTCATGTGCTGCAATAACATGGTGGTCTCGATTGCAACATTCTGTCGCAATTTCTTCTACCGAGGCAGAATATGTTGCCGCTAGTGAGGCAGCTAATGAGCTTGTTTGGCTCAAGTTACTCTTCAAGGAGCTAATAGGATATGATGGCACTCCCATTCTGTATGTTGACAACCAAAGTGCCATAAAACTTGCCCAAAATCCCCAGCACCATCGAAGATCGAAGCACATTGATGTGCGTTTTCACTCGATTAGAGAGAAAGTTGAACGAGATACTTTAAAATTAGAATATGTTCCATCAGCAGAACAAACTGCTGATATTATGACTAAATCTCTCTCTAGCATTCAGTTTATGAACTTGCGTGATAGACTTGGACTGGTTAAAAGTATAATTCAAAGTGAAAACTGACTATTTATATCTGTTATTTAAGTTTTCTTTTGTTGTGTATATATTTTTTGGCTAATTATTTGTATTTATTTTATGTATTATTCAAAATTGGCCTTGATATCGGGAAGGAGTGTTGAATTTGAGCGATATCTCGCCAATTCTGGTTGTGCTTGGCGACCTTCCTTTTTACTTGGCGTGGTTTGTGCGCCGATTCGTCAGTACACGTATGTAACTCATGTCGGTATGACGTGCGTTTTGTTGCCGGCATAATTCTCAACTTTTTATTTTTCATTAAATGCATAATCAAGATGATTATTGAGTGATTAATTATTATTTAACATCACTTACAAAAATTCAATATCAAGATTTCGTTATAGCTGATTAATTGAATGATTTTTCAAGGTATTTAATCTAAAATTGACCTCCATTTTGCCTACATAATGTACAGTAATGTTGCATGAACATGAGCAGTTTGCATTAGAAAAGTACAACTATGATGAAAAAAAAACCTTATAATTTATTACAAGTAACTATGTTCCAAATTATACATTCCCTCTTGATTAAACTTTGAATTTTTGTAGTTTTTTAAAGCACACTAGAAATTTATCTCTGTATGTAACTGCTTTTGTTAATTCCTCAAATAGCGAGCATTTTCTATTTGTAGTGTTCTGTTTTCATAACTTTTGAGTTCCATTCTTAGAAATATGAAATTACCATGTGGAAACATTATTGAATATGGTTTCTTACTCAAGAATAGAATATCAGATTTCAGGATAAAAAGAAAAAAAAAAAAAAAATCTGGTTTCAGTGAGTAAAAATCTAAGTCAATAAATCCTATTCTATTTTTTAGTTGTAGACCTGAGTAAGCCAAACTAAAACATGGTTTTGTTTGAATTTAGATTATAAAACTAAATCAAAATTTTGAGTTGAGATTAGAAAGCAATACCAAAACTAAACATATTTTTTAAAGGAAATAAAATTATAATTGTAAAAAAAAAGTGTAATAATGTAAAAATATACATTTTTTTACAAACAATGGAATTTTTTGAATACTGATATTGATAATAATGACAAAACTGCAACAATTTTTTTAAACTAGTATCATTTACTTAAACTATACTTATGTAAATGGAATGCATAATTTATTTCATTCCAAACTCCAGACATATTGGCTCAGGTTCTTACATTAAGTCAACTGGTATTTAAACATGTAACTGAAAAATCATTTCAAGAGATATGATATAAAAAACAATTATGTTTTAAAAATTCTTAGGCTGTGGAAAAAAAAAACTAAACTTTTAAAAGCAGGCTTTGCTATTTTCTTTTTATTTTGTAATATAAAATGAAAATAATTTTCATTTAATACAAATAAATGGGAAAAAATGTTTATTTAATATTCTCTAAGAAAATATAATTTATTTGGGAGAAACAGTCATAAAAAATCAATTTTTCTGTTTTTTTCCAAAAAAAAAAAAAAAAGGTAAAAAACCAGTTTTTTTCCTCCACTTATATTTTTCCGGAAAATTTACATCTCTATTCATCATGAAACTTAAATATTTGTTTAGATAATAGGACCTTAAAGTTTGTCTTTCCGTATTTATTTTGAAAGATAAAAAAATTGATGTATAGTAGAGATGGGAAATAGTTACTTTTGTTTAACAGGTTCATGAGCGCCCATATGGGGGGCAAGATGGGGCTTAAGCCCCCCCCCCCCTCCCCAAAGATTTTGGTTTTGTCATACTTTTTAAAAATATAGATAGAAAATTCTAACTTGATCCTGTAAAGAAGGCATTGTAAGAAATTTCTGTTTTAAACAGTTTTCCATTTAAGGAGATATAATTGTGTGGAATTTATTTTCTCATAATCATGAATTTTATTTCTTTTAAAGCTAGATTCTGATTTAATCAGATTCGGTTTTGGTAAGATTTGAATAAGTCCTCTCGAATAGTTTGCTTTTTACAATGAGGAAAAACATGAGATAGGAAATGAATTGTATTTTATATAATTTTTATTTTAGCAGGTGTTACTGTGTGCTTTTTTCCTACTAGAGTATAGTAGGGTAAACAGTACAGTTATTGGCACCTAAAACACAACTTTTCTGTTGTGAGACTCTGTGTGACTTAATTTTTATAGCTAAAATGAAACCAAAATTTAACTTAAAACCATTAATTATGCTAATTTCTGATAATGCTAGAGATAGATAAAACAGCTGAAGCTAAAAGTAAATTAATTAAAAAATATAATAAATGAATGTAAGACAGAAATCATAGTTATTGGCACCCTATTTTTAGTTATTGGCACTTGATTTGACAGTTATTGGTACCCTCCAAAAAATCATCTACATGGATGCAAAGACAAAAGAAATCCATAAACTATCTGCATGAACATTTAATAATAATTTTAATTATAATGAAATTGATTATATTAAGTGAAATTCATATGAAATCGACTTATTTTGTACAATTTTTAATAACAAATGACTGAAAGTATAGAAAAAGTACAAAAAAAAAATGTCATGACTCTTTTTTTTTTTTTTTTTTTTTTTAATTTCTTTTATCTTTACAAGAAGAAAGTACTGGGTTCATGAAAATTTTTTACTTCTAGTTTTCGACAGATTTTTGTTTGTCTGTATGGATGTATGTGACACAAATTTTGTAGGCATTCTATCTCAAAAACTAATGCACAAAATTTAATAAAAATTTATATTCAGTAAGTCCCTGATATAGGTGCTGATTACATTTTGATGTAAGTCTCCTAAACGATAGCATATGATGCATCTTTTACAATTTCCCCAATATTCTACAAATCTCTAGAACTACTACACGAATCAAACTGCAGATTCTGTTAGTCTTGGTGTTTACATTTTGTTGTAAATTGCCTAACAGGTAGTGCAGCAATTTTCACAATTTCCACAATAGTTTTATCTAAGAATTAATGCATGGATTTCCACATGGATTGCAAACTTTAGATTCAGTTAGATGTTGCAGATTAAGTTTCGATGTAAGTCAACCAACAAGTAGCGTTGGTACGCTGAATTTTGCATGATTTTACTAATAGTCATATCTCAAGAACTAATGAAAAGAATTTCATATCATCAGAGTCCTATGATGAGTAAAGATTGCTATTTAATTTTGGTACTACAGTAGAGGACCTATTATCCGGAATCGGCGGGACCGAGTGCTTTCCGGATTTTGGGTCTGTCTGAAACCCGACACTCCCGCCCCTCCCCCCACACCCCAAAATAAAACAAAAACACAGAAAATTTAAAAATAATAACAAAATTATAGCACTGCTATCTAGAATATGAATGAAAAGTGTGTTGTATGAGAAGTCTGTGTAAAAAAACACTAAGCTACAACTTTGACTCTTGTACAAAGTCTCAATTCCGGATATCCAAAATTCAGAGCTCTTCAAAATCCGGACGTTTTGCTAACTGGCTATATATATATATTACCGTAAAATACCGTTAATCCGCAATCCCAAACGTGACGAAAAATCGTAAAATAATTAGAGGGGGGGCGCTTACACGAGATTTTTCCGCGATCATTTCACACAATTTGCATTTTTTGCGAGATATCTGCAGTATTTTTTCGCGATATTTGACGAGATTTGCAAGGTTTTATCGCGATATTTAACGAAATTTACAGGGTTTTATCGCGATATTTGACGATTTTGCAGAGTTTTTTTTTTTAACGATACTTGAAAAAATTTGCGTTTTTTTATGGGGATGAATCATGATGAAATGAATGAATCATGAATCTTCGAATGAATTATGAATTTTAATACTTGAAGCAATCTTGAAAGAATTTGCGTTTTTCTTTTAAAAAAACGTAAATTCTGTCGAAAAAATGCAGGAAAAAGGTGAACTTTGTAAAAAAAAAAAAAAAATTCCAAAAAGCATGAAATCTATTAAAAAATCTCGAAAAAACGTACATTTAATCAAAGATTCATGATTCATGCCGTTCTTAATCGCCTTCATTTCCGGATTTCGGGTCCTTCCGGATTTCGGAATCCCGGATAATAGGTCCTCTACTGTATAATAATGAATTTTGAACTACTATTAACATTTATGAGATAGAAGTAAGTTTTGGGATTGCTATATCTGACAAATTTACCATTATAGTTACTTGTATCTCAAGTTTTTGTACCTGATTTACTATCCTAGGATATATTTTTTCTTCGTGTTTTACAAGAACATGACAATTAATTGTAAATTCATTCGATTTATTGTTGTTGCTATCATCATAATATTGATTGATATAAATGTCTAACTCGGATGACTCTTTTAACTCTAATTTGGCACTTTTGTTCAGTTAGCTTTTAAATTTTCTGTTTTCTTTACTTCCCGTTTTCATTTTTGCTCATTTTTAGCATCTTGTTCCACTTTCCCCTTCTGTTTAGCTTTAAACATTTCTTTCAAATTCCTTCTAGTCATTACAATGGTGCTCAAGTTATTTTTCTTATCTTTCTCCTCTGAAATATTAGATCAATAAAAAGAATATTGCCCAGTTAAACTGATGGCATTGAGCTCACAGGCTGTGCATACTAATTGTACATTGCAGCCTTATATTTTCAAGGGTTAATTCCGTTCGAAAAAAAATTAAGAAAGGGAAACAGCTCTCCCGTTTCCCCTTTTTTATACTTAATCATTGAACCTCCTAAACTATCAAGGACATGCTTTATCATATAAAAAATTTACATCCAAAATTCAGAGCAAATTGGATAATTCTTAATAAAAACCCATTTAGCATATGTATAATTTAAGAGGAATTATCCCCCTCTTTTATACTTAACCATTAAACTTCCAAAACTATTCAGAGATTTGAACGAAATCTGACAATTCTGCTTGACAAACCCATTTATATAAATTAAGGGGAGGGGCACCCCGTACTTCCTGTTTATACTTATTCAATGAACACCTAATAACAGTCACGGAATCACCTGATCAGAATGATCCTATATCTAAAATTTGAAAGAAAACTTAATTCTGCATGAAAAACCCATTTATATCAATTAAGGGAAGGGGCATGAGCCCCCCGTTCCCCCTCTTATACATATCGAATGAACTCCAAAAACTAATCAGGGAAGCGCCTTGTCAGGATATACCTATATACAAAATTTCAAGTGGATTGGATATTTTTATCCTGAGTTATCACGTTACGCACGTACATGCATACAGAACGGGCAGGCACATAAGCTCTCAGGCTATGATAGCCTGTGAGCTAAAAACTAATATGTAATGATGCGATCATACACTTGGTGATTGTTCATTCTGTTGATCTTATGTCATCATTCTGTATTCTTTGCTGCATATATTCCTCACCAAATTGCATCCTGTTCTTTGTTAGAGTGATAGCAAAGATAAATCCATATGGTAAAGATGATATAGTTTCCCTTCTGGCACTTTTATTTTGATTAAGACTTAGATTTGGTAGATCTAAGGTAGGCTCAGCTAATAAGCTAATTGTGTTTCTTCAACTTTTCAAAATGCTTGAATTAATAACTCCAGTTTCATTTTCAGTACTGTGCTATTTATTCTTGCCAATATGTCATCTCTTAGGATATTTTTAAACACTTTGAAATTTAAAATAGCTGTGTCTGGAAGAGTAACAGAAGAGTCACCCGCCCCCTCTCCCCCCGTCCAGGCACATAGCTCCATCAAAAGCATTGCAATACTATGGGTATATCCCACATACTTAAAGCAATTTTTTATCCAGTCTTCGTTAATCGATGTAATTGCTTCTTGAAGAGCTAGTGCAAAATATTCCTTTTTAAGCATGTTATCTAAATGTTTGCTATACCATTCTAAAACGACTGCCTTCCATGCTGTTTTTAAACCTTTGAGTATTGTAGCATTGCATGGCTATAGGATTTTAATTGAATTTTAGTTTAATAAAACAAGAATTACACACTCTTTTCAGCACAAAATACTTAAGTGATATATAATATAGCTTTTATGGCCATAAAATAAAATGACTGCCATAACAAGACTTTTCTTAATGGATTTTGCCAATATATTTGTCACATACTCATAGAAGGCCCCTAGAAGCCATCCATTCACTTTCACACAAACCAACCCCTAAAGAACTTGGCGCAGAATGGATAATACTATTTGGCATCTTTTATGTTGGTAAATTACCATTGGTGGACGTTCAAGTCCAGAGGCTTAAAAAGTGAGCATAACTGTAAGTAAAGATGTTGGAAGTCTGTTAACAATCTAAATGACATTTCTGAAGCCTTTAAGTGATAACACTTTTGAGGTTTTAAGGCTCATCTGAAAGCCTATTTCATCTTCATTAAAAAATGGTTGGATTACTCAATATACCAAAATGATCTATTTTCAAATGTTTCAACTTGTTGCAACCAGCTTTTCAAATCATTTTCACTAACAGCAGCATTTGTTTCTATATATTAATTATTCTAGAAGTAACAAACATTGATGACATTTTACAAAGGCATATCATCCATCAACAGGAAAATTATCTTTAAAGACAGTTTCCCCTTTATTTAACATTGAAATTTTTTTATATTAAATATTTTATATAGCAGTAAATGATGTTTATTGTTTTAATTATTTATATTTAGAGGAAAAATTTATTTAAATTTAAAAAAATGATAATGAGTTAGTATATTAACTGAAAGTTTTACAAGTTAATCACTGAAACAACATAGTTATTGGCATCCCCATATCAGTAACTTGGCACCGATGCCAAGTATTATCAAAATTTTATATTTCAATTTAAAATTGCTGGTAGATCATAGTATTACTAGAAATAAAACACACAAAATACCTCATTTGAATTTTTTCATGAAAATTACAGTTATTGGCACCGGTGCCAATAACTGGATTTGTCATAGTTATCATAGACAATAATTGGCACCCACGCCAAATAAATGTTTAGAAATTTTTAAAATTAATCAGTATTATTTTAGTTGTAGGTGTTACATATTTATCTAAAACAATCAAACTGGGAAGAAAAATGAAAAAGAATGCACTATATTTTAATAAAAACCTGCAGTGAATCCTTAACAAATAATGAAAAATAAGTGACAATTTCTAAAAGTTGAGACATTCCTCTGAAAATTATTTTTTAAAAAAATGATACACTTGATTTTTAGTCATGATTATACTCATGTGATTTTGAAAAGGAATGAACTAATCATTAAAATTATTTTCAACATCAAAACTTTTTTAGTTCCCTTAATATTTTCATTTAAAACTAAAGGTGCCAATAACTGTACATAGTGCCAATGACTGTACTGTTTACCCTACTTTTTCTGCATAAGGAAGGATTTCGTTACAGACCAGACCCATTTTCATAAGTAAAACTGATTTTGCCTGAACAAACCTCTGAGAAATTAGACACGGATTTAACAATAAGATGTGAATGATACAGTGATGTTTTTTAATTTGAAAATTCCTTTTCTAATAATATTTATCTATCTTATATTTCTAATAATATTTACTTATTATTTATTATAAATTTATCTAGTTAGATAAGACAAACAGAACTTTCAAAAATACTTTGTATTCAGAGCATTTGGACACCCTCCCTGGTTACCCCACCGTTATTTCCAATGAGAGTTCTGAATTATCCTTCCCTGTCCTTTTTACAGTTGTTTAGAATTAAATAACATTTTGATAAATTGCTAATAGATGGCAGCACTGAGCAATACTTTTTCTAAAATCCTGAAAGTTTAAGCGGGAAAGTGAATAAAATTAATCTTGCTTCTCGGTCCAATTTATGACCAAATAGAATAGTTAGATAAAACAGATAGTTTTTTAGAAATTTGTTATTTATATTTTAAGAAGTATTTTGTGTAAATTCGTCTAGTATTTTTTATAATTGAATTAATACATGTATACTTCAATTATAGACGTAATTGATCATTAAAAAATGATTTACCAGTGACTGTAAGTAAGTTAGCATTGCATACTATTTTTCTGCTTTAGTAATTGGGTAACTTTAATTCGAAGTTTGTTTTTATAAATTTTTATATTTCTTTCACATCTATCTAGTTATATTTTTATAGATAGTTTTGGTTAACCAGGTGCCAATGTTATACTATATACATATGTATCTACACATATATACATACATCATACATATATGAGTATATATACCTATATGTTTGTATGTATATATATATAGACATATATATGTATCCATAACACTGGCGCCTGGCTAAAAATACTGTTTTATTTATTGAAGAATTATTATATGCACACCACATAGTTGTTAGATTAATATTTTTTGATAATATAACTTCTGGTTATCTTAAAATGAACTTTTATTATTACAAGAGTTAAAAATAGCCAGAAATTATTTTTATTTTTAAAAATGTACGATTTTCTTACTCTTGATATATAGGGGAGACAGGCACATGTGAACATCGCATTTTTTCGCTAGTTATATGAATTTTTAATTGAAAAAAATTATCAATGAGGACAGCACCTGCAGACATATGGTAAAAATTTTTTGAAGTTCCTTGACATTTAGTCTGTTCTTGATTGCCAAAACGCTGTTTATGGATCTCAAAAGTCAGTTCCAATTTGCTAAGTGAATAGCTTTATTTATATAAACTTTTATTTCAACTATAGTGTTTTAACATATACTATGAACACTAATAAATATTTATATATATATATATATATGTAAAAAGATCTAAAATTGTGAAATGTTAATGATTTGTCATTTTAACTTTAGTGGCCATGTGGAGCACTTGTAAACAGACAAGTTTGGGGGCAAATATGAACAGTTCATAAATGCTCCAATAATCATTCTGTGATTTTGTTACTTTTACTTAACTTAATAAGAAGTAATGTCAGCTTTCCTGCAATAGAAGATTTTTTGTAAAATTGATTGAAGAAATTTGATTTTATATTGAAACTTCCATAAAAACATCTGTCAAGAAGTGTACATATAAAGCAACAATCTCGTTTATGATCAATTATTATTTTAATTAGTATAATGTTTTCTAAAATGCAATAATGTTATGTAATAATTTACTAAACGGATTATGCATCTATTAGCTTATTAAAATGGGTAATTTTTTATTCATTGTTAATACAAAAAGCATTGTGTTAAACAACTTTTCAAAATTTTCAATTTCATTTTTTCCAAACTTGCAATGATGGCTTACTTTCATTGCTAAAAAGCTATGTATATGATGCTTTGTTTGGAGATAGATCTGGAGTAATATTTTAAGAAAGTAAGATTTTTAAAATAACTACCATATAATTCTGATTGTAAGCACCCCCCTCTTCCTCTTTCAATACAAAATAAGTTAAATTTATGAGAGAATTTATAATTGAGATTTTTTTAAAACAATCTTTGTCATTAATTTTGAAGTAAATAAGGAAAACACAGAGGTGGGAATATTTCATATTTCGCAGATTTCTGGTAAATATTATCTGAATATCATCTCCCTGAAACAGAAACCCACAAGTAAAATTTAAAAGCTTTTTTTTTTTTTTTTTTTTTTTTTTTTTTTTCAATTTTATTCTTCATTTTTTATTTTATTGTAATAATAAATCAGTCAACTAATCCTCCCTCCTACTTCCCAGTTTACTTTCCTTTTACAGGGTTGTAAAAAAGCCGGCTAAAATTAAAAAAAGCCAGGCCGGCTGGCTTTTATTGATTTTAGCCGGCTTTTTTTGGCCAAAATTGGCCTTTTTTGGCCATAATTGGCTTTTATACGGTGAAGCCTTTTTATTATAAGCAACACATTTTTAAGTGTCTTTTAACTAATTTTAATGATGTTTAATTTACTTTGAGTTTAATAAATTTGTTTCTTAATATGAAAAATTGAGATTTTAAGTATGATTCATTGAGAAATTGGGTTATAACCCAAATTTTCAATAATGAAGACATTAATACTAGAATAACACATTGATGGAGTTGCTAGTGGTTTATAGTCAGAATTGCAAATATGTCAGCTAAATTATAAAATGGCCATACCAAGTGCTTTTTCTGATTTACATTGACCTTTAATCCTTTGTTTTTCCATTTTTACTGCTTTATAAAATTAAAGGTTACTTAGTTACATGTTTTATTACTTAACTAATTTTAAGAGTTATTAAAATGTCATGTTTTATTCGCTATAAACATTTAAAATCATACATATAAAAAAACACAATTTTTCACTATTGAAAATAGTATTTCGAATTATGCAGATTTCATAATATATTATATTTCACAATTTACTTCATTATTCTCAATTAGCATATGCATGAATATATTCATTCATGCAAATAGGCATATATGCACTTTTAAATAACAAAGAGCTATTCAAAATTTTAATCCAGCAAATTTTATTAGAACATTTTTTGTTGTTTAATTTTATGTAATTATGTATTAAACTTTCCTCAAATATTGAATCCTTCCTAATTTCTCTTTCAACATTGTTCATTTTATGACTTAATCTTTACATATTGACCTGTAACAATGTTTCCATGAATGCTTTGATGTGTTTCATTTTGTTAGTGTTCATTTTAGGCCATTTTTGAAGGGTGCAGCACCCTGCCCTTTTTAAAAGTAGTAAAATGCACCTCTGATTTTACCCAGAAATTTTTGATAAATATTTTTTTTTTTTCGTAGTATTTCTAAATTTGTGTGAAATTTCCAAAAATGATAGAATTTTTTCATTTCTTTAAGAAGAAGAACATGAAACTATTCAATCATGTTTTAATTTAATTGTATTTCTAATTTTTATATCATAAAATCATTCGAAATCAATGTTACTTGATTTATCATATTTAAAAATTATGTATTTTGCTGCTTTCTTTTTTCCCTTTCTAAAGGCAATAACAATTTTTTTTCTTGAAAAAGTGCCCTTTTATGATACAGTAGTGCCCTTTTTATAGCTATAGGGAACACTAATTTTGCCATAATTCCATTAAATATAATTCTTAAGAATGTGTGATATAAGTAGAACTATGAAATGTAGAAGTTTAAAACACATTTTTTGAGTATATTTTCTTTTTTCCAAGATTTATATTTTTCAGACATAATGCCTTCACAGTTGACTCCTAGCAGTTATAAAGACTTATTTATTTGAAAAATTAAATAGAAATTTATAACTTTTTTAGTAGTAAATTATTAAAAATGTATTTAAAATAAATCAATCAAAATTTAATATGGATTCAATACAAATTAACACTTTAAAAATAAAAGCCGGCTTTTTTCAATTTTAGCTGGCTTTTTTTAAGTGGATAAAACCAAAAAAAGCCGGCCGGCTTTTTTTGGCCCGGCTAAAAGCCGGCAACCCTGTCCTTTTATAATCCTGTGTTTGAACATATTATCCAGGAACTTGTTAAATTTATGCATGTATTATTATTTTTTCTTTTTTAATGAAATTAACTCATAACTAATGATTATGACGACAAATGAATAACAAAATAAAAAGCATGCCAAAAGATTTTTTTTCTTGTGTAATAGTGTGTAATATTTTTTTCTTGTGTTCTCCCCATGTGCCCCACGTGTATTCACAACTGTCCCACTAGTGAGGCACATATGAACAATTTTTGGAATTTATAAAACTATTAAAAAAAGTAAGAACTATTAAGGTAATTTAAAAAATACCATATTAAAAAAAAAAAAAACAATTTTTGGAACAATTTTTGGAATTTATAAAACTATTAAAAAAAGTAAGAACTATTAAGGTAATTTTAAAAAATACCATATTTAAAAAAAAAAAATTGTTTACTCTATTGAGTAGTTTTTGTTTATAGAAATTAACCCAGCTATGGGAAAAAACTATGTATATATGAACTGTTCACATGCGCCCCAGTCTCCCCTATTGCTATCTGATGTAGTTATACTTTCACTGTGAAAAAAAAACTGCAGTTTTTTTCACTGTGAAACATAAACATTCCAATTTTATTGGTTAAATGTACAATTTACGGATACCTATTTAATTTTTGGTTTAAAAAATCCCTCCCCCCCCCCCCTCAAAAAAAAAAGCCTTTTATGATTTTTTGCATAATTTTCCCTTTCACATTTTATAATATGGTAGTTTGATGACAATCCTAATGAAAGTTGAATTCAGACATTTTTCTCTGGGGCAAAGGGGATATATTTTAAAGTTCCAATAACGAAATTGCACTTTTGTTCATTAAAAAGGAAAATATCTCAAACGTTCCATATAAAAAGATAATTTTTTTTTCTTTTTTAATGAAGGGAATGGTTATTTCTTGGCCTCCTTCTGAATTCAAGGCTGATCCCAATAAAACCAGTCAGAAAGCAGAAAAGAATGTTTAAGGACCCTGTCCTCGCTCGAGGAAACACTCGCGAGCTAATGCTATCCCTATGGGGAAGCATTTTTCTAATAACTCTTTCGCATTTTGACATTTTTGAATAATTTTTTTTTGCATTGGATATGTGAGGTGCATGCCAACAGCGCACCTTTTTTACTTTTTCGATTTTGGTTGCAGATATTTTTTTAAAAAAGGCACTTTCAGTTTCGAAACCGGTTTGAAAGTGAAACTAAGTTTGTAAAAAATATCTGCATTCAAAATCGGAAAAATTGCGCTGTTGGCATGCACCTCAGCTATCCAATGCAAAAAAAATTATTCAAAAATGTCAAAATGCGAAAGAGTTATTAGAAAAATGCTTCCCCTTAGGAATAGCATTAGCTCGCGTGCGTTTTCTCGAGCAAGGACAGGGGCCTTAAGCAATTCCTCTTCAAGGACAGATCCAGCCCTCCATTTAGAGGGGAGGGGGAATCACATCTTTTAATAAGCCATTTTTGTACTAAAGTTTGAAGGCTGTTCCTATATCCAAAATGGCTACTTTTCCAATACTTTTGGGAAATCATTTTCATTTGCAAATACAGTAGAGTGTCAATTATTTGGACCCATTAACCAGATTGTCCAATTAACCAGATCCATTAAGGATTATATATATTTTTCCAACTTAAAAAATTTAAATGAAGCTTCTTTAGGTGCAGTAAGGTAAATTTGACTGTTTGTCATGAATGTTAACAGTTAAATAACTATTTCCTAATCATGAAACAATAAAATCGTCAACAAATGCAAAGGCAGCAATGCAGAAAATCAACTGTTTCTAGAACCTAAAATGTTTTAGTTATACCGCTCAAGAGTCCTACACAGAAAAAATGTTTTCTATGAAGCAGTAGACTTTCAAGATATTTTTTCTCTGTCACAATGATTAAAAAGGATAAATGAAAATTTAATAATCCTATTTACAATAACTTCAGTTTGCATTTCCTTTCTGCAATAATGAAATTTCAAGGAAAGTGTGATTCTTTTTAGAATTTTCATTTAAAGAAAACAATGTAATATAGATTTCTTCATTAGACTGGAAAACAAATTTTTACTCAGGGGTTCGAACCCAATTGGGCTCGTTGGTCTAATCGTTCAGAGTTTTCCATGATTTCTTTGTGTAAATACGGGTTAGGTTCCCTTAGGAAGACTCCCACAGAGGACACTTCCCATTAGTGTCTATATCCCTCATGTTGATAATTGGCCATCATTTTTCTTTCATCGAATTTCTTATATAAATATTTTAGAACACAAAAAGAAACCTTAAAATTTTGTAAAATATCAGTGTCATCAAGATAAGCAATAAATAATTTGTGTTACATTTAAATAAAATTACTTTTTAAATAGCAGATTAAAATTCTGTTTAACAGATCTATCTTTACTAGATGAAAGTATTGGATTCATGAAATATTTAGACTTCTGGTTTTCGATACATTTGTGTTTTAGAAGGTCCTGAATATGACTTGGTGGTCTTTAGAAAATGTCTGTATGTGTTAAAATTTTTGTGGGTACTCTATCTCAAGAACTAATGCACAATTTTTTTCAAAACTTTAGATTCAGTTAGATATAAACTGAAGCTGATTAGTTTTTGGTATTGCTCAACAAATAAATGATGTTATGCTGTATTATTTATGATTTTTACAATTATCTCAAGACCTAATATTTGGATTTTTTATAAAACTTTAGATTCAGTTATATAATTTTGTGCTCATTACTTTAAGTGTAAATCGCTCAACAGTTGACGCTGCTATGCTGCATTATTATTAATTATCGCAATAGCTCTATCTTAAGAACTAAAACACGAGTTCTTATCAAATTTCAGATTCAGTTAGTCACTGATATAGATTTACTTTGTTTCATTTTTGGTGTAAATTGTCCTACCAGTGGCCTGGTTATGCTACATTTTTCAGAATTCACAATAGATGTATCTCAAAAACTAATGCATGGACTTTTATCAAACTTCAGATTAATATAGCTCCTGATATAAAAATTGGTCCTGATTTGTTTCTGGTGTACATTACTCAAACAAATAACAAGTGGGTCTGTTATTCAGAATTTAATATTTCTGCAATGGTTCTATCTCAGAAACTAATGCATGGATTTTCAAACTTCAGAGTCAGTCAAAAACTGATATACGTTGTTGCTGGCTAGAGTTTGGTGTAAATTATCTAACTGGTGCTACTGCTATGCAGCATTTTCAGGAAGTATTAACATGTTTGAGATAGTAGAAAGTTTTGGGACTGCCACATCCAACTAGTTTTTATTTTATTTTATTTTATTATTATTTTATTTTTGCAATTTTGGTTAGGTGTAATATTTACAGAAAATATGTTTTATAAATAGAAATTCATCATATTTGTTTAAATTGTTTGTTGTTATCAGATCTTTGTCTAGTCTATAACAGAATGCTTGAAGAATCCTTTAAAGCTATTTACTTAAGCTCTATTTTGACATTTTTAAAGATTGTGTTGAATTTATATTTGTTTTTAAAAATAGGTTTTTCCCATGTGGGAAAAACATAGTATTTCCCAGGACAGTAAATACCGGTTTTTACCATGGTATTTACCGGGGGTGGGGAAAACCTTGCCAACCCTGCTTCATATGGGTATAGTATATTTACAAATTAATAGAAAAATTTTTTGCTGGCCAGAAACTTTTGACCGCCTATGTACATTTAGCATTCTTCGTTGCATTTATTATGTTATATATTTATATGTGTTATTTTGAGTAATACATGAAGTAAAATTTTAATGACTTTTAAATTAAACAGAAATTTATACACATAACACACATAGGTATGTCTAACAATTTAATGTTAGAATATGTTTTAAATTTTAAATGATTCATCTGATTTTTTTCAACAAATTTTAATTTTAATAATTATTGTGTAAATCCATACAGAAAAACTAAATAAATACATGCACAATGCAGAAATAATATTGTATTATAATAATATTAAAAAAAAAAAAAAAAAAAAAAAAATCTGATTTAAAAAAAAATTTATTAGGATTTTAACAACCCTGCGACGTAGTCATAGACATAAGTGTAAAAATCTAGGCCGTGGGCAGTCTTTTATCACTAAATTTTGTTTTCTTCACTTAAATTTATTAGAATTCTTGCAAAAAATTTGGATGAAAAATAAGGAATAAAATTTAGTGGTGAAAAACTGCCCCCTCGTGCTTAGACTTTTATATGTACCATACATATTTTTATAAAAATATAGTCTTTTAAATCAGCATTCAGATATGCATGCTAGATGCTAATATAAATGATTGCGTATTTATATATTTACTGTGTTTCACAGTTTTCAATAATGCATTTTTACATGAAAAATGAACATTTTGCAGGTAGTTTTTTTTCTCTTATATTTTTACATAAATGGCATTTTCAGAGTTTTCCCCGGGTTTAAAAAGGGGCAGGGCGCTACTGTTCAGAAAAGGGCACTTTTTTGATTTTTAAGGTAGCGGTTCAAAAAACCGTGAAAAACAGAAATTTCGTCAAAGAATCGAGAAAAAAATCCAAACATTTTGTAAAAAAATTGAAGAAAAGAAAAAAAAGTAAACTTTGTTAAAAGATCTCGATAAAGACAGCAAATATTGTAAAAGATCGCGAAGAAATGGCCGATTTGTTAAAAGATCGCAAAAAACGGTAGATTTTGTTAAAAAATCGCGTAAAAATGGCAGATTTTGCTAAAAAAATCGTGGAAAAAACAACAAATTTCGTGAAAAGATCGCGAAAAAATGACAAATTTTGTTAAAAGATCACAAAAATGGTAAATTTCGTCAAAAGATAGTGAAAAACCACCAATTTTGTCACGTTTAAACACGAAAAAACGCAAATTTCAAAAAAAAAACGCGCGATATAAAAAAAGCAAATAGTTCGTAACGAGAGTGGGAGTGGGGGAGGGCGGACACCCCGAGCGCGGAAATTTAAGGGACGCCAAATTTATACAACAAACGTCATTTTTGGGCTGTCACAAGAAAAGTTGGGAGGGCGGGAACGTCAAATTCTAATTAAGCACCAGGTGCAATTTCTTCTTCGCACGCCCGTAATTGTGAAGCCAGAAAATTTGGAGCAATAAAAACACACTTTTGAAGCTGGAAAATCAGTTTTTATAATCGAAAAATTCACATCTGGCATTAACTTTTTTGTGCTCCTTTGACGAAATTTATATTTTTTCCGTTTTTTCGGGATATTTTGAAGAATTTTGTCATTTTTCGCGAATGTTTGGCAAAATTTGCCGTTTTTTGCTAATTTTTTGATAGAATTTGCCGTTTTAGTGCGATATTTGGATGAAATTTGCCGGTTTTTGCAAATGTTTTGACGAAACCTGCTGTTTTATTGCTATTTTTTGTCGAAAGTTGTCGTTTTTCGTGATCTTTTGGCGAAATTTGTCGTTTTTCGCGAATCGTTTGACAAAAGATTCCGTTTTATCGCGGTTTTTGGACGAAATTTGTCGTTTTTTCACTATCTTTTGACGAAATCTGCCGTTTTTTCGAGCTTTTGCGACGAAATTAGTCTTTTTTTTTTCTTTCCAATTGCCGGAAATTAGTCGTTATTTCGCGATTTTTTAATGAAATTTGTCGTTTTTTCACGATTTTTGACGAAATTACGCGTTTTGCGGTACGCGTAAGAGCTATTTTTGTATTCCGATGCCGATTTATTGCATAATTTACGCGCTATAGCGCGCCTGCATCATCGTTGAAGGGTTTCTAATATGGGGCAAAAAGGGCGCTATTTTTTTGAATGAACGACAAGAGGTGCGCTAGTTTTTGGATGAGGGGCATGGGTGTACATTTTCCGTACACAGGACGGAATTCAGTCTTTTAAAAGTTCCCGAGGACGGAAGTAAGACGGAAAAATCTCCGACGGTAAAAAATGATCGCGAAAATGACACATTTTTCGCCGAAAGATCGCGAATAAAGACACGATTTTTCTTCAAAAGATTATGCTCTATTTTATTCAAAGGATCTCAAAAGGACACGTTTTCTGTCAAAAAATTGCGGAACAAATGCGATTCCTGTCGGCGGATCTCGAGAAAAACGTTATTTCCGTAGAAGAATCGTGAAAATGACGCAGTCTCTGTCAAGGAATCGTGGAAAATACGTGATTTTCCTCAAATGATTGTGGAAAAAGCAATATTTTTGTCAGAATTGTGGAAAAATTGCGGTTTTTATCAAAATATCGAGGAAAAGACTTTTTTCGTCAAAAGATAGTAAAAAAGAGACTTTTTTTTTCAAAAGATTACTGATAATATGTGATTTTTTTCAAAAGATCATGGAAAAAAGCACTATTTCTATCAAAAGACCGCAAAAAGATACTTTTTCGACAAGGAATAGTAAAATAAACGCAATTCCTGTCGAAGGATCTCTAAAATGACGCACTCTCTTTCAAAAGAATCGCGAAAAAGATGCAAATTTTGTCAAATGACAAAAAAAAAAAAAAAAAAAAAAAAAAAAAAAAAAAAAACGCTATTTTTGTCAGATTTGCAGAGAAAATGCGATTACTTTGGCAAAGCAGCGAGGAAATGACGCAAGTTTTGTCAAAAGATGCAAATTTTGTCAAAGGATCGTGAAAATTGCGAAGTTTTGCCAAAGGATCACAAAAAGCGCGATTTTTGGTAAAAGGATCGTGAAAAGACGCGCTTTCTGTCAAAAGATCGTGGGAAAAAGCGATTTTTGTCAAACGGTCATGGAAAAAAAACTTGAATCATGCACGTGTACATGTGCTCACTCAGGGGGGGGGGGGGGATTCAAAATATTTTCAGTCCTGGCAAAATTTCAAACTTGCACCCATGATGAGGGGCAAGAGGGGCTGAGTGCCCCCCTGAAACCCTCTGGGGGAAACTCTAGGCATATTAATAAATAAAAAACACCCCTCTACCTCTGAAGTTATAAAATCTATCACCCATAAATGTCTGTTGAGCCTAAAGTTTGTCATTAAAAAAATAACTTTATTTTTTCAAAAATGATATTTTTAATTAAATTTTCCAATTTAGATTTCATATAATTATATTTTTAGTTTAATTATTTTACATAGTTAATGTACTTTAATTTCCAGCATGTTTTGTTTTCTGTTGGTTTCTTCCATTTTTTCAGGTTTTTTCCAGTTTCTTCCACTGTCCTGGAAGAAATCCAACCCTGGCTTAACTATTGTAATATTAAACATCGTGTTAGCTTCATATGAGCAAATAGGATGAGCTAGTGTTGAAACACTTATTATAGTTACAGTTTAGTGTTTCTGCAAAACTGCAAAAGGGCCTCAAAACTAAATTAGAATTTTGAACAGAATTTCATTTGAATTTTAGGAACATAAATTTATTTAGTGACATTGGAAACTTTTCCACAGGAGGGTCAAAATGTTTTAGGGACGGCTGAGCCGCCCATAGCACCCCCTTGGCTATGGCTCTGGTAAGAGTGCTGTATCGGGGCGAGCAAACTGAGTCTGATGCGACTGGGGGATCTGAACTAGATCAGACTGGACCTAATCTTCTGTCTCCGTGGCCAGGGTTGGCACGATTTAAATCAACTGATTTAAATCAAGATTTAAATCAGTTGATTTAAAAAAAGTCATTTGATTTAAATCAATTTTTTTATGTTGAAATTATTCAGCTGAGAAATAAGAGGTGTAAATAAGTAGCAGGTGCTTTTCTGGTATTTCCAGGATTGCTATCAGAAATAATGTGGCATGTGCAAGTTAAGTCCAGGTGCCCCCCCCCCCCCCCCTCTCCCAATCCTTTAGATCTTTCGTAATAAACTTTAGATGAAGAGGCAAAACACAGAAACACTTTATAAATCATATTTCAATTAAATGATTTGAATCTTTTTTGTTTCATAAGTTAATAATTAAACAAATTCATTAATGTTCATCTTAGAATCGGATAATACGTGCAAGGAACAAGTTTTAATACTTGTCAAATTTCCATCAAAGCTAATGAATTTTTAAAAAGCATTCCGAAACCAAAATAACTACGAAATACCCCACCACATCACAACGTAAAATTGCTGGAACTTTATTGGAAAAAATGTACAATGATGAGAGCAAAAAATGTATAGATGTTTTAAGTGACGAAAATGTGCATATGACATTTGATGGATGATCAAACATACGAAATGAACTAATCGTATGTGCATTAGGGTGGTCACAAGAAATCAATTTTCGAATTTTTTGGGGGGGACCCCTCGAAAAGTTGCCAATTGGTTAGAAAATGAAATTGGAAAAGTTTCAGCTCATTTGCATAATATTAACCCGTGCCGCATTCGGGTCAAAGTTCAGAAAAAGCGTGATTTTTCTCAAAAAAATGCAGTTTTTTCTTCATAAAATGAATAAAAACAGACATAGAAACATAATCCTAGTTTTATTTGATAAAGTAATCTTTTGTCTTGAAAGATCACTTACAATCATTTTAAAAAATATATTTTTCAGGATCAGACGTAATCTGATCCTCAAAATAGACTCTTTATGATAATGCGAAAAATAAATGCAAAATTTTCTTTTAACTTTTTCTAACCTTTTTATTTTATTATTTTTTTCATTTTGCACTTAAAAAATGTTATAATTATAAGAAAAAAATCAAAGTACCGTAATTTCGGGTGTATAAGCCGCAGGGTTCGTAAATATCATGATATTTTCGAAAATATCGAAAATATCTGATATTTTGATATATATCTGATATTTTCGATATATATCCGATATTTTCAAAATTTTCAGCTTATTGATTACAAATATTTTTTGATTTAATATAAATTAAAATTTTAATCATATTACAGTTAACATGAAAACATAAACCAATATTCTAAATCTTTTTTTTTTTCCTTTGTAAATTTGATGATTAAATAAATGAAGACAAACAATTTTTTGTGATGTTCAACAAATTACCTTTTCACTCATCAAAACACAAAATACAGAATTCAGTTTCAAGTTTTAACCACTTCAACGGCTGCCCCGAGGTAAATCGGGGGTTAAAGCACTGTTTCCCCATACCCGTCGCCGGTTAAGTGGTTAAAAAAATTTATTTTTAAAGAACAAGTTTCAAGATACAAAATAATAATAATAATAATAATAAATAAAAAATAAATTATTTTTTTCTATTGAAGAATTTAAACATGAATGTAAGCTTGTCAGCTTTTTCATTCCCTAACCTATTCCGGAGTTTAGACTGAACTAAACCGAAACTGGAAAAGATTCTTTCTAATCCAGCTGTTGAAGGAGAAGCTGTAAACAACTGATTAGTTAAGTTGGACATTTTTTATTTTATGGGCTGCTTCAATTTAATATTGTCCCACCAAATTATTGGTTCAACCTTTATATATTCAGTTTCAAACATAAAACTTGGAAAAGGAGATTTCTTTGCTAAAAATGTCATTGCCAGGGGCAAAAGTTCTTTGTCTACTGAACGCAAGAAATTAAAAGCACTATGCTTTTGATCTTCAGTTAATTTTTTCCCACAGTATCTGTGGGTTTATTCTTGGCATAGTGATTGCAATAAAAACTTTAATAAAATTTTTAAGCTTTATATCATTTAAATATAATATCAACAAGAACAAAATAATGACAGCACAGCAAAGACTTGCAACATATGTAAAATTTTGTTCTTAAAACATGTCTATTCTATGCCTACACATTACACTGCCTGATTGACTATTGAGCTATTCAGATTAGCCAATCTTCACCCCTTTTTCCAATTCTAGCAGGTGCAATCTAAAAATAGTTTTTGGAGGTGGGGGATATTTTGTAAGCATGTTTTTAATATTTTAGTTATTTACAGATGGGTTAATTTTTAATAATAATTGAAGAGCTCATTTAGACTTTTGTTGACTAAAAATATTTTGAAAATAAAAATTAAATATATGAAAATATCAAGAATCATGATATTTTGAAAATAAATATCAAATATGAAAATATCGAAAATATCAAAAAGCTTGATATTTTGAAAATAAATATCGGATATATATCATGATATATATCATGATATATATCCATTGATATATATCACCGAACCCTGAAAGCCGCAGGTCAAACAATTCTTTTTGGACCCATAAATCTTATTTAGCCATTGAAGACAAATATTTACGGCGATCTGACTAGTTATATTTGTTTTAAAAAAAATTCTGGGTCGAAAAAGAATTGTTTGAGCTGCGGCTTATACACCCGAAATTATGGTAATTGAAAAAAATTGAAATTTAAAGTGAACGAATGAGAAAAAAAAATAAGAGCAAATAAAGTATAAAATGAGAATAAATTATGTTTAAGTGCAAAAGTTTTATTATTAAAAAGGAGCTTAATAAAGAAACAACATTATCACTTACTACTGTCACGTTAAGATGATAATGGCTTAGATAAAGTAGCTTTGGAAGAATCCGGAAAAGTTTTTCTACATTCAGACACAACTTGTAACAGAAATTGTTTTTGTTCTTCGTCTTTTGTTAAACATGAATTGAAATCTTGTATTAACTTTATTCCTCTTTCAGCTGGGTCATTGACAACCTTAAAACCATTTACTATTTTTTTTCCTTTCAAATAATCCTTGTTTTCATACCATAAATCGGGATCAGCGTTTAAAAATCGCACACTAATATCAAACCTTTTAAAAAAATTTACAGTTTGAGATGAAACAAAAAAATCGACTTCTTTGTCCAATAAATTATCCACTTCGTTGAAACCTATTAATGCTCTTACATTCCTATTATCAACCTCATCCTCATCATGTTCTTTTTCAATTGACATTATTTTAGCAGTCATGCTTATTTTGATTTTTTTTTCCAAAGTATCGTCAAAAAATGAAAAGGCAATTAGCTCGGAGCTGAGGTACTAAAGGTGTTTTATCTTTTTAGACAGTGCTTTGTCCGCAATCTCTTTATCTATATTTCGATATTCAACAAGTGATTTTATTAGTTTTAGATCTTGATTGGGGGCCAGAGTGAGAATGGGAGCGTTAAACCATGCTTTTACATAAACGTTGACTATAAATAGACAAATGTGTCTAAAAGCATCTTTTTCTAAGTCTGTTAATGAAAACAAATCCCTGAAAAGATAAATTTTCAGAAAATATATTGCTTTTGCCATCCATCTGGCATGATGAATAGCACCAGGAGCTCTGAAGAAAATGTCTTTTACAGGATAACGTCCTATAAAAATTAAACAAAGCTGAGCAAATTCTTTATAATCATCCCTTGGTTGTTGAGATTTTAAATGTTCGATGAGGAAACTTGAAATTTCGCGAGCAAATTGAGTATTTTATGTTTAGCATCTTCATCTTCAATAGCTGTTTTGTATTTGGTCTTGTCTAACTTAGACCAACCAGCCTGAAATTTCTTAAAAATATCTGGCTGAGGGCCAGTGGTTTTGCCTATTTTGGTATCAAAAACAGCTTTTAAAATAATTTCTAAAATATGGTGGCGACATGCTAAATGCAGAAGATTATTGCCTAATAACTGTTGTAGCAAAACGCAGGTTCCTCTCAGATGACCAGTGCTTACAGAAGTTGTATCAAAACTCATTGCCTGTATTTTGTCAACTGCTCCCCACTGTTCAACTGCAGAAAATACAGGTTTTGCCTGAGTTATTCCCATGCTATTTTCAAGCTGGGAAACACCTATCAACTGCTCTTTATTCCCACAGCTAATTAAAACCGCTATTCTCTTTACATTTTCTTTATTCAAAATATGTGGAAGCAGTTTTCCATCCCAATGAACAACAGCTCCGTCTAAATCGGAATTTTCAAATCTTTTTTTAATGAGTTCAGTTCTCTGTTTTCGAAATAACTGTCTGCGGAGTCGTATTACACTTCTGCTTAAAATTAATGTATGTGGATTGTGACCCAATGCTTCTGCAGTATCTGTTATTATTCGAAATGCATCTCTATCAGAAATGCTACACCTATCTAATAACAAAGACAATTTTTCGGTCATAATTTCCTCCGTTCCTCGAGAGTACTTCCTTTTCTTAATTTTTGCCTCGCATTCATCTGCATCCGAAAAATTCTCCGCCGTATCATCTTGAAAAGGTTCCTCTTCCTCCGACTGACTGGTGTTGCTTGTTCTTAGTAAAGGCTCCAATTCTGCACCTTTATCTTCTAAAAATAAAAAGAAACATCATAAAAAAGAGCCCTTAGAGAAAATTGTATTTTGTTTAATAATCTTAACAGAAAATATAATAAAGAAATTTAATTAATTTCTTAATAAATATTAAAATATGTGCAATTAAAACTATTAAATTTGAATAGCATTAAAAAATAGACAAAACTCACCAGCAGTTTTTCTTGATTTTTCCAATCGTGCCATTTCAGCTGCTCGTCTTTTTTCTCTTCGTTCTTCTACTTTTACAAATTTCATGTCAACGCCTCCCATGCAGCCAGGGCGACCTTTCTTTCTCTTTCTCTGGAGTAACAAAAACTGCTTGTCTTCCTCAGAAATGTTTTTAATGGCATCCTGATGAGCAATATCAAAAAGGTCATCAAGAGTTGACTTAAATGTGTCTATTTTTTTTTATTTTGTGCTTTTGAATTGGATCTGCTAGCACTTTTTTGTAGATTTCTCCACTCTTCATAAAGCTTTTCAATTTTTGCAACACAATCTTTAAAATGCCTAGTTGGTATCTTGGATTTCTCCCAGAAAAGTACAACTTCGTGAGCTGTTAGTCTAGCAGCTTCTCTGGTCACCAGTTTTACTTGGCGAGTATTATAAAATAAACTGCGTAAAACTTGGCAATTACTGGGTAACTTACTGCCAGCTATTTGATGTGACATGTGGCCAATTAGAAAAATCCGGTCTTGCTGCCTTAAACTCATATTCACTGTGAATTTAGAACCAGAAGGTTCTAAATCCATTGTATCTCGAACTTCACAAAAAATCACTAAGAACTTAACCGCTTGAAATCTAAACAGTAACTGAAGCGCTCTTTTCTGTTTTTACGAATAAGCCGGGGAGGTAATGTGAAACCTCCTGTCAGTCATTTCGGAAAGAGGGGTGCAGTTTGAGGTGCGCGGAATGTTTCGGATTTTAAAAATAGATTATGGTAGCATGTAACAGAAATGTTTCTTGCTGGAAAAAAAGGAAAAGAAAAAAAAAGAGATAATTAAAAGATTTGTTTTTAATGCATTTTAATTGCCATATAAATTAGATAGCTCTTTCTTTAGAGATGCAGGCCTAAATACCCGTGGATTAATTATAATTCGGGAAAATACTTTTTTAATTACAAAAATTGTTATTTTTCTTGTATTTCAATACAAACAATAATAATAATAATAATAATAGTAATAATAATAATAATAATAATAATAATAATGAAGATCTGAGGTAATTAGAATTATTCCTTTCTGATTTTCCCCTTTTTTCAAAAGCAAAGTTTGAGAGTATCGTTCACTAGTTTGCCTGAAAAATGCTAAATGTCATTAAATATAAGATTTAAAGTTGGTAAACTCAAAGTCAAAAAAGTGTTCTTTGAAATAAGATAAGAAATAGGTTTCTAGGATAAATAGTTTTTATTTAATAAAGGAAAACCACAATTTTTTGCAAAAAATTGCATTTTTTTCAATAATTCAACCCCGATGCGGCACGGGTTAATATTATTCAATTGATCTGAAACTTTGTCAATATCCTTTTCTAACTAATTGGCAACTTTTACAGGGGTCCCCCGAAAGATACGACAAAACAAAATTTTCCCCATGTATCTTGTAACCACCCTAATGTGCATGTGTGGTAAATAGAGGTAAAGTCTACCTAGTTCAAACAATCGATACATAAGGATCTTCACACACAGGTGAATATTTGACTGAACTTGTGCCTAAAATGATTTCTACAGAAAACAAATTTTAATGCAAAGTTCGTAGTTCCGTCACTGATAATGCTGCTAACATGGCTAAAATGCGAAATAATTAGAAGAGAAAGGTTTTAATGTTTTAAATGTTCTGTTTTAAATCAAAATGAAATTTCACTTAGTGTTGAGGAAAATAATGAAAGTTTGGCATTCATTAACGAAAATTGTCCAAATCTTCTCACCACTCTAGCACATTTTCAAGCAAAAAATGACCCATTCGAAAAATTATCGTTGCTTGAGAAAAAAGTTTCAGATATTATGACACATTATGATTGGTACAAGTTCTTTTATGTAATGAGAGGTAAAAAGAGAATCCGTGAAATTGAAATTGAATTTAGTTATCAAATAACAACAGCTGGATCATTTGCTGAAATAGAAAATCAATTTTCCTTCTTTTGGACTAATTCATTCAAGCCTTCATAATAAATTAAGAATGGACAGAGCTTCTAAATTAGTGTTTTTGTTAAAACAATTTCCCTTTTGTTCAACCCTGTTTTATTTCTATTTGCTTAAAAAATATTGAATTAATTGTAGAATATTTAATGTTTTTTAAATTTTACCATATTTTCTATTTATTTACAACATATTTCAGCTTATTTCTTATTTAGTGTGCACAATTCAATTACAAAATAATAGAAGGGCTTTAGATTAAAGCCTAGTTGTTTATTTTTAGTATCAATCAATAACTAGGATATAGTATTTTCTTAACTATTTAATTATTACTTATATTATTTTTATAAATTATAAATATTCTTTATTCTTTATTGGTTATTTATTATTAAAAACTGTTCCATGTATACTGTAAAAACATAAAAACACAATAATTAAAAATAGAATTCTAAAAAAATCAAATAAATCCGATTTAAATAAAAAAATCGGATTTAAATCAAATAAATCCGATTTTTTATATATTTTTAAAAAAATCATGATTTTTTTCCAACGCTGTCCGTGACTCGATTTCGAGTCGGATTAACTTTAGTTGTTTCAGGTTCGTGAGTGGTGACAATTATGGTTCTTCATTCAATTTCTCAAAAAAAAAAAAAAAAAAAAAAAAATTAAGATGAAAAATTATATATTTGAATATTAATTAACATGAATTTTTTAACTTAGTTAGAATTGATACAAGTAAAATAAATGTGGTATATATGTATTTTATTTATTTATTTTTAGGGTTTGAGTTTTTGTTAAAATAGGTGCATTTCGGGTTCGGCCCGTAATGAATGTGGACGGAGGATGAAATTTTTTTCTTCGGCTCAGATCGTGTTTCGGCTTGAGTACTGCATCGGGTTGGGCGTACTAAACCCGACCGGATTGTTGGTTTGAGTCTGATTCGGGTTCTGTGACTAATTTTTAGAGAGGTTCGGGTTGTCTTCTATTTTTTGACTTTGGTTAACTTTAATTGTTTCTGATGCATCGGTTCGATTTTAACCGATTTCTGAAAAGATTCTCTAAAATATATTTTAAAACAAAAACCTATACTAGCTTGCTTCGCCCACTAGCGGGCCCCTCCTTTTATACGTAATTCTCGAAGCGAACGAACCTCGAACTGTTTCCCCGCTGTCTACGGCACTGTGCATGAGTGCTGCACATTAGGGTGGAGTGAAAAAGACCAAAAAAAATTTTTTTCGGAATCTTTTCTTTGGATAGGTCTAAAAAGTTGCCTTTTGGCACACTGAATATAAGGTTAAAATTTCATTTCGTTTGGAATCCATCTTTAGTCCCTTACCAGCTCTTAAAGATTATGCTCTTTATATGTGAAAATCAAGATTTCACTATGTAATGTAAATGACCCCCAAAAATTTTTTTGGAATTTTTTCTTTGTATAGGTCTAAAATGTTGCTTTTTGGCACACTGAATATATTGTTAAAATTTTATTTCATTTGAAATTCATTTTAGTTCCCTATTAGCTCTTAAAGATTATGCCCTTTTTATGTGAAAATCAAGATTTCAAAAATGTAGTGTAAATTCATCAACTTTTTTTTTAAACTAAATTTCTGATTTCAGTAAAATAACCCACAAAAATGACTTCTTAAAATATTACTTGTGAACGATCTAAGTATAGTTGCATTTTAACTCTTTGAATCGCGAATAAAACCCTAAAATGTGAATCGTATTGTCGCAGAAAAGAGAAAACACAATAAATAGACATGCTTTCGCTTTTATTTTTCGAATGCACATGAAAGATAGTTCTCTAAATATAAAGGAAATGCAGTTTTCTGAATATTTAGTAATTAAATAAAAAGAATATATACGATGTATTGTAAAACGATCTTTCACTTCATTCTAATTTATATTGGTCTTTGTTATCAAAATTTGGTATTACCTTTCATGATTTGATTTTGCTCATATATATCTGGTTCTTGCTTCTACTACTACAGCCGCTAATGGCGCTTCAACAACTAAGTTTATGCATCTTTCAAATACTTGAATCTAACAGGGAAATTTTTCAATTGAAAAGATGGGACTTTTGATTTTTTTCTGAGAATTTCCAGTTTCTCTCTTGGTATTCTTTTGAGAATGTGGGGGTAATTTCATATTCTTGCCAGTAATAATGTTTATATAGTTTGTAACACTGAATTTCAATATTGGAAAATGAAATTGTCTTTTTGTAGAACATATAATATCCTTCACCTTTAATATTCTTCGGAATCCAAATTCTCCAACATAATTTTTTTTATCAGTTATCGTTCCCGTAAATTTTCATCTCAATGACAGAAGTATACGTTTTGTTGAATAACGGGATTGAGAATTTTTTTTAAATATTCCCTCAAATAACAAAACAACTTAATTGTTTATAAAAAAAAAAAAAAAAAAAAAAAAAAAAAAACATTTTGAGCTCTATTGTTGGAAGAAGAATCTTTCTTCAAGTTAAACAACATAGACAAATGTACTTTCATTACAAATTCAGCTATAATCTTCAGATTTTGGGATGCATTCTGACTTCCAATCTGCAAACCAAGTAATCAATTGGCAGTTGTCAATCATTTAGAGTGCGATATTCTTGCTGGATTACGATTTACCAGATTTGAGGAACATTAACCAGATGCAAATGTTTGACACATGTCATAAAGATAATTTTGATCTACACTTAACTCTCCAGAGTTCATTTCTGTGTGATATTGGCAGATATTTTTTAATTTCCATAACTGTCTATTGTTCACATTGATCCAACGACTTTCCATTTAGAACAGGAAAAGCTCGTCAGCCTTTATTTTGTTTATCAAGTTCAATGACTTAATAAACAATCGGTAGAGGCAATTCGTTTGCAGAAAGCTGACATATTAACCACTAAAACGGACGACTAAATCTTAGTTTCCAAAATTTATTAGCATGATTTTTTATCTTACTTTTTATAGTTGTTCCGTCACAACCTGTTGCCATAAATTTATCAAGGTTTAAATGTTTTTCAGTGCAATATTTTAACACTTCCTGAAATGATCTTTCCTGGTCCAAAAGATGGTGTAATGTGTCCCAAATACAATTCATTTTACTGTTAAAATCAGAGATTATGTTTGTAACTTATAGTTCTTCCATATATCTCCAATTTTCCATAATTTCCTTTGATTTTGGGGAATTGAATAAGCTTCTGATATTCAGAAAAATTGTTGTTGATTATTTGATCAATAAGTCTTTAGGAAACTACAATAATTGATGCCTTCGATGATTTCTCTCAGGATTTTTTTACCCCTGCTGGTTTTGACGAAACCTTACAATTACTGATGTGTTTTATTTATTGTTTTGTATAATAATAATATTTTATAGCATTCTGCTATTGTTGGCAAAACAGCTTTATTTAGTTTTGAAGAATCACTAACTTCTAGTAATGGTAAACTTCGATTTGATTACATACGTACTCATTTTGACTGTAAAAATGACAACTTACAATTTTTAAAACTCAATAAACCGTTTCAAATATTTAAAAATAAACATTTAAAGTTTAAAAATGATGAAAGGAATTACACTGTACACTTTAAATATAAAAATATCAAACGATATTACCAAAAAATCCTGTTAATGCACAATTTATGGTAAAAATCTATCGTATAAATCAAAGAAAACATAAATGGCTTGATAGGGGACTCAAGAAGTTTTTCAAAATTCATGAAATTTTGCACGTGTATTAGAGGTACAAAAAGGCAACTTTTCGCTGCTATCCAAAATCAAAATTCCAACTTTCGATTTTTCACGCCACCCTACTGCACATGCACCGCCGAATATACCCCTTCTTTCCGAACGAAACTCCCACCGTGTCCCCGTTGCCTACTGCAGGGTGTAGCAGCCGTGCTGCGCACGCACTGCCGAGTTTTATCAGGGCTTCTAATTATATCATATCTCTAAGCGAACAAACCTCAAACCGTGAACAAATCATTCAAATTGTGTGGTAATATTTAATTAGCAGCTAAAACTGTAAGAAACGCTGGGGTTTTAAAAAAATCTAGTGTTCCACTTCCTTCTTCTGCATGTCCATCCTAAGTTTCAAAAGCCATGCTTTAAGTTTTTTCTTATGTTTAAAAGGGATGGGATATTTTTTTTTTTTTTTTTTGAATACGAATACTTTCGCGTGAACTGATGTGTGCGAAAACCAATATCTGTTACGAATTAAAAACGGATATTTTCATAAAACTGAAAATTTTTATCCGATTGAAATAAGAGAGAGAACAGGCTTAAACAGAATGAAAATTTACATCGGATTAAAAAAAAAAGTCCGATCTCAAAAATCACTATTAAAAAAAAAAAGTTTCTGATATATAAATAAATTCTGACTTCATTTTTAACCTCAGCAGTGCACCTGTTTTATGGATTGACATTGAAATTGAAGCGGCAAAGAAAATAAATTTTGAAGATTCCGATAAAAATTCATAAATTGGTTTTAATTTAATTACGGACACTATTTTTTAGAAAATTTGAAAGTCGATTTTTTTTTACGTCTGGGAATGCTAGTTTTGAATTTCTGCAATGTATCGAAAAAAGTTAAAGGCCCCCTCAAAAATCTCCTAGTAACAGATGGTACGTGATACCGCAACTGCGGTAAAAGTTTGATAATCTTGCAGTTTGATTTCATCCCTTTTCAAGCATTGCGTCTACGTACAGGTTGAAAAAATTAATGAAATAAAATGAATTTTTAATAGATTTTTAAGGATATTTCAAGAGATAATCAGACAGTAAAATTTAATTTTAGAACTTCAGAAAGTTCTTTCTATTTCACATTCTCTCTCGTATCACTTCCGTGTTCGTGGCTTTTTTGGAACGAAAGAGATCGCCTTTCAAAAATTTGCTTAGTACGTAAATTCCGTTAATTTGGCACCTGCTTTTAACCAATTAAGCTGAAAATCATTAAAAAATGATGTTTTAAATTAATTTCGTCGCTAATTACCACCGGATTTTTTCGAGACAGTTATATTCGGGTGCACTGAAAAATTAGCTTTATATATATATATATATATATACAGGGTGTTTCGCTACCAGACCGACAAACTTTGAGGGGTGATAGTAGACATAAAGACAAACATTATTAAATGGGAAACCATGGGGCGCAAACGTCTTCTATAGGAGCTAGGGGCCATTAAAGTTTAAGGTCCAAAAATTCAAACGCTGATAAAAATTAGAAAAAAGGGTCGATTTGTTTGCGGTTTTCTCTAAAATCGTTCTTTATATCACGATTTTTTATTTT
Source organism: Maratus speculifer (assembly GCA_964019185.1). NCBI lineage: Eukaryota > Metazoa > Arthropoda > Arachnida > Araneae > Salticidae > Maratus > Maratus speculifer. Next base: position 102,698,993 of record OZ025303.1, read on the forward strand.
TCTAATTTTAAAGGTTAAGTTCAAAAATTGTCGATAGAGGGCGCTTTAGACTTTAGAGTAACGAACAAATACTTTTTGCCGTTCTTTTGCGCATGGGGTTGAAATTATTCTAAAGTTTAGACTTTAACTTAAATTTTAAGCCCAAAATCGGAAACATGGGGATCGATTAACTAGCGAAAATTTAACTGTGAACCGAGGGAAAGATTTTAAACGCTCATAAATATTGGACAAACTAATCGATTTTGTTGCGGTTTGCGTGTAGGTCATTCCCTTGGTAATTATTTTGTTCAAAATGGCGTACAGCTGTGGTGGCCTCATTTTTTTTCATAGAGGGCGTTTCCGACACATCTCAGACATTTCAATGGCATTATTCCTGGGTGTTTTACTACCAGACTACCATACTTCCAGGGAATGTTAGGGATGCGAAAACGACACGGAATCATATAGGAATGTAACGTTGAAAATATCTTTTTTGCGAGTTATGGTTAAAGGAAGCAGAGAAAAAAAAAAAACAGAAACAAGCAGAGAAAAGCAACACGTTAATATGACATAAAACAGTTTATTTAAAGGTTTTACTAGAAAAGATGTTCGAAATCACGACCAGGAGTAATTCGACATGCTTGATAGTGGCGTCGCATGTAATTTCTCATGCTTTGAAAGATTCCTGGAATCTTTGATAGATTTCCGGAAGCTACAGAAATACGAGCTGCTAAGTCTTTAATTGATGATACGGGATTCTCATACACCCAACTTTTCATATGACCCCAGCAGAAGAAGCTCATACTTGATAGGTCCGGTGATCTGGCAGGCCAATAAACCGAGACACCACTACCTATCAACCGCTGTCCATATGTTACGTTGGGGGTATCGGTGAACATCATTGGTAAAATGTGGAAGAGCCCGATCGTGCTGGAACCACATAGAGCTGCGCAACGAGAGAGAAACTTTCACGCGCATTACCGTTCAGCGCCATCTACCGCAAGAAAATCGCAGCGCCATCTACTATCGCTGTCAAGTAGTTTGCCGGACATTTTCTGGTCATAATTTCGAACACTGTTTGAAGTAAAACATTTAAATAAACTTTGTTCTGTCACTTTAACATGTTGCTGTTTCTCTGCTTGTTTCTGTTGTTTTTTCTCTGCCCTTTTTAAAAGTAACATGCAAAAAAAACAATTTTCAACGTTACATTCCTGTGTGATTCCGAGTCGTCTTTGCATCCCTTACAGTTCCTGGAAGTATGGTGGTCTAGTAGTAAAACACCCAGGAATAATGCCATTGAAATGTCTGAGATGTGTCGGAAACGCCCTCTATGAAAAAAAATGAGGCCACCACAGCTGTACGCCATTTTGAACAAAATAATTACCAAGGGAATGACCTACACGCAAACCGCAACAAAATCGATTAGTTTGCCCAATATTTATGAGCGTTTAAAATCTTTCCCTCGGTTCACAGTTAAATTTTCGCTAGTTAACCGATCCCCATGTTTCCGATTTTGGGCTTAAAATTTAAGTTAAAGTCTAAACTTTAGAATAATTTCAACCCCATGCGCAAAAGAACGGCAAAAAGTATTTGTTCGTTACTCTAAAGTCTAAAGCGCCCTCTCTCGACAATTTTCGAACTTAACCTTTAAAATTAGAAAAATAAAAAATCGTGATATAAAGAACGATTTTAGAGAAAACCGCAAACAAATCGACCCTTTTTTTCTAATTTTTATCAGCGTTTGAATTTTTGGACCTTAAACTTTAATGGCCCCTAGCTCCTATAGAAGACGTTTGCGCCCCATGGTTTCCCATTTAATAATGTTTGTCTTTATGTCTACTATCACTCTTCAAAGTTTGTCGGTCTGGTAGCGAAACACCCTGTATATATTGCGTCACATAGGAAAATGTTTTTCCGGCCTCATGGCTTTTGCGCATAGACAGAAGAAAAGTAGAGGAGATTATTCGAGTATATTAATTGAATTTTCTACGTAAAAAATTTAATTGATACTAGCGATATAATTATTGGCTACTTTTCCATTACTTCATTACAATGTAATTTTTTTTCGTTCATTTGGTGCGGTGTGCTTGGCTTTGGATTGAAGCCTGTCGGTTTTTGGTCTTTTATTTATTAATTTATTTATTTTTATTATCGTGTCAACAGAAGTATTCCATTTCTAGACATTAAACATGGACCAATCAGAAAACGAATAAAATTGCACAGCACAAGGATTCGGATATCGCTAGACCGAAAGCAACAATTATTTTCCAAATGGTTAAAAAAATGTAATCGGATAAAATCGACTCGACTCTTCAAGTAAAAATTAAACCCTGACCGAGCTTAATAAATGAAAACGGAAATTTCATTGAATTCGAGAGAGTCCGGGTTTGTGGACACTTGTAATATGAAGTCGAACCTGGTACGCCATCCCGCTTAAGCGGATTTTTTCAGACTCTTAAATATCATCCATAAGGCTTATTCAAAAATATCACATTTAATACGCGAACGGATATTACGCGATCCCCCTTAATATGCGATAAATTATCGGCCTTCTGAGGGGGGGGGGGGGAATCAGGCTTACAACGCGAATTCATTAATATGCGATTTCTTTTTCTCTTCTCGAGTACTGCAAACTTAGCATATTTTTTTTACTTTCTTCTATTTTTACAAGAAAAAAGTATTGAATTCCAGAAAATTTTCTAATTTCGGTTTTCTCTGGATTTAAACGTTTTTGTTCTTGTCACGATTTGATGGTTTTCAGAAAATGTCTGTCTGTATATGACAAAAAATTGTGGGCACTCTCTCTCAAGAGAATCAACTCACAGAATTCAACAAAACTTTAAATTCAATTATATTTTGATATAAATAAGCAAGATTAGGTTTTTATGTATATCTCGCAACAGGTGGCGCTGATATGCTACATTTTTTACGATTTTCGCAATAGCTCTATCTTAAGAACTAATGCACGAATTTTCATCAAATTTCAGATTCAGATGTGTCTTGATAAAATTGGTGCTGATATTGGACCCAAAGGAATGGTTATGGCTGTCATAACCAGCGTTGAATTCAGGGCGCAGCTTAGAGGGGGGGGGGAATCCCTTTCCCCGGAGTTAACAAATTTCATCCCGGAAGCAGTGGCGCAGCCAAGGGGGAGGGGGATGCGAGGCTAAAACCCCTCTCAGAGCTAAGAAATATCACTATAATTGCCGCTTATACGAATCAAAACCAAACTTAATATTTAAATGTTCTGGCATATTTTGGAATCCACCACTTTGTTGACTCAGATTCTATTTAACAAAGTGATTCAATTAAAAAGCGCAAATGCTACTTAAAATTGTAAAAGTACATATTAAATGCATTAGTTAAGTAACAATTGGTTATTTAAACTAAGTCACTTTTCCGAGACATCTTATGCTAAAATAAACGTTCAAATGTGAGTATTACTCGCGATCAGAGGGTCCCATAAAATAAACATATGTATTATCAACCTCTTGGGGACGAACGACTGATATACGTGGCACTTAAAATTCCCAGAATTCTTCATTATTCCCATCACTTATTCTTTATCACAATGCTTACGTTACAGAGTTTCCCCGAGGTTTAAAAAGGGGCAGGGCGCTACTTTTCTGAAAAGGGCACTTTTAGCATTCTTCAGGGCACTTTTATAGAGTTGAATCTAGAATCTAGAGGTTCAAAAAGTCGTGAAAAAACAGAAATTTTGTCAAAAAATCGAGAAAAAACAAAAATTTCGCCAAAAAATTGAAAAGAAAAGAAATTTTATAAAAATTTCACGAAAAAATGATCGATTTTGTTAAAAAAAATCGCAAAAAAGCCAGATTTTCCTAAAAAATCACGAAAAAATGATAATTTTGAGAAAGATCGTGAAAAAACGGCAAATTTTGTTAAAAGATCGAGAAAAAACAGCCGATTTTGTTAAAAGATTGTTAAGGAGCAAGCCTGATTTATTGAAAAAGACATATTTTTTGAAAAAAAAAAAAAAAATACTTTTGTTGAATAAAGTTTTTGTTTGTTTCACAAACGGGTGCTTTAAGGATTCACATTTAGAAAGTTTTGGACAGTCAAAAGAAGATTGTGAACAGGGGGGGGGGGAGGAGGAGGTCGCCCCGGGCGCGTAAATTTAGGGGGTGCCAAATTTATTCTGCAAACATCATTTTTGGGCTGTCACAAGAAAAGGTTGGGAGGTTCGCTTTTTGAGCATTGAAAACACTTTTGAAGCAGGAAAATTAGTTTTTAGAACAGAAAAACTCACCTCTGGCATTAACTTTTTTTGTGTGTGTATCTCTTTGACGAAATTTGCATTTTTTGTCGATCTTTTGACGAAATCTGCAGTCTGTTCCGGGTATTTGGACGAAATTTGTAGTTTTTCGTGATTTTTTGACGAAATTAGCAGTTTTTCGCAAATCTTTTAACAGAATTTTTCGTTTTATTGTGATTTTCGACGAAATTTGTCGTTTCTCCGCGAATCTTTTGACGAAATCTACCGTTTTATCACGATTTTTTGACGAAAATTACCGTTTTTCGTGAGTTGTTTGACAAAAGTTTCTGTTTTATCGCGATTTTTGGAAGAAATTTTTCGTTTTTTTTTACGATCTTTTAAATAAATCTACTGTTTTTACGGGATTTTGTAACGAAATTAGCCATTTTTTTAGCGAATTTTGCCGGAAATTAGTCGTTATTTCGCGATATTTTTAGTGAAATTTGACTTATTTTCGCAATTTTTTGACAAAATTACACGTCCAGTGGGACGCGTAAGAGCTATTTTTTGCGTTCGGTCGTCAACTTTTTACGTAATTTACGTGTTTTAGCGTGTCCGCATCATCGCTGAAGGGCTGCGTTTTTTCAAATGTGAGGCAAGAAGGGCGCTAATTTTTGGATGAGGGGCAAGAGGGGCGCTAGTTTTTTAATCTAAAGGGCAGAAGGGGCGGAGTGCCCCCCCGAAACCCTCTGGGGGAATCTCTGCGTTATTTAATTAAAGCATTTTCGCGATTCAAGTACAGAAAATTTTTATGTTATGAAAAAACGGTGGTTAAAGATTAAAAATTAAGCATCGCGAAGGAGTTAACTGTATTATTAAATGAAAAGCATTGTTGAAAAAATAATAAGACTTAATTAAAAAAAAAAAAAAAAAAAAAAAAAAAACTATGCAAAGTAGTGTTGGTTACAGCTGTATATATACTTGAAAAGTACGAATGGATATACCATAAAAGTTGAAAGAGATATGAAGTTTAAATAATATCAAATATTTCTATTCTGTATAACTCTTTTTCTTATCTTATCCTTAACCATTTGTAAGAAACTAAACTCGATACTGAGAATAAAAGATAGTGAATATTTAAACTTCATTTGGCATTTCATAAAACTAAATTCAGCGTGGTAAAAACCTTTTCTTTTTCCAGATTAGCTAACACAAAAACCCTTGTTCAAAGCCTAAAGGAGGTATGAATATGACATTGTGCTAAAGGAGCTTGTGCAAAAAGAAACTCGCAAATTTGCAAAGCCGCTTTGGCGTTTATTCAGATAGCTTTATAATAAACTTTTCTACCAAAAATTGAACCGACTTCAAAAACTACTGCAAAGTGAAAAATAATTTTTTTACATAATAGTAATAAGAAATTAAATTAAGAGCATAGTATTTACCATGCGTATTATTATATTTATGTACATTAATTTGGTTTTTTGGAGTTAGTGCCAGCCAAGCCTTTATTCTTTTAGGAATTGAATTGGATATTTAATTTTAATTTTGAAATTGACTTGGCTGGTACCGACTCCAAAAAATCAAATTAATGTACATAAATATAATAATACGCATGGTAAATACTATGCTCTTAATTTAATTTCTTATTACTATTATGTAAAAAAATTATTTTTCACTTTGCAGTAGTTTTTGAAGTCGGTTCAATTTTTGGTAGAAAAGTTTATTTTTCTCTTTTTAGTTAAAAGTTAACGATTTTTTGAAGTCAGTTAATAAAAATTATAATACGTAAAAAAATATTGTAAATTATACATGGATTTAAATTTTGTCAGAAATAGGGTTCGAATGCACGCTCTCTTCCCAGCATCAGAGCTTAATTCTGGCTCCTTAAATCGCTGGGTCACCCTGACTGCGCTCCAATCGGCGAGTCTATTCAAAGTCCATGTTATTTTTAATTTGCAAAAAATCATCAATTTTATTAAATTTTGCCTAATTACTAAAAAAGTACTAAACCGATTTCCATGAAATGGAAGTGGTACAAATTCGAGAGTAGCCTCTTTTATTTAACACAAAGCAAAACTAATCGGTTGGATAGCTTCGGAGTAATCGGTGAACATATATAGAAAAAAATGCATACGCTTCGAATTGATAACTTCCTCTTCCTTTTCTGAAGTCAGTTAATAATAAATATTATAATACGGAAAAAATGTTATAAATTATACATGGATGCAAGTAATGTCAGGAGTGGGGTTTGAACCCTTGCTTTCTTCCGAGAACAAGTGCCTAAGTCTGGCTCCTTAGACCGCTCGGCCACCCTGATAACGCTACAGCCTGCGAGCTTATTCAAAGTCCATGTTACTTTTAATTTGCGAGAAATCACAAATTTTATTAAATTTTGCTTAATTACTAAAAAAGTACTGAACCAATTTCAATGAAATGGAAGTGGTACCAATTGGAGAGTAGCCTCTTTTATTTAATACAAAAACCAAATTAATCGGTTGGATAGTTTCAGAGTAATTGGTGAATATATATAGAAAAAAAAATACATACACGTCGAATTGATAACTTCCTCTTCCTTTTCTAAAGCTGGTTAAAAATAAAAATTGTAATTAAAAAAAAAAAAAAAAAAAAAAAAAAAATTGTAAATTTTACATAGATGTAAATAATGTCAGGAGTTGGGTTCGAACCCACCATCTCTTTCGAAAAACAGAGCTTCAATCTGGGCCTTAGACCGCTCGGCCATGCTGTCTATATGCCATTCAGTGAACGTATTCAACACTTTTAATTAGCGAAAAATCACTAATTTTATTAGTTTTTGCCTAATTACTAAAAAAGTACTGAACCAATTTCGATGAAACTGAAGTGGTGAGCAATTCCATCTCAGCTCAGGCAGGGCATGTCAAATCACCATCACAGATTTTTTTCAAAAAAATTCAGTAGTTAGAACTAAGTGATATATAAAGTTTCCTAAAAGGATTTTTCTCTAAAAAATTTCTTTCTCTGATTACAGCACTTTAAAGTTCATGATAAAATTGACAGTTTTCAGAAAAACTGAAAAACGCTTCATTTTGAAATGAACACAATACCAAACATATTCAACATATTCAGTCAATTTATTTTTTATAAACAGTTATTAAACTGAATATTTCTTTGGCATAGTTTTATTTGGCATAGTGACATTTTTACTTAATTAAAAAAATTAGATTTTAAGTACAAAAAATATAATTATTAGTGAATTTAAGATTTTTTTTCAGAATTAAAAAAAATATTTTAAAGCTAAACATTGATGGCAATCCAAAGACCTTTAATGGGAGTTTTACAGCAAATTTTATTTTAACTCTAAGGTGCTTACAACTTTTGTAATTCAATTTTAAACTACGCAAAATTTTGTAAAATCACTACATTTGAAATACAATTTCTCAAAAACACCATTTTTTAAAAATCTGATAATATGCTCAATTCATACCTTATTAGTCTCTAATAAATATCTTACAAGCAAATCGTGTGTTTTTGCTTAGAAAATTTTATATGATTTTTTGAAAATAACATGTTGTGTGTATTTTTCAACAGACCACAAAGGCAAGCTCTTCCTTATTTAACCGAACTTGTAATGTAATTAATATTTCAAACTAAAAAATACATCACTAGTACATAATTATTACTGTTAAATTATAGCTAATCATTTGCTTAAATTTAAAATTGCATAAAATACAGTCAATAATAAAATTAGTATTGATCATATGTCATTTCATTCCATACTCATAAATGTGCTAAATTCATCTACAGTGTGTTAAATATTTTGTTTTATAGTATGGATATAATATATTAAAATGCAAATACATACATTACAACTGAATTAGATTTTTTTTCAAGTTTAGTTTTTTTCCATTTAGTTTTTTTTTTCTCAGAAAACCAGAAGATCAAGCTTTTTCTTATTTCTCTGTATTTATAATAATATTTTTTAATGAAAAAATAATAATATGCACATTATTATGGCAGATAAATATAAGCTAATCTTCAAAAATTCCTATTCATAAAATTAAATAAGCCAAACCCCTTAAAAAAAATCTGCGCTTGTGATGCATTTTGACTTTGCTGAAAATTACTCACTAATACTGCCAAATGAAGTACAAAGCTACCACTGGCAGAATACTCAGATATCGTTAGTTACCCGCACAGCATACTTTAGAGAAGAAATAAAAATTTTTATCATAGTTTCTGATGATTAACTCATGATACAGCTCATGCTGTTTGTGACATAGAAAAAATAAAAAAAAGAATTATTTAAGTTGTACCAATTACAAACACTGGAATCACCTGTGTATATATCAGATGGAGCTGGAGCACATTTTAAAAACAAGTATCAGTTTTATGAATTGCACAAAAATAAAATTGTACTGAAGTAGAGGATATTTTCAGGTACTGGCCATGTTAAAAGTGCATGTGATGCTATTGGGGACTGAGACAAGCACTATGCAACAAAATTTAATCTCCAAAAGGAGCCAATAAAAGCTATCCAAAATTCTGTCTCATTTGTTGCTGAACTATCTTCTCTGCTAAAAAAATAACATTCTAGTCCACCCAGACAGAAATATTATTCAATCCTATAGAACTAATAATGAAAGAATATGCTAATGCAAAATCTATTGTTGGTATTAGATATAAACATTATAGGGTGATTGTAAATAATGAAAATTATATGGAACGAGCAAGTAAAAATGAATTGACAAAAGTTGAAACCTTCAGCCAAATGAAAAGACAATATTCAATACATAGTTTCCAAATCGGTGATTTCATTGGATGCATTTATGAACATAATTGGTGGATATGACAAATCAATGGTATATCAATCACAAGAACTAAATGACATTAAAGTATCATTCATGTACCCAACATGGTCCATAGATAAAGCATTCCAGTGGCCAAAAGAATCTGGAAAGAAAAAATATGAATGTGCATTACCATTGGAAAATGTGCTTCTAAAAACAGAAAAACCAGTTACAATAGGACAATCTGAGCGACTTCATACCTTCAACGACAAGGAGTTGAAGTTAATTTAAGAAACCTTCACTACCTAATTCTTATGTTATGTATGTATTTGCACATCAATATATTATATCCATACTATATAACAAAATTTTTACACACTGTAGATGGATTTAACACATTCATGAGTATGGAATGAAATGACATATGATCAATACTAATTTTTTTATTGGCTGTATTCTACGCAATTTTAAATTTAAGCAAATGATTAGCTATAATTTAACAGTAATAATTATGTACTAGTGATGTATTTTTTAGTTTGAAATATTAATTACATTACAAGTTCGGTTAAATAAGGAAGAGCTTGACTTTGTGGTCTGTTGAAAAATACACACAACATGTTATTTTCAAAAAATCATATAAAATTTTCAAAGCAAAAACACACGATTTGCTTGTAAGGTATTTATTAGAGACTAATAAGGTATGAATTGAGCATATTATCAGATTTTTAAAAAATGGTGTTTTTGAGAAATTGCATTTCAAAAGTAGTGATTTTACAAAATTTTGCAAAATTTAAAATTGAATTACAAAAGTTGTAAGCACCTTAGAGTTAAAATAAAATTTGCTGTAAAACTCCCATTAAAGGTCTTTAGATTGCCATCAATGTTTAGCTTTAAAATATTTTTTTTCATTCTGAAAAAAAATCTTAAATTCACTAATAATTATATTTTTTATACTTAAAATCTAATTTTTTTAATTAAGTAAAAATGTCACTATATTTTTTAAAACTATGCCAAAATAAAATTCAGTTTAATAACTGTTTATAAAAAATAAATTGACTGAATATGTTGAATATGTTTGGTATTGTGTTCATTTCAAAATGAAGCGTTTTTCAGTTTTTCTGAAAACTGCCAATTTTATCATGAATTTTAAAGTGCTGTAATCAGAGAAATAAATTTTTTAGGGAAAAATCCTTTTAGGAAATTTTATAAATCACTTAGTTCTAACTACTGAATTTTTTTGAAAAAAATCTGTGATGGTGACTTGACGCATATCAGTACTGTCTGCCTGAATTGAGATGGAATAGCTCTGGTACCAATTCGAGAGCATCGTCTTTCATTTAACACCAAAACCAAGTTAATCGGTTGCATGGTTTCGGAGTAATCGGTAAACATACATAAAAAAAAAAAAAATACATACGCGTCGAATTGATAACCTCCTCTCCTTTTTGGAAGTCGGTTAATAAACTTTTAAATAACAAGAATTGTAATGAGAAACCCTCTCAATGCAAATTAGTTTCGAACGTCATAGTATTTATAAAGCATTCGCATCCACAAGGAATTATTTAAAAAAAAAAAAAAAAAAAAAAAAAAAAGGCATTTTATCGCCAGAAATTTCGTAACATAATGGCCGTTGCATCCTAAGTAAATAACGTTTTGCATTAAATAAGGCAAAAAATACTTTTAAAAAATCCTGATACTAAAGGGATTTTTCTTTTCTTAATCGTACGAACCCTGATTTATGTAATTAATTCTAATTAAATTGGTATGTTTGCAACAGTAGGAAGTTTACCGCTTTTATGCTGCTACTAGGTATTGCATTACACAAATACATTATTAAAAGTAGTTATCTAGGCTTTAAAAGCCGATGGTATTAGGGATGCACCGAATAGTGATTTTGGCCGAATATTCGGTCGACAGGTGAACCGAATACCGAATATTCGGCCAGGCGAATAGTAACTATTCGGCCGAATACCGAATATTCAACTTTCCAAATACTTTTGATATTTCAAAGCTTAAAGGTATTAAAATGTTACTTTTTTAAAACAATTTTACATAATATTTAATAAAAGAAACTTATATTTTGATAAACAAGAGCATGAGTACTGAAAAAAAACTGTCTTCAGTTATTTAGGAAACACAATTATGAGGCTTTTTTAATTATTAAAATTTTAAATTTCATGATTTCTTCTGTCAATTAAAACAAATATGTTAAAATCAAAGAGAAATAATGAAAAAACAGTGAAAGAAAAACTTGAACAAAGACAGTCTCTTGTCTTTTTTCAATAACTCAAGGCAGATTCTTTTCAATATAAAGTACAAACACTTTCAACTTAATTCTGAATAAAAGAATATCTAGCTCATAGTTCTTTTCTTATGAATGATGGCATTTTCCACTCTTTCCATCATATCATATTTTACAGAAATCAAAGCATGTGAGTTGAAAACATAGTTATGGTATCTTATATGTATTGTTAATGCAACAAAAGAAAACACAAGTTTGACCTAGAGTGAGATGAAATACAAAGTATTTATGATTCAATAAGTTGATTATGATTATGGTTTCATGAACAAAAATTGCCTTGATAGCTATTACTATTCTCAAAAGTTTTTCTTTCGTATTTAAGGACTTTTATTTAAGAAAAGCAAGAAACAGATTATTTACTAAACAAAATTTAGGAACTTGCATTTTCACATCATTTATTCTTAAGGAGAATTTTAATAAATAGCCATTTTAATCCTTCTCATGGTTAATTTTCTTAAATTATACTTTACAAACAACTAATGAATAATGTAAAAACACTTTATTTTATTTAAATATGATTTTTTTCTAATTATTTTAAATATATTTATAAATTGACAATTAAAAGTAGAAATTGTGAAAAGTTTTAAAAAAATGTGTTTTAAAGGGTTTTATTGAGTATGCAATTTGGCGAAACCGAATATTCGGCAGGCCGAATAGTTTCATATTCGGCTGAACCGAATAGTTTAATATTCGGCCTAACCGAATATTCGGTAACATGGACGAATACCGAATAAATACCGAATATTCGGTGCATCCCAAGATAGTATGCAGAGTACGCTGCTCCCCGTCATTATTTATGTCCAAACCGTCCCTGTTTTTAAAGGTTAATATCTCGGCTATTTACCGACGAATTTTTTTAAAAATCATTATCTACAATACTTTTATACTTCTGCTACGATATGTACTTCCAACGCTTTTCAACACCTTTGCTCAATGCCCAGAAATCGAAGTTTGTGCGTAACAGAAAAATGTGCTTTTCTCAAAAAACTATGAGATCTAGAGTAATCGCTATAGTTTTCCTCCTGGGTTTAAAGTAACATTTGTAACTTTTTTTTCTTATAATTTTAGTTTCTGTAGGTTCGGAATCAGGGAGGGGGGGGGCATATTTTTGTACTATATTTTATACGATATCTCTGAAAATATACTTAAAATTAAAAGAAATATATCTGCGAGTTCAGCATAACGAAAGCTTTCAGAAGATCACACGATATACAAAGAAAATATTTTTTTTTCATCAAATAACTTAATCAGCCCCCCCCCTACCCTTTTCCTAAATATATTTGTAAATGTTTAATAATCTGTAAATATGTGGTTCTTTATTACTTCCCCCAATTTGAGCTTTCCACGTTTCATAGTTTATGAGTAAAATGGTTGTGAAAGATCGTTTTCGGACCTTTTATTGCTCATTTCATTCTTTTAAACAATTTTTTTTTTTTTTTTTTTTTTTTCTTTTTAACACCATTCGGGACCATTTATGCTTACCAAAAGTTACTATCATGTCAGATTCTAGCCTTCTATACCAACTGGATCAATACTTCAAGTGGTCCAGAAAATATTTTTTTGGTCGCTCCATCATTTTTAAAAAATCTGAATTTTTTTGTGCAACAATCCTAACATGACGGAAGTTCAAAATGACTAATATTTTGATTTTACTATTTTTTGTTTGTCAATGATGGCCATCTTTGTTTCATCATGAGCAGCCATTTTCTCACATACTGGAGTATGCGAAATTATAAATATCTCGTCTTTTAGTTTCCAATTTAAATGGGGTTTGCAGTAATTTATTCAGAATGAAATGGACTAAAGGTATAGCAATAGAATAAATTTTTAAAATAAATTCCTATTGGTGAAATTTTAGCATAATTTTAAAGATTTTTTCTAAAATCTGTCCGTTTACAGGAGGAAATTTTTCATCCAAAGAAAACTGTTAATTTGACACCATTTCTTTTTACAAATAAGTAAAAAGTACTTGTACATACACATCAAGTTCGAGATCTGGGAGTTGACTTTTCTTTGCAAAAAAAATTCCAAAAATTTCAAAAATCGCACTTTTTAGACTTTGGTATCTCTGGTGGGGCACGAGATAAAAATCTGAAATTTTGGCCTTTGATAGTATTTTATAGTAGTGTTATGCACAAGAAATTTCAAGGAGATTTGACCACAAGCTGAGATACGTTGAGGACAAAATGTTAAAAAATGCTGTTACGAGTACAATAGGAAAAATTAGATTTATCTCTTTTATTAGAATAATTACACAGAAAATATTTTTTGTTGAAAACATTTAATAACAAATGTTTAATTTACGAAAATACTATATATGCTCAATAAAGATACAAGAAATATCTTTACACTATTAACGAGAGATATTATGAGTTTGACCAGTTACTGTAGTCAGTTCCATAAGGGCAGTCTTTCTCAAAATTTTATTTAAAGCTACCTAAGTCTTGTCATCTCTTGAAATTTTGAATTAATTGGTAATAGCTTGGTTCTTGGTCCTACTCGCCCATAGAAATGATCTTTGAAATCCCTATGTTCAGGACTCACTTCATTAATAATTTCAAGATACCACTTCTTATCATACACACATGGAACTGTGTTACTTAATTGCAGTATAAACTTTTAAAGGCCTTTTGAAATATTTATTTTCTGAAAATTACTTTAGGTTGATGTATGGCAATCAGGGTTGGGTTTCTTCCGGAAGAAACTTATTTCTTCCAGGACAGTGGAAGAAACTGGAAGAAATGGAAAAAACTGGAAGAAATGGAAGAAACCACCAGAAACCAAAACAAATGCTCAAAGTTAAAGTATATTAACTATGTAAAAGAATTAAAGTATAATTAAATAAAATCTAAATTGGAAAATTTAATTATTATTTTTGCAAAAAAAAAAAAAAAGTTATTTTTTTTAATAACAAACTTCAGGTTCAGCAGACATTTTGAGGTGATGGATTTTTACTACTGTAGAGGTTGGGATTTTTTCTTATTATAGAATGGTTTTTTTTAATTAATTGCTCCGTTTATTTAAAAAAAAAACCCAGAAACTACCTACAAATTGTTTATTTTTCATATAAAAATATATTATTTTCATATAAATGTGCATTATTTTAAAACTGTGCAACACAGTAAATAAATTTGTAATTTTTTATATTTTTCATCTAGCATGAATATTTCAATGCTGATTTTAAAAAGATTAGTGTTCTAAAAACATCTATGTGTATGTCAAAATGCTTTTAAACTATTCTGAAGTGTAGGACTTTGAAAAAAAAATCTTCATTTTTACTTACATCCAATTTAAGTTGTGAAATTGATTGCAGCATCCTACTGCTAAAAAACTTTTTTGCTATACTATGTTGCATTATACTAAGAAAAAGATTTTAAAGATTTTTTTAATACTATACATATAGTTAATTTCATGAGGATAATTTTACTGAGGATAGACCAAAACAGGTTTTTAAGGCCAAAACCGAATTTAGATGACCTACTTTTTGGCCGAAAATAATAACATTAAAAAAAAATTAAGTAATTAAATTGTATGTTTTAAAGTAATTAATACATACATAAATATACATAATTGAAATTATGTATAGTATTTATTAATTATGTAAAACTTAATAATCCAAAAACTTCACAGAAAGATTTTCATACTTGCCAACCTCCGGCTTTTTTTTAAACTAAGAAATCTACTTTCTACCAGAAAATTTATTAAATTAAATGTTTCTTGCTTCGATGTGGTAGTTAATCGAAACCTATATCCTTTCATTTATTAAATAAATTTACTGGTTTAAACTATGTTTTGTGAATTTAAAAAAAGCCGGAGGTTGGCAAGTGTGGATTTTCTAATTATTCGAATTTCATTTAATTAAAAAATATATTAGTTTTAGGTAAATACATCTTGATTTTTCTTTTATAATGATTTTTGTAAATGATCATTTGTTATTCTAGAGCTTTCTCAAAGAATATTTGAAATCTAATGCAGTTTAAACTAAAAACTTTATATGAGATGATTGATAAATCACAATTGATAATTATAAACAATGAAGTTCATTGCAATACATTCATTTGAGCCGATACAGTTAAAATCAATAGCTAATATTGAAAAATTCTGAAGGAAGAAACAAGATTTTTGAAATACTAAGATCTGACTGAATTTTCGCCCACGTTTTTGGCAAAACTCAGATTTTGGGCCGAAAACGAAACCGCATTTTTGATTGATCTCTATTTAATTTAGTAATTATTATACATTATTTACATTAATAAAATTGATGTAAATTGAAAGCTTTTAGTTTTATTTAAATGGATTTCATTCTATCATTAGTGCAGAATCTCTACTATTCATTACTAGTTTCAGAAGTTTAAATAATAAAAAAATATGTTGGTTAAATTGAAATAGATAACATTTAACTGATTTTGTGTATTTTGGATAAAATTTCTTTTCATTTAGCCAATGGTTGAAGATCTCTAGATAAGTGTTGTGTGTGATCTTGGCTAAAAAACTGATGCAATTATTAATACTTAATTAAATTTGTTTTGGTCCTGCGCAATTAATTTATATTAAATTATAGGAAGGAGATATTTATTATGTCTTACAAAATTGAAAATGTATGGTAAATTCTTAAAGAAAAACAGTTTCTTCCATTTCTTCCACTTGGAAGAAACCTATTTCTTCCGGCTGGTTTTTTCCATGGTTTTTTTCGCGGTTTTTTCCACTGCGGAAGAAACTTGCCAACCCTGATGGCAATATTGTATAAATGTTTCATATACAGGTACAACTTATGGAAGGAACGAGTTTCAGGGATTCGCAAGTAGCATTGAAATCGATTATGTAATTCATTTGCAAGGTTGTCACTTCTACATTTGAAACATAAATGAACATAATGCCAGGGAGGTTTTTATCACAGAAATTAAATATTTCTTCAGGAGATAGGATCTGATTTTTAGCTGTCATCTATAGGTCCTCTTAGTTACTTTTCTCTTTGTAGTTCCTCTTACTCCATCACAAGCATTTTCCCCATGACTAGTCGCAAAAACTACCATTCTGCTTGAAGGCCAAAATCTTTTTCATGATGACAAAAATTTACAAAATTTTTGTTGTTTTTGCTGACTAGAAGTTCATTGACTAAAATAGAAGATCTTTGATATTGATGGTGCAGTAGTTTTTATATCAAAGTTTCCCCCAGGTTTAAAAAAGGGCAGGGCGCTAGTGTTCTGAAAAGGGCACTTTTCACATTTTTCAGGGCAAATTTTACATTTTTAAGGGCACTTTTTCATTTTTAAGGGCACTTTTATAGAGTTGAATCTAGAATCTAGCGGTACAAAAAGTCGTGAAAAAACAGAAAATTCACCAAAAAAAGAAAAAAAAAAGGTAAATTTTGTTAAAAGATCGCAAAAAAACGGCAAATATTGTTAAAAGATCACGAAAAAACGGCCAATTTTGTTAAAAGATCGCAAATAACAGCCTATTTTGCTAAAAAATCGCGAAAAAACGGCAAATTTTATTAAAAGTTCGTAGCAGTTTTTGTTAAAAAATCGCAAAAACGGCTTATTTTGCTAAAAAAAAATCGCGAAAAAATAACATCTTGTGAAAATATCGCGAAAAAGCGGAATTTTTCGTTTTATTGCGATTTTTGGACGAAATTTGCCGTTTTTTTCTCATATCTTTTGAAGAAATCTGTCGTTTTATCGCTATTTTTTGACGAAAGTTGCCGTTTTTTGCGACTCATTTGACAAATTTTTTCGTTTTACTGCGATTTTTGGAAGAAATTTGTCGTTTTCCGCGATCTTTTGAGAAAATCTGCTGTTTTGTGACAAAATTAGCCATTTTTTTGCGAATCTTGCCGGAAATTAGTCGTTATTTTCAATTTTTAACAAAATTTGCCTTTTTTTAGCGATTTTTTGACGAAATTACCCGTATGATTTTTTTTTATTTTTTATTTTTTTCGTTCCGTCGCCGATTTTTTGCGTAATTTATGCGCTGTAGCGCGTTCGGATCATCGCTGGAGGGCTGCGTTTTTTTAAATGTGGGGCAAGAAGTGCGCTATTTTTTTTGAATGAATGACAAGAGGGGCTCAAGTTTTTAGATGAGGGACAAGAGGGGCGCTATTTTTTAAACTAAAGGGCAGGAGGGGCGGAGCGCCCTCCCCTGAAATCCTCTGGGGGAAACTCTGTTATATCATTAATCACATATGTTTGGAATGCATGGATTGTGATGGCATCATGTGGAAGATGATCACTAATAACACAAAAACTTCTACTGTTGCTTTTATCAAAAGACTACTTTCTTTATAATAATGTACAAAGGAATGGATAGTAGCCTTCTTCTTCACACAGTGAAAATTTTGTATTTCATCTTGAATGACAAATGTAAAATTTTTAGAAAAGTCAATCACTGCATTGCATTCTGAATCCAGTGGATTTTCTTTTTAGTACTTAAGAAACATTGATTGTATTTTACGCACACAGTGATGTTTCTTTAAAGCACATAGTTTTTCCACAAAGATTTCGCAAAAATTCTTCTCTAGGTTTAATAACTGAAAACATGTCGACACGATTAATTGTAACCGATTGTCTGTCTTTTAAATTTTCTGAAATTTCTTCTGAGTAAAATATCTGTAATAGCATTTATAATAAATTTTGTTCATCTGGACAAATAATATAATACATTGTTTTAGCATACACTCTGAATTGTTTAAATCACACAAAAGCATTTGAAGAAGATCATTTTGAGCTTCCTTAGGGTTAGGGTTGTTGTACAAAAAAATTCAGATTTTTTAAAAATGGTCGAATAGCCAGTGCTGGGCGACTTGAAATGGACTGACCCAGCTGTATCACACAAATCTCAATTTCAGAAAGTTTTGTGCTTTGACATTCTTTTAAATTTCGAATTTTTGAATACTGTTTTGGGCAAACTTTTAAGTTTCTATGTTAATCATGACAGATTTCATGTTTGTAGCCCTAACTCTACTAAACATATCATAATTTTGTACTTTTTTTTTCTTTTCAACTTTTAGATTTTGAACTTTTTAGAAACCATTCTTATGCTTGTATTCAACATTTACCTCAACCTAGAAAATCAGGGTCGAGCGCTAAAATATTATTCCTTATTAATCTGATTAGTCTTACACCTTTATCAAGTCCAATCAGGATAATCAGAGATGTCATTTGAAGTCCGACCAACGTTTTTCTAGGTTGATATAGATGGTAAATACTAGCATTAGCGAACATTTACATCTTAAAATTACTTATTAGATCAAATATCTTGATTCAACAATATCGCAGATCTCAATTTTAGAACATTTTCTGTTCTTGTAGCCCTATGGAAGTTGTTTTACTCATGAAAAATATAACACTGTTTAAGCGGATATGGTCACCAGCATTTTGCTACCATTATCAAAGTTCCACCTTATGCTTAAAAAGTAAAAACAAAACTTTTATAAAATCATTTGTGTGTCTTATTTTTGCTAGCTGGGAGTTGAGGGTGCTCGATTGTACTTATCAACGTAGAATTTTCCAAGGATTGGTGGTAATTATTTTCCAAAAAAATGTTTTTATAATTAGCCGAGATAT
Source organism: Maratus speculifer (assembly GCA_964019185.1). Taxonomy (NCBI): domain Eukaryota; kingdom Metazoa; phylum Arthropoda; class Arachnida; order Araneae; family Salticidae; genus Maratus; species Maratus speculifer. The sequence continues at coordinate 102,717,818 of OZ025303.1, forward strand.
TAATTAAAATATATCTAGAAAATAGTGACACTGATCATAACAGTGTTGCTATTTTGATAGCTCTTTTCGAAGCGCATTTGGCACAATGCCAGGTGTAAACTTTATACAAGATCTTTATTTTAAGCTAGGCGAATCATTGTGTTAAGTAAAATTTTTCTTTCCGACTGAATTCAATTATTGAAGGCAAATATTATAAAGGTAATTCCTATAATAATTCCCAGACATTAAAAGTCAGTAATTTCGAGACAATAAATGTTTATAATTCAATAAGGAATTCATCTATAATGAAACAAATTTTCCGATTAGAAATTACTTGAATAATCACGCTTCCATATGCTTTTATTTTTAAAAATGAATTTGAAGTTTTTACATTGTTAAGCATACTTTTTTTTAATTACTTTAAAATAATATGCTATTGCGTGAAATATAATTGCCAAGTGAATTTTCGTGAGAATCTCTGCGATCTTTTTCCGAAATATGGTTGGTTCTTTGCCGTGGTGAAAGTTTGTACAAGGTCTTTGTTTTAGAGTAAAAAATATTTACCGGTTTTCATTTCAAGAGAATTAAATTATGGCATGTGACATTGTTACACCTACGAGAGTATGCAATCTTTGAACAGTTCTGGCATTTTGTATGGAACTCTGTGTATGCGTGTAAAATTCACGCACGACTGATTATCTTTTTAAATCCGTTCGGTAGCTCTAAATTTAACTCATACAAAAAACCTGCTTTATAATATTACGAGTTGTGCAGATGCGAGTTGAATTTGAACCGGAAATTTTTAGAGAAATTTAACAATAATGAAGATATTTTAACGAAATTTTCAACAAATTTACATTACTTAATTCTTAATTTGATGTCATGTGGTGGAAAATACCTGAAATACCGATTTTAATGGTTAACACGTAGGCTTATTCTTGTCTTTTCCTGGCTTTTATGTTTTCTTACTCTAATATTGTAAACACTCTTTAAAAGAAACTTGACCAATGTAACTGCGAAAAAATGGTTATGATTTGATTCATTAAAAAATAGAGATTCTTTTAACCGGCGACTCAAATAACCGGAAAACACTTTTATCAGAATTTCAAAATCTCCCCTAAAATAAAATTCTGGCTGTGCCACTGCCCGGAAGGTTTGGGATTTTATGTTTTCAGTGGTCAAAAAGGGCAATCCCTCCCGGGAACTTTATAATGCTTCTCTCGGAGCTAGAGAAATCCCTCCCGAAGAAAAATGTCGAAGAAAAACAGATATCAAAGTATCGGTTTCTAATATCTAAACAAAGCGTGCAAATTCAATACATTTACAGATATATTTCACTTGAAATTTTCAAACATTTACGAATGAATATGTCAGAAAAAAAATTTGAATTTAAGGTATAAAATTTGTAACTAATAAAGGCATGCCGGAAAAAAAAGATCAAAATGGAGAATTGGATTAGTCTGTGATAATTCACATTATTTTTCTTCATGTGCTAAAGGGGGAAAATGTCGTACTTGTTTGTTATAGGTGCCTTGGATACTTTTTTTTAAACCTTGGCTCATTTCTGATATTTATTGCAAACAATATAGACCGAGAGACGGTAGCATGGACAGATGCCTCATCGAGTTCATGATTGATATTTCAGAATTAATTAAAACTCAATTCGCATATTAAAACGGAATCGGTCTCCCAAGTCATATCTTGGTGGAAAACATCTGAAAATACTATTTTAATGGTTGACTCGTAAGTTTACAATTGTGTTTTATTGCTCCCCATGTTTTCATACCTTTGGTTTCAGGAAAATACAATGGTAAGCCCACAAGTCAACTCTAAAATCTGATTCTCAGGTGTTTTTCACCAAAATATGATTTGATAGACCGATTACGTTTTAATGTGCAAATCAAGCTTTAACTGATTTGGTAATTTCAGCCATGAACTCGACGAGGTATGCTGCCGCCTCACGGTTTTATATAAGCAGCATAATGAAAACAAACCTGGTAGACTTTTGTGCTTGATTTTACACCGAAGAGCCATTACATTATGATTACTTGTTTAATACGACATAGAACCACTTTTTACCCTCAAAACTGCTAACACCCGACCTGGTATCAACTCGCTAAAGCTCTTATAGGTAGTCTGAGGTATCTGGAACAAGTTCTCACTAACTGGTTCTGCAATTCCCGCACACTGCCAGACGGTAGCGTGGCCGCACGAATTGAGATTTCCAGGAATAACCAGAAAAGTTCTATTGGATTCATGCCAATGAACTTGCAGGCCAGGATATAACTTGAAACTCACTAGAATGGTCCTCGAACCATTCGCTGAGGATTTGACCCGTATTATATGGTGCATTATCCTGTTGGTAAATGCAATAATGTGCCGGAAACATTGTTGTCATGAATGGGTACACCTGGTGTGCAACGATGTTCAAGTAGCGTACATACGTTAGGGATTGTTCTTTTGGAATCGTGATTCGTTGGAAATACTAATGTGATCCATATAAAACATCGTCCACACGATAATATGGTTGCTACAGGCTTGTCTCCGACCAATTGTGCATCCTTGAACCAGGATTTTCGTTGAAAATCGGTACATTCGCACACGCCCGTCAATCTGAAGGATCTAAAAACGGGATTCGATGAAACATGCAATTTTCTTCCATCGTCTAATTTCGATGTCCATGGGCTTGTTGGTTGGAGTCGCTGCTGGCGATGGCGACGGCGAGCTATCAACTCTAGAATGTGCTTAGGTCGCCGGCTGCGTAGACCCATACACAAAAGTGCTCGCGGCACTGTGTGTTCAGAGACACTTTCTTGGTCGCCACTGTTGTAGCTATTGATGATTTCGGCTGTTGGAGTTCTTCGATCACGATGAGTAAATACCCTGTTCGCACTAGAAACATAAGATATCTTAGATCGCTGTTTTTGAAGTGGTACCTTCTTGGAATTCAATGCCTGTTCTCATCGAAAAATTTGTTTAAGATATCTCAATCAGTGTCACTGTATCTTTGATCTGGACAAAAATGAAGTATGCGCATGCTCTAAAAATAAAGACGACCGCAATAGCCAATCAGTAAAAGCGAAGCTTTATAGCCATTGGGAGTGAGTGGTTTTTCCGGTATCTAGCTGAAGCAAGTTGGAACTCTCTCAGAGAGTTCAGCAGCCTGAGATATCGTATATATTTCAGTGCGAACAGGGTATAATCCATTGACTTTCTCATATACGTAGACGCCAAATCCCATTGTTATCTCAGCATGGTTTCGAATCCAACATCTTTGGCGAAAAGATGCTGTTTTTTTGGCGGTGATCGCTTTATTGGCAACTTTCAGATTTCACAAAGAGAAAAGAAGAAGTGCGGTCCAATTCAAGACAAACATAGCAATATGAGTTTCGGCGGGAGAAAAACCGGTTTGGCGTGCTAAATCTGCCCTCCGTCACGTGACGGAAGGCACACATGTCGGCCTACGAAAAGGTTGCTATTTTGGAGTCTAAGTATCTTAAGGTCATTGGTATAATCCGTGACAATCTCCGCTCTCCTCTGGAATCAATGCGCCGTGGGCGACATATCGCTGACTGGAGACTTGTCGTTTCATCATCCATATACCATTTCGATGCCTGCTCACAACGACAGCACATAAGCAACCCACAAAACGCACCACTTTTGATATCGACGTTTCGTCGCTGACAGCCACAGTGATTTGATTTTTATCTGTTTTATAAATCTGCTGCTTTTCCCATTACCTCGCTAATCACGTTATGTTTTGAAATGCAATTTAGCCCAATATCAGCGCGCACGCGCCATGGTTTTGTTTCTGGGAACCTCCTCCTTAAAGTTGGCTAATTTATTGTACACACACATCTGGCTTGTGTGCTCGACATGAAAGCCTGCGATTACCTGAAAAATGAACGCTTCTAATTGGATGACTGCTTCAAAAAGAATTGAAATTATAATTTTTATTTTTAAATTAATAAATAATTAATATAATTATTTAATTTATATAATAATAATTTTTATTTTTAAAAAGTTCTCATCGCAAGAATTTGATAAAATTGAAATGGAACCATCTGGGCATCTTACACTTTCAAACAAAAAAAAGAATTATGAAAATCGGTTCATATTTACGGAAGTTATGAGTGAACAAGAAATACATACAGGTCGAAATCATAACTTTCTCCTTGAAGTCGGTTAAAAATGAAAGATGACATTGATAAAATTATTAAAATAATAAACTTTTTTTTATAATTTGTCGTATGATGAAAAGTATTCAGCTGTGAGTACGCAAAATTTGAAGTCTTTGACTCATAAATTTTTTGTGAACGGATTTTGTGACAGATGGACAGACAGAGGGCAGAGACGAATAGAGTTTCGTCAGATAAAAGAAACCCTAAAAATAGTAAATAATGAAATAAAAAATAAAGATTAATAATTTTTTATGGAAACCTTCTTTTTCTTCAGGCGCATTTTCATTAGCACTTTCCAACAAAGTTGAAAAGTGCTTATGCATTCGGTTTGTCTGGCCGTCTGTCAGTGCTCTAACTCTCGAATCCTCATGAAATTTTTGGACGTTAATGACGTTTACCTGAGCATGGACTCTGTTGAAAATGAAGTGTCTGCCATGATAAGTTTATTTACAGGGACAGTAAAAAATTTTCCATTACATTACCGCCTATGGGGAAAAATCGTTTCAAATGAATTTTAAAGATGTTACACGCTGTCAAACATCTTCAAATTTATATGTATCTACAAAATGCACTAAAATATGCATTTTGTAAAATATGCAGCTAAAAGGATAATTATTATTCATTTACAGGGCCACACAAAAGAATTCCAATACATAATAATAAAGGCGGGGGGGGGATTGTTTGTGACATATTCTAATTATTGTAAACGATTTCATATATAACCAAATTGATTCACTTTGCTGAGGATTAATATGATTTATTTCATGCATAATAATAGTGCATTACATTTACAGGGACACACAAAAGGTTTCAAATAGAATATTCTATCCGAAGTCCTGTATATTATGGAAGATGGCAGTTAAATGGATAAAATGCATTTTTAATTATGATATACACTTTTAAGTTTCACTAGATGTATACATATTATATGGTTTATATAAATGCTAATTGTCACACAATTTAGATATACAGTATTACACAAAATATCTCAGAAAGGTTACTGAATATGAGTGTAATTTACTTGAAGGTGGATTTTAAATATGGTATGCCTTTTTACGATGAATTGCATTTAGTTTACTAAGAAATATTTGTAGAATATAGATAAAATTATATACAGGGTCACGCAAAGAACTGGATACATGGTCGCTTTTGGATGATAATTTCTAGAAATTTGATTTAAGTAGTTTAAAGAGAATTTACTTTAAACTAAACTTTAATAAAATACTTTCGTGTATTAAAGGTACTATGTATTTTGCATGGCCAAGCAAAAGTATTCAAGTATATTTTCATATATTAGTATAAATTGCTGAAATAAAAATTTCAACCATTTAGGCGTTTTCTTGCTAAACTAAATTTTACCATTATATAGTCCATATATTAACCGACAGATCAAATACAGGGCTTTTCAAAAGTATTGGAATATATATTTGGATATGAACAATAAAATACGCCATTTCCCTCGCTAACGAAGTTTTGTTAAAGATTTCAAGACGTGTTGGAAAGTGCTTCATAATCTATGCTTAATGCATGATTTTTCTTACCTGTTTAATACAGGGTGATTCAGCTCGTCGGTGACAAACTTTAAGGATCGATAGAGCACACCTAGACGAACATTTTTGAATAGGGAATGTAGGGTCCCTGACGCGATGGTAAGGCGCTAGGCGCTTTCGAAAATTTGGGTGCCGAAATTCGAAACGTCATAAAAACTAGGGAAATGGTTAGATTTTCTTGCTTGTTGCGTCGAAATGATTCTGTTTGTTTAGACTTTCTTCAGTACCAATTTGATAAGCGTATCTCTTAAAACATGGATAGGGGGCGCTGCAGACTTTGGAGAGCTAGACAACAACTTTAAGCCCGTTATTTTGATAATTTAACACATGCTCGCCAAAGTTTATACTCTAACTTAAAGTTTGAACCCAAAAGTAGAGCCCTGCAAAAAGCGTAAGAGCCGGAATAAAATGTCAAAGTACAGGGTGGTCGAAACTCGAAGGCTCCTAAGAGATAAACAAACAGATTTCTTGACTTATGGCATGCATTTTCATGATTCTGTTTGCTGGGGCTCTCTGAAACTCAGTTGAACGGTACAAAAAGAAACATCGATAGGGGGCGCTTTGGGCAAAAAACATAATTCGTTGACATTTCGGACGCTAACTGGAAACGGGGCGCTACGATCAGTTAGTAATAATGAAAACACATTTTCTACCTCTGCTCAACACTTCTGAATAAATTTAGACCAAAAACATCAATGATACTGGAAATTTATTTACAAAAAATAACACTACAGAAGATGCTCGAAATTTCGACCTTGGGCCATGATGCAGGCTTCGCACCTCCGTCGCATTGAGGAGTGTGTGTTTCCAACAATGCCAGGAGTATCTCTGATCTGTCCTGCAGCTGCCACAATGCGCGCCACAAGTTCTTCAGCACTGCTGACAGGTGTATGGTATACCTCGGCCTTCAGGTAACCCCAAAGGAAGAAATCCAAGCAGGTGAGGTCTGGTGATCGGGCAGGCCAGTGAACTGGACCCCCACGCCCGATCCACCGCTGGCCATACCTTGCGTTTAGATGGAGACGCACGTCGTTCGTGTAATGGGCCGGAGCTCCATCGTGCTGGAACCACATCTGGCGACGCGAACCTTCGGGTACGTGCGCCTCCTCCAGAAGCTGCGGCAGCACTTGATCCAGGAAAATCAGGTAATTTCCACCTGTCAGCCGTTCAGGTAACAAATAAGGGCCAATGAGGCAATCCCCCAGAATGCCGGCCCACACATTTACTGAGAAACGCTCCTGGGCTGCTCGGCTTCTGGTTTCATGTGGATTTTCATCACACCACACATGACTGTTGTGGGCGTTCCACATTCCCTCCCGGCTGAAGGTGGACTCGTCCGTAAACAAAATGCTGTTTACAAAACGGGGATCCCTGGATCTCATGGCCAAGTACCATCTTGAGAATTCCACTCGAGGGCCAAAATCCTGCTCTCTGAGCAACTGCACCCGCTGGATGTGGTAGGGGTGCAGATTCCGGGAACGTAAGATGCGCCACGCAGTTGCTTGCGAAATGCCAACATGTCTGGCGATATCTCTCGTGCTAAGACCTGGGTTGTCCTCAACCAGGTTAAGCACAGCCTCTTCGTTGTCGGGGGTGCTCACTGATCGCTCCCGTTCAGGCCTGCCTCCGTCGAAAGATCCCGTTGTGGACAACCTCTGGTGTACTCGAGCGAAGAAGGCATGGCAGGGGATTTGCCTGTTGGGGTAACGCTCGGCGTACAACCGCTGAGCGGCTCGTCCATTACAACCAGCAGCGCCATACGCCAAATGCATGTCAGCCAATTCAGAGTTTGTGTACCGTTCCATCCTACTACCGATCTGCAGACAAGTAACCCGAAGCTTAAGTAGGTACCGCACGTTCAAAAGACGTGTCTGCGCATACAACTACGTCATCTCGCGTTGTTGTCTACGCATTACGTATCTTTTGCATATCGATATGGTACGATATCTTTTGCATAAATCAGCAAAAAGCACCTTATGTAAATTTTATTGCGCGCATTGTGCATGATTGAAACCAGCTATGTTTGTTAAAAAAAACAAACAAACTGCAGTTTTAATAGCTTCTTATGATAAGTAAATTACTCTCTTGTTTTGTTTCTAACTGATCGTAGCGCCCCGTTTCCAGTTAGCGTCCGAAATGTCAACGAATTATGTTTTTTGCCCAAAGCGCCCCCTATCGATGTTTCTTTTTGTACCGTTCAACTGAGTTTCAGAGAGCCCCAGCAAACAGAATCATGAAAATGCATGCCATAAGTCAAGAAATCTGTTTGTTTATCTCTTAGGAGCCTTCGAGTTTCGACCACCCTGTACTTTGACATTTTATTCCGGCTCTTACGCTTTTTGCAGGGCTCTACTTTTGGGTTCAAACTTTAAGTTAGAGTATAAACTTTGGCGAACATGTGTTAAATTATCAAAATAACGGGCTTAAAGTTGTTGTCTAGCTCTCCAAAGTCTGCAGCGCCCCCTATCCATTTTTTAAGAGATACGCGCTTATCAAATTGGTACTGAAGAAAGTCTAAACAAACAGAATCATTTCGACGCAACAAGCAAGAAAATCTAACCATTTCCCTAGTTTTTATGACGTTTCGAATTTCGGCACCCAAATTTTCGAAAGCGCCTAGCGCCTTACCATCGCGTCAGGGACCCTACATTCCCTATTCAAAAATGTTCGTCTAGGTGTGCTCTATCGATCCTTAAAGTTTGTCACCGACGAGCTGAATCACCCTGTATAACAATATATATATATATAATATGTGCGTGTGTGTTTAATCCAACGATTTTATTTTTTAAATTTCAAATTTGTATGATTTTAATTTTAATTTCTTTGCTTTTTTCTGGTGCAGTCAAGTGTCAGAAAGTAGTTAGGCTGGAATTACGGTGCCTCGCTCTGTCTTATCTTACGCTCGATCGTAGGATGGGCGTTCCTGCGATCGATCGTAACTTCGTATTACAGTATTGAGAAACACCGAAAAAACTGGCGATAAATATATTCAATAAATATAAAAACTTTGTTAAATCACCATAAAAGAAAAATTATACAGGACGCGTTTCGAGCTGCAAAATTACCGCTCGTCTTCAGCTGGTCCAAACACGTGTCACGAGCGGTGTGCGACACGTGTCACGGTGACACGTGTTTGGACCAGCTGAAGACGAGCGGTAATTTTGCAGCTCGAAACGCGTCCTGTATAATTTTTCTTTTATGGTGATTTAACAAAGTTTTTATATTTATTGAATTCGTATTACAGTGCCTCAGCGTAAGTCCTCGCGCTTAAGCGTAAGTCCTCTTGCTCTCAGCCAATCAGAGGCCGTAGTCACTTTTGTTGTGGTTGCGCGCGCATCCATTTGTGTTGAAACTTACGACAGCTTTCGAGCTGCCTTAAGTTTACGCCGCTACTGTAATACCGTTTGCGCTTTGTTTACATCGTAAGTCTCTACGTCGATCTTAAGTGAGGCACCGTAATATCGCCCTTTGTGTTGAAAAGAAAGGAAGGATCTTAGTTCAGGCCCTACCCTTTGAAAATAACCGTATGGTTAAAAGTCACAAGCAGGCATACGGAACTCTGCACTGCATGATTCTGTGGTATTGTGTAGATTACTGAAGTAAAACAACTTTGTGATATTCCAATTAAAGATGTGTGCAAATACAACGTTATCAACTTTTTTGGTAATTTTGGATCCCCCCCTCCTCTCTCTTTTTGGATATCATATGTTATAATCCCTCAAAACCCCTCCCCACACCTGGTAATAATATCGTTATCAAAATGTTTTTTAGAATTTATTTCTTATGTTTGAAGTTATATACAAAATAGTTACATTTATTATTTGAGTACTTTTAGGATTCAAATGAAGAGAAGGCAATAAAACATCGCTTTATATCAAATAACACTTAAAAGAAATACAGTCGAGTCTCTCTATAACTAAACTCTATCCAGCGAATTTTTCTATTTAGCGAATTTTTTGTAGGAACGGTCAATTTTTTCATGATTACATTAAAAATAATCGCCATATATTGAAATACCTATCTCCATTTAACGATTTTTTTCTAAAATGTTCTTTCATATGTTCAGAAATCGCTTCAAATTATTTTCAGAATAATGTTTTTTCTTTAATTTCTGGTTCATATTTTATAGTTTCATTCCTCTATCTTATTCCTCATGTCCAGAAAAAGGCGTTCCCCCCCCCCCCCAAGAAAATTATCCTTTTTTCATGGTTACAGTTGACTTTGTTTTGGCGAAGATGAGCAAGTGTTCTTGGAAAAGTTTGAAACATTTGCTTACTATACTGAAGCGATTTACAATTATCACAAAGCATCATAAAAGATAAAACTACTCCATTGTCATCTTGAAGTTGTTTGATTCTTGGTTTGGACAGTAAGGCAGGGATAAAGAAGGATAAGGGGGCAATTGCAGAAAAAAGTCGTTTTCATTTACCTAAACTGACTCTCATTACTTTTCTACTTTTAGAGTTTAAAGCTGATGTTTGTTGTTTGTGGCGACACAGAGCATTTTTTGCTGTGAGAGATCATTTGAATGAAGATTTGTTACAAAATGTCATCTATACTGGTGTTATCTTCTACAAAATCTGCATAGAATCGCTTCTATGATAAGCATAATTCTCTCTGATAAAAGTAATAATTTTGAAAATAATCAATAAGACACTGAAAAAACAAAAATGGAAAGTGGCGAAAATGTTTGATGTTCTGGAAAAATTTCGTTAGTTATTTCAAAAACTTAATTAAACAGCTCAAAAACAATTCTGTTTCAAAATTTAAATATTAAGTATTTTTTCCCTTTTTCTATTCAACGAACTTTTCTATATAACGAATTTTTTGACTGAATAATGGATTTCGTTGTATAGAGACTAGTGCTGTGAAAATAACGACAAAATGAATACCCGTATGGTAACGTTGATTTCGAATTCTCTACCCGGTAGAAAGTATTCGTTTCGTTACTCGTTACTGTTCAGAAATTGAGTATAGTACCTGTGCCTAATATGGACACCCTAAGGAAAATGTATTTTTTTCACCCCCATGTACACGTGATAGAACTCCAAAAATATATGACCATGATCCCTGGACTGTTGACTATCATTATTAAAATTAGCGACCTTGTAACTATTGTGGTTTTTATTTAAAGTAGGGGTGCACAACCTTTCCAAGAGAAGGGCCACTTATAAATATGTCTGGGTGGTCGAGGGCCACATAAATAATATGGAGAGAAATTGATTTAGAGGAGGTGATCTGTGACCTATAATCGGATAAAAATATGGTTTTAGAAGGGAGTAGGGAGTTACGTCTTTAAGAGCCCACAATAGTCACAGAAAAATAACTCAAAAAGACCCGGATGACCATGTAAAGTCTATGGGAGCGTTCTTTTCTAATATCTCGCTCAAATTTTAATATTTTTGCGTGATTTTTTTGCACAAGATAGCTGAGGGCAATCCACAACCGGGCTAGTTTTTACTTTTTCAATTTTTGTTTCAGATTTTCTTTAAAAAATTACTTTAACTTTCGAAACCGGTTTAAACCGGTTCTGAAACTGAAACTATCGTAATATAAAAAATATGTAACCAAAATCGAAAAAGTAAAAACTAGCCCGGTTGTGGATTGCCCTCAGCTATCTTGTGCAAAAAAATCATGCAAAAATATTAAAATTTGAGCGAGATATTAGAAAAGAACGCTCCCATAGACTTTACATGGTCATCCGGGTCTTTTTGAGTAATTTTTCTGTGACTATTGTGGGCTCTTAAGTTCGCCTATCCAGTCACAATATCCAATTCAGTTGGTAAAGATATATTAGCAAATTTTTACATTTTTATATATAGCAGATATAACAAGGATTATTTTCAAGATGTAAAAAAAAATTCCTTGACTTTATTCAGGAGAGTAAATTTTGTTTATTAAAAGTGCTAAAAACAGCATAAATGACTGGTGCTGAAAAAAATGTGAGCTTTATGAATGAAGAAGAGAGGGAAAGAGCCAATAACAAGATTTTTCCACAACTGATCAACGAAATTGCTGATTCTCTGTGCCCGATTAATGAAACTTATAATTTTTTAACGCCTAGTTGGCCAAATTTGTGCTTTTGTACTAAACGAATCGATAAAATTCGTAATTTTTAGAAGCTGATAGAGAGTGCCTCATCAACAGACTTTGTATTTTTACAAAGCCAATCGACGAAATTAGAGGAATTTTATCCACATGATCGATTAAATTCTCTATTTCTCCGCACCAGATCGACGAAATTCTCGATTTTTTTGGCGCCTAATCGACGATATTTTCGAGCCTAATCGACGATATTTTCGATTTTTCGGCTCCTGATCAACGAAATTTGCGATTTTTTTTCGAAGTCGATCCATGAATTGCGCGATGTTTAAGGAGCCAACTGATGAAATTTGAGATTTTTCTTCGCATGATTGACGAACTTTGCGATTTTTCTTCATATGATCGACAAAACTCGCGATTTTTCTCCCCATGATCGACGAGATTCGCGATATTTCTTCACGTGATCGACGAAATTTGCGATTTTTCCGCACTTGATAGACGAAATTTCTCGATTTTCCCGCGCATTATCGACGAATTAAATACGCGATTTTTATGCAACTAATCGAGAAAATTTACTATCTTTCCGCGACTGATCAGCAACGCGATTTATACGAAGCTGATTGACAAAATTCGTGATTTTTAGCAAGTTACGATTTTCAAGAAGCTGATAGATAAATTTCGCGATTTTTACGAAGGCAATAAAAAAATTCGTGATTTTTACAAATCTCATTGACAAAATTCGTAATTTTTTCGACGCCGATCGAAAAAATTCAAGATCTTTCCGCATCTGATCAACAAATTTCGCTGTTTATACGAAGCCTTTCAACGATATTTGCGATTTTTACAAAGTTGATCGACGAAATTTGCCATTTTTTCTCGCATGATCAATAAAATTAAAATTTTTTTCCCGCATCTGATCGTCGAAATTCACGATTATCACAAAGCCGATGGACGAAATTCGCAATTTTCGCAAAGTTGATCGATGAAATACCCGAACTTTCCGTGCCTGATTCGTGAAATTCGCAATTTTTTCTTCGCATGTTCGACAAATTTCGCGATTTTTCCGATTCCGATAGACAAATTTTGCGAATTTTAATAGAGCCTGATTGACGTAAGGAGCGATTTTTCCGCGTGTGATCGACAAAATTCGTTATGTATACGAAGCCGTTGCGAGTTTTACAAAGCTGATCGACGAAATTCGCAATCATCACAAAGCCGATGGACGAAATTCGCAATTTTCACAAAGATGATCGAAGAAATTCCCGATTTTTCCGAGCCTGATTCGTGAAATTCGCAATTTTTTCTTCACATGTCCGACAAATTTCGCGATTTTTCCGACTCCGATCGGCAAAATTCGCCATTTTATTAGAGCCTGATTGACGTAATTAGCAATTTTTCCGCGTGTGATCAACAAAATTAGCAATATCCAACCAATGAAATTTGCGATTTTTTGGATTCTGATCAGTAAAACTTGCAATTTTTCGGACGAAATGTGCGCTTTTTTCATCCTTAATTGTCGAAATATGCATTTTCCGCTTCCGACCAACGAAATTCACGATTTTTGTACTAACTCTGACGAAATCTTATTTTTTATACGCGGCAAGATGAAACTAGTGATTTCTTTCTCTTAGATAAACTGACAAAATTCACGATTGTTTCGCAGCCGAGGAACGTAATTTTCAATTTTTCCGCGTATCATCGCTAAATTCGCAATGTTTCTCGTTCCTGATCGGAAAATTTGGGATTTTTTCATCCCCGATCAACGAAATTCGTGTTTTTTCACGCGATAGATCGAGAAAACGTGCTATTTTTTGCAATCGATAAATTTAATTTGTAACTTTTTCGAGCATCATCAACAAAACTGACGCTTTCTTCTTGCCAAATCAACGAAATGTGCGATTTTCCGTGTCCGGCCGATAAAATTTACGATTTTTCCGTGCTTGATCGACAAAACGTGATTTTTTTCGGGCCTGATCGAGGAAATTTTCTAGTTTTTCCGAGCCTCATGTGCAAAATTCGCGATTTTTCCATATCTGATGAGCGAAATTTGAAATTTTTCTAGGCTCATCGTCAAAATTTGCTTTTTTTCCACACTTGATCTAAGAAATTGGCAATTTTTCCCCGTACCGATCAACGAAATTTCCGATTCTTAAGAGATAAAATTTTATATTTTCCTGCGGTAAATTGACGATTTTTTTCTGCGACACATGCACAAAAATTGCAATTCTTTCCAGTTGTAAATTGACGAAACTCGCGGGCCACTCGTTAACCCATCGGGGGCCACTTTTGGCCCGCGGGCCACAGGTTGTGCATCCCTAATTTAAAGGATAAAAACAAAAAATGTTGACAAATGTCCATATAAGGAACCACTAGTCTCTATTATGGACAGGTGGCTTCTTATTGACCTACTGCACAGGGTGTATGAATGAGCCACTCTTCTATGGAATTTTAGATGAGAGGGGATAAAAAATATATCTTAAAGTATTGCGGGGAGGGTAGGGTTACTGTAAATGTCTTCAGAACATGCATTTTAGAACGGGGGGTGATTTTCGGTTCTGGCTCTTTCGGAGACCGATGCAAAGCACCTCAGTTACTACAAAATATTATGAAATAATGTAGTTGGTTTTGCTTATGTTTCTATTTTTGTGAATCTGAAGATTCACCTGCTGTACTTCCAATGTGGACATAAGGTGTCCATATTGGTAATCGGGAGTAGCTTTATTAAATCTTGTAATAAATAATTAAAGAAAATGTTTTTAAGGGATATATACAATAGCAATCGAAAATATGTTTTAAAAGCTTTCTAAAACACCCCACTTTTCAATATTTAAAGTAATTTTACAATATCTAATAAGAATTTAAACTTACCTGTCGAACAGCGCGCTTTTTTGTACTTTGCTGGCTTAATTATCTTTCCAACTGCTATTTTTCACGGACATCTAGAGCGATTTCTCTGTAAAAATTGTTACTTTTAAAAATATTAGGGGTGTCCATATTGAGAGCACTGTCCATATTGGGTACAAATACCTTATTCGCAGTCATGGAAAGTACGGCAAATATCGCATAATACAATATATGGAAGAATCCGTATTAGTTTAGTGCTGCCATCTATCCGTAAAAGTTACATTTATTAAGTTTCCAAGTTTATTTTAAAAATGCAAATAGAATATTAAAATCAGGGCCTTAGCGAGAAGTCAATAATTAGGGGTGGGGGAGGGGTCTCAAGGAAATGTAGGGGGGGGGGTGACTCATATATTTTTTCTCTCTGTGAGTCAGAAAAATAAATTGCTGCATATTTACACTGTAGTTACCAGTGGTGTAGTCGTAAAAAAACAGAGGGCACACGCTCTAAGCAGAGAATATACACTCAAGGCAGAGAGTATACCCTAGAGTGTATGTACTATAGCTTTTTTGAGAAACAGCGGGCATACGGTATTAAGTCTAGAAGGTATACGGCGTATACCCCCATATATCCTTCACTACATCTCTGGTGAACTGTTCTGATTAAACTGTTGTAATAACTTCATTTTATGCTAAGAAAAAAATAGGATTATGGAAAATTCGAGTGCATAATTAGTGCAGTATTAAACATGTTGGTTTCATATGTGCAAATAAAATAAGCAAGTGTTGAAAACTTATTTTAGTTACAATTTAGTATTTTTGCAAAACTGTGAAATGTCTTCAAAACTAAATTAGATTTTTCAATATTTTATTTGGATTTTTGGAACATAAATTCATTTAGTGACCTTGGAATCTTTTTTTGGGGGGGTCAATCTTTTCGAGGGGGGTTTAGGAGGGGCTGAGCCGCCTGTAACACCTCCTTAGCTATGGCCCTGATTAAAATGAAATGCATTCTACACAGGGCTGTTATTAGAAATGAGTAATCAGGGTGGGGGGGGGGGTCAAGAAAATGTAGGATGGGGCTCGTATTTTCATATGATTGATAGCGGGTTTAACGGTGAGGCCACGGATTCATGACTCTTCCTCCCCCACGCTCTGTACTGCAGAAATATTCTAAAAATTACTTTAAAAATTAAACATACCTTAAATCCCTTTTCCCTCCCTCCTTGTTCCATAATGAGAATCTTTCTGATTCTGTAAAAGGTCTACTCAAATCAAAATTACGTAACATATGACACATTTGTGAAAGCAATTTTAATCTCGAAAAATTTGCATGTGTAATTATTCGGAAACTTTAAGATTGAAAAGTGTTTTCCATTTTTAAATAAAAGTAAATTAAAAAAAAAAGAAAAGAAAAGAAAGAAAAAAACTTTAAAACATTCCATGAAATTCGGCATTTTAAACTAAATTTCCGTATATGACTGCTAATTGCGTCCTCATGACGACATATCGCAAAATGCTAACTTAAGGCCCTACATCAGTAACGCTCCGAGATAGAACGGCTAATGTTATTTCAATGGAAGAAATTTATCGCTTTCATTCCTTTGCATTTTGCTCAAATTTAATAATTTTTGTTGTTTTGAAAACCTGTAGGTTTAAAGTATGCACGTCATTCTGAAATTTTATTTCTTTTTTGAATTTTAAGGCGATACAAGTGCGTTATTTTATAGTCTTTAAAATTCACCTTTAATGTCTTATTACGAAAAATCTGTTTGACATTTTAAAATTTGGTAAAACAGCATGCAGAGTTTAATTATTTAGCTTTCAGAAAATGTTTTTTATTTTGATTTTTAAAAAAATTTAATCTATGCTATTTGTATAAAAAGTTGAAGCACTTTGATTTAAAAGAGTCGAAAATGGTGTTTAACTCCGCCTTTAAAAGGGAGACGCCTTAAGAGTAATTAGGGTGAAAGACGATATGGGTTTACCCTGTAGGGAGTCTTACAGGGACGAAGGTGTAAAATCTTGCCTGTGGCTATTAGTAAAATGTTGTTTGCTGCTTTAGGATGAAAAAATAAAAACATCCTTTTCTGAATGCATGATATCTCACGCAAGAAGTTCGATCAGAAATGAATTTCAGAAATGATGTAAATACATGTTGATTTTAAAAAGTTTGTTTAATTAGGCATCTAATCTCAAATGTACTTTAAAAGCATTATTGATTTCGAATAAAAACAGATTTACCATTTTTATTATTTTTCTTCCATATATTTGAAGTTTAATTTCTAAAAAAGATTCTTTAATTGCGTACAACATCAAAGTGATATATTCGTTAATTCATAAAACATAACAGAATTAACTTTTTGTCATCTGCAGTCGACAAAGGGAAAAGAAGAAAGGGCAGAAAGAAAATAACAATGGTCCTGACATTAAAAATGAATAGATATATTCGCGAATAAATACATTTGTATTAAATTTTTCTATATCTTTTTTTTTTTTTTTTTTTTTTTTTGTATCATTCTTTTAGACAATTCTTAATGAATTAGTTTAAATGTTCCTTTTCATAAATATTTCATAAATATTTCTATTTTAATCAATAAAAGTTTGCAGTATATCCACTCTAAAATATAAAGTAATTATTATGCAATTCATGATTAAATTGGATAACACTAATTTAAAAGATAGAAATATATTTATTTTGACACTTCTATCGAAAATTATGACTAATTTACAATACTTTAGCAAATATATTCTGTTGCGGTAAAATTCACATCCGTAAATGATACATTTATGCTTTATTGTATATAAATAGTCTTTCCTTTCTTTTTCCCTTTCAGAAAGATAAACGAATGATTTTTAAAGTTCTTATACTATTTTAACTAAATAATACGTATATATTCCAAAGCCTGGCATAGTCTAACTGATCTAAATTTTAGAATAACGGTTTTTTCAGTCACGCGAAAAGACAAACTCAATTATACTAAACCTACGGAAGATTTTTATAAAGATGCCATATTTTCATTCCAATTTTTAATTATTTTTTTTTCTGCATAGTATAGGTGACGATGGTTAGTATAGAGGCCGCTTTTTACTTTTTTCGATACTGATTGCAGATTTTAAATATGAGGATAATATCACTTTTGAAAACGGTTCCGAAAATGAAACTGTCCTGTAAAGAAAATTAAAAAAGTAGAAAAAGGCCTTTGAAGAGATCGCTCTGAACTATTAAAGGGGGAAAAAATATTAAAATGCAGACGAGATTTATTTATAAATTTCGACCGTTGGATTATCGTCGAAAGAATTATTATAAGCTAGTAAATTGTTTAGCTTGATTAAAGTTTTTTTTAATACCCGTAAAATAAATCGAAAAAAAGAAAATGGCCTTTGTGCAAATCGATATCAACTAGGCAAAGTAAGAAAAAAAAATACTTAAAACTATTAAAACACAGACGATAAACTTTTATAAATTTCTTTCATAGCATTAGCTTTAAAGCGAAGACATTGTTTCGTTTAACTGCAGTAGCCTCTTTAAAATAAATGAAATCGTAAAGGCTATTCAATGTAAGAAAAAAAAAATAATTTTTTTAAATGTAGGCGAGATATTTTTATAAATTTCTACAATGGGATTTCGCTTGACTGAAGTAAGTCACTTTAAAATACCTGTATCGAAATCAAAAATTGTAATACGGTCTTTGTACAGAAAGATCTCAGCTGTTCATTATAAAAAAAAATTATTAAAATATAGACGAGATATTTCTATAAATTTCTGTCATAGGATTTCACTTCATTGAAGTAAACACCTTTAAAATACCCGTAAAAAAATCGAAAAAAATATAAAGAGGTATTTGTACAGAAATATCTCAGAAATTCAATGCTAAAAAAATCATTTAAAAAATTAAAATGTTGACGAGATATCTTTATAAATTTCTATAATGGGATTTCTCTCTATTCAAGTAAGCCACTTTAAAATACCCGTAAAAAATCTAAAAAATGTAAAAAGATCTTTGTACAGAGAAATCTCCGATATCTAATGCCCTCCCCCCCGAAAAAAAGTTTAAAGACAATTAAAATACAAACGAGATATCTTTAAAAATTTCTAAAATGTGATTTAGCTCTATTGAAGTAAGTAATTATAAAATACCCGTGACAAAGTCGAAAAGATATAAAACGTTCTTTGTAAAGAAAGATATCAGTTATATAATGAAACAAAAATTACAAGTATTAAAATGATCTTTAGAAATGACCTTTAAATGATCTTAAAGATATCTTTATAAATTTCTACCATGGGATTTTACTTGATTGAGGTAATCATCAGTTTATATTTACTTGTAGACGAGATATCTTTATAAATTTCTAACATTCAATGCTAAAAAAATCATTTAAAAATATTAAAATGTAGAAGAGAAAAATATATATTTATATGAACTTCAAAACTTCATAGGATTTCGCTTGATTGAAGTAAGCCCCTTTAAAACCCCCATAGCAAACTCGAAAAAATATAAAACGGTCTTTGTACCGCAAGCTCTCAGATATCCAATGCCAAAAAATCATTTAAAAAGATTTAAATGTAGAAAAGATACATTTATAAATTTCTACTACAGGATTTCGCTTGACTGAAGTAGCCTCTTTAAACACCTGTAAACAACACCAAAAAAGTACTAAACGGTCTTCACACAGAAAGATCTCAGCTATCCAATGACAGAAAAATTATTTAAAAATATTAAAATGTAGTAGAGATATTTTTATAAATTTCTACCATTGGATTTCACTTGACAGAAGTAGCTTTTTTAAAATGCCACTAATAAAAGTCTAAAAAGTACAAAACGGTCTTTGTACCGAAAGATCTTTGCTATCCCATGACAAAAGAATCATATAAAAATATTAAAATGTAGACGAGATATTTTTATAAATTTCTACCATTGGAATTCACTTGACTGAAGTAGCCTCTTTAAAACACCTGTAAACAAAGTCGAAAAATAACAAAACGGTCTTTGTACCGACAGATCTTAGCTATCCCATGACAACAGAATCATTTAAAAATATTAAAATGTAGACGAGATATTTTTATAAATTTCTACCATTGTAATTTACTTGACTGAAGTAGCTTTTTTAAAATTCCCCTAAACAATGTCGTAAAAGTACAAAACGGTCTTTGTAACGAAAGATCTTAGCTATCCAATGACAAAAAAATCATTTAAATATATTAAAATGTAGAAGAGATATTTTAATAAATTTCTACCAATGGATTTACCTTGACTGAAGTAGCCTCTTTAAAACACCTGTAAACAAAATCGAAAAAAGTAGAAAACGGTCTTTGTACAGAAAGATCTCAACTATCAAATGAGAAAAAATCATTTTAAAATATTAAAATGTAGAAGAGATATTTTTATAAATTTCTACCATTGGATTTCACTGGACTAAAGTAGCTTTTTTAAAATTCCCCTAATAAAAGTCTAAAAAGTACAGAATGGTCTTTGTACCGAAAGATCTTAGCTATCCCATGACAGAAGAATCATTTAAAAATATTAAAATGTAGACGAGATATTTTTATAAATTTCTACCATTGGAATTCACTTGGCTGAAGTAGCCTCTTTAAAACACCTGTAAACAAAATTTAAAAAAAAGTACAAAACGGTCTTTGTACCGAAAGATCTCAGCTATCCAATGACAACAGAATCATTTAAAAATATTAAAATGTAGACGAGATATTTTTATAAATTTCTACTATTGGAATTCTCTTGACTGAAGTAGCTTTTTTAAAATTCCCCTAAACAAAGTCGTACAAGTACAAAACGGTCTTTGTACCGGAAGATCTTAGTTGTCCAATGACAAAACAATCAATTAAAAATATTAAAATGTAGAAGAGATATTTTTATAAATTTCTACCATTGGATTTCACTTGACAGAAGTAGCTTTTTTAAAATTCCCCTAATAAAAGTCTAAAAAGTACAAAACGGTCTTTGTACCGAAAGATCTTAGCTATCCCATGACAAAAGAATCATTTAAAAATATTAAAATGTAGACGAGATATTTTTATAAATTTCTACCATTGGAATTCACTTGGCTGAAGTAGCCTCTTTAAAACACCTGTAAACAAAATAAAAAAAAGTACAAAACGGCCTTTGTACTGAAAGATCTTAGCTATCCCATGACAAAAGAATGTTTTAAAACTATTAAAATGTAGACGAGATATTTTTATAAATTTCTACTATTGGAATTCACTTGACTGAAGTAGCTTTTTTAAAATTCTCCTAAACAAAGTCACAAAAGTACAAAACGGTCTTTGTACCGAAAGATCTTACCTATCCAATGACAAAAAAATCATTTAAAAATATTAAAATGTAGAAGAGATATTTTTATAAATTTCTACCATTGGATTTCACTTGACAGAAGTAGCTTTTTTAAAATTCCCCTAATGAAAGTCTAAAAAGTACAAAACGGTCTTTGTACCGAAAGATCTTAGCTATCCCATGACAAAAGAATCATTTAAAAATATTAAGGTGTAGACGAGATATTTTTATAAATTTCTACCATTGGAATTCACTTGGCTGAAGTAACCTCTTTAAAACACCTGTAAACAAAATCACAAAAGCAAAAACGGTCTTTGTACCGAAACATCTCAGCTATCCAATGACAAAAAATCCCTTAAAAATATTAAAATGTAGAAGAAAGAATTTTATAAATTTCTAACATTTGATTTCATATTACTGAAGTAGCTTTTTAAAAATTCTCATAAACAAAGTCGAAAAAGTACAAAACGGTCTTTGTACCGAAAGATCTATATTATCAAATGAGATGAAAACATTTAAAAATATTAAAATGTAGAAGAGATACTTTTATAAATTTCTACCATTGTATTTCACTTGACTGAAGTAGCTTTTTTAAAATTCCCCTAAACAAAGTCGAAAAAGTACAAAACGGTCTTTGAACCGAAGGATCTTAGCTATCCCATGACAAAAGAATCATTTAAAAATATTAAAATATAGACGAGATATTTTTATAAATTGCTACCATTGGAATTTACTTGACTGAAGTAGCCACACTAAAACATCTGTAAACAAAACCAAGAAAGTACAAAACGGTCTTTGTACCGAACGATCTTAGCTATGCAATGACAAAAAAATCATTTAAAAATATTAAAATGTAGACGAGATATTTTTATAAATTCCTACCATTGGAATTCACTTGACTGAAGTAGCCACACTAAAACATCTGTAAACAAAACCAAGAAAGTACAAAACGGTCTTTGTACCGAACGATCTTAGCTATGCAATGACAAAAAAATCATTTAAAAATATTAAAATGTAGACGAGATATTTTTATAAATTTCTACCATTGGATTTCACTTGACAGAAGTAGCATTTTTAAAATTCCCTTAATCAAAGTCTAAAAAATACAAAACGGTCTTTGTACCGAAAGATCTTAGCTATCCCATGACAAAAGAATCATTTTAAAATATTAAAATGTAGACGAGATACTTTTATAAATTTCTACCATTGGAATTCACTTGACTGAAGTAGCCTCACTAAAACATCTGTAAACAAAACCAAAAAAGTACAAAACGGTCTTTGTACCGAAAGATCTCAGCTATGCAATGACAAAAAAATCATTTAAAAATATTAAAATGTAGACGAGATATTTTTATAAATTTCTACCATTGGATTTCACTTGACAGAAATAGCATTTTTAAAATTCCCTTAATCAAAGTCTAAAAAATACAAAACAGTCTTTGTACCGAAAGATCTTAGCTATCCCATGACAAAAGAATCATTTTAAAATATTAAAATGTAGACGAGATACTTTTATAAATTTCTACCATTGGAATTCACTTGACTGAAGTAGCCTCACTAAAACATCTGTAAACAAAACCAAAAAAGTACAAAACGGTCTTTGTACCGAAAGATCTCAGCTATCCAATGACAGAAAAATTATTTAAAAATATTAAAATATAGAAGAGATATTTTTATAAATTTATGCAATTGAATTTCACTTGACTGAAATAGCTTTTTTAAAATTCCCCTAAATCCCCCCTCCCTTTGTATATATATAGATGTAGAGAGAGCGAGACATTATTTGATTCTGTACTGTACAAGTAATGCATTTTCTTGCAAGTAGAATTACAGAATAGCATACCTTTCATTTCTTATTAGTATAATATGAAAATCTGCTGATAAAAACAGCAGCAAAACTGAAGCAGAAATCCCACGATATTTCTGGTTGCGAAATAAGTAAAATACTTTGTATGTTTTGGGATTTTCATAATTTCGTAAAGTTTTCACAATATAAAAATTTTCATTTCTTTAAAAAGTTACGAAAACCTGATCAAAGAGAAAATCTCAGAGTTATAACAGAAACATAAAATGTATTTTTTATTTATTATTTGAAAAAGTGCGTTTGCATATATATATGTAGATTGTTTGATTTTGCATTGGAAGTATGATACATTTTTAGGTAAACAGAATTACTGAATAATATACTTTGTATTTATTATTCGAGTTTTTGTATGAAAATCTGTTGAAATTAATTGCAGCAACAATGAAGCCAAAATACCATGAATTTTCTAGTTACGAAATAAGTAAAATAATTTGTATGCATTATGCATGTTTATAATTTTTAAAATGTTTACACGATATAAAATAAATTTGCATTAATATAAAAAAGTTATGAATATATGATCAAACAAAAAATCTCACAATTGTAAAAGACTAAACGCGTTTATTATTATTATTATTATTATTATTATTTTATTATTATTATTATTTATATTATTATTATTATTTGTGTAAATATGTGTGTATGTATATATATATATATATATAATACTTGATTCTGCATTGTAAGCAATATATTTTCCATGTAAAAAGAATTATTGAACAGCATTTGTTATTTATTATTAGAGTTTCTATTTGAGAATATGCTGAAATAGTGTTCATATATGTCAGGGAATTTTCAAAAAGAAAAAAAGTATTTTTTATAAAAAAAAAAAAAAAAAAATATTTTTTATAAAAATAAAAAAATAATTAAATGCGTGAAATTATATAGAAATTTAATCTTATTTAAGTGGAGATTTTCAGTAAGAAAATACAGGGATCGAAAAATATCCTGGTCGGAAAATTCCACAGAATCCGTACGAAACCTGTGAGATAAACATAAATAAAAATTAAGCAAATATCTTACTGCATTTCTAGAGCCGAAATAAGTCTTTCACTTTGTGTATATTTGTAATTTCGGAAAGATTTACATAGAATAAGATAAATTAGAAATAATAAAATAATAATAATAATAAATCTAGATATTTTAAAAAATGTGCAACACTTGTTCAAAGTGCAGAAAAAAAGGGAAAGCGAAATATTTCAAATAAAATCATAAGACGAAATGCATTATTCCATTTAGATTTAATCACAAACTACACAGTATGATCTGTTAAAAGTTCACCGCTAACAGATGTTACAATTTTAAAATATACATTTCACTTAAAATTTCTAAGTAATTTTGTCTAGCAATTCCCGCGGCCATCGTAGGAGAAACTTTTTACTATTAATTGTAGTTCTATTTATACAAATACGGTACTTCGATTGAAATGGGAGAACCTTATGATTATTCGTAGCTGAAAATAGAAGTAGCACAGTTTTGGATTGAACTCATGTAGAGAAAAACAATCAACTGCAGTTTACTTGATTCTATTACGTCACTTTGTTTAAATACATCAAAATAAATTTTAAATTTCATGATTTATTTTCAATATATCTAACCATATATTGGGGATGTTGCAAGTCGTTACATACTTGATTGCTTTTTAAACAGGATTTCTATGATTCTCTGATACTAGGGATGCATATCTAATTAGATACATAATTTCTGTTTATGTTTTAATCAAAGTATCACAGTATCACAGTATATCATTATGAAGCAAAAAAAGACATATCCAATATCTAATTTTTTTGGATATGCTATTTGAAAATCCATAGAAGTCAAGTACATAATCACGTCCTATTTTTCTATCCCGCCATAAATGGTTAAGATTATGAAAATCTGAAGATTTAAAAATGAAACTGATATATCTGAACAAAGTGACTTAATAAAATAAAAGGAATTGCAGTTAAATATTTTTCTCAATATAAGTGTAACCCAAGGCACTGCTACTTTTACTTTCAGCCGCTCTAATAATTATAGACTCTTCCACTTTAATTAAAGTGACGTACTTTCATGAATAAAATAGCAATTAATAATAAAAATATTCTCTGAGTATGACCGCGAGAATTGCAGGAATAAGTATTAAGACATTTTAAATAAAATGTATATTTGTAGCTATTTTTTAATTTTTTAAATAAAGCGCTGGTGTTTTAAAAGTTTTCATTAGTATATTTTATGAAACCTTTCTTTTAGCTTTTTTTAATAAATATATGGTGTGCACGTATTGTAGATGAACCAGTAGTGGGCATCTATTAGGAGTTCAATATATTTTTGTAATTAATAGTTATAATTTTTACATTCCAGTTTTTTATTTATTTTTTAAATATATATTACATTAGTCTATCAACAGTATTTAATCAGACTCATTGTCACATTCACCTACGTGAACCTAAATTTAATTATAAATAACAGAAATAAATTGGATATACTCTGTTCCAATATAGTACACTGACATATGATACAATAGATATAGCTGTTTTCATGATTGCATTTAGAATAAGAACTTATTGAAAGCAAATAGCTATTTCCTAATAAATTTAACCATTAAGTTATCAATAATTAAGGAAATATTTCGCAGTTCATTAGTGAAATTAATTGCTTTCATTATCACAAAATCAATGTTTTTAACTTTGGATAGGCAATTTTTTTAAAATATTAAGTGTCAGAGAATTACAAATATCAAATTATTTAGATAATGGGGCAAGGGGGAGGCATTAGTTTTAAAAAAAATTAATAAAATTTCTTGTAGCGTAATGCATGAAATTGTATATTTTCCATTACGTTTAACATATAAACTGTCCAGATTGATATATTATTTGTTGTAATTAGTATATTGCAAATGTGTTACAGATGAAACTGCTAGTACATTGCTTTGAATACTAAATAAAAATATTTCAAAATATAACAACAAAACTGAGGTTTGAGGCCACTGATCTGCTGATTTACCAGTTTCATTTCTTAGACTACTCTAGTTTCATTTCTCTTTCTATTTACTTCTATAAATTTAATATTACAAGTATTTTGTTGTGTACAGAGCAGTTTTGTCAGAAATGAATCATGAAATATTTAAGACAGAAAATAATATATCTTTAACAACTTGTATAACCTAAAATAAATAAATAAATAAAGTTACTGAAATGGCATATCTACCCTATATATATATATATATATTATTTTATTTTGTACTATAAGTAATGCATTCTACATAAAAATGATTTTTAATTTATTCTTTTTATTTATTACTCTGTTTTCGAAGGAGATTTCAGATGGAGACAAAATACGAAAAATGCTTTGCACATAGCAAAATTTGTAATTTCGTGTTTGTTTACATAATAGAAAATAAATGTGAAGTAATATTTGAAGGGGGGGGGGGGACACTTAGTAGAGCTATTGAAAACTGAAACTCTCAGAATTTTAAAGAAAACTAAAATGTTTTAAAATATTTACATTTTGATAATGATATTTCAAGTGCTGTTCGTAAGTCTAATAATGCTTTAGATTTGTTAATATTTAGAAAGTGTAAATTTTTAGAAATTTTTTATGTTTAGAAAGTGTAAATTCATAGAAATTACCAGAATTATTATTAAATACGCTAATCTGATTTCCAAAATGTAGCAAATATGCCTTTGTGGACGCAAATTGTGTAAATAAAATTTGTATTATCTTTGTTTAGCTTAACATATTGTATATATCATTGAAAGTGTTCATAAACAAGATATTTATTTTTCTTTGTACCATGTAACTACTGATGTAATTAATAAAAATATTGAAAGTTCAAATTGTGATTACGTATTTAAATGGTTATTTATAAATATATTTACATTTTATTCTGTTAGTTATTAGAGCAAAATCATATATAAATAAAGTCATTATCATATTTCATTAAATTCAATAAACAGGCATAGAAACCGCGATTAAAAGTTTTTTCTCTCTCTTTCTTATTAGGTACTAATTTGGAATTAAGGTGATAAAATGAAGCAATTTTTTACAATTATTACTATTATTATTATTTTTATTTATTTATTTATTTATTTTTTAATTACTAACAATGACAGCCCCAGCAGACATATGGTAAAACTTTCTTGAAGCTCTTTAACATTTTATTTTTCTTTAGTAGTCAATTACAGTCTGTTTATCGATCTCAAAAATAAAATCTCAGTAACAAATTGCTAAGCGAATAACTTTATTTATTCATTCATTTATTTAAATTTTACTGTTTTAACGTATGCTATGAAAACTAAAATATTTCCGATAAAAAATTTCTTCTAAAATTGAGAAATGTCAATGATTTGTCAATTTAACTCTAATGGCTATGTGGGGCACTTGTGAACAGACTAGTTGAGGCAAATACGAATAGTTCATAAATGCGCCAATAATAGTTCTGTGATCCTGTTTCTTTGACAAGTTTCCTGTTTCTTTAAAAATATTAAAATATAGAAGAGATACTTTTATAAATTTCTTTCATTGGATTTCACTTGACTGAAGTAGCTTTTTTAAAATTCCCTTAAACAAAGTCAAAAAAGTACAAAACGGTCTTTGTGCCGAAAAATCTGAGATATCCAATGCCAAAAAAACATTTAAAAACATTAAAATGTAGAAGATATTCTTTTTTTTTTTGTTATTACTACCATTTGATTTCACTTGACTGAAGTAGCTTTTTTAAAATTATCCTAAACAAAGTCAAAAAAGTACAAAACGGTCTTTGTACCGAAAGATCTGAGACATCGAATGCCAAAAAATCATTTAAAAATCTTTAAAAGTAAAAAGACATATTTATAAAATTCTACTATAGGATTTTGCTTGAATGAAGTAGCTTCTTTAAAATTATCCTAAACAAAATCAAAAAAGTACAAAACAGTCTTTGTTCCGAAAGATCACAGCTATCCAATGCCAAAAAAATCATTTAAAAATATTAAAATGTAGAAGAGATATTTTTATAAATTCTTACCATTGGATTTCACTTGACTGAAGTAGCTTTTTTAAAATTCCCTTAAACAAAGTCGAAAAAGTACAAAACGGTCTTTGTACCGAAAGATCTGAGATATTGAATGCCAAAAAATAATTTAAAAATATTAAAATGTATTAAAATGTAGAAGATATATTTTTATAAATTTCTACCATTGGATTTCACTTGACTGATGTAGCCTCTTTAAAATACCTGTAAACAAAATATAAAAAAATACAAAACGGTATTTGTACCTAAAGATCTCAGCTATCCCATGACAAAAAATCATTTAAAAATCTTTAAATGTCGAAAAGACATACTTATAAAATTTTACTATAGGATTTCGGTTGACTGAAGTAGCCTCTTTAAAACAGCTGTAAACAAAAAGGTCTTTTTACCGAAAGATCTCAGCTATTCAATGACAAAAAAACATTTAAAAATATTAAAATGTAGAAGAGATATTTTTATAAATTCTACCATTTGATTTCATATTACTGAAGTAGCTTTTTAAAAATTCTCATAAACAAAGTCGAAAAAGTACAAAACGGTCTTTGTACCAAAAGATCTGAGATATCGAATGCCAAATAATGATTTACAAATATTAAAATGTAGAAGAGATATTTTTATAAATTTCTACCATTGGATTTCACTTCACTGAAGTAGCTTTTTTAAAATTCCCCTAAACAGAGTCGAAAAAGTACAAAACGGTCTTTGTACCGAAAGATCTGAGCTATAACATGACAAAAAAATCATTTAAAAATATTAAAATATAGAAGAGATATTTTTAGAAATTTCTAGCATTGGATTTCACTTGACTGAAGTAGCTTTTTTTAAATTCCCCTAGAGAAAGTCGAAAATATAAAAAACGGTGTTTGTTCAGAAAGATCTCAGCCATCCCATGACATAAAAATCATTTAAAAATATTAAAATGTAGAAGACATATTTTTATAAATTCCTACCATTGGATTTCACTTGACTGAAGTAGCTTTTTTAAAATTTCCCTAAACAAAGTCGAAAAAGTACAAAACGGTCTTTGTAGAGAAAGATCTAAGCTATCCAATGACAAAAAAATCATTTAAAAATATTAAAATGTAGAAGAGATATTTTTATAAATTTCTACCATTGGATTTCACTTGACTGAAATAGCTTTTTTAAATTTCCCCTAAACAAAGTCGAAAAAGTACAAAACGGTCTTTGTACCGAAAGATCTGAGATATCGAATGCCAAAAAATAATTTAAAAATATTAAAATGTAGAAGAGATATTTTTATAAATTCCTACCACTGGATTTCACTTGACTGAAGTAGATTTTTTAAAATTCCCCTAAACAAAGTCGAAAAAGTACAAAACGGTCTTTGTACCGATAGATCTGAGATATCGAATGCCAAAAAATAATTTAAAAATATTAAAATTCAGAAGAGATATTTTTATAAAATTCTACCACTGGATTTCACTTGACTGAAGTAGATTTTTTAAAATTTCCCTAAACAAAGTCGAAAAAGTACAAAACGATCTTTGTACCGAGAGATCTCAGCTATCCAATGTCAAAAATTCATTTAAAAATATTAAAATGTAGAAGAGATATTTTTATAAATTTCTTCCGTTGGATTTCATTTGACTGAAGTAGCTTTTTAAAATTCCCCTAAAGAAGGTCGAAAAAGTACAAAATGGTCTTTGTACCGAAATATCTGAGATATCGAATGCCAAAAAATAATTTAAAAATATAAAAATGTAGAAGAGATATTTTTATAAATTTCTTCCATTGGATTTCACTTGACTGAAGTAGCCTCTTTAAAACACCTATAAACAAAATCAAAAAAGTACAAAACGGTCTTTATACCGAAAAGTCTCAGCTGTTCAATGCTAAAAAAATCATTTTAAAATATTAAAATACAAACGAGATATCTTAAAAATTTCTATCTTGGGATTTCGCTCTATTGATGTAAGCCACTATAAAATACTCGTAACAAAATCGAAAAAATATAAAACGGTCTTTGTACAGTTCAATGATCTCAGCTATTCAATGCTAAAAAAATCATTTAAAAATATTAAAATGTAGAGGAGATTCTTTGGAAAATGTTTAATGTGCAATCTCTGACATAATAATCACGATCTGTATGTTGTCTTTTAAAATTACATATAAATGATTCAATTTCACTTGAAACTATCTAACAAAAAAGGTCAATGTCGACTTGTTTTAAAACGGATCCGAGTGTTTTGTTCAGAAATTATCTCGAAGAAACTATCCAAATGCACATATCCCTCGGGCTATCAGTATTGAAAAGGTGCGAGAGTTTTTAGCATTTGCTAATGACTTTTTTCTTCCTGGGGTATCTTATCCCCTTTTTATCGCCTGGAGGTAAAGGGTGGCGTGAGATGACCATTTTCTTATTAATTACAAGCTTGGAAAATATCATTGGTCTTTTAAAGTGTCAATCTTATGGTTCGGGATACTCCTTCCTGGTGGCAACACGCATAGGTTTGTGATAGGATTTTCAGTTTCGGTTTGACTGATGCAGGCTCTTAACAACATTTCTAAATCATTTTATGCATTCATAAGAAAATGAGAAACATTTTAATTTCTTCTTATCCGAATGAAATCTGTGTAACTTATATATTTTTAGAAATACCAATGCAAATTTTCCAATATTTTATTTTAATTTATTTATTTATTTCAATTCTTTGTTGAACTTCTTTTAACTGAATTCTTCGCTTGGCACAAGTATGAATCATATTTTGATTTATTATTTAATTATCATTTGCTTTATCAAAAATATTTCCACTTCTTATTTCTTTTCTTGTCATAATAAAATAAGTAAATGAATTAACAAGCCATATGAAATTCCAATCATTTGAGATTCGAGAATAACTAATACAAATAGAATAATAGGTATTAGAGCTTTTGCAAACCGCATGGTATAGGTATTCGTTAATAAATAATTGAAATAACACGACTGATATACTAATACTATCTATAATACAAAATACCGAATCGTTTCTTTTGAATACTCGTTGCTGCATCGATGTACTGGAAAACTGAATGAAACGAATTTCGAATACTACTTTCATTTCGGGATTTATACGGAGCCGGAGTGTCTGCAAGTTGAGCGTTTGTGTCCGGACTTTAGACTCGGAATAAGTTATTCTCGTATTAGTATCATATACGGGTATTTCATTTAATTGTTTAGATATTAAAAAGAAGAAAGATAGAAATGTGTTTTATTATTTCAGCATCTGTTCTTTTGCCGAATACGTAAGTATGAATTTGGAGGGAGTTTTTGAAGCAGAAAAAAATGCTTTTAGAAGAACGATTGTTTTGAGATCGTTTAGGGATTGTACTATATACCTTACAGATATGAAGTTTTATATGCATTTTTAAAACTTAAACAAAATAATTGCACTTTTTTTTAGATTACATATTATGTACTAGCTGACCCGCCCGGCGTTAGCCGTGTCCATGGTAATAATATTAAACGAACCTGAAATTTGTGATTTTATCTGTAACTCGAAATACGTGACTACTGACTGTGAGAAAAATCTGTCAAAAAAATAAACAACTAATTTTTAGAGTAACAAATATTCAAAATGACTTCAATGTGAAATGGGGGAGGAAATATCTGTCCGACAATTGCTTGATTTTCGCGTTAAAATGTTGATTTTTATCCGTAAATATCACTGTTCAGTCACGTAACTTTTTATTTTTGTCACATCGAAATCCCAAGTGAAATATTTTGATTTAAAAAAAAATTATACACTCCTAGTTCCGACTATACCATGATTAAAATCGATAAGAAATGATTAGGTAAACGGTTCGTATATAGTAATGTGGTTTCAGAACCATAGTACAAAATTAAGTATGCTTTAATCAAAACATGTGTAATGTTCACCCTGTGGATAAAATCCTAACCGTAACTTAATTTTACTATAATCGTAACCTATCTGTAATCTTACTGCAACTTAACCTGAACCTAACAGTAACTTAGATATATCATAAATGTACTCTAATCGTCACCTTATCGTAACATATCCGTAATCTGATAGTAACCTAACTGCAATTTACCTTAACCTAACTGTAACTTAATTATAACCTAACTATAATGTAACCGGAATTTAAATCTAACCTAAGACTAACCATAATATAATTGCAACCTAAATGCAACCTAACTGTAACCCAAATGTAACCTAACTGTTATCTAATCGTAGCCAAATTCTAAAATTAATAATAACTATAAACTAACAATTCCAACCGCGTACGTGCTACAAAGTACTCCAGATCCGCTTTTCGCCGCTACGGGGCGCAGTATGCTTTGTACGAAAATCCCGTCACTTGCGGTTGGATAGAATAGGCGTGCAATGCATGATTTGCAGAATGTTAAAGTTTCACTTTACATCACCAGAATGAGCAGTTTTTCGTAAACAAACTTAAATCCGAACGATACTCCGATTATCATTCTTTCCGTAGATATATTACCCAACTGGGTGGGGATACAAATAGCAATTTAAGAAATTTATTGAAATTTCTATTAGGAAATAATGGTAACCACCACTCAATTAAGAGACCAATATTAATCAATAACAACCTCCTACACGGCTAGTTGCTGCATAATTTATCAAGTAAAAGGTAAGCTGTGAAATATGCTCTGTAAAATATGTTAGTTCTACTTTTCACCTTCAGTAGCTCATCAATACCTTAACAAACATATATCCGAAGGAAACTCCAGTATTAAACTTATTCGTATACATATATTAGTCGAGAGGGTGAGAAAATCCAATAAGAATTTAAGAAATTTAGTAAAATTATTGTTCGGAAATAACCACTTCTTATAAATTAAGGATTAAATATGTTCTGTACGACTATCCTACACAAATTTCCACTACCTGTAGCACTGTATGGCAGGTGTGCGTTAAACTCGGAACATTTTTTAGTATTTAAAAAGAAAAAAAATAGAGCAATGATAAAATGTGTTTAAAAATATCTTTAAAAATAAAAAATAATGCATCAAGCACAGATTATGAAATACTATCCAACACATTCAGAATAATGTAAAAAACTGCACTGTTTAAAAAATTAAAATGTTACATCTCATTTCACCATATGAAAATATATTAAGCATTTCAAAACAGAATTTCAGCTGTTTCCATCTACATTCGGAAAATGATCCGAAATTTTTAGCAGCCCTGTATATGACACATAGATTGATATCTATTAATAACATGCATTCAAAAATTTAATTCATTTAAGAGATACACATATTTCAGTTGAAAATTCCCCTTCAGCAATATCCTCTAATAAGGTGAATGGTATGCAAATATTTTTGTGCGGCTCTGTATATGATGTATGAATTCATATGTAAAGGATAATATGGAAAAAAACTAATTACATTTAGAGGCGCATACCGAATTTTAAATCGCACTCTCCATCAATTATTAAGGAAAAAGAGTACTGTAAACATTTCTTTCGTGTGTCCCTTTAAATTAATAAAAAATGCGATAAATGCTCTGTTTTTACGTAACCGTGGTTAAATTCATTGATTTATATTAGTTTGAATAGATCAGAAATAACGTAATGTCATTAAAATACTCCCCAAACGATTTTTCTCCATATACCCTAATCGAACTCTTTTGAATATCCCAGTAAATGAATCATTTGTCATACATGCTTCATATGGAATACCAAGCATGCTTTGGTGATCTTAAATAAGCTTTATCAATTGCATGAAAATCCGAGTATATTTAAAGAAATTAGGGTGTGGATAGGCGGACAGACAAACCGAATGCATAAGTGCTTTTAAACTTTGTTGAAAAGTGCTTAAAACACTTCTGATATTAAAAGAAATTATATCATTAATATTATCGAAAATGAGAATGTAAATTATATTTAAAATATTGATATTCGCAACAGCAACAGAAAGCATTCGAATCTAAAGAATTATTTTTGCCCAATTTCTAATTTTTAGTGGTAAAAGAGCCAGTAAGATCTTTTCTGATCTTTTAATTAATATTTAAAAACCATATGTCTTGCTATTTAAATAGATCAGTTTCAATTACGCATGTATTATTGCTCAACCAATCAGAGTTAAGGAAAAACAGAAAGACGAACAACATGAATTCCAGGTTGTGAAGTTCGTTGCTAGGTTCTGACGTCATTTGAACTAATTCATTCTCTTAAACTTTCATTATTATTAAATACGTTTTCAAAGCAAGTATTTGAACTCCGTGCTAAAATTTAAAGTTTAGGTGAAAAAACAGTCACTTTTGAAAGATTAATATACTCAAATTCGTTTATTTTTTCTGTCTCGGTTTTTTAAATTATTTTTGTGAATGTTTTATACAACCGACCAAATGAAAGCAAGCGCAAAAAAGAAACGTGTTTTTTCATAAGCGACTCTGCATGAACCAACCAACCGAGAATCAGCGTAGAGTAGAAAAGGAAAAAAAGTCATAGTTTTGGTGATAGTGAGTTCCACTTCGTAATTAATATAACGCAAATTAATCAAAATATTAAAATTCTGAGCTTCAGGTGTATCAGGAGAGATATTGGGCTATTCTCATAAAAATTTTGAGCCTCGTAAGTCCCGTAGATTTTGCTAGCCATCGCAGACACACACACACACACACACACACAGAGAGCGATTTGTTATTTTATTAATATAGATTAATATTTCGATTTAAAAAAGAGCCATCGATCTAAGCAATAGAAAAACAACGCGTGTTTATCATTAAAGATTTTAATTAAACTAATTTTGTCTTAATTATGCATTTAATCTATTAAAATTTCCTTATAATTTCACTATAAAAAGAATGGAAGCTTTTAGTAGAATGAAATATTCATTATAGCTGTAATTAAGGAATGATGAAGTATTTTTGGAAAGAATTATGTTTGAAGGGTCACCATCAGCGCCGTGCGAAAGAAGGCGGCGAAGGGACGATCGCCCCGGGTGCGGAGATTTAAGGGGCGCAAAATTTATAATACTAACGTCATATTTGGCCTATTACAAGAAAAATTTGGGAGGGGAGGCGCCAAATTGTAAATTTGCCCCGGGCGCAATTTTGTCTTCGCACGCCCCTGGTCACCATATAAAAGTATTAGATTATAACTTGATCTTGAATACGAAAGGCTATTCGATTTGATATCACTTCTATGGCCATCAGTGCCAATTTTATGATTTCATGCATTAGATTGAGTCTATGAATATGTTAGAAAAATTTTGCGATGTTAAGCGGGGTAAAACGTTTTTGAGAACTCGCTTAATGCTATTTTCCGTTATCGACAAGTCTCGTTATCGCATGTTTCACTCTAAGTAGTGGTAATTTCTATTCAAATACACAATTAATATTTTTCTTTTTAATATGTACCTTAATATACTTGTTGAAGCGGACTCGCGAGAAACCATGAATTATACAAACGTAAGCAGCGTTTGAAGTTAGTTCCACTTTGCATACGGACTCCGATAACGGCTAACGAGTGGTATTTCTAAGTAACGATTCGGTATTTTGTATCTTAAAGAATACCCGTTTCTTAGTAATGAATACGTACGGTTTGCAACAGCTCTAGTTCATTGCAGTAGGTGGAGTATGGTCATAATTTAATGGCTCCTCCATGTATATCGATATAAAAAAATACCATTTATTCCATGTGTTAGATAAATTATGTCATATATAAACGATTTCTTCATATTAAATATATTATATAAATATTCAAAATTATGCTTGTGTGTATGAGACAATGAATAGGTTCCACAAAATATGTACAAAAAATATTTCTTCAGTTGCCAAGATCATTTTGTGTTTCTCTCTCACTTAAATCCCTATAACAAACAGGTATAAAAATATCTTATTTGTTATTTTACCATATATAATAACATTAGCCTCTTCTTTTTAGATACATAGATTTGTCCTGAGGAAAAGACATCTTCTGAAACCATTAAAAAAGGAAAATAAAGAAATCAAGAGGAGAGATTTTTTTCATATTCATTCCTAAATAGTTTCTCTACATAATTTTAAAAAGGTTTTTTAAGCAAGTCCACAATGGAAAAAATTGGTGAAATTGAAAAAAAATTTACATTTCAAGAAACGGAAGTGCATTGGAAAATTCCGAATTTTATTGATCTGAGTAACAGCTACCATGATTCTTTGGACTTCAGATTTCTCAATATAAATTGGCATCTAACAATTGATCCATTTCAAAATAATTCTCAAAATATAGCTTTATTTTTGGAGAGAGATGCCGTTGAATTTTTTTGTAACATAATGTGCACATTTAGTATAAAAAAGGTTGATGGCTCAATGACTGGTATTAAATCTTTCACACACGCTTTTTCTTCTGATAAAAATAAATTAAAAGTCGATAGTTTTTTCACCAGAAGTGCTTTGCGGGAGGATCTGTCTGGACTGCTGCCATCGAATATTTTGACTATCGTGTGTAAACTCAAGTATCTAAGTGATAAAAGTGCTTCATTGAAATTCAAAGGTAAATCTCTTTCTAAAATTCAAAGGTCATCTTTATTCCTTGCTTAATTTTACTATATAGTAATAATAAATTGTTCTCAAATAAGTCATGTGAAAAAAAATGAAAGTTTTCTAACAAAATAATTAAGCGAAGTATTAACCCCTCGCGATGGGAACCTTTTACAAAATTTTTAATGTTTTGTCACCGGTTTTTAAAAGCAGAAATTTGTGCCTTATTTAATCGAGAAAATGCTCTGTTAATCGGAGCATTTTTATATTTATGAAGGCAAATTTTACAGAAAGAAAGTCTTACAGTAAAACTTTTTTGGTTTGGGATAAACAAGGATTCTTAAGCCTTTCTCAAGGAACGTATAGGTGTCGCTTGTCCACAAGGGATTAAAGGGAATTAAAAATAAGCTCTTCCAAGCTACATCTATCAAAAAAAGTCAGCAAATTAACATGTTGTTTCATATTATGTAATGAAGAAAACGAAGAATAGATCATAATTTTAAATAACAAAAAATAAGTTTGTACAAACCAAAACTACCGTATTTACTCGTGTATAAGGCGCACTTTTTTTCCAAAAAATTAAGTCAAAACTCCTACACTGTAAAAAAAAACGGACGATTTAACGGAAGTATTACTGATAATCTAGACGCCAGTACTATTTACTGTTTTTTAACGGAAAAATTTCCGTGAATATTCCGTTTTTTTCGATTTTTTCCCGTAATTTACGGAAATTCTTCCGTTAAAAAACAGTAAATAGTACTGGCGTCTAGATTACCAGTAATACTTCTGTTAAATCGTCAGTTATTTTTTACAGTGTAGGCGCGCCTTATACACGGAATAATTTTTTACTGTTGGATGCAGTCGAACGATATACATATGAAACAAGAAATTATTCAAAGAAGATACTAAAACTCGGAAAATGTTACTTAATTGAAGTATTACTGCATATTTATTTCATTCCGTACAGTTTTTTTATACAACAGAGATAATGACATTATCTAACTAAACGCTAATTAGCAATTCTCTTTACCGTCACTCATTTCTATTTCCCGTCATTCTCTTACAACTCGAAGTCTAAAAATGCATTTTCGTCTTGTTTTTTGGTCTGGTGTAATGTTTGTTTCGACTTTTTTTAATTTTACTGAAATTCATTTGGTCATTCTTCATTAGCGTATCAAATTTATGGTGCGCCTTATATATGAGATTTTAAGAAATCTCCAATTTTGCTTGTAAAGTAGGGGTGCGTCTTATACACGCCTGCGCCCTATACACGAGTAAATACGTTAATTAAGAATTTTACATAACAGAACATTTAATAATCCATTTAACAAACATTAATAAAATATGTTACTGTGGTTAATATCTAAAACAATAACTAAACAGTTTTACAATTAAAATTGCCATTGAGTTTATTTAAACATTATCTATAATTACAACGATAAAAGTTTATGTGCTGTGTTTTGAACAAAGCTGCAAAGTCGGTGGGTAAAATGGCCGACTCCGGAAATTTTAAAGCATTCGAGTCCGACTCCTGTCTGTCTGATATACTTATGTTGCTGTTGTTTAAAATTATGAGAGAACGCAAGAAAAATGTGGCGAAAATTTAACTATTTATGTATTAATTATGTTCTTAGAGCTTTGAAAGAAAAAAAGGAAAACAACATGTCTTCCGTTTTACTAATTTTTCAAACCCGAAAAATCCAACTGTCGAAATCTAAAGAAGAAAACAAAATAGAAAATTTAATATTTCGGATCCGTAGACATGGAAAAGAAATAGGTTTACAATTTAGATGTTAATTCGTGTCTTCCAGAGCAGAAAAATTTTGATGGAAAGGAAAAAATAAAAAAATAAATAAAAATAAAGATGAAAATTTTACTAGTTCGGAAATAATTCGGGATATACTAGAGTTTTTAATTAAAAATTAAAAACGATTTTCATCTACTGATGTACGCCGGGTAATATATTGGGAATCTTTAACTTGGATCATATCGATATAATACAAAAATAACAATAATAACCCTTTTAATGGATTTAAAAGTACATATAACTGGCTTAGTTTCACTTCAAACTGTCTAAGAAAAAAGATCGAAGTTGCACCCTGCTTGTTTTTTAGCGACTCGGATTCTTTTAATCAAAAATGGGCACAATTCCGACTCCGCAGCCCTGGTTTTGAAGATCACTGCATGCAGAGTTACAAGATGAAAAAGGCAAATACCTACGTGTATGTCTGAATATATAACAAAATTACACCTTGTATTAATATATTCTTTCTAATTGCTAAAAGACTGTAAGAAAGATTTTAAAGCAAATTAAAAATGATATTCCAAAGTTGTACGGTCTATGATGCATTGAACTAAAACGAATTTCTTTTAGCAATTAGAAATATAGACTGTATGTCTTAACTTCATTGACCGTATAGACCGTATGTCTTTAACGTTCATTGGTTTCGCCACGAAACCACAAAATTTTAATTCCGATACGCAACACTGACACCGGTATTTTTAATCTAAAAATATCCCTTCTATTTTGTATGTGAAAAATCACGTTTTCTTATTTAGAAATATATTTGTTCTTTATTACCGGTGTCAGGGTTGTTTGATTTAAACCAATGGTTTAAAAAAAAAAAAAAAAAAAAAAAAAAAAACATGCTGGTTTTTTTTTATCTGGTTTATTTTTAGTTTTATTTTACACATTGAAAAATGCAAAATTTAATTTATGCAGAAACTACAAGCAAAGTTGTAGAAAAATGATGAATTAATAAATTTCTAAAATGACAAATATTTTTAATCAACCCAACTTTTCGTATAAGCTATAAATCTACATGGCAGAGTAACCAATTTTTTAAAAAATTGGTTCGTTATAAGAAAAAAATTAGTTTTCTTTCTTCCTTTTCCTCGAATATGAAATTCTTAAGTAATTTTCTTCATTGATTTCTTTTTGTTATTAATAAATAATTGGCAGTTTTTTTTTCTCTCTCTGTGTTTATTAGGTTAAGTCTTTGTTTTTCTTGCATTCTTACATTGGGAATGGGGTTTTTGCATTATTTGCAAATCTAACATTTTCTCATTTTTGTAATTTAAGTGTGTCAAATTATTACATGTAAGTAATTTCTATTTTTAAGTCTTATCTCAGCAGTCAGCATGAGACACAGTGAGTCTAGTTTAGGCCATGTTAGTATGCATGTAAAATGCAATTTTCATGCAATGATGAACATATCAGAAGCTATAAATAAAACAAATTATGCAAAGTTGGCCAAGACAAAATAGATTAAAAATATGTAATATTTAGAAAAAAAAGTGTTTTTCTTTGAGAAATGCTGATTTATAGTTAATAACATAAAATGAACTTTAAGATTTCCGTCAAACTCTAAAAGAAAATTTTCTTGATTGGGGGGATTTTCTTTTAAGAATAAATAAATAAAATAAATAAATAAATAAATAAAAACTCAAGATATAAAGTTGAATAAGAAGACATTGAAAAATTTGGTGTTAGGCAAGCACCTGTTTACATTTAATTAAAATATGCAATAAGATGTACACTGGTGTCCAAAAGTTAAGCATAATTGGTAATTAAGTAATTATTTTTAAGTAATGAAAGAAATATGAATCAGAATGTGCTGAAACTCCAGGTGTGTAAACAAAATAGTACGCGTCACATATTTTCGCGAAGAGTTTTCCCCTAAATCGAACAGGGGACCGTCAACAAATTGAAAAAGAACGAAGATCTTTTGGATAACCCTGTCAAAACTAATGTAGCAAAAGTGTTCAAACTGCACATTATGATTAATTGGCTTATTGTAATGTACTGTGTTAATTTTTACAAGGATAGCATGTATACTCGTAGAGAAATTAAGGTTTTTATAAAAACAGTCCTAAATTTTTCCAAGTTTTTTGCTTATAATTTGCAGAGTTCTTATTATAAAATAATGTTCTTTTCTGAAAATATGACGAACATCATTGTACACAATACCCTGCCATCAGAATTTAAAAATAATAAAAATTGTATGAAAAATGAGTATGTTTAGTAAATAATTTTTCATTGCGCATGCGTCAACGATATCAAAATGTCATTTGCATATTGTGTTAGCTAAATGTATAGAGCAACTTCTGTAGAAGTTTCAAAAACATAGCTTGAAAATTCTGAAAATGGGAGCCTATAGAATCAACTCAAAATCCTTTATTCCCTAAATGAAGCAAAAAGATGAGGGGCTGTATCCATATTCCATTGTTTAGTGCCTACACAATATTGCACGTACAACTATATTTAGGTAAAACCCCTGATTTTTTTGCTTCCTTTAGGAATAGCGGATTTTGAGTTGATTCTATAGGCTCCCATTTTCAGAATTTTCAAGCTATGTTTTTGAAACTTTTACAGAAGTTGCTCTATACATTTAGCTAACACAATATGCAAATGACATTTTGATATCGTTGACGCATGCGCAATGAAAAATTATTTACTAAACATACTCATTTTTCATACAATTTTTATTATTTTTAAATTCTGATGACAGGGTATTGTGTACAATGATGTTTGTCATATTTTCAGAAAAGAACATTATTTTATAATAAGAACTCTGCAAATTATAAGCAAAAAACTTGGAAAAATTTAGGACTGTTTTTATAAAAACCTTAATTTCTCTACGAGTATACATGCTATCCTTGTAAAAATTAACACAGTACATTACAATAAGCCAATTAATCATAATGTGCAGTTTGAACGTTTTTGCTACATTAGTTTTGACAGGGTTATCCAAAAGATCTTCGTTCTTTTTCAATTTGTTGACGGTCCCCTGTTTGATTTCGGGGAAAATTCTTCGCGAAAATATGTGACGCGTACTATTTTGTTTACACACCTGGAGCTTCACCACATTTCGATTTATATTTCTTTCATTACTTAAAAATAATTACTTAATTACCAATTATGCTTAACTTTTGGACACCAGTGTATTTAAATCTTCTATTGCATAACCAAACCTGTTACTTAGATCAGCCGAGAAAATTGGTGAGAAAGACCCAAGGCAAGGTTTGCTTGAGACATAATAGAAAGTCTCATAAAAATACCTAAAAAGATGTAATTTCTTGTTTAGACATTTACAAGTACTAAGTTTTAAATTTAGCGTGTAATCTGATGGCTATTTAAATGCTTTAGTGGAAGACAGTATTTATAAAACTGCTTTATATTTTAAGATCAAGGTTTTCAAAAATCTAAAAAGCTATTAAAATAGGTATTTTTGTTTATTTTATGAATTTTGTTTGTTGCTTTTTTTTTTTTTTTCCCTTTTAACCTGGTAGTTTCAGAGGAGAAATGTCAAATAGCAATACACAATGCTTAAGTGTTTAGACTCTATTGCTAAATTCAAATCATTTTGAAAATTCTTTATAAAAAGCTTTATTTTCAATAAAAGATAATTTATGTAGTATTATTCTAACAGAAAAATCAAACATCTCATATAACAATTATTTCAAAGAAATTATTTTGAATAGCCTTGTGAAAATAATATATGTGAAGTTTTATTTATGAAACTGCATCATATGCAGTGCATCATTTATAGTGCTAATAATTAAAAGATTGTATATTAAGATTTTCAAAATATCAATGTTTCATTATATAGAACATTTTATTTATGAAATAAAAGACATAGCTTTTTCTAAAAATGTTTAATATTTAAATGATTTCAATTTTCTACATAACTAATTGTATATTAAATAATTGCATTGATTAGAATTACTTTTAAATCAAATTATTGCTTATATATTCAAAAATATTTATTTTTATTGATAAATATGCATTTACATTTAATAGAAAAACACATTTTAAAAAAACCCGGTTTAAACAAAAAAAAACCCTGGTTTTTGGCTTTTTTCAAAAAAACCCAGTTTTTTATCAGCCCTGACCGGTGTCAATCATTTATTGCGACATCTTAGCAATGAAAATGCTATGATCGTTAA
The DNA here is from genome assembly GCA_964019185.1 of Maratus speculifer. Taxonomy (NCBI): domain Eukaryota; kingdom Metazoa; phylum Arthropoda; class Arachnida; order Araneae; family Salticidae; genus Maratus; species Maratus speculifer. The sequence goes on from OZ025303.1 coordinate 102,759,954, forward strand.
AGGGTTAATTTATGCATCTCGATATCAGTTTTTGGATTTTTTTTATAATTTGCTGAGATTAAAAATCATAATTAACGTAACAAAATGACAAGCTTCTTTTGTTCTGCAGATTTGCGAAAACATTTGGCATCCTTGAACATTCCTTAGTATTCATTTTGAAGTCATTATTGCCTTGTATGCTATATCGTTATAAAATAAATAAAACAAAACCAAGACTTTTTCACTTAATCTTTCTGACTTCAACTATATCTTTTGTTTTGTTTACTTCAAAAACCTTTTTTACCGACAAGAGTAGTTTTCAATGTATCTGCATTTTGAAACAACTATATTTGTTTCCCAGTTAGAAATATTAAAATAAACAAATGGATAAATGTGATAGCAGATCGCACAGAGGATTTCATTTAATATTTCTTTCAAAATAAATTATCCTTTAATTAATGAATAATAATTGTTAATTCATAATTAATAAGTTCTTGCATAGATGGTAAGCACCAACAAATTTAATTCTAAAATAATTATAAAAGGAAGTTATTTATTTTAATCAAATTAAAATGTTTAAATTAAATTATTTAAATAAAACCCAATATTTTTCTAAAATTCAAAATGAAAAAAAAAGATATAAATATATTTTTTTAATTTCTAAAATAATAAAAAAAATTGTTAAAACGAAATTTAAAGTGCTGAATCATTAATAAATCACAATAGCTTTTTATGTAGAAAGAAAATTGATTTAAAAAAAATATGAATGTCAGATGAACTAAACTTTAATAATATAAACTTTTAAATTGTCAAAAAATATGAAGTTTCTTTTAATTAAATTCATCATAATATGAAAATCAAGTACCGGGGATTGAGCTAACAATCTCCTATTTACAAGCGAGACAGTTTACCTTGAAGCTATGATGTCTATGCGCAAAGTGTTCAAATTAAGGCTCTCTTTTAAAATGTAAATCGCAATAATAAAAAATGCTTAAAAAAAAAAAAAAAAAAAAAAAAAAAAAACTAACCGATTTAAAAAAAAAAAGAATCAAGCTTGGCGACAACTTGGCGCTAACGCATACGAATGCATAATTTTAATATGCTTATGATTTGAAAACGGTTTCAACAATGAAAGATAATTTGAGATAAATCATTATCAAATCTACATTTTTTTTTCTTAAAGCTCCAATCATCCACATTTTTTTTTCTTAAAGCTCCAATCATCAGAATTTAATGAAATTAAAATGGGACAAAGTGGATATCTTATACTTTCAAACAAAAAAAAAAAAAAAAAAAAAAAAAAAAAAAAAAGATTATCAAAATTGGCTCGTATTTAGGGAAGTTATGAGTGAACAAGTAATACATACAGGTCGAAATCATAACTAGTACTGCAAAACTAACGACTAAAAAAATACCCGTGTGATGGGGTTAAAACTGATTACCCGTTTAAAAATTATCGTTACTCGTTACTGCTCCGAAACCGGCTATTAAAAATCATCGTATGTACTACATAACTGCAACAAATCTAGTTATATATGGAACATGATTACTTGGAAGAATTAGCATTTTTTACTCTTCACATATTATTATGTGCTGCCATCTATCTGTCCATAAAGCACAGATTTAATCAAGTTTCTAATTTTTTTGGGGCAAACAAAATTAAAAACGATGCATTACTGAGTACAACATGTCTAAATTGTAGAATTTGTTACTTATGAAAATAAAGAATAATCGGAGAAAGCAATTTAGCAAGAGTAAAAGCTTACAAAATTTATACAATAAAATTATGAGATGTAATTACACAAACAAAATGTTTTTACAAGCAAATTCTCTCACTAATTTTACACTAACAAAATATGTGTAATTATGTGTAATGAAAATTTAATTCCTGGAATAATTTAAAAACAATATGTTTTATTTCTCAAGTGATCATCCTATCAAACACACATCTACATTTGTACTTCAATCCATTATTATCTCAGAATTTTTTTTTTTTTTTTTTTTTTAAATACTTCTTTTTTCTTCAGATATGAAATTTAAAAACAAACAGCAAATATATTTTTAAAATCAACGAAAAAAGAGAAAAGAAAAATAAACTTTATCATAAAAACATTTTTAAAAGCAATCTAAAAATTTGTCTTTATCATGGAAATGTTTTCAAATACAAAATATAAATACGTATGCAAAGATATTTTTATAAGAAAATAATATACTTAAAGCAAACCTGTAACTTTTAAAACTTAATTTCTTGAAAATGTTCAGAAAAATTACATTGCTCTTTGCAACATTTCATTATAATTACTAAGCTGCTGGTTCAATGATGGCAGTAACTACGGTTTTGATAGAACCAAATTATCATATGATAGACGATGCTTTACTAATGAATGTTTTTTAATCGTCGTTGAACTTCCTTTAATTGATTACTTCATTTGGCATAAATCACGTTTTGCTTTATCACTTGATACTGCGGAAAAATATGTTCACAATTTACTGTTTTTTCTTTCCATAATAAATAAACTAGCAGGGATGACCGAGCTAAGCTCGGTCAAAATTAACTTTATATTCAACTCGATATAGTATTTTCACTGTATCATTCACTCTGTATTATTACTGTAAAACATGTTATTATAAAAACAATCAATAAGAAAACTATGTTTGTATGCACATGTTCATAAATTTTACTTTATTTTAAAATTTACAACGAAAGGACATCGATCCAAATCACTTTTTTAGCTCGACTCTGGTTAATTTAAAAATGCATCTCGAATCCTATTAAGAATGTATAAACATTTTTTTCCTGATCTAGCCAAATTTGGAGACATTCTTTCATTTGGCACGAAACACGTGTTGTGGCTTTCGTAATCTTAATAATCAATTTTTCGGCCAAATGTCGCCAATATTTTGTCAAATATCGCCAACTTATTGGTTGCTGCCATTTTCTCGTGACTCTGACCTGTATTACACAAAATGACCCTCTAATCAAATTTGATTAAATATGCGACTTAGCTCAATGGTCTTCATGTAATCAAAAACAGTAGAATATAAAATTGAATCAAAATCGCTTTAAGCCATTTCTTAGATAAAATTAGCTTGACAGCATTCAGCAATGAATCGAAATGGCCCACATATATAATTTTGTTTAACATGCAACTCAGCCCAATAGTTTTCTCGTGACAAAAGACGTTTCGTTACAAAATTTAGGTAAAATTGATTGAATCGTTGTTATATATAATAAGAATAACCCTAGCCCATTATGACCCAAAATGACCCATTAATCGAATTTTCGTGAGCATGTGTCCTGGTCCAATGGTTTTCTGTTTCCCGAAAACATCATAATACAAAATATAGACAAAATGGTGAAAGCCATTTTCTACGTAAAATTAGCATGACCCATCAATGACCCACAAATGACCCTTATAATTGAAATCTCTCGAACATGTGACCTAGCTCATTTTTTTGCATGCCGAAAAATGTTAGATACAAAATTTAGATAAAATCGATTGAGCTGTTTTTAGATATAATTAGTTTGACCCTGACCCGTTATGACCCAAAATGACCCATTAATCGAATTTTCGCAAACATCTGACCTAACCCAATGATTTTCTTGTGCCTGAAAACGATAGAATAAAAAATTTAATCAAAATTGCGCGAGACATTGTCTAGATAAAATTAGAATGACCTAAAAGGACCCACTAATCGAAATTTCTCAAACATGTGACTCAGCCCAAAAACATGTTGTACACAAAATTTCGTTAAAACCGATCCACTCGTTCTTTAGATATAGCTTGACCATGACCCATCATGACCCACAAATGACCCTTAAAATCGAAATCTCTCAAACATGTGACTTAGCCCATTAGTTTTCTGGTGTCTAAAAATTGTTCATATAAAATTTCGTTAAATCGATCCTGCCGTTCTTTAAATATAAATAGCTTGACCCATACCCTTTACGACCCATTAATCGAAATTACTAGAACATGTGACCTAGCCCAATGATTTTCTCGTGCCAAAAAAATGTCGTATACAAAATTTCGTTAAAATCGATCCACTTGTTCTTTAGTTATAGCTTGACATGACCCATAATGATCCATCATGACCCACAAATTACCCCTATAATCGAAATCTCTCAAACTTGTGACTTAACCCATTAATTTTGGCAAGTCAAAAAACTGTTATATACAAAATTTCGTTAAAATCGATCACGTCGTCGTTTAAGTATAAATAGCTTGACCCAGACCCTTTATGACCCAATATGACCCATTAAATTTTTTTCTCTAACATGTAACCTAGCCCAATGTTTTTCTCGTGTTTGAAAACCATAGAATGTAATTTTTAGTCAAAATTGCGTGAGAAGATCTCTAGATAAAAAAAGCATGACCTACAATGACCCCAAAAATGACCCACTAACCGAATTTTCTCGAACGTGTTATCTAACCCAATGGTCTTCTTGTAATCCAAAACGATAAAATATAAAATTTGCTCAAAATCGTTAGAACCGTTTTTTAGATAAAAATGGCTTGACCCATAATGACCCAAAACTGACCAATTAATCGAAATTTTTCGAACATGTGACTCAGCCCAATAGTTTTCTCGTGCCAAAAAACGATTGGATACAAAATCTCCTTAAAATCGATCCAGCCGTTCTCTAGATATAAATAGCTTGATCCTGACCCAAAATGACCCAATAATAGAATTTTCTCGAACATGTGACCTGGCCTAATGATCTTCTCGTGCCCAAAAATGGTAAAATCCAAACTTTTGCGAAAATCGTTAGAGCCGTTTTTGAGATAAAATTTACACATACAGACACACACAATTTTTGCTCGCATTATAGTATCAGATAAATAAATAAATAAGACCTACGAAATCCAAATCATTTGAGAATAACTGATACATTCAAACTGAACGATACGCATATCGAAAGAACTCAAATTGGCGCCTAATTCGCATCTCTTACGTGTCGACTGTCTGGTTTCATTCATGAATTGTACAAACGTACGTAAACAGAGTTTGAAGTTAGTTTCGTTTTTTTTTTCGGTGGCGTATTGGCAGTAACTACAAACGAGTGATATTTCAAAGAAACGATTCGGTATTTCGTATTTTAGAGAATACCCGTTATACGTTAACGAATATGTGCGGTTTGCAACAGCTCTAATAGAGACTCGACTGTAGTTATTATTTAAAAGTATTTTCTAATAGCTTTTTGTTACATAATGCATTCAACATCAATAAAATCTTGTTGCATTTACATCAAACGGGGGAGTGGTGGATAGTAGATAGATTTTCTTATTAACAAAACAAGTAGACAACATTCTTTCTTTTCTATTTATTAATAAACACAAACTTATTTTCAAATATATTTCACATATGGTTTCTCGAACCGTCATTATATATGCATACACATATAAAGAACAGGAATGCCAAACGTTGGGGGGTATTCCATACTTTAGAATAAAATAATTTTAAAATAATTTAGTGATTTTAAGAATAACTTTGTATTTTCATAAACATAGACAACCGACTAAAAAAAGATAACATGCTATTTTGAACTAAAGAGCATGCTACAAATAAAAAGAAAAATTTTTATTTGGATAAAAAATGATATCGATATTAAAAAACAATCCTCCCCTTTCTCCCTAGAGATATATTACAAAATCATGTGTTAGACCTCCCCCTCCCCTTAAATGATAGCATTATACATGCACAGCCTCTTAGGGTGCCAACGATTTCAATTAGAACATTTAAATCATTGATTAAACCAAAATTTTAATAACTGTTTAAAATGGCTTAGAAAAGTATGAAATCCTAAGATGAACATAACAAAAAAATATTTCTATAGGTATTTTTTCTTATGAATTAACAACAAAAATATTTTTTAATTTTTATAATCTTAATTTCTTTAGGTTTTTAAAAAAGTTTGAAATTTTTTTTTTTTATCTGCTATAAAAAATATTTATTTTTAAATTTATGCTTAGTTCTAATATAATGGGTAATGACATAATTTCCAAGATTTTTTTAAGTATTCAAATTATTATTATTATTTTTACTATAAAACGAGTAAAGACAGTATAAAAAAATTCTACAAGTTAAAGAATAAAATAGCCAGTATCATATTTTTGCAATATTAAGTTTTTAGAAATTGGAGCTAAAGAAGAGGGGACAAATTAAGTTGGCTGAATTGCTATTGTAAAAATATGTGTACAAAATTAACAGGTAATTGGTATAAAAATGTTAAGAACAGCAAGAGCTTGTTCAATAAAATTGAATATATGTCTTTTTTTCTTTTGTTACTTTTGAACTCATATACACCATATAAAAATTGCTAAAAATAGAAAAATCAACAATTTTTTCTCATTAAAAAACACCGGTATGTTAATAATTCTCACTATGGTATAGTATTTAATATTTTGGGGATTTCAAATATAATTGGCTGGTATTTCTTAAATTTACTATGTGTTTAACTCATATTCATTATTTTTTAGTTTTATGTATTAGTTAAAATATAATCCGTCCATAACATTCCGTTATGGCATTAACAATATTTTTTTCTAATAAAAAATGCAAAACATGTTAGAAATAATATTTGTTTCTTTTGTTATTTGAGCTACTAACACTAACTAATGAAATTATACTTTTTTGCAATTTTTATTAATTATGTAATTGCTTAATATTCCCTCTAGACCTAGACTATTTTTTTACATGAGCAGCATCTTGCTATTTTTAGTTGCTTTAGTAATTATATAAATACGTAGCACCTATAGCCGTCGTTCACTCCGCCCATCCGTCTGTCTGTCTATCCGCATATAACAGCGGAACAATTACTCAACCGAATCGTTTGAAATTTAAAATATATTACTGTTTCATCGGATGTATAGTTCAATTACATGGACAGTCAGAAATATCCCGTTTCATTACTGCGAAAAGAAAAAAATAGTTCCAAATGTACTTTAATGATGTTACACTCTTTCGAACATAATTAAATTGATATGCATTTATGAAGAACATTAAAATATAGGGGAAAGTCGGATAAAATCGGGAACCTAATGTTTTTCTTTTTATTATTGTGCTCTATGTGAACAAAACAGTCAAAATTTGTATTAAAACGATAAATTTATTCCTTAGGAGAAAAAAAGTATTCATTCGGTCACGAAAAACAGATTGAGATCATAGCAACACTTTTTTTAGAAGTGTGCAATCCGACCAGGGCGGATAAAACCGGGAACTAAAAAAATAATTAAAAAAGCACATTGTAATTTTGAAATAATGCTATTTATTAAAGGAAAATTGACACATTATACTTATAGAATGTGAATCTATATCAAATCTACATAAAATAAAAATAAGTTAAGTTATGCTTTAAGAGTTAAAATTGATAAGCACAAAAACCATTAAGAAAGTTTGATCTTGTTCATTTGCATTGCTGAATGCCCCCCTGCAATGAAGGCACTGTATACAACTCTCTTTAGGTTTAGATTGTTCATGTAAGCTGTTGCAAAAGATACATGCTTAACTTTCATCTTCCTCCTCGTTTGATGTCAAGGGTTCTTTTTTCTTATGACTTTTCTTTCTCACATCAGTTTTTCTACTTTTCGTTTCTGTCATCATGGGAATCTTCGCGGCAGGGTAAAGTTCTTCTTGTCTTGTTTTTCCATCTTTTCTTTTTTTCTTCTTGTTCGAATTCTCATTTTTAGGGTATTGAAATAAGGATAGATTTTGCAATGGAAATGACCAAACACAATCTTATGTATAACATTTTAACTTAAATAATATTTTTTCTATAGTTTTTAAATATTTATAGATCTTCAAACAATGTATGAACAAGTTAATTCTATTTCAATCATGCAAATAAATGAGCTGTCAAAAACCGGAAACTTTCTGGTTATGTCCGACCATCTGTTCCCGTTTTTGTCTGACCACGCCATTTTGATGAAATGTTACTCTAGCGTTGTTTAGATAACTCGTAAACACCAATACAACACGTTAAAATAACGAGTAAATAATAGACTATCACACGTTATACTTACTTAATCTAAATCCTTAGGTATTTAGAAATAGTAACGTAATATTGCAGACATCGAATTTTTAACATTCTCACGGAAAATCTTTAAAAAATCACCACTGCGAAATGAGTTCATTTACACGACTTCTGGTTACTGGGAGCTGGCATGTCGCTCGCCTAAAAATAATTCTAAAAATTCGGCTAGATACCACCGCAAATAAAGCCTTAAAGCCTGGTTCCCTGTTTTATCCACCTACCCGGTTTTATCCAACTTTCCCCTTCATATGGTATAATATGCAGGGCAAATAATAATCATTATTCACTTACAGGAACACACAAAAGTTTTCTTTTACATAATGACAAATTGGAAACTTTCTGTGAAGGAGTATCTTAGTTATGTTAAAATCTTTCTCATATACTGAAACTGATATACGTTAGTGAGATTACCAGCAAGTTATTTCCTGTGTGCAAGTGCATAGTGTTTACAGGGGCACACGAAATTTATTTTTCCAAATTTATTTTTCCAAAAATAATATTTTTTAACATTAATTAAATTTTCCAATTTAGAGTTCATATAATTATTCTTTTAGTTTAATTATTTTGCATAGTTAATACAGTTTAATTTTGAGTATGTTTTGTTTTCTGTTGGTTTCTTCCATTTCTTCCGGTTTCTTCCACTGTCCTGGTAGAAATAAATAGGTTTCTTCCGGAAGAAACCCAACCCAGGGTTGTATCCATATATCCATTGATTAGTGTCAATATAACATGCAAAATATTGCACGTACTACTATATTTGGATAAAATTTCGATGGTTTGCGAAATAAAGTTATCCTTTGTTTTTTTTTTCTTGGCTAGGAGAATTTAAAAATTTGATTATTTTTTTCTGTAATCAATTTTTTCATTGTTTTTCAGATATTTAATAATGTAATTTAATGAATAATCGGTCTTTTTTCATTTTTTTTAATATATAAATTTTATGACAAATCAAAATAATACTTTTAATTTTACATATTCTATGACTAAAACATCTTACATCAATTTATCGCATACATATTTTCAAAAAAAAAAAAAAAAAAAAAAAAAAGAATATGGAAGTTATTAAAGTATGCATATCTCTTTTCTATTTTTCGTTTTCATAATACATTGGTAGATAGAAATGAGGATAACATAACTTTTCCATACGCATTGAAACATTTCAAAATAAATGTCTTTTTAAAAAAAATGTTTTGTTACTTATAATTTTAATTTCTTATATTTGCAGATTTGAATACTTTGTTAGAAAACATCAAAAATTTTTCTGTTAGTAAAGAGTTTAGTGATATCACTCTTCAATTGTCCGGCAAACAATTCCAAGCTCACAAGTTAATTCTGGCTGCACAATCACCAGTGTTTGCGGCGATGTTCAGGCATGAGACTTCAGAAAAACAGACTGGGATTGTAAACATACCAGACTGCGATCCTGAATCGTTTGAAGAGTTCTTAAAATATCTTTATAGCGGTGAACTGGAAAACATTTCAATACACAGTGCTCATTAGGGTGGAGTGAAAAAGACCAAAAAAAATTTTTTTCGGAATTTTTTCTTTGGATAGGTCTAAAAAGTTGCATTTTGGCACACTGAATATAAGGTTAAAATTTCATTTCGTTTGGAATTCATCTTTAGTCCCCTACCAGCTCTTAAAGATTATGCTCTTTATATGTGAAAATCAAGATTTCACTATGTAGTGTAAATGACAAAAAAACAAAAAAAAATTTGGAATTTTTTCTTTGGATAGGTCTAAAATGTTTCTTTTTGGAACACTGAATATATTGTTATAATTTCATTTCATTTGGAATACATTTTAGTTCCCTACCAGCTCTTAAAGATTATGCCCTTTTTATGTGAAAATGAAGATTTCACAATGTAGTGTAAATTAGTCAACTTTTTTTTTAAACAAAATTTCTGGTTTTAGTGAAATAACCCACAGAAATGACTTCTTAAAGTATTACTTGTGAACGATCTAAGTATAGTTGCGTTTTAACTCTTTGAATCGCGAATAAAACCCTAAAATGGGAATCGTATTGTCGCAAAGAAGAGAAAACACAATAATTAGACATGCTTTCACTCTTATTTTTCGAATGCAGATGAAAGATATTTCTCTAAATATAAAGGAAATGCAGTTTTCTGAATGTATAGTAATTAAATGAAAACAATATATACGATGTATTGTAAAACGATCTTTCACTTCATGCTAATTTATATTGGCCTTTGTTATCAAAATTGGGTATTACCTTTCGTGATTTGATTTTGCTCATATATATCCGGCTCTTGCTTCTACTACTACAACCGCTATGGCGCTTCAACAACTAAGTTTGCGCATCGTTCGAATACTTGAATCTAACAGGGAAATTTTTCAATTGAAAAGATAGGACTTTTGATTTTTTTTCTGAGAATTCCCAGTTTCTCTCTTGGTACTCTTTTAAGAATGTGGGTTGATTTTACATTCTTGCCAGTTAATAATTTTTATATAGTTTGTAACACTGAATTTCAATACTGGAATATGAAACTGTCTTATTGTAGAACATATAATATCCTTCATCTTCAATATTCTTCGGAATCCAAATTCTCCAACATGATTTTTTTTTATCAGTTATCGTTCATGTAAATTTTCATCTCAATGACAGAAGTATACGTTTTGTTGAATAACGGGATTGAGAATTTTCTTTAAATATTCCCTCAAATAACAAAACAACTTAATTGTTTATAAAAAAAAAAAACATTTTGTGCTCTATTGTTGCAAAAAGAATCTTTCTTAAAGTGAAGCAACATAGAAAAATGTACTTTTCATTAGAAATTCAGCCATAATCTTCAGATTTTCGGATGAATTCTGACTTCCAATCTGCATACCAAGTAATCAATTGGCAGTTGTCAATCATTTGGAGTGCGATATTTTTGCTGGATTACAGTTTACCAGATTTGAAGAACATTAACCAGATGCAAATGTTTGATACATGACATAAAGATAATTTTGGTCTACACTTAACTCTCCAGAGTTCATTTCGGTGCGATAGTAGCAGATATTTTTTAATTTCGATAATTTTTTATTGTTCACATAGATCCGACGACTTTCCAATTAGAACAGGATAAGCTCGTGAGCCTTTATTTTGTTTATCAAGTTCAATGACTTGATAAACAATCGGTGGCGGCAATTCATTTGCAGAGAGCTGACATATTAACCACTAAAATGGACAACTAAATCTTAGTTTCAAAAATCTATTAGCATGATTTTTTATCTTACTTTTTACAGTTGTTCCATCACAACCATAAATTTATCAAGGCCATAAATTTATCAAGGTTTAAATGTAGTTCAGTGCAATATTTTAATACTTCCTGCAATGATCTTTCCTGGTTCAAAAGATGGTGTAATGTGTCTCAAATACAATTCATTTGACTGTTAAAATCAGAGATTATGTTTGTAACTTATAGTTCTTCCATATATCTCCAATTTTCCGTAATTTCCTTTGATTTTGGGGAATTGAATAAGCTTCTAATATTCAGAAAAATTGTTGTCTATCATTTGATCAATACGTCTTTGGGAAACTACAATAATTGATGCCTTCGATGATTTCTCTCAGGATTTTTTTTAACCTCTGGTTTTGACGAAACTTTACTATTACTGATGTGTTTTATTTATTGTTTTGTATAATAATAACATTTTATAGCATTATGATATTGTTGGCAAAACAGTTTTATTTAGTTTTGAAGAATCACCAACTTCTAATAATGGTAATCTTCGATTTTCTTACATACGTACTCATTTTGAATATAAAAATTACAACATACAATTTTTAAAACTCAATAAACCGTTTCAAATATTTAAAAATAAAGACTTAAAGTTTGAAAATGATGAACGGAATTACACTATACATTTTAAATATAAAAATATCAAACGACATTACCAAAAAATCCTATTAATGTACAATTTGTGGTAAAAATCAATCGTATAAATCAATTAAAATATAAATGGCTTGGTAGGGGACTCAAGAAGTTTATCAAAATTCATGAAATTTTGCACGTGTATTAGAGGTACAAAAAGGCAACTTTTGGCTGCTATCCAAAATCAAAATTCAAACTTTCGATTTTTCACTCCACCCTAGCTGCTCATCACTTGTATAGAACGTCTGACAAATATGACATTCAGAAACTGAAGATCTTCTGTCTCGAATACATGGCCCAAAAATTGGAAATGGCAAATTTTTTCGATGTTGTTGTTTTAGCAGAAGAATTTGACGAGAAAATCTTATTTTCTGCTGCTCAAGATTTCTTCAACAGAAACCTCAGAGCCATTTTCGCATCTGATGAATGGAAAATCTTGTTTAAAAAGAACTTTACTTTGGCCAATAAACTTTTACTGGAAATGTCAACAAAAGTGAAGGTTGTGTGATTAGATAAAGTTTTGACATTGTCAGTTTATTAAAGTGCAAGCTAAATAAATGTATTTTTCAGTATTCTTTTTATTATTATTTGCTATGAACGTTTTGGCCAAGTTAACCTCTTAAGGAGGACTGGTCCCTCAGCTTTGGAATTCTCCTACGTAATGTTAAGTCAATGGAAGTTTGTTACATTTGTATATTTAAAATATCTCTGAGGAAATTAATATTTTTAAGTTCTTTTTTCTGGCACTCTTCTTAAAACATGTTACTTACCCAACCGAATGCTTTGAAATTTTAAATATATCATTATTGCAAAAATTTGCCATGCCATTTCAATTTTATGAAAATCGGATGTATAGTTTAATTACAGGGATGGTCAAAAGTTCTTCGTTACTTTACGGCCAATGGGAGAAAAATGTTTAATTGCATTTTAATGGTGTTACAGTCTTTCAAACAGAATAAAATCAAATCCATTTACTGAAGTGTTCTAAGATATACATACATTGTTACAATATGCGATTTAAAAAATGTTTATTATTCATTTACAGGACCACACAAAAGAATTACGTTACATAATGGCATAGGATGAAACTTTGTTTTCGACGTATTTTAATTATGTTAAATTATTTCACATATTAAATTGATATACGTTACCGAGGTTTATTATAAGTTACATCCTGTATCATAGAAAATGTATAGTATTTAAAGGGGCACATAAAAGATTTCCGATATTGTATTGCAACCGAAATACTGTATATTAGAAATGATTGCTAGAATTGCATTTTTAGTTGTGATATGAGTTTTTAAGTTTTATTAAATTTTTGCATATTGCGTTATGTGTATAACAGCTGTAGATCATGTACAGGGCAATACAATAGAAACTGCACAGGTTGCAGAATATGAACAAAAGTAGCTTAAATTTAGTTTTTAAAATAAGTTATGTATTTTTATGCTGAACTGCATTTAGTAAGCCAAAATATTTTTATGGAATGTAGAAAAATGATATACAGGGGAACACAAATAATTAGATATATGGCTGTCTTATAAAAGATAATCTCTGGAGTGTGATTTCACTAGATTTAAGCGTGTTCTAGCCTTAATTAAATTTAAGCTAAATAGTGGCATTATACGCATGTAAAGAAAAAGAATGAAGAAACGACTGTGCAAAAGAATTAAAATATGCTACCGTCTATTGGGTATAAATTCCTGAAAGTCAAATTTCAACCTATTTGGCGTTTTACCAATTTACAACATAGTTGAAAATGTTTAAGAATTCGGTTTGTCTGTCCGTAGTCTAACTTGCATTAATATAGTTGAATTGCTTTGTAATTGATATACAATCATATCATATTTTGTATTCATGCTTTTTGCACAAGATTTTAACAGCTATTGCATCAAAATCTGAATATTTATAAAAATATTTATAGTACGAACGCACCTCAGTGATCACGTTTGACGTGCAATTTCCAACTTGTTTTCTTATAGTTCTCGAAATATATTTAACATCTATGTTGAATTTAATATTTCATATGCTAAAAGCTGACGAACTGTAAGTAAAATTTTAACACTTCATATAAAATTAAGTATATAATTTAGAAAAATTTTGAAAACTAGAAAAACAGAGACTTCTTTAGCAAGTGCATACAAACAACAGAAGTTAAAAATATTAATTTCCTGAGAAGATATTTTAAATATATGAATGCATAAAACGCCCATAGACTTTACATTAGTGAGGAGACTTTGGAAACTGAGTGACCAGCCCCCTTAAAGTACCATATAGAAAGTCAATTTTAAATCCTTAATATTTTCATTCTGTATATGAAAGAAATTTTATATATAAGACTTTATATTAGTAGTACTTGTAAAATTATTAACTAAATAATGATTATTATTATTCTCTAATTGTATAAACTTCTAATAAGCACTTGTATTATACTTTGTTACAAAGGAAAATATATTTTGTTACATTAAAATGCATTATTCTATTAAATAAGCAATATTTTGTAATTTGTCTTACATTGTTTCATTTAAAATATTTAAATTGCAATTTTAATAAATAAATCACTGCAGGAATATAGTATTCGTGTGGACTCTTGGAATGGAATCTTTGTTTTGGAAATATATGCATTTGTACATTCTTTCAAATGTGCACACATTGTGATTGGGAAATCTTTCAAAGTTTAGATCGCCTAGAAAAAGAATTTAATTCGGCAAATTATACCAACCATTTGGAAAGTGAAATTCTAATCAATTTGATATGTTCGATTTAGATTCAGATGACGAAAATTTACTGGGTTCGGATTCGACTTTATCCAATCCAAATGATCTGCTAATGGTTTAATAATAATAAGCTCGACGCAGCTGCGGTCGTTCGATAGCTTCAAAGACCGAGCCCACCTTTCCCGTTTTTCAGTGTCTTTTATTTAATCAATTTTCTTCTTAAATTTGTCCAATTTCAATGTTTTTTTTAATCCCACCCTGGCTTCCGCTAGAGACTCGGATATTCGGGATCTTTGAACCTAGCTTCCGCTAGAGCTGCATAATGCCACCAGAGGATATTCATTTTCTTCCTCCTTGGAGTATAAAACTGGTAAGCTGAACTTGTGTGAGTGTATCTTTTCTTTTGCAAAGAAAACACTGAGGTAGACATGCCATTACGCAGACATCGAAGACAATATCAGCAGCTGTCAGAGCTGGAGAGGGGAAGAATCATCGGGATGATGGAAGCTGGGTGGTCAGCTCGGCGAGTAGCTCGTCAAGCAGGCCGTTCTGATTTTACTGTGAGGAGGTGTTGGAACCAGTGGATTGAAGAGATGTCATTTACACGGCGACCAAGCTCTGGACGCCCTCCACAGACCACTTGTCGAGAAGACCGTCACATCATACGAAACGCACCCATAGAGCCAACTGCCTCATTGGCCACTATCCAGATACAGGCAGCACCTTCACTATGTGACGTGGCCGGTGATATGTTGGTTGAATGAAGATATAATCTTAAGTAAAAGTTAAAACCAAGCACTTTATTTAAACCTCTGGGAACTGGGTAGTGGAGCTATAGTTCAAGATTTCAGTTTCTAAGCACAATACTAAGAGATTAAATCATAATCTATACTCACGTCCACGGCTTAAGCTCAGTTCGGAGCACTCAATTGGCTTTACTTTCCGGTTGCGGCTAAATGCTATGTTAAAGCTATAATAAAACAGTCCGTGACTGCAAATAAACATTATTTCTCAGAAATACCCAATGTATTAAATAACTCTTATCCGCAGGCTTTCCTCTTGGGTAACTCAGCTCACAATAATAGCTATCTCGCTGCAGAACACCTTGCTTCTCTTTACAATACCATCTATCTCACTTTGCGGGCTACTGCCGCTTCACCACACACCACACATTCCAACTCATAGCTTTTACACGTTGCAAACTGAAGACGGAGATATAAATTTGCATAATACTCCTAACCGCAGCTAACTGTAGACTCGAGGGCGCCACGTACACTCTGGAAAGTTTAAGTTGAATAAAGGATACATGTCTCTTTTGCGCCACACATATGACATTGACGTCACGATCACACTAAAACTAGAGTGCCTTTATCACAAAAGACACTCCCTCACAACTACAGAACCCTGTTTCTTCCCGAACCATCGCAAGGCGGCTGAAGGACATATGGTATCACGGCGCTCATTACGTGTACTGCCAATGACACCCACCTACCGACGCCTCCGTTTGGAGTGGTGTCGCGCACGACGGGATTGGACTGCAATCAAATGGAACCAGGTCATCTTCAGCGACGAATCTAGATTCAATTTGAGCAGCGATGACAATCGTGTTCGTGTGTGGAGGCCCCGTGGTGAACGCCTCAATCCAGCCTTCGCTTTACAGCGACACACCACTCCTACAGTTGACGTGATGGTATGGGGTTCTATTGCTTACGATTCATGGTCACCTCTAATATTGATTCGCGGCACAATGATAGCTCAGCGGTACGTGCAGGACATTCTTCAACCACATGTCTTGCCACTAATAGCAGGGCTCTCAGGAGCCATTTTTCAGCAAGACAATACTCGGGCACCGCAGCAAGGATATCACAAGCCTGCCTTCTGCCTCCGCCACGACATTTCGGTCCCTGGCCATTTCAGTCCCGAGACATTTCGATCCCGAGACAATTCGGTCCCGAGACAATTCGGTCCGTGGTCATTTCGGTCCCTAGCAACTTTGGCCCCTTGTCATTACGGTCCTTAGACATTTCATTCCCTTGTTATTTCTTTGCTCGCTATTTTATAAGTCGGATTCTAATTGTTGTGGGCCTGCCAAATGGTAAAAGTTCAACATTATTCGGGCCTTTTTTTAAAAATTCTTTTAATTTTTCCCTCCCCCCCAAGTTTTATAAAAAGTTGAATATAAGAGTCCGATAAATTTAAACTTTTATAACACGTGACAATGAAATCACCGCGAGTTGAAAATTTTGTTTGGTTAAACAATGTGATATAAATTTAGGGGATATTGTCTTTTGCTTTTATTATATTATTATTAATCAGAATAAATATTTTAAATTTTATTATTAATTATTAGTATCAGTATTTTATATAAGCTTCTATAAACTATATAAACTGAAAAGTATTTTTTATAAACTGCCATAAATATTTTTTGGCTGTTTACGTACATTTTTTTAGAACCTTTAAATAAGCATTAATTAAATAATAAAAAAAACTTTGCTTTTTTTTTCCCTTCCAATTAATTTGATAATAAATGTCTTTAATAATTCAGTTAGACAGTTAAGTTATAATATATACATATTTCCTCAAATCACCATTCTACATCCTCTCCTTTGATAATTCAGATATGAAATATATTTATTGAAGAACAAATTTTTTATCTTTCTTATTATTTTTATAATTACAAAGTTGCATCTTATAAATTTATTTTTATAAGTTACTTTTCACTATAAAAATTGGAATATCTGATTTTGTAACTAGGCATGCTATGAAAAAAAAATGTTTTAAAAATTTGCCTCCACCACTTTTTTTTTTTTTTTTTTTTTTTTTTTTTTAATAATAATATTAATTAATTACTTATTGATTGCATTTTTTAACAGTCTTCTCACGCCACGCAGACAATTTTTGTGAGTTACTTTTATTGAAACTGGGCCTATTTCATTCTAATAAGATGATTGTTATTTTTTTTATTTACGTAAAATTTATATAATATTTTAAAATATAATAATATAAATATTATACATAAAATATTATATATAATTTAATAAAATATATTAAAATGTAATATAATAATATTTTAAATAATTTTATTTTCAATTTTTAAGTGACAAAACTAAGATTTTATTTATTTATTTGTATTACCTTTTCACTCTTACTTTCCCAGAAAAAAAAATTCCTATTTTAGTTTTATTTTTAACTATACTAATGGTTTTAAATTTCTGTAGTTTTAAATATACAATAAATAAACACGTAAAAGATAAATTTCAATTTAGAACTACTAGGAAATATAATGATGTATTGAATATAAAATGGATTAGGTATTGAGTTTATTTAAAAATAAAATTCATTATGTAAATTAATCATTATTAATAATAAATAGATTTAATAAAACATTAAATTGATTTTTATATTAAAATTACTAACTATTTTCAGAATTAGGATTACCAATTATCATTAGAATTACCACTTGTGATTAGGATTACCATACAAAATTTGTGTGAATTATAATGTTTTGGATAAGAGTTATACGTGTGTGTGGTTTTCGGGCACTTATAATCGCATTATACTAAAATTTTATGGCCTTCAATTTAAAAACTCTGCAATGTTCCCTATAAATGTATGTCTTATTTCACACAATTTCAGCTTGCAGAAGAAGGGACCGAAATGTCTTGGGACCGAAATGGCTAGGGACCGAAATGTCCTGCTTCCCTCCGCCACATTACCACCCATCCCTGGCCTGCTCGATCACCAGATTTGTTATCAATCGAGCATATCTGGGATCATTTGGGACGGAGAGTTGGACACCTTAGCGAAACACCCAGTATATCATTTAAATGTATTTCTAATACTGACTATAGTTTTATGTATAAATAAGATTTCTTTTTTCATTTCTGATCTATTTATTTTAGGTGAGATTGTGTATATTTGTTGATAAAATCCAAAAATATTAGAATGTAATCAAAGAAATGGCCTATAATCCGCAAAATCCTTGGTTCCAAAATGTTCGAATTTGGGGTAGTGTACTGTACTACACGCTTTATCTTTATACCTTCTGCTAATTCCAAATTATTGCATCTAAATAATTTTCTTGGCTGAAGAAGAAGAAAAAAAAACCCATTCATATCCTGAAATAGAGTATGAAAGAAATGCCAGAATAGAATCATCAGAAATAGCAGAACAAATCAGAAATTAATGTCTCTTATTCGAAGTTAATTCATTTCGCATTAAAATGCTGTTTATATATTTTATTCATATTTGAATGATTTGTCAGTTAACCCTGAAACTTAAAAAATGAGGATTTTATTAATTTAAGAAGCGACCCATTTCTGGATCATTTTTTAAATTGCATCAATATACAGGGTGGTAAAAAAAAAAAACCTTGCCGATATATCGAACTCTAGCTGACGGCCCATTCAACCGATCGAGATGAGATTTCAGATATAGTTACTGTTTAGCTCCGATATCTTGGCAGATGACCTTGGAAGAATCTATTCCTGACCAGGAGTTCCAGGGTCAAAGGATGCCTAGTACAAGTGCGTAGTTGGCGAACGGTCAATCCGCCAAATACCGGGAATACGGGTCTTCTGCAGCACCTGTTATCTCTTAGTTGACAACTGCTTCAGATCATAGCGTACGCTTGCTTGTATCTGTAGTTAATCTATCTCTTTGCCTCTTTGATTATTATTATTATTATTACTACTATTATTACCGTTTTTTCCGCATATTCATCTTAACAAAATGTCAGAGAATAAGAAAACTATTCATTCCAAGGAGCGAAATATGATTTTGAAAGTTTTAAAATTTTTTGAGGAGGAAGCAAAGGCAAAAAATCCATTGATTCCGATTCAACAAGCTCAGAAGAATATCATATAAAATAAAATAAGATGTAATTAATTCATCAATGACACAGAATTACTTTTTAATTATATGAACTTAATCCTTATTATAAAATGTTTTAGGTATGCATATCTCGTTTTATCTTTTAAAATAACTTTTTAAAATTTGATCATCTTTCTTAAAGACAAGTATTCGAGATACTTCGCGTTTTCTAACAAAAAAAATTCTATTGCCGGTAAGTCTACAGCTTTTATTGAGCACGTGAAAAACGTCATCAAAGTTTAGTTTTATGTGTATTACATACTTTATAATTTGTACTCACGTCCAATTATAGCTGATAATTATAAACAGTAAAGTTTATAGCAATAAATAGAAAGTGTCTCATTTGAGCCGTTATAATTCAAATTAATGAACAATGTTAAAAATTTCCGAACTGACAGTATCTGTTCAGCTGAATTTTCGGAGAGACTTTGATTTTCGGCAGAAAGCGAAAACGAAAACAAATTTCCGATCAATATCCAGTGAGAGAGAATTAATTATGTCAATATTTATTTGTTTCATAAGAATGTAAAAAAGCTATTTGAAGTCAAAGTATTTCAGTAGTAATGGCTTGAAATTTCACGTGTTACAAGACACTTTTACATAATTTTTCAGTTTAATATCTTTTTACCGTACAATTTTCCAAAATACTGATTCCAATCCGGGGGCGTCAAATTTATACTACCGACGTCATTACAACCACAAGAAAAAGTTGGGAAGAGGGGAGGGGGGGGGCACCAAATTCTAACTTTGCCAGAAACAATAAAATAAAGTTGGAAGGAAATAAATCCATTCATCAGTTAATCTCAGGGAAAGTGCATAAAATTTGAAACTCTTGAAAAGTATTTATGTAATCTTATACATAAAAACAAAAATATGAAAGCTTGGTTCATCAAAAATTCTATCTACTGTAAAATGGGATAAAGAGTTAATTGTATATGTTTTTAATTATCGTGAGTGAATTTTTGTACTTAATGTGCCCTATTTTAACGTTATGTAAATAAAGTCACGTGTAATAGCTGTTAAATTAAACAAAGGTCTAATATTTTAAATGCATTTTGAAAACGAACGATACACATATCTTATACTATAATGCGAGCAAAAATTGTGTGTGTGTGTGTGTGTCTGTGTGGGTAAATTTTATCTCAAAAACGGCTCTAACGATTTTCGCAAAAATTTGGATTTTACCATTTTCAGACACGAGAAGACCATTGGGCTAGGTCACATGTTCGAGAAAATTCGATTATTGGGTCATTTTGGGTCATAATGGGTCAGGATCAAGCTATTTATATCTAGAGAACGGCTGGATCGATTTTAAGGAAATTTTGTATCTAATCGTTTTTTGGCACGAGAAAACAATTGGACTTGGACACATGTTCTAAAAATTTTGATTAGTGGGTCATTTTTGGGTCATTGTGGGTCAAGCCATTTTTATTTAAAAAACGGCTCTAACGATTTCGACCAAATTTTATATTTTATCGTTTTGGATTACAAGAAGACCATTGGGTTAGGTAACATGTTCCAGAAAATTCGGTTAGTGGGTCATTTTGGGGGTCATTGTGGGTCATGATATTTTTATCCAGAGATTTTCTCACGCAATTTTTACTAAAAATTGCATTCTATGGTTTTCGGGCACTAAAAAAACATTGGGCTAGGTTACATGTTCTAAAAAAAATTTAATGGGTCATATTGGGTCATTAAGGGTCTGGGTCAAGCTATTTATATTTAAAGAACCGCAGAATCAATTTCATCGAAATTTTGCCTGTAATAGTTTTTTGACACGAGAAAGCTAATGAGCTAAGTCACACGATCGAGAGATTTTGATTATAAGAGTCATTTGTGGGTCATGATGGGTCATAATGGGTCATGGTCAAGCTATAGCTAGAACAGGTGGATCGATTTTAACGAAATTTTGTATACAACATTTTTTTGGCACGAGAAAACTATTGGGCCAGGTCTCAGTTCGAGAAATTTCGATTACTGGGTCATTTTGGGTCATAAAAGGTCTGGGTCAAGCTATTTATATATAAAGTACGACAGTATCAAATTTAATGAAATTTTGTATGTAAGTTTTTTGACATGAGAAAATTAATGGGCTATCTCACATGTTTGAGAGATTTCGATTATAAGAGTCATTTATGGGTCATGATGGGTCATAACGGGTCATGTCAAGCTATATCTAAAGAACATGTGGATCAGTTTTAACGAAATTTTGTATACAACATTTTTTGGCACGAGAAAATCATTGGGTCACATGATCGTGAAATTTCGATTAATTGGTCATTTTGGGTCCTAAAGGGTCTGGGTCAAGTTATTTATATTTAAAGAAAGGCAAGATCGAGTTTAACGAAATTTTGAGTGTAACAATATTTATACACGAGAAAACTAATGGGCTAAGTCACATGTTCTAGAGATTTCGATTATAAGGGTCATTTGTGGGTCATGATGGGTCTGGTCAAGCTATATCTAAAGAACGGGTGAATCGATTTTAACGAAATTTTGTATACAGCATATTTTTGGCACGAGGGCTATTCATTGGGCTATGTCACATGTTCGAGAAATTTCGATCAGTGGGTCACTTTTGGGTTATTCTAATTTTATCTAGACAATGTTTCGGCAAATTTGACTAAATTTTATATTCCATCGTTTTCGGACACGAGAAAATCATTGGGCTAGGTCATATGTTTGAGAAAACTCGATTAATGAGTCATTTTGGATCATAATGGGTCAAGGTCAAACTATTTATACCTAAAAATTGGCTCAATCGATTTTATCTAAATTTTGTATTTAACGTTTTTCGGCACGCAAAAATTAATGAACTAAGTCACATTTTCGAGAGATTTCGATATAAGTGTCATTTGTGGGTCATGCTAATTTTATCTAGAAAATTGTTCTCACCATTTTGAGTATATTTTCTATTATATCGTTTTCGGGCAAAAGAAAACCATTGAGATTGGACACATGCACGTAACAATTCAATTAGTGGGTCGTTTTAGGTCTTAATGGGTTCGGGTCATTCTAATTATATATAACAACGACTCAGTCAATTTTACCTAAATTTTGCAATGGAACGTCTTTTGTCACGAGAAGACTATTAAGCTGAGTTGCATATTAAACAAAATTATATTAGTGGGTCATATCGTTTCATTGCTGAATGCTGTCAAACTAATTTTACTTAAGAAATGGCTTAAACGATTTTGATTCATTTTATACTCTATTGTTTTTGATTACCTGAAGACCATTGAGCTAAGTCACATGTTTGATCATATGTGATTAGTGGATCATTTGGGTAATAAGGGTCAGGATCACGAGACTATGGCAAAAGACAATAAGTTGGCGATATTTGACAAAATATTGGCGAAATTTGGCCGAAAAATCGACTATTAAGGTTACGAAACCAAAACACATATTTGGCGCCAAATGAAAGAATGTGTCCAAATTTGGTTATATCTGGCAAAAAATATTGTGTTTCATAATGCGAAGAAATTTCTTATACATTCTGAATAGTCTTCGAGATGCATAGTTAAACTAATCAGAGTCGAGCTAAAAAAGTGATTTGGATTGATGTCCTTTCGTTGTAAATTTTAAAATAAAGTAAAATTTATGAACATGTGCATACATAGTTTTCTTATTGATTGTTTTTTAAATAATACTATTATTAATAACATGTTTTACAGTAATAATACTATATCGAGTTGAACACAAAGTTAATTTTGACCGAGCTGAGCTCGGTCACCCCTGCTAGTGTGTACATAATTCAAACAGACCTTTTTAATTATAAAATTGTTAATAAAATCATATTAAATTCAATTTAATTCAATTATGAAATGGTCTGCATTAATTTTTATATATAAAGAATTTCCATTGTTGAAAATATGGCTATGTGCTTTTACAGTTCATTCCTATAATTATTATCAGCATTTTTATTATCAGAAGCATTGCTTAACTTTTTAAATATCATAATTATTAATAAAAATATTGCTGTTAGAAACGACCACGCTTAAACAACACATTTATAAATAATACATTTTCATAAAGTACATTTCTGCTGATGATTGTCACTATCTAAGCTAACGCGCCAATTATGGATGCCATTCTCCCTTATGCGTTATAGCGTTTTACCTATTATCTAGAATAGAACCGTCCAAGTCACTCTGCTCGAAATGCCAAGATATCGGAGTCTGACAGTATTCATGGGTATGAGCTCGATATTCTCTCAACGGCAACAAATTGGCGCTCGCGGTTACGGTTATAGCGACAGAAACTCGAAATTTTCAAATGGCAACGCCCATTTTTTTTCTCGCAAAATGCTTAGCGCATGCTAAAACCTTAGAGCGATGGAACGGTGCGCGTGTCACAATAAGGAAAGGGCAGCTGACGTCACTGTGGGCTGTTATTAGTGTGGGCAAGATGCTTTCACCCGTGCTTCGTTATAGCACCGACTCTTCAGGCATCCCGATTGGTCTACAAATTTTATCATGGTTGTCTGCTTGCTATGATTGGGCTACGTCGTCAAGATGAATCCTACAATGATCGCAATGACAAAAATGTAGCGGTAGATTGGTTGAAAGAAGTGTTTGTTTGTAAACATGCCCTTTCCTTAATAAACGGACGCGTCATACTCGCTCAAAAAACAGCTTTGCGAACGACCAAAAAACAAAAAAAAAACAAAACACTATCACGGCGCACGAAGGAAAGCATATGACAGAGGCAAAACACCGATTACGGAACGCCGTTTGCCCGATAGTCACCGTAGAAAACGGATAAAAAGTGGGATGGGAATGTCGGGAGGCATATTTCAGATGTGTATATTGCTGGGACGATTACTGTTTCTAAACCAATAGGAGACCGTCATTATCACGGTCAAGTACACGCCCACACAGTTTGATTGACAGGAACTCGTGGACAATTGATCGTGTGTGTTTATTATTTATTTGTACTTGTATTGTTTGAATTTGTACTCGGTAATTAAAAATTAAAGGTACGAAAGAATTTTTTTTTTTTTTTTCAAAATGACTGAATTTTATTTACTTCAATTAGAAATTATACTTCCTCTCATCCTGAAATAAATAAATAAATAAATAAATAAAAATTAAAGTAAGAATTTTGCTTATACGGATATTTTCGCAGAATACTTTTTTTCCCATTTGTTTAATATATATATAAATCTTTTTGGAACGATATTTAGAATATTAAAAGGGTTTGAAATATTTTTTTTAAATGTCTTATTTATTAATAAAAGACAGCCTCCAACAATTAAAAAAAAAAAAATCACCAACGGACTCTCGGCCCGCGATGGACTCGAACCCATATCCTCCGGTTTCAAGCTCGACGC
Organism: Maratus speculifer; assembly: GCA_964019185.1. NCBI lineage: Eukaryota > Metazoa > Arthropoda > Arachnida > Araneae > Salticidae > Maratus > Maratus speculifer. The sequence goes on from OZ025303.1 coordinate 102,784,767, forward strand.
TCTAACCATTCAGCCAGTCAGCTCACTTTCATCCGCAACAGATTATCGTTATAATTAGCACCGTCAATTGTCCACGAGTTCCTGTCAATCAAACTGTGTGGGCGTGTACTTGACCGTGATAATGACGCTCTCCTATTGGTTTAGAAACAGTAATCGTCCCAGCAATATACACATCTGAAATATGCTGTCGGGAGCTTGCACATGCCGACGAAATGACTCTTCTAGCGAAAGTTAATGGTGAATTGGTAAAACTCTATTATCAATATGGAATGAATGCTGCGAAAACCTTGCATGTTTACCGTCTAAACCATTGCCAAATGCTATGCCCATGTAGCCCGGATGTTCTTTGTGATTTCGTAAATAATTTCGAAGAAACTGGCTGCACTTGTGGTAGACTGCGATCCAGACTACCAACTCTTCCTGAGGATACTATTATGAAGGTGCATCACATAGTGTCTGCAGGATACGCGCAAAACTATAAGAGGTGAATCTCTTGTATTGGATACACTGAAATCAACGGTGCTATAGCTAGCGCTCTCTTTAATCCGCATGTATCCTTACCTATACCAGCGCGTCCAGATGATGAAAGTAGTGGACCATCAACAACGTATAGACTTTGCTAATCAATTTCTTATCAAATATAATGGAGATAAGGACTGGCCTCTTCACTCATTATGGTCAGACGGGGCACATTTCACCTTAACTGGCAATGACAACACGAAAAATTGTGGGCAGACATGAATTCCCACGCTGTTACGCCCATTCTTTTACTCGACATGAAAGTTAATGCGTGGTGCGGCATTGCACGCACAATTATTCCCGGGCCGTATATCTTTTTAGGAAGTGATACCAACTCGGATTTGTAACTTGTTCTGTAACAGGCTCCCGCTATACGGCAATGCTGCAAAATTACATCATACCAGAATTACTCCAGCGAACTGGTTTGGAGTGTTGTAATCAGTTATTGGTGTACTGAATCTGTGTCATATGCAAATTTCTTCTGTGTGCTCCAATCGTTTTTTTTTTTTTGGAAGGGGGGGGTGGCGTTTGAAGAGCTGTTTTGTGTGTGCCTAATGAGTCCGTTTTTTTGTGATACACGCACGGTTCCAACGCTCTTTAGGGTTTTCGCATGCCCTGATCATTTTTCGACAGTAAAAAATAGGCGTTGTTATTGGAAAATTTTGAGTTTCTGTACCTATAACTGTAACCGTAAGCACCACTTTGTTGACGTTCACAGAATCCCGAGCTCATACCTCATAATAACTATATCTGAAATCTCACCTCGATCGGTTGAACAGACCAGCCGCTAGAGCTCCGTATATCGGCAAAGTTTTTTTATGACCTCCTGTACGTGAAGGCAAATGTATTTACTATCCCTATACATAGTGATGCAAATGCTAAACTTTATAGTTATTTTCAATTTACTTTCCTTATTTATTTCTTTATTATTTCATTGAAAATCTTTTTTGTTATTTTAACGGAAATCTTTGTATATAGTTTATTTGGTGTTTTCTTCCTCGCAACCAAAGTAGACTGGGAGCCCACTATTGGATAATTTTTATTTCTGTGTATCATTTAAAGCTTTATTTTATGCATTTATCTTTTTTTTATGATGTAAGAAATTTAATTGTGCTAATCTATATATTTTTTTTATAAAATGCAGAATTAATTCATGACATGCTTTTTCTAACGTATAATTTACTGTGAAATATTTATTTTTAATTACAGATCTCGATGCATTATCAGAGAACTTTAGAAATTTATACCTTAATAAAGAAAGTTGTGACACAACACTGCTTGTGATGGACAAGGAGTACAAAGCCCACAGGGCTATTCTGATGGCGAGATCTTCCGTATTCGCCGCCATGTTTCTGCACGAAACTTCCGAGAAGCAGTCGGGCATAGTCACCATTTCTGACTGTGATCCCGAGTCCTTCGAAGAATTCTTACAGTTCTTGTATTCTGGAAAACTAGGAAAGCCATCTCCTCGCACCGCTCTTCACTTGTATGAAACATCCGACAAGTACAATGTGCAAGATCTAAAGACGTTTTGCTCAGATTTTCTAACAAATAATGTAACAGTTGAACATTTCTGTGATGTTGTGATTTTGGCTGATAAATATGATGATTCGAAACTGTTATCTGCAGCTCAATGTTTCTTCAACAAGAACTTAAAAAATGTTTTTGTAACATCCGAGTGGGATTCTTTATTGAAAAACGATCGTCGCTTGGCTAATAAGTTGTTGTTAGAAATGTCCTCCAAAGTGAAAGTTGAGGAATAAGCTCTGAACTCTGAATTATTGCTTCGATAAATGTTTGTTTATTCAAAATATTCTCCAATGATGGGACGTTGGAGTATGATATTTAAAAATATCAAATATCTGAAATTTTTGTTACTGTCATTTAATTTTGTACTATAATTTAGAATAAAAGTAATAAGTATAATTCTTGTGCTCCATTTTTTTTTGTAAAAAAGTACATTATCTTTTTTTTTATCTATTAAAATATTTAAGAAAAGTAACGGACATGAGCAAATTTTTTTGAATTTTTGTTTTATTGGTTTAATCTCTTCAAGGAAGGTGTTTCATTTTTGGCTCACCTAATTTTAATTTATAAATGCCACATTAACATCAGTGGAATGAAAACTTACCTTTCATAAAGTATCGGCACAAAAGCTTATACTTATTTTGAAATAAATTTGTTTTTAAATTCTGGTGTCATTCATTCATTTCAGTATTTTACGAATACAAGCACCTTGCTCCTAGAAAAGTTAAAGTGTTCTTTGAACTTTCCTGAATCTATTGGTATGCTCGTTTTTTTCCCCAAACATTAGAAATAATCATAAAAATTCAAGGGAATATATCAATTGGGGCACCACGCCCATTCGCATTATTTTTAACATTTGATACTTACTTCTATTTTTTTTTTTTTTAACTCTACTCGCACCACTATATTTTTTAAATAAATCTTGTAATATGCACACGTTGAAAACGTACAAGTCTTTCTCATGAAAACAAGTTGGAAATTGCACGTGAACGTAGCAAATGAGGTGCGTTCGTACGATAACGAAGTTTTAAAAATATCCAGATCTTGCTGATATAGTAGAGCGTACTTCGGACAGAGTATAGTAGTCGAAATCTTTGTGTCTGTAAATATGCAGAAGGTAATTTTTATTACACCTCAGCAACATATATCTTATTCATAAAATGTGAAATAGTTGAATATAATTAAAACACGCCCCAGACAATATTTCCCCGTGTAGCATTATGCAGTGGAATACTTTTGTGTGACTCTGTAATTTAAAAATAAAAATTCTTTGCATCACAGATTGTACAGAATGCATATTTTAGCATATATTTCATAGATTCATGCCAATTCTATTATGTTCGAATGAGTGTAACATCATAAAAATGCATTTGAAACTTTTTTCCCATTGACCGTAATGTAATGGAATACCTTTGATTGTCCCTGTAAATGATCTATGCATCCGACTTTCACAACATTTGAAATGACTCGATAAAATTACGTAATAATTATATGTTTTAAATTTCAAACGATTAAAATGCATTTGAAATTTTTTCCCCTTTGACCTTGTAACGGAATCCGTTTGATTGTCCCTGTAATTGATCTATGCATCCGATTTTCATAAAGTTTGAAATGACTCGACAAAATTACGCAATAATTATGTTTTAAATTTCAAACGATTAAAATGCATTTGAAACTTTTTTCCCCATTGACCGTAATGTAACGGAATCCTTTTGATTGTCTCTGTAATTGATCTATCCATCCGATTTTCATAAAATTTGAAATGACTCGACAAAATTATGGTATAATTATGTATTTTAAATTTCAAACTATTCGGATGGGTAGTTTTTGCGTTGTTATATGCGGACGGGCGGACTGAGCGACAACAATAGGTTCTACGTATTTACATAATTACGAACGCACCTAAAAATGGTGTTACGCGAATAAAATTCGAGTAAGAGATGCTGGTCCGGTAGTCACGTGGGAACTGACAGAGAATCTGTTAAAACATTACCTCATTTATTATATTAAACTAAATTTAACCAGGTGTTTATATATACTTAAATTTATTTTTTCATAAAACTGTACAAGAATTTACTCAAATTAGAAGTGCCTACACTGTTAAAAATTTTGCTCTAGTTTGAAGGAAATTTTGGTACTCGGTACTCCATAAGATGGTGAAATTTCGTACCAACATTCGGAGTTTCCTATTTCAACCTCATTCCAACTATTAGAACTATGCATTAACAGGTGCTCCAAACATTGATTCAAGCTTTCATTATCTTACAGTGGCAGTTATTCAGCACCGAAATTTGGTTCTAACTAGTACAAGATTTTGAACAGTGTAATTTTTTTTGTCTCGCCTGAAAAATCGTACTATACTAAAAAAAGTATAAATGAAAGTACCATAAAACTTCAAAGTGATATGAAGCCTAAATTATGTAAAGTATTGTTATTCTGTATAACTCTTTTCTTTAATTTTATCTAAAACTGCTCATGTTGAAGTTAATTTGAACTAACAATAAAAGTAGAGCATATTTAAAATTTATTTGGCTTTCATAAAACTAAATTCAACGTAGTAATAATCACTTCTTTCTCGAGTGTAGTTAAAAACAAAAGCCTTCTTCAAAGATTAAACTTGGCATTGTGCTTAGCGTGCTTTGAAAGGAGGTCGCAAAGTATCACAGGAGTCGTAAATGGGATTCCATAATACTTATGTCATTAATTCGAATTAAATTATTCGATTTTTAAGAATTTGACGCTTGTCTTCTTATAATGCTACTGGGCACTGCATTACACAAATATATTATTAAAAGTAATTAGGGGCTGTGTATGTTAAAACCTTTTAGGGGGAATGGGTGTCTGGCATATAATATCAAAATATATCTCTGGAGTGGGGCAGGAAGGTTATCTTATAATATCGTTATCATTTTCTATTCAACCAAAATTTTCTTTTTTTTTTATTTGTAACTTGTACATTAAATAAAAATACTCTGTCATATGTTTTTAGTGTGTTATCTATTATGTTATGTATTTATTCAGTTATTTAAAGTTGTCCATCTGTTTTAGGTAGCTTTCATTACAAAAAGTAAAAAGCTACCTATTGCAGCCGTCCAGAGGAAAGCACTTCCAGAAAATTTTGGTATATTTTCACCAATCATGACCTCCAGACCCCAAAACCACTCTCCTTTCAAATACTGACATATATATATATATATCTGATTTTTGTCATGCGATGACTAACGTATTTATGAACCGATTTGAATGAAACTCGGTATGTTCATAGTACATACAAATATCTCGACCGAGTTCGTTGGCGAGCATCATCCGCCATCTTGTTTAAAAATGGCGGCCATTTAAAAAATTTTAAATTTAAAAATTAATGCGAAAAAATTAAAAGGTAAAAAATATTTTTATGTGTTAGATCCTAAAACACCAATTCTAGAACACTTTTTACTTTGTCTATATCTTAAAAAATGATTGAGTTATAGCACTTTGAATTTTTCTTATGGCTGACATTTTGAAACGATCTGATTTTGTCACGTGATAACACTCGTATTTATAAATCGATTTGGATATAATTTGGTGTGTACATAGTACTTAATAAAGCCTGGACCGAGTTCGTTAACCAGTTCCATCCGCCATCTTGTTTAAAAATAGCGGTCATTTAAAATTAAAAAAAAATTTGAAATTTGAAATTAGGTACAAAAAAGTGAGAAATTGAAAAAGATTTTTCTTTTATGCATTTGACCTTGATACAAAGATTCCAAAGCACTTTTTGTTTCGTCTGTATCTTAAAAAATGTCTGAGTTATAGTACTTTTAATTTCTAGTGTTGCTCACATTTTGAAATGATCTGGTTTTCGTCACGTGACAACACGCGTATTTATACATCGATTTGGATGAAACTTCCCAGGTAAAAAAATCAGCAAAAAACCTTTAAATATTTTGAGATTTTGCAGGCATATTAAAGGTTTTTTGTGGTATTTATAAGGAAAATGAAAGCTAAAGGTTTCCCTAAGAGAAATATACAGCTTTTTAAAAGTTTTCATACAGGTTTTTATGAGCAAATTATTACCTTTAAATCATCTTTAATGACTTAGAAGATTTTCTCGAAATCACTTGAGGTATTCTGAAGGAAAATGAAAACTGTTTCTCATGCAGGTAATATAAAGGTTTTACTTGAAGGTTTTATTGAGGTTTATCATTGCACATTATGATATCTAAGATTTTGATATGCTTGCATTTCCTCATAATATTTATTATTTTTTTTAATTAATATTTTAGATAATTCTGAGAAATCTAATTTCTTCCACCGGTTCAATAAAAAATTCTTAATTACCCTTATTAACATTTTTAGTTATTTTAAATTATATTTGAATTTGGTGCGTAGATTGGACATACTGATGCCTGGACCGAATTCGTTGGAAAATTCCAACCGCCGTCTTGTTTCAAAATGGCAGAATATTATTTTTTTAATTTAAATTTTAAAATTAGGTGCAAAAAAGTAACAAATTGAAAAAGATTTTTCTTTAGTGTTTTGACCTTGATACAAAGATTCCAGAGCATTTTTTGTTCATCTATAGCTTGAAAATTGGCTGAGTTTTAGCACTCTCAATTTTCAGTGAGATTGACATTTTGAAACGGTATGAAATTTGTCACGCGTTAATACGCATATTTATAAACTGATTTCGATATAACTCCGTGTGTTCATGGTATATACTAATGTCTTGACCGAGTTCACGGGCCAACTTTATCCGCCATCTTGTTTCGAAATGGCGGCCATTTAAATTTGCCAAAAATCTTTTAAGTGTATAATGATGTATAAACAATTTAATTAGAAATTGGAAAAAGGTTCTTTCTAAACTATTTATCTTAATAATGAATTCCGGAGTATTTTTTGCTTTGTCTTTACCTTGAAAAACGCCTTGGATATAGCAGTTTGAATTTCTATTAATATTCAGTATTGACAAAAGCTAGTATTCAATCTTACATAATCATGTTCCACTATTTTGAGCTTCGTACATTTGATTTATATAACGGAATTTAAAATAAATAAATAAGTATATGAAAGCTACGTCTTCCTCCCGGCAGCATTTTCAGAAAGAATTACGTTTTGAGCACCAGCCTTGGCAAGTTGGCGAAAGCGAGAACGTTCAGCTAGCTGCATCGCCAAACACAAAATAAACTAAGTTCAAATGTGTCATAAAGCATATGATTAATAGAATTATATTCATTACAAGAGAATCTTTACAACTGTTTTTAATTAACCTCTCAATTTCATCGAACATAGCTAGTTAATGAATTAATATTTTTGAAATGAGAGGAAAAAAACTGTTTAGATGTTTTGTGAAATTTAAAGCGTTTTAATCTGAAAAAGCTCTTTGTTATAAACTATGTTTTAATCGTAAAAAAAGGTGAATAACATTTCCTCATATTATTGTCTTTGCTTGATAACATTTACGGAAAAACAAATGAACAATAAGCACGATCTCTTTGCAGAAGGAAGGGTTTCTATTCGCTAGGCGTTTGACGTCACAAACAAGAAAGGGTGCGTAGCATTGACTTCATCTCCACGCCAATCGCTGTTCTGGCGATAAGGTGCTCAAAACGTGATTCTTTCTGAAAATGCCTCCCGGCATTGCCGGAAGGGCTTTTGTTGATATGAAGTTCTATCCCCAAACAAAAATGAAGGTGCAAGTTCAAGAAGACATTATAGCTGTTGAATACATTATGTAACAAAAAGCTATTAGCGAACACTTTTAAATAGTAGCTATTTCTTTAAAGTGTTATTTTATATAAATTCATATACAAAGTGATATTTATTCATTTCTCTTGATTTGAATCAATAAAGTTTGCGAAATATAAATGTTTAACAATATTTCCATTAACATATTGTTATACAATTTAATTCATTTACATTACTCGGAACAAAATAAAAAATATACAGGGTGATTATAAAAAAAACTGTCCCGACATTTGGGCTACTAACATCACACCATTCACAGAAACTGAATGAAATTATGGGAAAAGATAGGGAAAACAACAGTGTCACTCAAACAGTTACGGATACAGTGAAAAACTTTCGAAAAAAATCAAATGGCAACAACCAGTTTTTTGTATTGGGATGTGATCTCCATTGTGAAAAACCCCATGTAGTGTTGGAACGGCAACTGCAGCATGAAAATCAGCGGCGGTAGATAGGCTAAAAGTGAGGACAACCGATAAGGACAGAGAAGTAGCATAAAATAAAGCATTTTATTGTGTTTCACAAATTTTCCACATGACCTCCTTCACACACGATGAGACTTTGCATGCGGCAGATGGTGGATAGCACTACAGTACCATGGCAATAGGAATCTCTTGAATCGCAGTTCTGATGGCATCTTTCAAATCAGATGCAGTTTAAGGACGAAACTGATACACTTTGGATTTCAGATATTCCCATAGCCAGAAATCCATTGGTGTCAGATCAGGAGACCTTGGTGGCCACGGAAACGGGAAATGACGGGAGATAACTATGTCACCAAACTGTTGACTTAAGACACGTTTGACAGAAGACTCGACATGTAGAGGAGCACCATCTTGCATCCACACAACTTCAGATATAGCATTTTGCCGTTGCAATGCGGGAATCGCGTAACGAGTTAACGTGTCCAGATAGCGATCACTCGTTACTGTACACGTTTGCAGATTACCGGCAATAACCTCTTCAAAAAAGTAAGGCTCGGGGATGAACGTACTCGTTACACCATACCACGCGGTCACTTTTTCCTCGTGTAATGGACGGGCGAGCACGTCATGAGAATTATTCTCTGCCCAGTACACACAATTTTTTTAATTCACGTTACCAGTTAACGAAAAATGCGCCTCATCTGTCCTGAGAATGCGTAATAGCCAGCTGCTATCTTCATCATACCGGATAAGGAATTGATTTGCAAAATCCAGCCGTAACTGATAGTCTTCTGCTTCCAACATCTGGACACGCTGGAATCGATACGGAGACATGTTTAGAACAGATCGCAGAATCTTGCGTACAGTTGAATTCAGCATATTCAGAACACGTGAAACACCGCGTTCAGTTGCTGTACGAACTGTGCTTATCGTTTGATGAACTTCTGCAACAGCTTCCATAGAAACGGAAGGTCGTCCAGACCGAGGTCGATCGCATGTGCAACCAGTTTCTTCAAATTTATCTTTATGAATCAAGTCCCGTACACCTTTGACAGTGCACGGGCAACACCCCCTATAGTCAAGGCCTCCGCAGCGAATTCCAGAAGTTTCAATATGGCTGCCCCTACAGTCCGAAGGTCCGACTCCTTTTTTACCGGTGACCTTAGTCAGTGTGCGTCAGTCCAGTGCCTAGTACGGCATGTTTCAATCTGACGTTTCGCCATTTTCTATTTTGTTTTGCGTTGTACAAAATTTGGATATTATAAAGACTAAAAGTAAGTGTTATCTCTTTTTCCTTATATCATTGTTTTAACAAAGCTTTAAAGATAATTTCTGTTAAACACACTTGTAAGATTAGCGATTACCGATTTAGTTTTCAAGCTATATGTATTGCAACAGTGGTTTTCAAATTATTTACATCTATGGTGAATTAGTATTTTGTTTAAAATAATTATAAAAAAAATATAATTTTGCTTCTTATCTGAATTTTTATCCTGTTGATTTTAACTTTCAGTATTTCCTCACGGGATTTTGCTATTATTTATATGTAATATATCTTTATCAGAAAATTACTGCCCTTTAGCAATTGTTTATTTCTTTGTTTATTAAGTATTTTTCTAAATTCCAGTTTATTAGTTTGAATCCGAATTTACTTATTAAATTATATAATTTTTCTCGCTATCAGTTTAAAAATAGTTTACTATAAGTAATCTGGGTGCGCTGTTTAAATTAATTCATAAAATATTCAAAGAGTTTGTTTATTGCTATTACGGCTTTCATTAGCATATTAATTAGCTTCAGCTGTTAAATTGCTTTTGATATTTTGGCAATTATTTTTTCCTTCTTTCTACTATACTTTTCTATACTCTTAATTTGAAAGTTATTTTTATGGAAACAGAATTTTTTTTTTCTTTAATATTAGTAGATATTTTTTAGTAATAATAATAATAGTAATTTAAAACTAATTCATAAATTGATAAAGAACAGACACTTTCTTTAATAATAATAAGAATAGTAAAGTATAATAATAATAGCAATTCAAAGATAATTTATAGATTGATAAGGAATAGATTTTTGTTCTTTAATAATAATTTATAATAATAATAATTTTAAAATAATTTATAGATTGATACTGAACACATTTTTTTTCCTTAATAATAATAATTCTTTAAAATGTACACTTTAATAATTTATAGATTGGCAATTGACAGATTCTTTTCAATAATAATTTATAATAATAATTGTAATTTAAAAATAATTTATAAATTAATAAGGAACAGATGCTTTCTTTAATAATAATAATAATAATAGTAATGTATAATAACAATAGCAATTTAAAGATAATTTATAGATTGATAAGGAATAGATTTTTTTTCTTTAATAATAATTTACAATAATAATCTTAAAATAATTTATAGATTTATACTGAACACATTTTTTTCCTTGACAATAATAATACTTTAAAATTTATACTTTAATAACTTATAGATTGGCAATTGACAGATTTTTTTTCAATAATAATTTATAATAATAATTGTAATTTAAAAATAAATTATAAATTAATAAGGAACAGATGCTTTCTTTAATAATAATAATAATAATAATGTATAATGATAATAGCAATTTAAAGATAATTTATAGATTGATAAGGAATAGATTTTTTTCTTTAACAATAATTTATAATAATTATAATTTTAAAATAATTTATAGATTGATACTGAACGCATTTTTTCCCTTAATAATAATAATACTTTAAAATTTATACTTTAATAATTTATAGATTGGCAATTGACAAATTTTTTTCAATAATATTAATAATAATAATTTATAATAATAATTGTAATTTAAAAATAATTTATAAATTAATAAGGAACAGATGCTTTCTTTAATAATAATAATAATTTAGAATAGTAATATTAATTTAAAAATAATTTATAAATTGATAAGTTGTTGCATCTTTTTTTTTCTTTGTTCCAATGCCACTTGATATTATATTTAATATTAATTTATAAGATTAAACAATCTTATAAGGAAATACTGAATAATAAAAAAGTTAAAGCTAGAAAGCAAATAAAATATACCTTATTTATTTATTATTATTTGCTTTGATTTAATAAAAAACATTTTATATCTTACATATGTATAACAGAAATTATTACATAATAATGATATTAAGACAATGACATAAGTAAATGAGATAACACTTAGCATTCTGTCTTTAAATAATTCTCATCAAATAAGAAAAAAGTAAACAAATAAGACACATGGGAGTGAGTGTGAAAAGTGTGTGTGTGTGTGTGGGGGGGGGGGGGGGGGAGCGGGTGTATTTGAAATGAAAAAACTCTTCTCACACAACATATTATTTAGTACATTTTTTTCCCCAAATCTTTTTTTTTAATCAAGTCATCAAATTACAGTCATGTAAACGAATTTAGCTTCAGGATTATGAAGCTAATTTAAAATATAAATTTTAATATATTTTTTAGAAAAAATGATGTACTGTTATAATTTTAACCTTAAGTTTTTTTGCTGAGTTTTTTTTTTTCTCTTTTCTTTCTATTATTTTCATTCTTTCTTTTCTTCAATGTATAAGTTCATTTGATGTTTTAATATAGATTTTTTTTTTTTTTATCCTACTTATTTAAAATAGTGTGATATTGATAATGTAAAAGAAATATTCTATTTCTAAATTAAATCACATCTATTTAAAAATCCAAAGCTCAAATCTAATGCAGTTTTGCCTCTTATAAAAATTTGTATTTTAAGTCCTTTTTAGTATATTTTTTAAACAATAAGTAACCCTCTTAAATTACAACTTATATTTATAGGAAATGACAATTATTTACTTGATTACACATTCAATTAACTGAAAAAGTAAACACTATTGCTAAAAATTTTGAAAATTACAAGAAATGCAACTTTGTGTATGCTTGTGTAAATTCATATTATGGACGTGGGAAGTCGGCCATCGCGATCGGCCATTTTGAAACGGTGTGAAGGCCTTGACTATAGGGGGTGTTGGCACGGGCCTCGCCGTAATCCATGGTTGCGGCGGTAAACCCACAATGTCTCTGAGCATTTTGTCCATTCAGGTAATAAATCTTTACGATTTCCCCACGTTCTTTCCCTGAAAGCGGCATCTTGTTTGGAATAGCAGAAGGCAACATACGCGGCTCGCATTTCGCTATGCCTTTTCTTTCACCTAGCGTAACGACGTCAATCATGACTGTGTCTTACGTAAACTCGAAATTTGCGTCTCTTGGTTTCTTCTTCCCGTTTTGTGGGAAATAAATCAGGCTGGGATATCAGCCAAAGTAATGGTGTGACGTGTGATGTAAATGAAACGAACATTAATGTTCTGGTGCACGGCAAAGTCCTTTTTACTTTTCTCTTGCCTAGTTCCGGTGATTTTCATGCTACACTTGCCATTCCAATGCTATTTAGAGTTTTTCAGAATGGCGATCACATTCCAATACAAAAAACTGGGTGTTGCCATTTGATTTTTTCGAAATTTTCTCACTGTAACAGTAACTGTTCGCGTGACACTGATGTTTTCCATATCATTCTTGAGCGCATACTTAAAAATACCTTTTGTCAAAATTTCAGTCAGTTTCTGTAAATGGTATAATAGTTAAGGGCCCAAATGTCGGGATAGTTTTTTTATAATCAACCTGTACATAGATTTCATTTTCAAACATAAATAACGATATCGCTACGGGGAAGAAAGGAGGAGAATTCGAAGTATGATATCGTAAGATTGGAGGGGGATCCAAAATTACCAAACAATTAATAATGTTATATACCATATGCAGCCTCTAATCTAGATTTTAAAAGCCGATGATACATATTGTATGCCGCCCCAGACACTATGTATTTTCAAACCATCCGTGGCTTTAAGTTGACGAACCTAATCTGGGATACATTTCTTAAAGCACTATTTACTTTTTTAAAACACACAGGCTTTCTTTTTCGAATATAGGTTTAATATATGCCGAAGGTCGAATACATGCTTCATAATTTCGATATTTTTTGACCATCCAGATAATTTTTTACTTTTAAGCTTTATTGGACTTCTAATTTGCATTGCTTTTCTCTCTCCCATCCAGATAGTTTTTCGATTATATTTTATTTCATTTTAATTCTTTCAATTGTTTTATATTAATGCCACTGTCTTAGTTTCACGACTTTCTTTTTTACTCTTTTGTTTGGCGCAGCATGTTCCGAATGAGATTTTTCTTCATTAAAACTAATACAACCAACTAACCAACCTGTCTTTAAAGATTAATATTTAGGCTAACTACCGACGATTTTTTTTTTTCGAAAATCATTATCAACAATACTTTTATACTTCTTTTACGATATCTAGCGCTCCTCAACACCTTTGCTGGATATCCACGAATCGAATTTGTGTGTAATGGAAAAAAGCGCTCTTTTCGAAAATTATATGAGCTAAGGGTTATCGCTATAGATTTTCTGCTAGATTCAAATTAATGTTACCATTTCTGATTTTTTTCATAATTTTAGTTTGTGTAGATTTGGAAATAAGAGGGGGTACACATATTTTTGTATTACAATTTCGGTGATATCCCTAAAAATTTAATACCTAAAATTTAAAAAAAAAAGCTTTGTGTAACGAAAATTTTCACACTTTACCCCACACGATATATAAAGAAAATGCTTTTTCTTCAAGTAACTCAATTACCCCCCCCCCTACTCTCCTCCTAAATATATTTGTAAAAGTTTAATAATGTGACGTGACAAACAGACAATTCCGTTTTTTTTCTTTTTAAGAGTGAAATCCTAAAAATACACCACTGTAGACTGCTGCCGCTGATAATGAATTTTTTGTGACTGGGAACATTCATTCTTCGTTAAAGAGCAACAGAAAAAGACCCGGATGATGATGTTAAGTCTATGGGGGCATTCTTTTCAAATATCTCGCTCAAATTTTAATATTTTTACATGATTTTTTTTGCATATAATAGCACGATCCACAACCGGCCTAATTTTTACTCTTTCAGTTTTGGTCTCAGGTTTTTTTAAACAAACTTTAATTTTCAAAACCGGTTTAAACCAGTTCTGAAATTGAAACTATCATAATATAAAAAATATATAAGATAAATCGAAAAAATAAAAACTAGGCCGGTTGCAAATCGTCCTCAGCTATCCTATGCAAAAAAAAAAAAAAAAAAAAAAAAAAAAATCATGTAGAAATATTAAAATTTAAGCGAGATATTTGAAAAGGACGCTCCCATAGACTTTACATTATCATTCGAGTCTTTTTCAGTGACTAGTGTGAGGGCTTAAGGGGGCTCAGGGCTTGATCGATACGGAAAAAACATGTAAACAGAGCTCTCGCTTAGAGTCCATATAAAAACAGAAGTATTCAGTATAATTAATTTAAATTTTCTGATGTATTCAAAAGTATGTTTGTAGTCCCATAAAATTATAAAATGAAGTACTTCAATGTAATATAATAAGAAATATAGCAAAATTTATGCAGCACAATCTTTAAAAAAAAAAAAAAAAAAAATATGTGTTATATCATCACTCGCCAGATATCTTAACGTTGAATTGACGTAAGAACCTAATTTTCGCTTTAAAATGAGCCGGAAACTTTACTCTATAGAATGAATTAAGGATATAACTATCACACACACACACAAAAAAAACATTATTAAAAATCTCTCAAATTCGAAAATAAAAAAAACCCCTAAAAATACAACTTTTTTTTTTCATTAAAAATACTCAAAATATTAAACTATCTAAAATATATTAATTCATTCTATAGATAATAATGTTATTCGCATGAAGAAAAAAAAAAAAAAGAAAAAGAAAAAAAATTAAGCCATACCATCAAACAGTTTTTAGCACTTTCCAACAAAGTTGAAAAGTGCTTATGTATTCGGTTTGTCTGGCCGTCTGTCCGCGCTCTAACTCTCGTAAATATACTCGGATTGCTATGAAATTTTTATACGTTATTGAGGTTTACCCTCGCATGAACCCTATTGAAAATGAAATTTCTACCCTGATTAGTTTATTTACGGAGAGTCAAAAGTTTTCCATTACATTACGGCCTATGGGGAAAATTCGTTCAAATGAATTTTAAAGGTCTTATACCCTGCCAAACATATTCATATTCATACGGATTCGCAAAGTGCACTAAAATATGCATTCTGTAATGTATGCATTGAAAATATAGCTATTATTCATCTACAGGACCGCACAAAAGAATTTCATTAGATAACGTTAAAGAGGGATTTGTGTGCGACATTTTAAATATATTAAGGTATTTCATGTATAACAAAATTGATGTATGCCACCGAAGCTTAATATAAATTATACGATACTGTCTTGCATAATATGAAGTACATAGCATTTACAGGGCCATACAAAAGATTTCAAATAGTATATTCTAAGTACCGTATATGTGTCCGATGATGGCTGATGGAGAGATGAAATGCATTTTAATCATGATATGCGCGTTTATATTTCGCTAATTATATATGCACATTATATGGTGTGTATAAATGTTATAGTTGATATACAGGACTACCCAAAAGAGCTCGCCAACGTTACTGAATATGAGCGTAAATTACTTAAACGTGGTTCTTAAATAACTTATGCATTTTTACGCTGAACTGCATTAAATTTACTGAGAAATGTTTGCAGAAAGTTGGATAAAAGGATATACAAGGCCACGCAAAAAATTCGGTACATGGACGCCTATGAATGATAATTTATGAGAATGTGATTTCAGTTGTTTTAAAAGTGTTTTAGTTTACAATAAATTTTAGCCTAATGCTGACGTGTAATAAAGCTACAAGGTAAACTACACGGCTGAACAAAAGTATTCAAGTATGTTTCCATCTAATAGTATGAATTGCTGAAAAAGAAATTTCAAGCTAATGTGTATTTTCTTGCTAAACTAAATTTTCCCATTATATCAACTGAGAGATGAAATACAGGGCTGTTCAAAAGTACTGGAATATATATTTGGGTATATTTGGCTATACACTATTATTTCAAGAAATAAAAATGTTTTGTTAAAGATTTCATGAAGTGTTGAAAAGTTGCTTCATAATCTATGCTTAACGCATGATTTTTCTTACTTGTTATTTTTTCTTTAATCTTGCGGTTTGTCGTTAAAAATCAAGTTTTGAGAAAACGCGGCTTAAAGTTGAAATTCGATGGGTGCGTCTTTGAAAGTGTTGATACACAAATGCTTATAACTCTATTAAAAATGCAATTTTTTTTTTTTTTTTTTCCACTGAGTTTAGAATTAATTGAATAATCAAAATAGATCATAACAAAAATCGATTTTTTGAAAAGTTTTCAAGCCTTCAGCCCCCTTAAATGAACTGGATCTTTCTATAAAGAGGGAATTTTTCGCATCAGTCGTGATGTTATTCATAGAACTGAATGCTTTTTCACAAATGTAAGGTGTTGAATTGGATGAAGTTCTCACAGTCTGGAAAAACGAATTTAGCTTTGCAGGCTCATTTCTAGGGTAGATTTTTTTTAGTTTAAAATTTAGAAAAAGTTTGTGTTTGGACGTGGTATTTTTTAATAATAATTATTATTATTATTGTTATAGCAGTAACAAATGAAATATTTCTGGGAACGGCGTTCCCACATAATCACAGCACTGCATAAAAGGCAATTTCTAAGTAAATGAGCATATTTTCAGACAAAAAACAAAGGTCTGGCACAAGGCAGGCCCGGAATACTAGTTTTCATTTTACCTTCATGAAAATATAAATATTCCTTGTCAAGATAAAATAAAAGGAAAAACTGCGATCACACATGGGCTACAGGTTACTAAAGGAAATATTTTGTCTCTTACCTTATTCGCAGCTCTGATCCAGATTATTTCACTATAAAAAGATTGGAGGGTTGAAATTTACACACGTAAACAGTTGCTTACAAACGCATCAAATGTTAGCACTAAATTTTTTTTAATTACCCTAAACTATTCAAAAGCCCCATAGTAGGTTATAAAATATTTTTCAAAAGCAAAAAAAAAAAAAAAAAAATTATCTTGTATTGTTAGTTTAATGTAAAGAATAAAAACTTTTATGAGATGGACCAAAGTAGCCCTGTTGATGGTAAAAAGAAAAGGTTTATTAAATATTGCTATTATTCATGAAATTTCCTCCAACAGCAAATCATATGCACATATGAAAGAACAATAGGAATGCCAAATGTTAAAATATATTTAAGTTTTAGAAAAAATATATTTTTTTAATCATTTATTGTCCTTAATAATAACTTTCTATTTTTATAAAAAAGAAAAAGAAAACTAGTCGTTGGGGGCCACCGTAATACTTACCCATCATGGGGGCATAATGTAATACATGAAAACAAAACATGTGTAAACTATTTATAAAATGCATTGCAATTCCATAATAAAATTTAAACGTATATTTAAGTATTTTAACACATAATAATACTCTATTAATGAATGGCTGATGAACAGATTTCGACAAATTATATAAAACGCCAAACTACTCAAGTAGTACTGAATTGCGTAAAAGAAACATCCTTATGACTCAAAAAATAATAATCATATTAACTAACAGTTTGCTGCGTCGGATTAAGCGCCTCATTTGCTATTAAAATATACATTTGAATTGAAATTTGAATGAAATACACACTGTAAAAAATTTTCCCGTTAAATAACGGAAATAGTTCTGGTAATCTAGATGCCAGTACTATTTCCGTTATTAACGGAAAATTTTTTCCGTTTTTTCCAGCAATATTTCCGTTTTTTTACAAAATGTTTCCGTTTTCATATTTTTTTCATATAAAAATTTTCGCTTGAAAGCCAAAATAATTTTCAAGGACAAACTGGCTTTTTTATTCTTTAGACAAGGACACATCAGATTAGAACCCATACATTTAATTTAAACAACTTTGAATAAATTTCACTTACCCTCGATGGGGATCGAACCAAGCACCTGTCCCATGGCAGCTTGTAGTAGTGTAATACCATTACGCCATAGTTACGCATACAGTGCTTGCAAATATCTTTACTTATTTCGAATGATTTTATAAAGCAAAGGCCTTATGTTGAACGCGGCATTAATTTTTATTGAGAATTATTTTCTATATGAGTGTATAGTTCTAAATGTTTAACAGATTTTATTTCCATAATTTCGAATATTTAGTTTTTAATTTCAGTTCTATAAAAAATAAATTTTAGACTTTAAAATGTTACATGTATTAAGAGTTAAATGCATTAAAAAGTTTTTTTTTTTTTTTTTTTTTTTTTTTTTTCATTTTAAGGAGATTTTTAAAAGTTTATAGTAATATTATTCATATTTATTTACTTATTTATTTCTGAAAGGATATTCTTAAAGTAATATTAAAATATATTAAAATAAAAATTATTTTATTATTATTTTATTACATTTATTAAAATATTTTAAATTTAAAAGTCGAACGTTTTTCCACTATCCTACGCATATTTTAAAAAATAGGCTATAAATGTGGTAAACATTATTTAAAAATGATAATGGAAATAAACTAACTGAAAATAAACTAACTAACTAATCTCAAACTTAAAAGAGATTAATAAAATTTTATCATTTTTATTATTTTTTTAATATTGTAAAAATATGTTAGCTTTATATTATTAAAACAGAAAGAAATAAAGAACATTATTATACAAAGTTGTTCATGAAACAACTTTATAATGTTTTTGTATCCCAGATATAGATGGCGACACTGGTGTTATTTATGGAATTTATGCTGTTTTAATGCGGAACTCCTCCGTATTCAGAAAATTTTACGGAAAAGTTACTGTTTTTATAATCTCAAAATATCAATAACGGAATTTCTGCTGTTTTTTCGGAAAAACGGAACTATTCCGTAGAATTTTAGGGAACAATTTCTGTATATTAACGGATATTTTTTACAGTGCAGGGTTATGAAAAATCGAAGAATGTGGAATACAGGATTAGAAATATCTCCACGAGTAATAATCCGATCGACTTCGTTCTTTATGCAAAGTTTTTGTTATTTTATTGCCTTTTACGTCCACACATTAAAATAAAAAAATTCGAAAATTTTTATGTACCTTTCATCAGAACGAGTTTTTCGAAAGTCCGAAAAAAAATAATTCCGGATAATCGAGTTTCTGATATTAAATAGGCTTCGTTCCATTCTTACATACTAAGTACGTAGAAAATTTCAAGTCTCTATTTCAATTAGTTCGGGAGATAGAGCGTTTACATGCAGGCAGACAGACGGACGGCAAAATTTTTTATCTAAAAATATGTTTTTCAAAATCTCTAATATCTAAAACGTGTAAATCCGTCAATTTTTTTTTTTTTCGATTTTTAAAACGATTGCAAGATTTACCCTATACTATGTATGATGATTAAATAAAAAAAATGAGAAAATAAAAAGGGATTTTTATACATTGATAACGTGATAACGATATTATTAAAAGGGTCTATAAAAACGGTACCATCTCTCAATTTGTTCGTGAGATAGAGCGTTTACAGACACGCAGACAGACGGACGGAATTTTTTTTCTAAAAATATGTTTTCGGAATCTCCACTATCTGAAACGTGTAAATACGACGATTGCAAGATTAAAAAGATTGCAAGATTTACTCTATACTATGTATGATGGGTAAATAAAAAATGAGAAAATAAAAAGAGATTTTTATTCATTGATCACAATATCATTAAAAGGGGAGGGGGAATGAAAACTTGTGATATCGTAAGGGAGAAAAGGACTCAAAATCATTTAAAAATTTAAAACGTTACATATATACATCCCCTCCCCCTTTCTAGTTTTGCTATAACAAGAGTGAATAATTATCACTGCATAAACACCAGCGATGATTTTTGACAATTCTTCAATTATTTTCCTCAGCTTCGAAAATTTTGGAAATTCGAAAATTGTTTTTGTTAATTCTTGTCGATATTTTTACAGCAATAAAAAATAAGGCAGTGAAAGTTCAATAGTTTTCAAGTCTTATGTGTTAGAACAGGGACGGCGAACCTGTGGCGCGCGAAGGAATGATTTTGGCACGGCATTGCTGTGGCTCGGAGTTATAAGAATGGGAGATTACTCCAAATCGCGATTGATTTTTTTTCTAACTTCGATCAAAGCCCCATACTAGGCACAAAAAAAAAGACCCAGATGATAATTTAAAGTCTACGGGGGCGTTCTTTTCAAGTATCTCGCTCCAATTTTAATATTTTGACATGATTTTTTTTTGAACAAGATAATTAAGGACGATCCACAACCGGCCTAGTTTCTACTTTTTCGATTTTGCTTATATATTTTTTATATTACGATAGTTTTAATTTCACAACCGGTTTCTAAAGTTAAAGTAATTTAAAAAAAACCAAAACTGAAAAAGTAAAAACTAGGCCAATTGTGGATCATCATCAGCTATCTTGTGCAAAAAAATAAATAAATAAATAAAATGCAAAAATATTAAAATTTGAGCGAAATATTTGAAAAGAACGCCCCCGTAGACTTAACATTAACATCCGGGTCTTTTCCTGTGCCTAGTGTTGCGTCTTAAATGGAATTTGAAAAAAAAAATAGTTGCGACATATTATATTTCAGTCAAATTAATTATTGTCCAAAAATTTTTCAAACTGAAACAATATATCAGAAAACTATCAACCAAAAATGGTTATTAGACTTTACTAAATTCCGATGGTAAGGTTATTGCAACGTTGAATTTATTTCACAGCTAATTAACAAAATTGGAGTTTGGTATTTTAACAGCTTTTCATCCTGTCAATGCTTTCTAGACACCGTTTCTGTTTTGATATATGAATAATATTAAAACTTAAACTGAATGCACATGTTAGATAAATCTGGTTCAATTAACATTGAAATTACCTGATATTAAGATACAACAAGAAAAATAAAATTACATCGCTTTATTATTTTTTTTTTTTCTAAAATTTATTTATTTCCATTAATTTTTAATGCAATACTTACATGGATGGTCCTTATATTTTAAAAAATATTAATAGAAAAATTTAAGAGATTTTAAATTAAACCATTATATTTCCGCCTGCTAAATTCCCTTTTTAGGTGGGTTCGTAATTATGTAAATACGTAAGCACCTATTGTTGTCGCTCAGTCCGTCCGTCTTTCCATCCGTCTGTCTGTCTGTCCGTCTGTCTGTTCGTATATAACAACGCAAAAACTACCCAACCGAATCGTTTGAAATTTAAAATACATAATTATAACATAATTTTGTCGAGTCATTTCAAATTTTATGAAAATCGGATGCATAGATCAGTTACAGGGACAATCAAAAGGATTCCGTAACATTACGGTCAATAAGGAAAAAAGTTTAAAATGCATTTTAATCGTTTGAAATTTAAAACATATAATTATTACGTAATTTTGGCGAGTCATTTCATATGTTATGAAAGTCGGATGCATAGATCATTTACAGGGACAATCAAAAGTATTCCATTACATTACGGTCAATGGGGATAAAGTTTCGAATGCATTTTAATGATGTTACACTCATTCGAACATAATAGAATTGGCATGAATCTATGAAATATATACTAAAATATGCATTCCATACAATCTGTGATGCAAATAATTTTTATTATTAAATTACAGGGCCACACAAATGTATCCCACTACATAATGCTATACGGGGAAACATTGTTTGGGGTGTGTTTTAATTATATTCAACTATTTCACATTTTATGAATAAGATATACGTTGCTGATGTGTAATAAAAATTACTTCCTGCATATTTACAGAAACACAAAGATTTCGACTACTATACTGTATCCGAAGTACGCTCTACTATATCAGCAAAATCTGAATATTTTTAATACTTCGTTATCGTACGAACGCACCTCATTTGCTACGTTCACGTGCAATTTCCAACTTGTTTTAATTGTCACGTCATAAAACAAAAAGGTTCACCAACCCTTTCTGGGTGTCAAGTGCCAGACCTCCCCGTCTTCTAGTCCAGTCATTTAAGCTTAAATTAGGTAAGAATCTCGGAATTCGAGATACCCAGCTGTAAGTCTGTAAATACTTGTATACTGACACCCTAAAAGTTGTCTCAAAACCTACATATGGTAGGGTGTACGCAACTATTAAATTCGTCACAAAAAGGTCACAAAAATCGGTTTTTTGCGCTTTTTTTTAAAATATCTCATTTCCTATAGGTTTTTTGCTATTTGTATTTATTATCAATATTGTAGAATACAAAATTCTCTACAAATTTTGTTTGAAAACATTTTTCATACCTCGAACCGTTTACGAGATAGAGGGCGGAGAGCGCGCGGTCACAGCATCACTTCAGGTCAAACGGTGCCTCCGGTCGAAAACGCGCCATATATAGTTGATGAACTATCGATAAATCAATGATTATAAATATTTATCAATTTTTATTAACTATTATATTATATTTTATCTTTTTCTTTATGCATTGTATAGTATAATTACGACCGTCTTCTCTTTATTTTGGTAACTGTTCTTGGTAACTACGGACGTACAATTTCAAGAAATATGGCTGATTTGTGTTTTCTATGTAATAAGTCAGATTCGGGAGGTGAATCGCTTATTGAAGTAGTGCGCGGTATGAAAACTCTACGAACTGCAAGTGTCGAACGAAATGACGGAAAAATTGATTATTTAAAATCAGTAACCTCTGTTAAAGTGCATGAAAAGTGCCAAAGTGTTTACATTAGTAAAAACTATCCAAGCAGCAAAATGGAAACAAGAAGAAGGAGAAACTATAACTTCTTCATTAGTACTCCGTAAAAAACGAGGTGCAGTGTTTGATTTTAAGAATCAATGTTTATTTTGTGGCGAAGTTGCTGATGAGGCTGCAGAGAAAAAGAAAAGAGAAAAATACAGGCGGAAGATAAAAAAAATGTGAGTACTCTTGAGTTCAAAGATAATGTTATCAAAAAAGCAGAAGAACGTGCGGATCATTTCGGAGAATTGGTGAAAAGTCGTATATGATTTGGTCGCTGCTGAAGCGAAGTGCCATGCTGCTTGCTTTACAAACTTTTCAAATAAATCATCATCATCATCGCCTCATGAGAAACCTTGTCAAGATAATCAAGTTACAGAAGCTATGTTAGAGATTTTCAATTACATCGAAAATAATAATGATTCTCAATTCACACTAAAAGAGCTTAAAGATGTCTTGACAGGGTATGTGCCAGATGATAAAACTATCATTACAAGACTACAACAGAAGTATTTAACCGATATCGTAATTACGAAGAAAGTTGGAGCTTTCACAATCATTTCTTTCCGTGATGCACAAGCTGATATTCTATGATTGAGCCGAGGTTATGATTTACTTGTCATTTTAATTGGGCGTACACTGTCTTACGAGCAAGAAATTTTCTTTAAAAAACTTGGGAAAGGAAATGTAAAAACGGAGATGTACTCGACTAAAAGTTTTGATAATTATCCTCATTCCAAAACATATTTTATTTCTGCATGCATTAAGTGGCTGTGACACAACTTCTGCGCTTTTTAAAAAGGGAAAAAAATCATTTTTAAAAATTTTTGAGAAACTGACGAATTTGGATGAACTAGCTGCAGCATTTGAGGAAGAAAATAGTTCGGCCCAGAGATTATTAGAGAGTGGAACTCAAATCTTATTGGCAGTCTATAATGCTCCGAAATCTGTGAAAAGTCTCGATCATCTTCGTTATATGCATTACGTCAAGTCTACAAAACTTAATAAACCTGTGCAGCTTTCAATTCTTCCACCAACAAGTGCAGCTTCTCATCAACATTTCAAACGTGTATAATATCAAGCTCAAACTTGGTTAGGGCATGATTTGGAACCCCAGGTATGGGGTTGGGCAATGCAAAACGATTTTCTGGAGCCTATCACGACAATTTTACCACCTGCTCCAGAAGATTTGCTAAATACAATTTTCTGCAACTGCAAGAGTGGTTGTGGTTCGTGATGCGGATGCAGGAAAGTGGGCTTGCAATGCTCTTTAGCTTGTGGCCAATGTAATGGGCAAGCTTGTCTCAATGCAGAACCATATCAGAGCGACATTAACGAAGATGAAACCTTTGACCCCCGTAATTATGGAACAACTTGAGACAAATGTCGTTGAAGACGATAATGAAGACCAGTTTGAAATTTACCAGCAGCCGAAAGACGACGATGAAGAGGAAGAAGATGATTAAAAACATAAATTATAGTTTTTTTACCCTCTTTATTCCATTTTTTTACTTTTAATAAAAATAAATGTATTGAATAGTATTTTTTAATAAAACGATTAATTCATAATTTATTATGTTTTTTTTTCTTCATCATGTAAGAAGTTATTAATATTATATTAATTAGGTTAAAATTCAAATATAATTCCTATATTTTCATTAACAATTCTGCAATTACATGGACAGGTAACTGTTGTTAAATAAATTAATACTGAATAAAAAGTGGATAGGTTAGGAAAAAAATGATATATGGCGCGTTTTCGACCGGAGGCACGGTTTGACCTGAAGTGATGCTGTGACCGCGCGCTCTTCGCCCTCTATCTCGAAAACGGTTCGACGTATGAAAAATGTTTTCAAACAAAATTTGTAGAGAATTTTGTATTCTACAATATTGATAATAAATACAAGTAGCAAAAAATCTATAGGAAATGAGATATTTACAAAAAAAGCGCAAAAAACCGATTTTTGTGACCTTTGACCTTGGAATTTAATAGTTGCGTACACCCTACCATATGTAGGTTTTGAGACAACTTTTAAGGTGTCAATATACAAGTATTTACAGACTTACAGCTTGGTATCTCGAATTCCGAGGTGAACTTACTATAATGACTGGACTATTCTGAGAGGAAGCAGGACGTTTCGGTCCCGCCATTTCGGTCCTGCCATTTCGGTCCCGCCGTTTCGGTCCCGAGACATTTCGGTCCCGAGACACTTCGGTCCCGAGACATTTCGGTCCCTAGCCATTTCGGTCCCGAGACATTTCGGTCCCTAGCCGTTTCGGTCCCAAGACATTTCGGTCCCTAGCCATTTCGGTCCCAAGACATTTCGGTCCCTTCTCAAGCAAACTGAAATTTTGTGAAATAAGACATAATTTTATAAAGAACTTTGCAGAGTTTTTAAAATGAAGGGCATAAAATGTTAATATAATGTGGTTATAAATGTCCGAAAACCGCACACACGTGTAACTCTTATCCAAAATATTATAATTCAAACAAATTTTTATGGTACTCCTATTCATAATTGGTAATCCTAATTCTCAAAACAATTAATAATTTTAATATAAAAATCAGATTAATATTTTATTAAATGTATTTATTAATTAATAACATTATTAATTACATAATGAATTTTACTTAAAAATAAACTCAATACATAATCCATTTTATATTCAATACATCATTATATTTCCTAGTAGTTCTAAGCTGAAATTTATCTTTAACTTGTTTATTTATTGTATACTTAAAATTACAGAGATTTAAAACAATTAGTATAGTTAAAAATAAAACTAAAACAAGATTTTTTTTTTTTTCTGGGAAAGTAGGAGCAAAAAGTTAATACAAATAAATAAATAAATAAAAGCTTGGTTTTGTCACTTAAAAATACAAAATAAAATTATTTAAAATATTATTATATTACATTTTAATATATTTTATTTATATATTATATTTTATTTATATATTATATTTTATATATAATATTTATATTATTATATTAATTTTATGTAAATAAAAATAAAAAATAATCATCTTCTTAGAATGAAATAGGCCCAGTTTCAATAAAATTAACTCACAAAAATTGTCTTCATGGCGTGAGAAGACTGTTAAAAAATGCAATCAATAAATACTATTATTATTATTTAAAAAAAAAAGTAGCGGAGGAATATTTCTAAAAACAAATTTTTTCGTAGCATACCCAGTTACTAAATCACTGTTTCTTTCGCAATGTTAATAATGAAAGTAACTATTGAAAACAAATTTATAAGCTGCAACTTTTTAATATAAAAATAATAAGAAAAATAAAAAATGTGTTCTTCAATAAATAAATCTCATTTCTGAATTATCAAAGGAGAGGGTGTAGATGAGTGACTTGAGGAAATATGTATATATTATTACTTGTAACTGTCTAATTGAATTATTAAAGACATTTATTATTAAACTAATTGGAAGAAAAAAAATTAAGCAGAGTTGTTTTATTATTTAGTTAATGCTAATTTAAAGGTTCTAAAAAATGTACGTAAACAGACAAAAAAATATTTAAGGCAGTTTATATAAAATACTTTTTAGTTTATAGTAGTTTATAGAAGTTTATATAAAATACTGATACTAATAATTCATAATAAAATTTAAAATATTTATTCTGATTAATAATAGTACTACTAAAAGCAAAAGACAATATCTCCTAAACTTATATCACATTGTTTAATCAAACAAAATTTTCAGCTCGCTGTGATTTCATTATCACGAGTTGTAAAAGTTTAAATTTATCGTACTCTTATATTCAACTTTTAATAAAACTTGGGAGGAGGGAGGGGGAGAATTAAAATTTTTTTAAAGGCCCGAATAATGTTGAACTTGTACCATTAGGCAGGCCCACAACAATTATAATGAACTTATAAGATAGCGACCAAAGAAAATAACAAGGAACCGAAATGTCAAGGAACCAAAGTTGCTGGGGACCGAAATGTCAAGGAACCAAAGTTGCTGGGGACCGAAATGGCCACGGACCGAATTGTCTCGGGACCGAAATGTCTCGGGACCGAAATGGCCATGGACCGAAATGTCTCGGGACCGAAATGGCCAGGGACCGAAATGTCTCGGGACCGAAACGGCGGGACCGAAATGGCGGGACCGAATTGGCGGGACCGAAATGTCGTGTACCCCTTCTGAGAAGCGTTAACGTTAGGGACTAGATTCAGGGAAAAGGATTCACGAACATTCCTGCATCCGGCCTCGTTTTTGCTATAGAAGACTTTGTTTATGTACAGTAATCTTGTACTCGTGGGGGGAAAGTAAACACTTTCTAATCAGAGCTCGATCAAGCTGAAGATGGGCCCCCTCTACATCCCAATTTCCGGCGACCGACGCTTTCAAAAAAGAAAAAAAAAAGTCTATTTCATGAATTGACAAAGTTGTTTGGATAAAAGTTTCAAGTTTATCAAAAAGAAAAAAAAAAAGTTTATTTCATGAATTGACAAAGTTGTTTGGATAAAAGTTTCAAGTTTATCAAAAAGAAAAAAAAAAGTTTATTTCATGAATTGACAAAGTTGTTTGGATAAAAGTTTCAAGTTTATCAAAAAGAAAAAAAAAAGTTTATTTCATGAATTGACAAAGTTGTTTGGATAAAAGTTTCAAGTTTATCAAAAAGAAAAAAAAAAGTTTATTTCATGAATTGACAAAGTTGTTTGGATAAAAGTTTCAAGTTTATCAAAAAGAAAAAAAAAAGTTTATTTCATGAATTGACAAAGTTGTTTGGATAAAAGTTTCAAGTTTATCAAAAAGAAAAAAAAAGTTTATTTCATGAATTGACAAACTTGTTTGGATAAAAGTTTCAAATTTACCAAAAAAAAAAAAAAAAAAAACTTACAAGAATAATTAAGAAAATGAATTACCATCCACTTTCTCAAATAAGCATTTGTATAACTCACAAGCATCTGTAATCCACAGTTTATGTTGCAGAATAGAATAAATGAGGACACATTTTTCATACTCGCTTTATCCAAAATCATAAAAATTGTGTTTTCCCTAACAGTCTAGTAACCATTTTAAACTATAATTCTGACATTGTAAAATCTTCGTTTTTATTGAAATCAAAGACACAGTATGCAATTTTTGGCATTTTCTCTAAATTTCATTTTCTGGATACGGCAAGTTTTGAAAATTATAGGTACTCTCAAATTGAAAAGGACCTTTGCAGAAAAAATAAATATGGAGGTTTTTTATTCCAGTAAAACTTTGTTTTTACGCCATGGACCGAAATGTAAAATGCAAGCAGTGGAAAACTTAAATTGTGAGAAAATTTACATGCAAGAAAACGCAAATTCCAAGAACATATAATCGAGGTTTCACAGTATTTATCAATTTTTCAAAATACTAAATTGCATTGAGTCATTCAGAATATTTAATTTTTACGTTTCACATTTTATAAAACAATATTATTTGAAAAGTATTTGATTAAAGAAAAAAAATACCACATAATTTGTGGGCCCCTGAAATTGGTGGGCACAGGCCCGAGGCCCCGGAGGCTCGTGCATTAATCAGGCCCTGCTTCTAATAACTTCTCAACAAATTATTGTAGAAGAAAATTATTGGTACCGAACAACTGGAAATAAAGTCTACTTTTAAAGGATGTATATTAAATTTGCTTAGGGAGTCATCCTACTTGTCTTGCCTTTTGTGTATCCATTAAATATATCCGTGATTGGAAGGAAGTCACAACACAAAATTTAAATCCAAGAACACTGGAAAAACTGATGAAAAAGTCCATATTCTGGAATAACTAAATTTAATAAAATTTAAACAAAAATTAGTAAAAAGTTACATTTAAAATTGCAGAAACATTATTTAGCTTTTAAGCTTACAAAGAAAACTAGAAGACTCACAAAGAAATGTACTTGCATTTTCATGTTACATTGATTGCATCATTAAGTTGAAATACATAATTACTGGGGAAAAACAATTATTATTATTTAGAGAAAAACCTGATTACATATTGAAAATGAAAGTCTCTTCATTAAATAAAATAAAATTTATGGTTATAGTTTCAGAAAATCATTATATGTTTATCAAAAACGAACTCTAACTTTGTTTTTTCTAGCAGCAGTATCCAATTTTGACAGCATAAATGAACTCTACACCTTCCAATTAGCAAAAAAATAAATAAATAAATAAATAAATAAATAATAAAAAAAATATATATATATGCAATTTGTACGATAAGTTTTTGAGAAATGAATTACAGTCGAGTCTCCCTATAACGAAACTCCATACATCGAATTTCTCTATATAACGAATTTTTAGTAGGAACGGTCCTCTTTTCGCATGATTACATTAAAAACAGTCCTATATAGCGAAATATCTATCTCCATATAACGAATTTTTCCATAAATTGGTCTTAATTTATTCAGTTTTAGAAAGCTTCGAAATCATTTAAAATCAATTTTGCATCACTTATTTTTTATTTATCATCAGAGATGAGGCTTTTTTTTTTTTTTTTTTATTTATTTATTTTTTTTTTTTTATTTATTACTTCTCTTCTTGTTCTTTAAATCCAACGAACCCATCCCACCTCCCACACACCTTTCCTCATTCTTGTCAAAACAGTGTCAATTGGATTGATACACATGTAAGAGAGGAATCAATGAGAGGCACATAAGAGAGGCCTTCAAATGGAGGGAAATGTTAACTACAATTTTTCATTCTTTGCTAAAATTTGAGTTTTTTTTTGGAGAGCGTAACAACTTAAAAATCAAAACAACAAAAAATTACCGATTTCTTCGTCTGAAATTAATGCAAGTTTTCCTTATTGATTTTCATTAAGCTTTCAAATAAATGTCTGTTTTTTTTTTTTTTTTTTTTTTTTTTTTTTTTAGCATCCGATGCTATTTCTTTCAGACAAGCTAAAAATGTCGTGTCATCAGCCCTGAATTTTCTACTGAACCAATTTTGATAATTATTTTTTTAAATGAAAGCTATTTATTTGTAGTTGTGCCCAATTTAGCTATTTTTTAATTTATTTCCATTTTTATATTTTATTTTTAATTTTAAATGCTTTTTTACGATATTTCTTCAAAATGGTGGCAACATAGTTTAGCTTTTCTCTCGATAATAAAAATTTATTTTCCATTATTACTTTCCACAAGTCAGAAACTTTATTTCATCAGTGAACCAAGGCTAACTTATCATAATATCATGATATTATGATAAGGGGGCCTTGCAGTGAACATGTCCTCGCATTTAAAAGAAAAAAGTTAATTGTTTTCGTAAAATTTAACCACAATAAAATGATTGCATATAATTATGCACTAATTGAGGTAAAAAAATATATTTACTGAGAAATAATATTAATAATGTAAATAAAAGAACAGAAAATAATTTATGATAAAAATTAATATCTAAAGCAAAGTAATAAATATTTCAAATGAGGAAAATGATGGCATTCAGCAACCAAATAAAATGAATTTACAATATTATTACGGACGCCTTTTTCATATTACTAATAACAGTAACTTTTAAAAAACATTTGAAGAGAAAATGACGTCACTATTTAAAACATCGCATTTTTACTCATAATGATATTACATTTTAATATTTCTTCTCATTATGGGCACTGAGATTGAGATTTTACTTTCAGATGACTTCAGTTAGTGAAAATAATGTCATAGTAAAAATAAAATTAGTTTTTTTTTTAATAAATCTATTTTTCTGTAGTGCATATAAAATAAAATTTCTGGATTTCGCCGGCACTCAGATTATAATTTTAACTGAAGATATGCAAATATTTGCATGCAAAATTGTAACTGGAAAACTTGGCATTAAGTTTGGAAATATATTTATTATATACCTATTGATTCAATAATGTAATTACTTTTGCTTTTTTTTAAAACCAAATCGATCGGGTCTTTTAAACATTTCATTCGTCGAATTCGACGGGATTCCACTCGTTTTATTGTTAAATTGCATTTCCTTTTACTCAGAGACTATAAAAAAGCGTTTAAACTAAAGAAAAAATCCGTTTTTGATGAATCTAGTCAATGAAGAAGTACAACGTCAAATTGTATCTCTTTATTATTCCGCAATTCCAATGTCTCAGAGAGAAATTGCTATTCAATTCGGTATTTCACGCCGTTCTGTTTGTTATTATATTGATAAACACAAGAAAAATGAAATTAGTTCATTGCAGTCTAAACGGGTTCGCCCTTCTAAAAAACCTCTATCGATTTTTTTTTTTTTTTTTTTTTCTAATTGGAGGCGAAACTGAATTCTGCAATGGCAGAAGCTACATTCAACTTGTTTTTTTTGAAACAGTTTAAATAATTAAGAAATAAAATGTTAGGTTAATATTTACTTTTAAACATTTCAAATTATTAATTCAAAAGATCGAAAATAATATTTGTTCAAATTTCACACATTAAATACGATTTTTGACATCATTCTCTATACATCGAATTTCTCTATATAACGAATTTTTTACTGGAACGGTGGATTTCGTTATATAGAGATTCGACTGTATTTTAAAACAAGCATATTTTAGGGTATGTATCCAAATAGAAGATCGGTACTCGGTTGTTGACCGAGAGAACCCCTCTTCTTGATCAAAGCATCCTAAGGGCGTATTTCAATACAAGCTGCTCTTTTTTTAATTATTTATTTTTAAATTTGTTTTTGCTTCCAAACGCATCAAACTGATACAGTCTCTTATTTAGAAAGCACATAAAGTGCCGTGATTGTCGATTTTTTGATAAATGCAGAAAATATCGAAACAAAAAATACTGTTAAAGTCAACGTTTTGAACCGAATTTTCCAAAGCGGGAGATGTGGGAACGAAAAAAAAAGGGTCACCCTGAGAAAATAATCGTTTATAAATCAAATTCTAATGAATTTAGCTAAAAATGAAATCACACGGCACCTTATACATCTCTTCAAAAATCACCTCAGCAAGTTTCATGTTTCTACTTTTAAAAATGAGGATGAAATTGTATCAGAAAATTTCGTGCTGTTGAGGATGGAAAAATATTTTTTTGAATACACCCTTAAGAGGTTACTTCACTTAAATGAAAAGACCCGTTCGCTAATACTAATCCTATGAAAGAAATTTATAAAGATATCTTGGTTGCATTTTAATATTTTTTAAATGATTTTTTTTTTTTTTTTTTTTTTTTTTTTTTTGCATTGGATAGCTGAGATCTATCCGTATACAGGCCGTTTTTAACTTTTTTGATTTTGTTTACAGATATTTTGGTACTACTCTATTATCCCGTCGACCAATTTCGCCAAATTATACAAATCGCCAAACTAATAGCCAAATTATACAAGCTGACATAATTTTTATTTTAGATAACGAAAAAACAAATAATTAGTAGAATATTAATAAAAATACAATTAAAAAGTCGAAATAAAAATCACTTAATGACATTTTAAACATGTGTATCGTATATAATGTCATTGAATGTGACATCCACGATCATCCATTTTTGGCATTTAATCATATAGTTTAGCGATAATTTTTTGGTCGACGGGATAACCTAGCAGTACCGATATTTTTTATGAGGACGCTTTCCTTTTCGGAACCGGTTTGGAAAGAGAAAGCATCCTCATAAAAAATATATGCAACATAATCGAGAAAGTAAAA
Source organism: Maratus speculifer (assembly GCA_964019185.1). Taxonomy (NCBI): domain Eukaryota; kingdom Metazoa; phylum Arthropoda; class Arachnida; order Araneae; family Salticidae; genus Maratus; species Maratus speculifer. Next base: position 102,817,305 of record OZ025303.1, read on the forward strand.
AATGGCCTGCATTCAGATCAATCTCAGGCATCTAATGCCCCCCCCCCCCCCAAAAAAAAAAAAAAAACATTTAAAAATATTGAAATACAACCGAAATATTATTATAAATTTCTTCCATATGTTGGGGGGCTGCGTTTCTCTCCTCTCTTTTCTAACTTTTATTCAAATAAGTTAACTGGCCGATGAAAGTAAAGAAAATATAATATCTTAAGAATTAAACCTGTATTTAAAATTAAAAAAAATATAAACCCAGACTCAAAAGAACAGAAAACTCCTTTTGAATTTAACATTTGTTTATTAGTATAATTAAATAAAATATTTAAAAAAACATTTAGTAATAGTATTAGTGTAATAATTAATTTATAAACAACATTAGAGAATTGCCTATTATTTAGGAATTTTACTCGGAGTGAAAATGGAAAATAAAGATTTGTTCCTTACCTCTTCTCTTTAAACGTAAATCCATTATGACAGGGAACTACACATTAAAATATATCAAACTATCACTTTGAATTCGAAAATCAACTAACTGCCGAGAATAACTCCGTGTTCCCGTGTATATACTTCTTTACTTACAATTAAATTTTTTCCCCTTTTTCTATAGCCAATCGGGAACTTTTCTACCCTCCCAACATCAATCCTGAAAATATCCAAGTGCTCAGTGGTTCTCCTGTTAATAATAACAATATTCCGATTGGTTCTCTCTCAAATTTAATATATCCTTTTAATATTTCCTGCATGGGAAAACACCTTTTCGGCCACCTGATACCGGAGAAACATTCTTATTGTTATTTACCTGCACGGTAAAATAACCCCTTTTTCGTTCTTAAAATTTACAACTTGTTTTCGAATTCTTGTGCTTTTGGAAATATCGCAGTTCCCAGTTGCATGGGAGGGAAACATATCCTGTCCATTCTTATATAAAATTCCATAAGTATTGTGCCTGGTTTTACGAGTTTGTTTTCAATCCGTTACTACTCTAACCGGTGTCCGAAGTAGGTTTCACAACAAGGCCATAAAATATCAGAGAATCACTTACTGTAAAGGCTTGTATTATAAAATATCTTTTATATAACGACGTGTACCGTCTATACATTTCAGTATAACTTTGGCGGTATCCTTTGAAAATTTCTCCCCATAAATAAAGGGATAATTCAGCTCCTCGTAGTCCGCTTACCGAATTCGTGCACCTGGCTTTTCGTTAACACCTGAAATCTTCACAATTTAGCGTACAACCTTTTCTGTATTCCTTATTCCAAAATCTCATATCTAAAATAGGGTATTTCAACAATAATATGACAACAATAAGAATGTTTCTCCGGTATCAGGTGGCCGAAAAGGTGTTTTCCCATGCAGGAAATATTAAAAGGATATATTAAATTTGAGAGAGAACCAATCGGAATATTGTTATTATTAACAGGAGAACCACTGAGCACTTGGATATTTTCAGGATTGATGTTGGGAGGGTAGAAAAGTTCCCGATTGGCTATAGAAAAAGGGGAAAAAATTTAATTGTAAGTAAAGAAGTATATACACGGGAACACGGAGTTATTCTCGGCAGTTAGTTGATTTTCGAATTCTTGTGCTTTTGGAAATATCGCAGTTCCCAGTTGCATGGGAGGGAAACATATCCTGTCCATTCTTATATAAAATTCCATAAGTATTGTGCCTGGTTTTACGAGTTTGTTTTCAATCCGTTACTACTCTAACCGGTGTCCGAAGTAGGTTTCACAACAAGGCCATAAAATATCAGAGAATCACTTACTGTAAAGGCTTGTATTATAAAATATCTTTTATATAACGACGTGTACCGTCTATACATTTCAGTATAACTTTGGCGGTATCCTTTGAAAATTTCTCCCCATAAATAAAGGGATAATTCAGCTCCTCGTAGTCCGCTTACCGAATTCGTGCACCTGGCTTTTCGTTAACACCTGAAATCTTCACAATTTAGCGTACAACCTTTTCTGTATTCCTTATTCCAAAATCTCATATCTAAAATAGGGTATTTCAACAATAATATGACAACAATAAGAATGTTTCTCCGGTATCAGGTGGCCGAAAAGGTGTTTTCCCATGCAGGAAATATTAAAAGGATATATTAAATTTGAGAGAGAACCAATCGGAATATTGTTATTATTAACAGGAGAACCACTGAGCACTTGGATATTTTCAGGATTGATGTTGGGAGGGTAGAAAAGTTCCCGATTGGCTATAGAAAAAGGGGAAAAAATTTAATTGTAAGTAAAGAAGTATATACACGGGAACACGGAGTTATTCTCGGCAGTTAGTTGATTTTCGAATTCTTGTGCTTTTGGAAATATCGCAGTTCCCAGTTGCATGGGAGGGAAACATATCCTGTCCATTCTTATATAAAATTCCATAAGTATTGTGCCTGGTTTTACGAGTTTGTTTTCAATCCGTTACTACTCTAACCGGTGTCCGAAGTAGGTTTCACAACAAGGCCATAAAATATCAGAGAATCACTTACTGTAAAGGCTTGTATTATAAAATATCTTTTATATAACGACGTGTACCGTCTATACATTTCAGTATAACTTTGGCGGTATCCTTTGAAAATTTCTCCCCATAAATAAAGGGATAATTCAGCTCCTCGTAGTCCGCTTACCGAATTCGTGCACCTGGCTTTTCGTTAACACCTGAAATCTTCACAATTTAGCGTACAACCTTTTCTGTATTCCTTATTCCAAAATCTCATATCTAAAATAGGGTATTTCAACACATAGAATTATCATTAGCGAACGGGTTTTTTCATTTGACTGAAGTAGCCTCTTAAGCACCATTCAAGCAGTCATTGAAGACAAATAGATTACAAGATAGTATGAGAAGTTTTAAAATATTTATTCACTTCTATCGTATAGACAGCTCCTTAAACCATCATTTTGCCGTTTATTAAGCATAATTTGAAAACTATTTCAAAGAAAACATTAAAGTTTTGAATTTCCAAAAAAAAAAAAAAAAAAAAAAAAAAAAGAGGGACTAAACAAATTTCATTTTATCAAAAAAATTGCAAGTTGCGATTCATATTTTTTTCGGATATTAATTTCATAATTCATATCATAAAATTATAAAAATTGCAAATGCAATGTATTTATGTTTGGGTATTTTAGTACTATTGCTACATGTAAAAAATTAGCATATTGGAGTATAATTTCATCAGGAGATATTAATAAATAAGGTACCCTGGGGTAATAACGCCACGTTAAGGTTCTACCAATTTTCACGGCTTAGTTTTAGATTGTATTTTTCAAACAAATAAAGGATCTGATACAGCAACTCATTGACTATCTATATAAAATAAAATAATTTAACAGATATGTATTCATAAAATGTAATGGCGTTTTTTTTTTTGACCCATGCTATTTGGCGTTATTACCCACCTATATGGGTAATAACGCCATGCAAACAAAACTATGAAATAAGATGGAATAATTGCATGTAGATAGCCCAATTCTAAAAATACAAACTCTACAAACTTAGAAATTGAAAAATTGCATTCTAAGATATTGAAAATGTTCAATTTTTGTGAAAGTGTAAGAAATATAAAGGTGTGGTGTGGGAGGGGGGGATGAGGCAAATGAATATCAGACAGTGAGTTTCTTTTTGCTTAAAAAGGACAGTTTAAATAGAAATATGAGAAACATTGCACAGTTTTAAATGTGTTTATTTGAATCAGTATTTAGGATGTAGCTCGGCCACTGTAGGCAATCAACCGGGGTATTAATGTCAAGGATTGGCGTTATTACCCCGGTATACTTATTGCGCAGTACATTTTAAATTACAAATTATCTCGAGAAGATATCCAAAATCTTCAACAACATTTTAAAAGTACATGAAATGCACTACAAATTTATGTAATTAACAAAGTATTTCCGGATAAAAAGATAGTCTTCACATATACAAAACGTATCTCGCAAATTTTAGATCAAGCGTTAGTTTTAGTTGTTTGTAAAAACAATAAGACCTAAAAATGAAACAAATTAACTTGAAGCTGTTTTTTGCGATTTATATGACTCAAAACCCTTCTGCGCAGAGCACATGGGTGTCATTTACCTGATTATTTCATAATTATGCAAAATATAAGCACTTGGCGTTATTACCCCGCCTGGCGTTATTACCCCAGGGTACCTTATATGAAAATGTAATTTAACATTAGAAGCACTAAATTTTTAATGTTTTAATTTTTAATGTAATTCAAAAACGTGTCATTCAAATAACTTAAAATTTGGTATTTAAGAATAGTTTGAATCGAAGATTTTAAATATTTGGTTAAAATTAGATATTGCAAACGAAGAAAAGGAAGTTATAATTCGTTTTTATATGTAGATGGTTCCCTAAGCAAATTTTATGTACATCATTTAAAAGTTGACTTTATTTCATAGTCGTTCGGTATCAGCAACTATCTTCTACTATAATTTATTGAGGAGTTAGTAAGGCGTATTTACTTTTTAGGTGCGTTCGTAATTATGTAAATACGTAGCACCTATGGCTGTTCAGTCCGTCCGTCCGCATATAACAACGCAAAAACTACCCAACCAAGACATTTGGAATTTAAAATATTTTTTTTTATTAATTTTGTCGAGTCATTTTAAATTTTAGGAAAATCGGATGCATAGATCAATTACAGGGACAATCAAAAGTTTTCCGTTACATTACAGTCAATGGGGAAAATTAATTTCAAGAGCATTTTAATGGTGTTACACTCTTTCGAATGTAATAGAATTGACATAAACCTATGAAGTATATTCATACTAAAATATGCATTCTGTATAATCTGCGACGCAAAGAATATTTATTATTAAATTACAGGGCCACACAAAAGTATTCCACTGTATAATGCTATATGGGGAAAGATTGTTTGGGGTGTGTTTTAATTATATTAAACTATTTCACATTTTATGAATATGATATATGTTGCTGAGGTGTAATAGAAATTACTCCCTATATATTTACAAGAACATAAAAAAGATTTCGACCACTATAATGTATCGAAGTACTGTCTACTATAACAGCGAAATCTGAATATATTTAAAACTTCGTTATCGTGCGAACGAACCTCATTTGCTACGCTTCACGTGTAATTTCCCACTTTTTTTTTTTTTTTTTTTTTTTTTTTTTTTTTTTTTTTAACCTTACGACAGATTTTTTTTTCTTTTACCCCACGACTGAACATAAGTATTTCTACGAAAATAATGTCTTATCGGTTAAACGAGCAAATTTTTATCAGCGTTGAAAGGAAGTGGTCTCAAAGATCTTTCACACAGTTATATTTCTGTGATACCAGAGTTAAAGGTTAGATACTGCTTATAAATAAAAGTAATCTGGGTATTTTATCTTTCTTTAGCCTCTCCAGACTTGCAGTTAAAAAGATAACACATTGCTTTGGCACAAACAAAATGACAATATAGAAGACAGGAAAAAAAAGATCTTTTTGAAATTGATATTTTGATCTCTTCGTTCTCCTGAAGCTAAAATAATATTAAGAAGTCGGAAACTGCACGTCAAGCGCAGCAAAAGAGGTGTGTTCGTACTATAACAATGTTTTAAAGGCTAAATTTTCTCTTTCCAAAAAATTATAAAATTTTGGGATTTTATTATTAATTTTAAATATCTTGTGAACCGTTGCCGTAGCTTATTATTTGTTAGATACAATCTTAACAAGTTGAAAATTGCACGTAAAGTGTAGCAAATAAGGTGCGTTCGTACTGCAACGAAGTTTTAAAAATATTCAGATCTTGCTGTTATAGTATACATCAGTACTTCGGATACAGTATAGTGATCGAAATATTTTGGGTTTTCCTGTAAATACAGTAAAACCTTCATAACGGACACTCCCGAATAGCGGACACCTCTATTTAACTGACAGTTTTCCAATCCCCACTCCCAAAACCTTAATTTTTATATCTTTAACCTCTAAATAACGGACATTCCGAATAGCGGACACTAATTTTGACGATGAAGGCTGAGAATTTTATTTTTAATGTGAAAGAAAAGTAAAAAATCTCTAAATTTATCGGGACAATGTGTCATAATTTTTCGTGCACAATTTCATTTCAGTTTTATTGCTTAAAAAAATAATTTCTGATTAATTATGTAATAGACGGTGGTATACTTTTACGGTCATATATTTAGGATATATATGAGCCAAATAAGGAAACATACGCATTTCTTATCAATTTTTGAATCGCCGAGATTTTCCCAATAGCGGACACCTCCGAATAGCGGACAGTTTCAACGCTCCCGAGCTGTCCGTTATTTAGAGGTTTTACTGTACTACCAGCTTTCTATTATACAGGAAATAAGATGTAGTAAACCTTAGCAACGTATATCTATTTCATAAAATGTAAAATAGTTTAATGTAATTAAATCGCCCCCCTCCCAAACAATTTTTTTCCTATACTATTATGTATTGGAATACTTTTAAGTGGTCCTGAAAGCTAATAAAAAATATTTTTTGCATTACAGATTGTACAGAATGTATATTTTAGTATATACTTCATAGATTCATATCAATTTTACTATGTTCCGAAGAGTGTGACCTCTTTAAAATGCATTTGAAACTATTTTTTTTTTTTTCGTTGACCGTAGCGTAACGGAATACTTTTGAATGTCCCTGTAATTAAATTATACAGCTGATTTTCATAAAATTTGAAATGACTCGACAAAATTATGCAAAAATTATACATTTTAAATTTCGAACAGTTCGGTTGGGTAGTTTTCGCTCTGTTATATACGGACAGACGGACAGGATGGACTGAACGACGACTATTAGGTGCTACATAATTTACATAATTACGAACGCATCTAAAAATACTCATTCGATGGTTTTAAGACGCTCCACTAGTCACTGAAAAAGACCCGGATGATAATGTTGAGCCCCAAAATAGTCAGTGAAAAAGACCCGGATGATAATGTTAAGTCTATGGAAGAGTTCTTTTTAAATATCTCGCTTAAATTTTATTATTTTTAAATGATTTTTTTTTTTTTTTTTTTTTTTTTTGCATAGGACGATTTGCTGAGGACAATTTACACCGGCCTAGTTTTTACCTTTTTCAATTTTGATTTCCGATAAAAAAAAAATACTTTAAATTTCAAAACCGGTTTAAATCGGTTCTGAAATTGAAACTATCATAATATAAAAAATATATAAGCAAAATCGGAAAAGTAAAAACTAGGCCGGTTGTCCTCAGCTATCCTATGCAAAGAAAAAAAAATCATGTAAAAATATTAAAATTTGAGCGAGATATTTGAAAAGAATGTTTCCATAGACTTAACATTATCATCCGTCTTTTTCTGTGACTAGTGTTGGGGAATCTATAGGGAGCTTTATTTTTAAATATCTCGCTCAAGTTTTAATATTTTTGCATATTTTTTCGCATAATATAGCTGAGGACGATCCACAATCAGACTAAATTTTACTTTTTCGATTTGGTTATGCATATATATTTTATATTAGGATAGTTTCAGTTTCAGTACCCGTTCAAACCGGTTCTAAAAGTTAAAGTATATATATATATTTTTTAATCTGAAACTAAAATTGAAAATGTAAAAACTAGCTCGGTTGTAGATCATCCTCAGCTATCCTATGGGAAAAAATCGTGAAAAAATATTAAAATTTGAGCGAGATATTTAGAAAAGAACGCCCCTATAGACTTAATATTATCATCCGGGTCTGTTTCAGGGACTAGTGTTGCGTCTTAAACAAACAAAATGACATTAAAGATGACAGAAAAAAAACTTTTGGGCAATTGATACTTTAGGAGATTTAAAATTACAAATCCTCTTAAAACATGAATTTAATTATCGTTAATTAATCCACACAATCACAAAGTTAAGGTCTCTAACCTTCAATTGATGTGATAGCATCCATTAAAATCCGACCGCATGTATGTATGTATGTATGTGACACTATCTCATCCGATCCCGGAAACGGAGAAATGTCGCGTTTGTTTTGAATTGAAGGGAAAAAATCCCGGGATCCCGAGTTGTCCATTTGTCTGTCTGTCCGTCCGTCCGCACATAACAACTCAAAAACTACCCAACCGAATCGTTTGAAATTAAAAATATATAATTATTAGATTATTTTGTTGAATCACTTCAAATTTTGTGAAAATCGAATGCATAGTTCAATTACAGGGACAATCAAAAGGATTCCGATACATTGCGGTTAATGGGTAAAAAAGTTTCAAGTGCACTTTAATAGTCTTACACTCTTTCGATCATAATAAAGTTGATATGCATCGATGAAGTACATACTGTAATATACATTCTGTACAATCTGTGGTGCAAATAATATTTCTTGTTGATTTACAGAGCCATACAAAAGTATTCCATTGCATACTTATGTATTGAGACATTGTTTGGAATACATTTTAATAGTATTAAACTATTTAATACTAATAGCTAAACTATTTAATGCCCGTAATTAATAAACTATTAAACTATTTAATGTCCGTCTGTCTGTCTAAACCGACCAGCGTAGCGTGCGAAGGCAGCTAGTTGTAACATAATTCGTGTGAGGCGGTCTGTGAGACCATAAAATCGAAAGATGAATAAAAGACATAATTAACTATTTAACTGATCAATATTTAAAAAAAACTTTCAAAAAATGTCTGTTTTTTTCATGACTTTTACGGAATTTTTAATCTTTTTCGACCGGTTTTTTAAAACAGAGATTTTTGCTTAAGGCCCCACAATAGTCACAGAAAAAGACCCGGATGATAATGTAAATTCAATAGGAACGTTCTTTTCAAATATTTTGCTCAACTTTTAATATTTATTTATTTATTTATTTATTTTGCAGAGGATAGCTGAGGACGATTTACCACAGGCCTAGTTTTTACTTTTTCGATTTTGCTTATGTATATTTTTTATATTATGATAGTTTCAATTTCAGAACCGGTTTAAACCGGTTTTGAAATTTAAAGAAATTAAAAAAAAAAATCTGAAATCAAAATTGAAAAAGTAAAAACTAGTCCGCTTGTGCATCGTCTTCAGCTATCCTATGCATAAAAAAATCATGTAAAAATATTAGAATTTGACCGAGATATTCGAAAAGAATGCTCCTATAGACTTTACATTATCATCCGGGTCTTTTTCTGTGACTACTGTTGCGCCTTAATAGAATCAGTAAAATGTTCGGATTAACTAATGCAAAATCTACAATAAAAATTTAATGGTGAGAATAATAAATCATGATTGGTAAAAATACGTTGCCCGTATTATGCACAGGCAAATCAGGGGAGCAGTTAACTCATAGGATGATATTTTTTTACTGAACTTTTTGTAGAGGATTGTTATAATTAACATTCACCTGCTTAAAAAGTCTCTAGTGTTAGTACTAACGTTCCAAACGAAACAAAATTTCGGTAGTGTTTATAGTTAAACTGAAAATTTCAAGTTATGCTATGAAAATTGAAAAAAGTAGAGGTCTGTGAGACTGGTAACATCAGTTAAAGGTTTAACCCTTTCGGGTCTGGTAACATTTTTTTTCAACAAACTTTTGTTACTGTTTTTGCATGTAGTAATGTTAGTATGCGCCTGTGCATTTACTGTATGATTTCCAATAACGCCAACTTATACGGCCCTTGGGGCGCAAGCCCAGCCAATCTGATCGCTGCGTCTACACTATTTCCAATGATTTATTTCATTATTTATTTAATCGCAGAAATAAAATTTGGTTTTATTGAAAATAAAACCAAAATAATTGTCCAAAATAATTTTGTTTAGAAAATAATAAGGATATCAACTAGAAATACATGAGAATTGAAAATGTCTTCAGCAGATGTACAATTAAACTTCTCTCAAAGACAGATTTTCTGCATACTTTGCGTCAGATATGCATTATAATTTATTTCAATTTACATATTATTTAATAATCTGCAATTCTATATTTTGAAGTTATAGCTATTTATTTAAAAGTTAACAATTTTTATACTATTTATAATAAATATTAATGAATTTATAAGGAAGAACTTAATATAATTTAATTTAATTTAAATAATTTTATATTTTGCTACAAAAAACCATAATTTGACTTCAAATTTGACTTCGAATTATGCTCCCCTTATCCTTCTCTACACACACGCGATAAGAAATAAAAGTTGCATGTTATTCTACTGAAAATTTTTTAAGCCCACCCAATATTTTACAAAAGTTGGCGCTTCTGATAATTTTATCAAGATTTAGAGATTTAGTAATAGTTATAATAACAATTAATATTTGCGAAATTCTCGTTGCACCATTTGTGATTCTTTTATTTTAAACATATAGTACTTCATTCTTTAAATTTAAAATGAATGTTACTTTCCTGAAAGAAGCATGTGGTAATAAAGCGCAAAAAGTATTAGAAAGTTGTAATATCAGTTAAGTCTTGTTGTAATATAATATTTTCTAAATACCTCCAAAAACTCTTTCTTAGCCTGTTGTCATATGAATAATAATTGTATAGTATGAAAAACAACAACATTCGTTACCTTTAAGACAATGAAATATTCGTTAAACTCTAATTAATCTATTTCGATAGCTACTGTTAATGTTATTAACGCATACTTGCCAACCTCCCGCTTTTTTAGGTGCGTTCGTAATCATGTAAATACGTAGCACCTATAGTTTTCGTTCAGTCCTTTCGTCCGCATATAACAACGCAAAAACTACCCAACCGAATCATTTGAAATTTAAAATATATAATTATTACATAATTTTGTGGAGTCAATTCAAATTTTATGAGAATCGGATGCATAGATCAATTACATCTCAATCAAAAGTACAGTCGACTCTCTTTAATTCGAAATCGGATAATTCGAATCTTCGCTTAGGTCGAACTAAACATGGAGTCCTGAAATTTTCACTGTCAAAATAACGTTAAAATTTTTCATTAATTCGAACTAAATTTCTCTTGACTTCGTTTAATTCGAACTAACAAGAATTCCGATTTTTCATTTTTTTTTCTTTCTCATGCATTTCAGATCATTTGAATAACTTTCTTTCTTTGATTTATGGGAAAATTGTTCCGAACGTGTATAAATATATTCCAATGCATTTGATATCTTCTTCTTAGTGCCCCGTCTGTCCATCATGATGCTTTAAATTTTTCTTCCATTGTGCTTGTTTCTAATCTTTTAATTAGTTTAAATATTTGTACATTCTAATTTAATATTAAGTCATATTCTAATGATAACAGACGAAATAAATAAATTTTTTTTTTGTAATATTAACATATTAAACATGTTTTAATTCCATTTTTTCCATAATTCGAACATTTCTTGAGGTCCCGACGAGTTCGAATTAACGCGAGCCGACTCTATTTCGTTACAATACCGATCTATGTTTCAGGGAAAAAGTTTCAAATGCGTTTTAATCGTTTGAAATTTAAAATACATAATTATTACATAATTTTGTCGAGCCATTTCAAATTTTATGAAAATCGGATGCATAGACCAATTGCAGGGACAATCAAAAGTATTCCGTTACATTACGGTGAATGGGGAAAATGTTTCAAAAGCATTTTAATGGTGTTACACTCATTCTAACATAATAAAATTGATATACATCTATAAAGTACATATTATAATAAACATTTTGCATAATCTATTGTGCAAAGAACATTTTATATTGATTTACAAGGCCGCACAAAAGTATTCCATTATATAATGAGTATAGGGAGAACATTGTTTGCTGCGCATTTTAATTGGTAATTAACTATTTACAATTTTATGAGACTGATACATGAGAGTGATATTTTTAAAACTTCGTTATCATATGAATGCACCTCATTTGCTATGCTTCACGTGCAATTTCCAACTTATTTTTTTAAAGGAAAATATTTACTAGCAACCAGAAAATTTATCAAAATATTAGATTAATATTAGAATAATAATATTAGAATATTATTATTCTAATATTATTAGAATATTATTATTATAGATAATATAAGAATAGATTAATTATTCTCTGTTTGTCAGGTTTATCTATTTGATTATTTGTCTATAAGTCTTATTTACTTACATATTTATGACTATTATTATTATTATTATTATTATTATTATTACTTGTTGGAGAAAAAACATGTTACTTCTTGAGGATTTAATAGAGGAGTATGATGCTCTTAAGATATTTACTGTTGCTTATTAAAGACTATTTTGATATTTTTATGCTCAATTAAAGGTAAGTTTGTAATAATAATGAAGTATAAAAGAACTTAAAAGCTTAAGTTTGTTATAAAAAAGTACATTTTCTAATTTATTGTTATCAAGAACTATTCTCAGAATGCAGTATTTTTATGATGATGTTCCTACTACTAGACATTTGAGCTAGAAAACTAAGTTAACATTTATGTTTTTTTCTTTATTTGTTAGAATTTATGGTGGCAGTGAGCTTTAGTTCCCGTACTCTTATAATTTATTTAAATTCAGTAAGAAAGATGGAACTGTACAAAGCTGTTGCTAGAGTTTTGACTGATAAATATAATTAATTTTTTCAGTAAATTTTGTGATTTTAAGTATGAAATTACCTATAATTAAAATTTTTGAATCTGTTTATGATTTATAAAATAATAGAATTAAAAATGTTGATCCCAATTTAAGGTATAACTATGATATTTGCAATTTCTATTTTTATTATATAAAATTTCTGGTTAAAGTTAACAGCAAAAGACAGTTGCAATTTCCACTATAATTAAGGGAGGATAATAATTCTGTGTGAGGCAATCAAAATGTAAACATATCCAGTAGACAAAGCCCTCAAGATTGCGAAAGCGCGAACTCGTGAATTTTACCTTAAAAGTCTATGATCGAAATTTTGTTGAATCCCCATTAAAGATACAAGACTCTTATGAAGAATTTAAATACCCTGACACTCGAAAATTAGAACCTACTTTCTCTGGACCATACAAAATTATAAATAAACTTTCTGATATAACTTATGAAATAGATAAATTTAATTATGAGACAGGACAGAATTCAGTTATTGTGCATGTTTCTAAATTATGACTATTTTTCACCCGAAGATTTTAAATTGTTTCATGAGCAACCGAAAAAACAAACAAAACCTCTGATACAATCACAATCACTAGATCAAACTAAAGTCAAGTCAATAGATTAAATTTTAATTCTTATTCTTTAAATATTTTTCCACCATAATCTTCAACATTAACAGGTATGTTCTTGGTGCGCAACAAGAATATTACTTGTTTATGGGAGTTTTTGGGGTTAAATTGGGCTCCTTATGCAGGCATAAGTTGTACACTTTGATTGTAAAAACTTTCAAATTGATGTTGATAAATTAATTTTAAGTGTATTTAATTCTAACTATATTTACTCATTTATTTGACATTAGTATTATTCTATTTACTCAACAGATGTGATAACAGTTATAAAATTTGATGATTTTACTCAAACCTATAACTTAATATATGATTTTCAGTGATTGTGAAAACTACAGATATTAAAATTTTTCAAAAAGCAAATTAATTTTATTTCCATTTCTCAATTAAGGATGACGCCTTTTATTCCTATTTGTTTTATTATTAAAGTTTATAAACCACGTGTAGATTAAACATTACTCTACATTTGGCACTTGAAAACTTATAACCAAATTTGACAATTTTGTAAAAGAGTATCAGAGAGGAATTATTTTAAGAAAATACTGGTTGAGATTCCATTTTCTAAATAGTTGGACTTAATTTTATTAGGATTTTGGAATTATTATTATTATTATTTTATGTATACTTTCGGCTAGCAAAAAATACTTTCTTATGCTATTAGAAGATAAGAAAATTATTTAGTTGCTATGTCATTATTTTCATCCTCAACCAATATTTTTCCTGTCAGTAATAAACAAACTGTGATATTTTCTTTTGATTATACTTTTGTTTTATTATTTATTATTTTGTTATAATTATCATTATGATTTCTACAATGAAGTTTAGTATTAATCATGCTCTTATTGAGAAGTATTAGGCTATGGAGAATTATTATTATTATTGCTATAAATTTTGAGTCTTATTATACTACTTATTATTATTGTTGCTATTATTATTTAAAATTTTCTATATTACTTATTATTGGTGTTGAGACTATTTATAATTAAAAAATTTAATAAATAAAAGATTTGATTATTAAAGATGTTGGATCCAACATAACATTAAAACCAAAGATTAAACTAGATTTGAAGATCTTTAATTAAAAAGACTGTATTCAGTGAGCATTGGAAAAGACTCTTTTATACACTATTGAAAGACTTTTTTTCATTTTAAGGACTTTATTTAAAATAAACTATGCATTAAGTTATTGTAATTATTTAAACTTCCATGAGAAAGAGTTTTTATTGTTTTTATTACATTTTTTATCTCTTGCTTATTAATATTTATAACTTATTTACTGTTATTGTATGTATTATCTCCTACGCTCTTACAAATGGTAAGTGATATTGTAACATTATTGTATTTCTTTCAGGGAAATGCTCCTACCTAATCTTAATTCGATTTAATTTGCTCTTAACTATTTTTTTTAATCGCTAATATTTTTTATATTGCATCAGTTTTCTTTTTCTTCCATCTCTTAGCTACCTGGGTTTGACAGTTTTATTCCAAAATTTAATTTTTCTAAGTTATTAGATTTCTGTTGTCTGAACTTGTAGTTTTATTTAACTATCAATTTCATACAAAGTTTTGGGGAGGGGGAATAATATTACAAATTTTAATTTTTTTTTTGTCGCAAAAATTAACCTTTATACTATATTAATTTCCTTATAACAATATTCCGTTCTTAGTCCATTCAACTTATTAAATTAAAATCTTGTTTCTAGATCTAATCTATTAATCTTTATGGAAACGATATAAATTCTTAATTCGCCTTAAAAGACATTTATTCCAATACGCGTAAATTTAAAGATGCCTCTAAATTAAAAATATTCTAAATTAAACTTTATTTCTTAATACTCCAAATAAAACTCATTTTTTCTATGTTTTTATCAACCCTTTTTAAGAAAGTCTTTTTAAATTTATTCCAAAACCACACCTTTCAAAAAATATCATTATTTTTATTTATTTATTTATTTTTCCTCCTTCAACATTTGATATTTGTGCATCAATAAATTCATTTCTTTTCTTTTTCTCTTAAAATTAATCGTTTGCAAAAATATCGTCTGTGGAATAATAATCTCGACTCTGGACATGAGTTATGTTTACATGGAAAAATGATGGCTAGAGAGTAGCGAATTTTTTAGAACTTTCTTTTTAGATTTAAGAAAGGCAACCTCGAGGTGAGCAGAAAGATTCTTAATTTTTCTTCGATGAATAAGGCTCGCTGAAATAATGATGGAATATTCTTTTTGATGTTTCGGTTAAAGACAGTTTGCAAAGGGAGCCTTTTCCTCTCTCATGACTACAGTTTAATACATTAACTTGCAGTAGCCAATGAGTAATTTACTTAATGACATTTTAAACACATGAATCGTATTTAATGTCATTGAATGTGACATTCACGATCATCAATTATAGGCATTTAATCTTATACTTTGGCGATAATATTTTGGTCGACGGGATAACTTAGTAGTACAAAAAAAAAAAAAAAAAAAAAAAAAAAAAAAAAAAAAAACTAGTCAGGTGTGGCAATCCCAAAACTTCTACTATTTTATGCATGTTAATGCTCCCTGAAAAAGAGAGCATAGCAGCACCACCGGTTAGGCGGTTAAAATCAAAATTCAGTCAACAACAGTTTGTCGACTTATAACTAGATCCCAAATTTCATGAAAATCTGTGCATTAGTTTATGAGATAAAACTATTGCAAAATCTAAAAAAAAAAAAAAAAAAAAAAAAAAAAAAAAAAAAAAAAAAAAAAATGCATAACAGCGCCACATGTTGGGTGATGTACCAAAAACTAATCAAAATCAGTTTTTTATCAGACATTAGCTGAATCTGAAATTTGATGAAAATATATGCATTAGTTCTAGAGATACATTTACTGCGAAAGCATGAAAAATGCAGCATAGCAGCACCATCTGTTGGGCGATTTACACCAAGAACTAAACAACACTAATTCATATCAGGGACTAACACAATCTGAAGTTTTAGAAAATTTCGTGCATTAGTTCTTGAGATAGAGCTATTGCAATAATGACAAATAAAGCTAGACCTGATGCGCAACCTGGTGTTAAGCGATTGGCACAAAAATGTAATCAGCACCATGTTATATCAAGTACTAACTACAGCTAAATTTTTATGAAAATCCATGTATTTGTTCTTGTGATATGGCTATTGTAGAAATTGTAAATAATGCAGCATAGCTGCGCCACCTTTCGAGCGATATACACCAAAAACTAATCAGATAAGGTCTAACAAAATCTCAAATTTTGTGAAATTCTGTACATTAGTTCTTGAGATAGAGCACCCACAAAATTTTTGTCACATGCAGACAGACTCACAAACAGACATTTTGTAAAAACATGTTTTTCGGATTCTCTGACCTTTAAAACGAGTAAATCCGTCGAAAACAGGAATTCGAAAATTTTCACGAATGCAAAACTTTCTTCTTGTAAAGATAGAAAAAAATAAACATATTTAGTTTTTATGAGAAAAAAGATTAAATGTTCACATATTTTACCTGAAGAGGTTAGACCATTTTGTAGGTATAGAATTATTTAATCTCCTTCCATCAAAGCCAACCTTATTTTTCAAGAACAAAAAGAAAAAAAAAAAAAAAAAAAAAAAGTTTTTTTTTTTTGCTTGTTTATTTTTTTTCTGCAAATGAAAGGGAAAATATGCATTGTACGCAGATAAATGTGCATTGTAAGACCTTATGAGAAATTTGTAATAATTTAATAATTTCTACTTATAGTTTTATCGAACTGCTTGTACTTAAGATTAAATGCTGATTAAGGGGGCTATTTCAGTTCCGTAAAAAGACCCTTTCGCTAATGTTATTCCTGTAGAAGAAGTTTATAATGACATCTCTGTTGCATTTCTATATTTTCAAATAACTTTTTTTTTTTTTTTTTTTTTTTTTTCTTTTGGATAATTGAGATTTATCTTTAGTAAGACCGTTCTTTACTTTTTCGATTCTGATTGTAGAGTTTTTTTTTTTTTTTTTTTTTTTTTTTTTTTGAAGATGTTTTCCTTTTCCAAACTGGTTTCGAAAGTGAAAGTATCCCCCTTAAAAATAATTTTAAACAAAATCGAAAAAGCAAAAAACGGCCTTTAGGCAGATCAATCTACGCTATCCAATTCAAATAAATAAATAAATAAAATACTAAAATGTAACCGAGATCTTTCTATATATTTCTTCCCTAAGAGAAGCATTAGCGAACAGGTCTCTTCGCTGCACTGAAGTAGCCTCTTAACTAGACAAAAGATGCCGGATTTATACCGACACGAGCATGGCTGTTTGCTGGTCATATTCTACTCTGATCAGCGGTCGTAGTATATTTAACTCTTTTCTGTAAATTATGACCGTCGCAGCCTTAATCGTCCAATTTATCAACATTTATTAGGAATTTTTATCTTAAGAGCCATTTTTTTTTTTTTTTTTTTTTTTTTTAAATCAGACAAAGTGTGGTGGTTGTATTTTTTGATTTGCTTGATTTTTTTATGTTAAGTTAAATCACATTTAATAAATAATGTGTAATTTTGCAGCCCTGGAAATTTTTCCTCTTTCCTATAGAAAATGTGAAAGTTCAAAGCGAATCCTACGTTTTACGAAACGTGAAACGCTAGTATGTTTGGAGTGCTATATCTCTGGCAAGCAACAACAATCCAAAATTCTTTTCACATAAACTACTAGTGTAACATTACCTGTTTATTTAAATTTATTTGTTTCCATGGGGCATTGTTATTTTAAATTGTTATGTTGCCACAAAATATAATCAAACTAATGTTTTTGTCCGTTTTCTGTACTTATTATCTTATTTAAGCAATAGTACCCCCAAACTTTTTCCATAGAAAATGAAAGTGTACTACTAGGACGAGTTAAATAATTCAGTACTCTACGGGGATATTGTTGTTGTTAACAGATATAATCGGTTAAATATTTAAATCGTCACCATTTAAATGTTATCTAATGTTAACATTATGTAATGTTATCTAAAAAAAGCGTCACAGTTGAATAAAACAAAATACATCATGCAGTAGTTGACCATATGGGACCGTTCAAGTATTACGTAAGCACTAAAGGGGGAGGAGGGGGTCCAGAGTCTTTATTTTTTCTGACAAAGGGAGGGGGGTCACGACAATTCTTACGTAAGCATTAAACAATGAAGCAACTGAAGCTCAAATTCAACAAGCAAAGAAAGTATGATGGGGAAAGAGCGTTCTACAGGCCGTTCGAAATTTGCCGTTTATTTTCGATTTTATCCTTTGCTTATCCATCGGCAGTAGCGTGACCCGCATCACCCACTCACCCTTTGTCTTCATTGTTGTCTGTTAAATTGTGTGCCAAGTCAAGTACATTGAAGACTAGAAAAACCATTGACTTTCTCATATACGTAGACGCCAAATCCCATTGTTATCTCGGCATGGTTTCGAATCCCACATCTTTGGCGAAAAGATGCTGTTTTTTGGCGGTGATCGCTTTATTGGCAACTTTCAGATTTCACAAAGAGAAAAGAAGAAGTGCGGTCCAATTCAAGACAAACATAGCAATATGAGTTTCGGCGGGAGAAAAACCGGTTTGGCGTGCTAAATCTGCCCTCCGTCACGTGACGGAAAGCACACATGTCGGCCTACGAAAAGAAAAGGTTGCTATTTTGGAGTCTAAGTATCTTAAGGTCATTGAGAAAAACACAGGAACCGGTGTATAGCAGCTCGGCTAGCCAATGAACTGATGTGCATTCTTCAAGCCCTCAATGGTGATGAAGACGTTGAGTGGCTGGAGAAAGAAGAAATGGAAGAACAAGGACCGGAAACTTGCAATACCCCAGGCCACTGTTCCCGTGAAAACTTTATAATAGACAATTTTGAAACATGGGTTCAAGGATCCTGGACATCAGATTAAAATATGAACACCAAATTGAACTCCAACATTTATATAATTCATGTCAAAAAATTTTGTTATGATGCCTAAGTAAGTTAAGACTTCTTGTATATCTTGTTTTATTGTTCAATGTGATAAATAACAATATATTTAAACCATTTTTATTGTGTGGTTTATTTAATGCAATAAGCAACAATATATTAAAAACATTTTATATATTTTGATATCACAATCCCTATATCATATATATTATAAAGCAGAAGTTCTGAAACTTCCAAACGAGTGTTTTCAAAAACTACCCGATGGATTTTTTTGCCGATTGTATCATTCGATAGGAAATATTTTTCCGAAGGTTTAAAATTCAAATTTACAGGGATAACTCTGATTTTTCGTAGTAAATTTCGTATTTTTCGGTTATTTTTGACAAAAGGGTTGCCAGTAGCTGTTTTTGGCGAAAATTATAATTGCTAAAAGAATTAAAATGGCTATATCTATTAAAAATATTACAAATATCTTGCAAATAATAGCAGAAAATAACTACTGACAATATTAATAATAAAAAAGAAAGACCGCTTAAATGAGGCGTAATATTATAAAAATATATTTATCTTGAAAATGAAAAAAATATTTGTAATGCTTAAAAAATAAATTAACGCGAAATATAACAATTGGTTCAACTTTTGGCGACTTATCCCTGGTGTTAGAATAAAAACATGTATTTCAGAAATTGATTAAATGAATTTTGAATAATAGTTATTTCCCTTTTTATTATTTTCTTTCTCTTTTTTTATCGAATTTCCGTATAATATAACTTACAGCAGAAAAAAGCAGATCTGATTGTAAAAGACACTGTAAGTTGTGAGTTACTATTCGTTTCTATACCATTTTCATCTTTTATTTCTACTATTATACTCTACTACTATTATTTCTACTTTTATATATGCTCTGCTAATTTGTTTTTCGTTATTTAAATGAAAATTTATGCTAATCTATATAATCTGGCTAATAGTTTGGCGATTTGTATAATTTGGCGAAATTGGTCCGGTATAACCAAGTAGCACTGAAGAAAAAATTTTGCAATTCAAAGGAAATTTATGCAATTATGCGTTATTACTATAGATAAATTCAACATTTTGAAATAAAAAAATCCCGCTGAATAAAATTTACAAGTCTTTTTTAATTAACCACTTCCTCTTCAGTATTTCTTCAATCACTATTCCGCTATTCTCTTTCGCGCAGGCAAAAAAAATGTATTTTAAATATTTTATTAGATAAAACGTAAATAACATTTCTCTATTTTTTTTAAAATATTTTTTTTAATCTAATTCTACCATTATAAGTCTTACAGGGCAAAATAGCAGAATTACTTTTAAAAATGGTTTTATCTGTTAATTCTATGTTATTTGTTTATTTGGGTGTTTGAATTTACTTTTTTACCAAACAATGCGATTTTATGCCAAGAAGGCATAAGCCGGAGCGATGTTCGCAATATCTAAATTCTCTCACTCTCTTTTAAATGTGTGAGAGCATTTTTAGGATATTTTTTATGTTTAATTGTAACTATATAAATAGCAGTTATAGCAAAAAAAAAAAAAAAAAAAAAAAAAAAAAAAAAAAAAAAAAAATGCGTATAATGTTTAAATTTTAGTATAAATGTCTTCCTCATCCAAACTGTAAAATAATTTAATTGCAACTTTTTAAAGTTTTGGCGCAGATGTCATATACGCACCACATTCGCACGATTGCAACAAAATGGCGATTTTATGTCTCACATGGTAAACCGACTATGATTGTTTATTTATTAATAAACTATTTATTAACTTTCATTTTGTTTTTTAAAATAATATAAATCATTTTGTTCTATAGTTATTAATTAAACTTTTTTATTTATAATTTTTTTTTTCAAATAATAGAAAATAATTAAAAAATATTTATGAAATTGGTAATTAAAAACCAAGTTTTCTCCAAATTGGCGCCAGAAAAAAATTGCGCCAATGTGGTGCATACATGACATCTGTGTCAAAGTTTTTTCACTATACTTAAGTAGAGAATATGCAGTATAAATACCGATTAAAGTTTTTCCAAATACGGAAATTTTGTCAATTTAATAATTTTTATTAATAAATTTTTTTTTTCATTTTTCAAGAGGAAATTTTGCAATAATAAAGTAATTGCTGTAGTGAGAATTTTAATGTGTGGGTTTTTTCTTTCTTTTTTTTTTTTTTTTTTTTTTTTCGTTGGCAACTTTCTGTAACGAAAAATGTTTATTTTTTTTCCTGCCATTCTTTTGTAAGAGCTGGTTTTGTCAAAACCATGTTCAGGTGGTATTCAAATTTTTGAACCCTTCCCAATTATCACCCCCTTGGGCCGATTTTGCTCATTTGCAATTCCCACTGAGATATTAACCACCTCAATGTACTTGACGAGTTTGAAGATGATTCTTGCATAATTGTGCCTTTTATCACGCGGACAAAATTTAATATATGTATAAAGTTTTTAGTAGGGAGTAGCTTTAGGTTCCTGGCTTCACATAATGAAAAGCTGTGAAGAAATTTTTCAGAAGTTGTACCGTGGTAACGACTGTAATAATTTCTTCAGATAAGGGAAAACTTTAAATCCTGTTGCCGTAATGGCCTCATTTCGCTTCCAAATGTGCACTGTTAGTAATAAACTAAAATAGTTACTTCTAAATAGCAGGTTTTTGTCCAACGTTTAAGATAATTTAATATCACAATGGTGTCTAAATCGTTTTCAGCAATGAGCAAGGTGCTGCTGGAGGTCCAAATTATTTAAAATGCAAATTTAAATTCACCATTTCGTTTCATCCACGGTTGATTTTGAAATCAGTGTTGCCAAATGGGCTACTTTTTTTTTTTTTTTTTTTTTTTTTTTTTTTTTAAATTCAGATTCTTGACTGGCACTACTTATTTGAAATAGTAAAATGCGCAGTATTTAATGACATATTAATAAAGGCAAAAATAAACGGAATTTCACCGTTTCAAAATAGTGGTACTAATCAAGAAATCTGAATTTTAAATAAGTAGCCCACTGGCAACACTGTTTGAAATATTGACCAGCGCAGCGGGCATAGCCTGCTAGTGCCTATATAAATTTGTAGGATTAATAATGTTATTGATTGGTAACTTTTTATAAGTCAAGAAGTATTGATGTATAAACTGTCATAAAATCTTACATAAGCAAAGGGGGGGGGGGTCTAGCATTTGCTTATATTTTCTTACGAGGGGGGGAGGGGGTACAAAATGACTAAAAATATGCTTACATAATACTTGAACGGTCCCTATGTACAAAAACATGGAAAAGAAAAAGAAGTTGGGTTTCTTGATATTTTTAGAAAAAATGAGAAAATTTTCAAAGAAACAATGTCGATCTATTAGATCTATCTTCTTCCCTCTTAGAAAATAAAAAATCCTTTTTCTCTTTCCTCTTTCTATGTTTTTTCCCTGTGAGAAAATGGTATGTCCATTATTTCTTCTCCCTTCCAAAAGAGAACTAATTCATTTTCTGACAGGAAAAAAAATGTGATCATTGATTTTATTTATTTATTTATTTATTTTTGTCATTTTTTTTTTCTTAAAAATATCATGAGCTCCCACTTCTTTTCCTTTTCTATTTTTTTTTTGTACATATGTTCAACTACTGTATGATATATTTTGTATTATTCAACTGTGATGCATTTTTGGGATAGCACTGATTTAAATGTTACAGATTTTGAAAATTTTGAATATTTAACAGATTATATATGCTAATAATAACATCTCGGTGTAGTACTACATTATTTAGCTTGTCCAAGTAGTACACTTTCATATTTTATAAGAAAAAGTTTGGGGTACTATTGCTTAAATACTAAATGCGGAAAATAGACAAAAACTTCAATTTGATTGTACTTTGTGGCAACATATCAATGTAAAGTGACAATGCCCCATGAAAACAAATTGATTTTAATAAGCATGTAGAGTCATTTTAATAGTTTATGTCAAAAGAATTTGGGGTGTTGTTGCTTGCCAGATATATAGCACTCCAAACATACTGGCATTTCCTTTTTCATGAAAAGCGGCATCCACAACCTTGAACTTTGAGATTTTCTAAAGGGAAGAGGAAATTTTTTCAAAGCTTCAAAATACCACATTATTCTTTAAATATGATTTACTTCAATATAAAAAATATCAAGCGAATTAAAAAATACAACTATCAAAAATATCACTTTTTTGTCTGAATTTCAAAATAATGGCTCTTAAACATAGTTTTTTTCTCATAACTGGGTTAATTTCTATAAACAAAAACTACTGAATATAGTAAACATAACATTTTTTTACACGTGGTATTTTTTTAATCACCTTTACAGTTCTTTTTTTCACATTAACCTTTTACAGTTCTTTTTACTTTTTTAATAGTTTTATAAATACGAAAAATTGTTTACATGTGCCCCATTAAGCAGGTACTTGTGAACACGCTTGGGCCACACGTGAACACTGTGAAAAAATATCTTTTAATGTGCTTTATATTCTGTTATTTATTTGTCATTATAATAATTAGTTATTTTATATGTTAAATTCACTATAAAGAAAAACAATATGCATAAATTTCTCCAGTTTACTCAAAAACTGGAGAAATTTATGCATATTGTTTTCATATTGTATATTGCATATTGCATATTGCATATTGTATGCATGTTGGTGATATGTTCAAGCACAAGGTTATAAAATGAAAATAAGTAGATTGAACGGGGTATTAGATGATTGATTAAATATTCTTGCAATAAAATAAAAAATAAAGAGGTAAATTTGGATTAAAAAAAAAGCTTTTAAAGTTTGCTTTGGGATTTTTGTTTCGGGATTATTTTAGAGGGGTGGGGCATTTAATTAATAATTTTCAGATATCTTCCGAAATACGAAAGATTCTCACCCCTGTATTTGACTTAATTACTTATAAATTAATGGTAAAGAAGGGTTTTTTATTTTAGTAATTAAAAAAAAAAAACCCTCAATTATAGGACTTCCCTCACAAATTTAACTTCATTGGTTTTGAAAGGAGGGAAGCTTACAATCGGAATTTTATGATAGTTATCAGTTTAAAAATGTTACTTTCTTAAAATATTGCTAATATCTATCTCCATTCGAAGCATCATATACAGATGGAAAACCAACGATTAGAAATGCACAAATGATGCATGAAAAAGTAGCAAACAGCCGTTTCGGATCTACTATCGAAACTCTTCATCAGTGTAAAGACTCAGCGAGAGAGAAAAAGCAAAGCTGAGCCAATCAAGCTGAGATGGCTCAGATAATTTATTAATAACGGGTATTAAATAGTTTAATACCATTAAAATGCATACCAAACAATGTCTCAATATATAAGTATGCAAGGGAATACTTTTGTGTGGCCCTGTAAATCAATAAGAAATATTCTTTGCACAACAGATTGTACAAAATTTATTTATAGTATATATTTCATAGATGCATATGAACTTTATTATGTTCGAAAGAGTGTAAGACCATTAAATTGCACTTGAAACTTTTTTCCCCATTGACCGTAATGTTACTGAATTCTTTGGATTGTCCCTGCAATAGACCACTAGCATTGGGCGGAGCTTGCAATGTTTCCCACAAGCGTTGCGATATTTGATTGGCTTTTGGTGAAAGCTTGAGGGATAAATGAAGACGCTGATTAGCTATAATCCATCGTGACGTTCTTTGACGCCAGAAATGCTTGTGGTCCATTGAACTATGCATCGATTTTCATAAAATTTGAAATGACTCGACAAAATTATCTAATAACCATATATTTTAAGTTTCAAACTATTCGATTGAATAGTTTTTGAGTTGTTATATGAGGACAGACGGACGGACAGACAGACGAATGAGCAACTCGTGATCCCTTTTTCCCTTCAATTCAAAACAAACGCGACGTTTCTCCGTTACCGGGATCGGATGAGACACGTCAAATACAACTCAACCCTGCATTTCCATGGTAACTGGGTCAATACAAACCGAGAGAGTTTAGAGTGTGTTAGAGATGTACTATATACCATCAAAAAGGCTTTCAATATGAAATCAGATATCGTTCAAAGGCTGAATTCCTTGAACTGAGTGAAGTTTTAAAAGCGATCCGCAGTGTTTGGGATGAATTGTAACTCGATTAAATTAGTTTCAGGGTTGAATTTTTAGCTTCACGATGAAAAAATACATTTCATCTCTATCTTTTCTGAACTCTGTGGTTTGTTTTGACCCAATTTCTGGAGTTGTGACGTCACCACTGATGAACTCTATAGCGTCACATACATACAACATACATACGGTCGGATTTTAATAGTGTAGATTATCTGGAGCCAGTTTCAAGGAATTATCACTTTAGAAGAGATGTGTGTGCCGGCAAGGATTGAACCAGAGTATCCCGATTCAGCACGCTATAGATATGCACCAGACAGGCTTGGGTCAATTTTCATTCACGACACTTGGGTTCTGACCAGCATCTACCTTTTTCTGGATCGGGTCAGGCCTGACTTTATTTTTTCTAAAGCAGCCAGGACTGGACTTGGTCGCCATCTAGCCCGTATAAAAATCATTGTCCTGACGTGGCCTGGTTATAACAAAAATCGTTAAAATTTGGCCAGCACAAATGATTTATGAAAAGAGTGCAATATTTTAAATCGCCATTGTTATACAATTAAATTTTGAATTTTATTCTTTATAAAGAATAGTAAATTTTTAAGCTATAAAATTAAAATATAGTACAGTCGGCTGCAAAATTCTTCGAGCACTCTAATCCCTCTGGATTTTTTTCAAAACGAAAAAATATGCAAAAATTGGAACATGTATAAAATAAATTTTTTAACGTCGTTAAAAATATATATAAAATTCTACTGTTTGCGTTTATTTACACAATGGTACAAGCGAAAAACAACGTGAACAAAGCGAACCCAAGTTCCAAAAGAGCACAAATTCCACAAAATGTGTCTTTCCACTTCATTTCTTTACTTGATTTTTTTTAAACCTGCCCAGCCAAAGGGTAATATTGTAATGTTCTGTAATTTATTAAAAATATAAAAAAAAAGATTTTTTTCCCCAACCTGATGCGTTATTAGTATCGGATCTCTGATAATCTAACTTAATTTTTCAGAACTGGGTTTTATTTGTGAACTAATTTAAATATTGCAGTGAAACCTGCAGCTTAGTGTGTGAGCCGGCGGAAGTCAGGAGGTTAAAAGAAATTATATCTACCAACATTGGAGTATTTATATGGATTGGAAAGAAAGTCTTGTGTTGAAATTTAGGCATGACCTTGCGCAACAATCGGGTTGCACGTGGCGGATTAAAAATAAACAAGGCCGGCTTCTCGGAAAACAGGATGCTGGTAAATTTATCTACGTCAAAGAAATAAAAAACAGGTCGAGACTCTTATGTAACCAGTTTTCCTTGACACATGATTATTTTAGTTTGTTTGTTTTCTACGACCTATTTTAACGGAATTCTGGTGAAGCAGGAAGTTCTAGAAAGATCTTTCGAGGTCGAATGCGAGTATAAATACGGGTCTGCCTGGCCGAGCAAGCTATCATTTGCTTGAGCTCCTGCTGTTGTTCCTCATCTACAGTCATAATGTTCTTCTATTTAGTCAACGATCTGCTTTCTTTTCCGATTCTGGTAGTGTTGTCATCCGATGGCTTGCCCTTTGTCCGGGCAACGGATATTGCTCGAATATTTGAATACAAAAATTTACATCAGTATGCATCTGCACACGCCCATCTGAGGGTGAAAGATATCATTTATAAGAGAAAGGACTTGCCCCGTGGATCTCTGAAAATTCGAATTTTTTCAATTGGAGAGGCCGTGAAAATTTTGAGAGCATGCAAGAGGCGAGCAGCTGAATATTTGGTTTACACCTTTCAAAACCCAGAGGTGGCCAGGATCCTACCGCTCGAACCTATGAGAATTACGACGGAATACAAGAAAGCGATTCGAGTAAAAACAATGTCTGATGATTATTCAAATTCACAGACTTTCAGTCAATTTCTAAGCGACTTCAGACGCAAAACTTTTGATCTCTACGAGGACTTGGCTAATGAATATATATTAAAACGACGAGAATGTATGAAGAAAATTTTGTATGAAGAAAATTTAGAGAACTTGAGAATGTCAGGACCCCCGAGAAAAGTTTTGATACATTTCGGAGAAGAGGTTTATGAATACAGTTTGTGTTAAAAAAAAAAAAAAAAAAAAAAAAAAAAAAAAAAAAAAAATGGGTCGAACGAGGCATGTGTTATGGAAAGACTTTTATAGTCTTTATCCATACATGCCTCGTTCGGCCCATTTTTTTGGGTTAGATATAAATCCAATATTGGAAAACTTGAAAAGCAAAACTTGCATTTTTTCGAAAAAATAAATTACACATAATCATTGTTGGGGCCCATTTTTTTGGGGGGAAGGGGGTTAAATCCAATATTGTAAAATTTAAAATGATAGAAAGACTTGCCCATTTTTTTTGGGGGGGGGGGGGGTTAAATCCAATATTGTAAAATTTAAAAAAGCAAAACTTGCATTTTTTCGAAAAATAAATTACACATAATCATTGTTGGGCTTTTTTAATCATAATGTAAGGGAAATCTTTTGAGATGTATTTAAAAAACAGACCCCATTAACCATAATGTAAGGGAAAGCTTGTGTGCTGTATTTAAAAACAGTTTTTTTTTTCGCCATTGACTATAATGTAAGGGAAATCTTTTGAGCTGTATTTAAAAACTAGTTTTTTCGCCATTGACTATAATGTAAGGGGGGAAATTCAGTAAAAGCTATTGATGTATTTAAAAACAGTGACCATAATGTAAGGGAAATCTTTTCCTATAAAATATTAATGCATTTTAAAATTTACTTGTCGCAAGTTAGAACTTGTTAAATATTGAAATATTCGAGGTATCAAAAAAGATGATATCAAGTAAAGATTTTACAAGGAACTTGTAATGACCGTAATATATTTTCCAAAAATTCTAAAAATAAACTGAATGTTCTAGAAAATAATTATATAACTATTTTTCTCGTGATCAGATAAAAAAAAAAGGAATTGCATCATTTCCTTTCCGAGAATTTAATCTCATGGCCTCCGAAAATAAAATGTTCTAGAAAATAATTATATAACAATTTTCTCGTGATATGCATCTGTTTAAACAGATAAAAAAAGGAATTGCATCATTTCCTTTCCGCTTCCGAAAATAAAAAATGTTCTAAAAGTTTCTTTCAGAATTGGTTCTGATATTTTTTTTACACTTTGGCTTCCTGTTAACCGCGATAAAATAGCTACATCCTTTCTGATAATTCTATTTCAGTCCGATTGTTTTGACAAGTCTTTTATATAAAAAGGAGGTCGCGTTGTGACCAAAGCATCATTCTGCTCTTGTCAGAAAGCCTTGCTACCACTTTTTATCGACTAGTTGAAATTTTCTCTATCTGAGAACTTTGTCTTTGAACCATGAGCCTTTCAAACATTTGCATGGTCGTTGATTTCGACGGATTCCGCATCGGGGGAAAATTTTACTGCCGAGAACTTGGATTTGCCTCACTGACGAAAGGCGATAGCGGCACGTACACCTTCAGATTGAACCACCTGGGTAATCAAGCGACTTGGAAAGATTGGAAAATAATCAACTATTGTACAAACAACTTGCACGGTCTAACTCTTGAACCCCTGACTAACGAAAGACATCTTTTTGATTTCGAATTTTTTGAAACAATTGTAAAGGCCGAGTATGAGTGTCAAAAAACTGATGAAAAATATATAGTAGCCTATAAAGGTGGCCACATTGAAAGGGACGTGCTACAAGACCTAGGGATTCCATATGTGAATCTGGAAGATTTTGGATGCCCAAAATTTGATGCAATATCCCACCCACTGAAATACATTCTAGTAAACGGCTGTGGAATTCATAAAAGACTGCTTAATGATAAAATGCCACATTGTTCGAGAATTGAATGTATTGTTTTCGCCGATTGGATTCGAGATAAACTTTAAAAAAAAAGAGACTTGTTGATTTAAAAAAAAAAAGAAAAAACGGGTCGAACAGAAACATGTTTATAAGGTAAAAGACAATAGTCTTTTATCCATACATGTTTCTGTTCGGCCCGTTTTTTCGCGTCAGATAGGAAACCAATATTGGTTTATTTTTTTTTCTAAAAAAAAAAGAAACAAAGTTTATAAAGTGATGAAAAAATGAATCGTATTATCAGATATATTGGAATAATTTTTTTAAAAAAACTTGTTAAATTCTAAAGAAACATTTTTTTTTACGATCAAAATAAAAAAAAATTTCAAATCTTAAATTGCAATCTTTTAGCGCCAAAACACTACTTTTTTTCCCCCAGTACACTCACGATTCATTTTTTTCCCAAAAGACTAAAAGTTTTTACATTAAATTAATAATCAATAATTTGACCAAGATTTCAAAATCACTTCTTCGCGAAAAAGATCCTCGATAGGCATCTCTGGTGTACAAGAGGATTAGAAAAATCTTTTTATATGAACACCATTTCTTAAATATTTACACAACTTAATAAATTTGGTTCCACCCAAGTAAGAGATTAGCAGCTCACATAGCTATGAATGTATTCCAAAATATCTATCACAGAAAGTTCACAATAAGGCGGAAAATATTTTGTTATTTTTTTTCAAAAGTCACCAGATATCTATACTTATTCATTTTCAATTAATACAGAGTTGAAAGAAACATGTCTCACTGAAAAAAGTAAGACTTTCAAATTTATATTTATTTTTTTCGAAAATTTCCGAGTCGCGCCTTAATCGAATGGATCTGCTGCAATCGTTTCTGTCTCACCCGACCCCCCCCCCCATAATTGGATATCTTGGGTTAACCCTCAGAGCAAGTTTCATATTCATCGAACAATTAAAACGGGAGATATTAAAGTTTAAAAGTAACCCGAAAAGCATTTCATGGGGTGAAAACCGAAAAAAACGCGATAACTTCTTAAATAAAATAGATATCGAATCAGTTTAAAGTTTATATTACTTCTCAAAAAATGAGCTGCATGACAGATTTTTGGTAAAGTTAAAAATGGGGGGGCGAAAAAAAAAACAGGGAGAGAAAAAAAATCACAACTTTGTCAATTCTCAAGATATCAAATCCAACTAAATTTTTTATATAAATGTACTCAACATTATCTGGTATTTCAAAAAAGGCTGCCAAAAAGGTATTTTGAACAGAATTTAGTTTAAGATGATTTTGATAAAACTTGTTTCTACAAAAAAAAAACTAGTTGAATGTGCCAATCCCAAAACTTTCTTCTATCTCATACATACATTTTAATATTTATAAAAAAAAATAGTTACTCATTTCAATGCTTTAATAATTTTAATTCAATACCTTACCAACTTTGATTTTCATCTTAAATTTCTGCTTCAATCAATCAATCGGAGTAAAAAACGAATTTCCGTCTCTGCACGAGCCGATGGACAATAGAATGATAAGCAGATTTTTTTTTCAAATTCAGGGAGGAGCTATAGTCATACACAAAAAATTTGGTTCAATTCGATGCATAACTTCATATACTTTTGGTCGGTGGAAAATGGCACAAAAATCGCGATTGCAGCGCCCCCTTCCGGCGGAATATTTCAAAACTTTTTGGCTGTGGCAAGCAGGTCATGCTTGCCACAGCCAAAAACATTCACAAAAATTTGGTTCAATTCTATGCATAACTTTATACACTTTTTGATGGTAGAATGGCGACATACAGACAGACATTTTGGAAAAACATGTTTTTAGAATCTCTGACCCCGTCCATCGAAAACCGGAAATCGAAAGCGGCCGAATCAAGTTATTTAACTGGATGTATCACTGGATGTAAAAAAAAAAGAAACAAAGTTTATAAAGTGATGAAAAAATGAATCGTGTTGTCAGATATATTGGAATAATTAAAAAAAAAAACTTGTTAAATTCTAAAGAAACATTTTTTTTACGATCAAAATAAAAAAAAAATTGCAATCTTTTAGCGCCAAAACACTTTTTTCCCCAATACACTCACGATTCATTTTTTTTCAAAAGACTAAAAGTTTTTACATTAAATTAATAATCAATAATTTGACCAAGATTTCAAAATCACTTCTTCGTGAAAAAGATCCTCGATAGGCACCTCTGGTGTACACAAGAGGATTAGAAAAATCTTTTTATATGAACACCATTTCTTGTAACCCGAACTTCTTAAATAAAATAGATATCGAATCAGTTTAAAGTTTATATTACTTTTCAAAAATGAGCTGCATGACAGATTTTTGGTAAAGTTAAAAATGGGGGGGGCGAAAAAAAAAACACAACTTTGTCAATTCTCAAGATATCAAATCCAACTAAATTTTTTATATAAATGTTCTCAACATTATCTGAAACTTTTGTATATATAGGTTTTTTGACAGAATCAACTTTTACCGACGAAAAGAAAAAAGAAAAAAATTCATAACTTACTCAATTCTTAAGGGTGTTCTTAAAATCAAAAAGGGTAACTTTGTGACACATGCATTAATTTATTTTTGTTTAGAAATGCATAAAAATAGCAGGTGTTGTTATTCAGAAACTCTTTAATTGCACTCATTCTTTTGTTTTTTTTTTAAAAAAAACACAATAGATTTTTCATAACAAGCCTTCAAAGTTGACACTTTTGAGCATATTTCCCGACGAAAGCAGAAAAACCGGTCGAAAAGGAGGAGAAAAACGGGTGATTGCGTCATCGAAATAGCTTATAACTCGATAAGTAATTTAATTATCATAAAATGGAAAAATAAGTTCAATTCGAAATCGCTTTCATAGTCAGGCATTAAAATTTTATAACTTTTTGTTGAAAAATGAATTTGTAAATGTGTCAAAACGTTTTTCGCTTGTTGAGCGGATCAGTTGAGAACACCCTTAAGTAATCAAATATAATTACATTTATTTTACATCTTCTCAATAATATCTACAATTTTTATATTAACAAGTTTATCATAGGACTAATTTTTCTAGCAAAAATAAATTAAACAAAAAATAGGAGTTGGAGAAAAAAAAAACTCAAATCCAAACTGCTTATTTTCAGACTCATTTTTAAATTCAATTTTGTTCGCATCCAAATGACAAATTCTCTTATTTAGCAACTATGGCGAATTGGTCGAGTTTTCAATAAAGTCAGAATATATTTTAAAAAAGGCAGCCAAAAAAGGTATTTTGAACAGAAATTTCTGACTTTATGGTGATTGAAAGATTGAGAAAATATAACAAATTGCGTTTTTTCAGACTCATTTTTAAATTCATTTTTTGCACTCAAACGCATCTAGGGTCGACTTATTTAGACTCTGCATTAGTTCTTGAGATATAGCTATCGCAAAAATCGTGCAAAATGTAGCATAGCAGCGCCACCTGCTGGCCAATTTACACCAAAACTTAATCAGCGTCTATTTATATCAAGGGGTCACAGAATCTGAAGTTTGGTGAAATTCTGTGCATTAGTTCTTGAGATATAGCTATCGCAAAAATCGTGCAAAATGTAGCATAGCAGCGCCACCTGCTGGCCAATTTACACCAAAACTTAATCAGCGTCTATTTATATCAAGGGGTCACAGAATCTGAAGTTTGGTGAAATTCTGTGCATTAGTTCTTGAGATATAGCTATCGCAAAAATCGTGCAAAATGTAGCATAGCAGCGCCACCTGCTGGCCAATTTACACCAAAACTTAATCAGCGTCTATTTATATCAAGGGGTCACAGAATCTGAAGTTTGGTGAAATTCTGTGCATTAGTTCTTGAGATATAGCTATCGCAAAAATCGTGCAAAATCTAGCATAGCAGCGCCACCTGCAGGCCAATTTTCACCAAAAACCAATAGGCACTAATCCATATCAAGGTCTAACTGAATATAAAATTTTATTAAATTTCAAGCATTAGTTCTTGAGATAGAGCGCCCACAAATTTTTTGTCACATACAGACAGACGTATAAATCCGTCGAAAACCGGAAGTCGAAAATTTTCATGAATCCAATACTTTCTTCTTGTAAAGATAGAAGAAAGTAAAAAGGCTGCTAAAAAAGGTATTTTGAACAGAATTTAGCTTAAGATGATTTTGATAAAACTCGTTTCTACAAAAAAAATTAGATTAAATTAATGCAAGTTGCTCATTTTTATTATAAAATGTAACATTATTGTGTGTCATTATTATATAAAAATAGAATCAATGCATGAATAAAACAAAAAAAAATCTTTTCCTGCTCGCTCATGTTGAACGAAAACCAACTTTTCTAAAAAAGAGTCACAGTTAAATGACCTTGAGTTGAGTTTTAGTTTGGCAATTATTTTTAGCAAAAAAACGATGATGTAAAAATATTCCTTTTACGCAGTTGGATGACCTTGAACTCAGTTCAAGTTAGATGATTCAGTTCTAGTTAAATATTTCAGTTTAGGTTTGAAATTTGATGTCATCCTAGCATATAAATACAGCCACCGATTTTGTGCGAATTAGTTTGGATTCGGCGCCGAAACCAGTGGCTACTAAACCTGCAGATGGTGTTTCAATAAGTTTTGGGGTAAGTCAATTCAATTAATTAATTATTTCATTTAACAAATAAAAAATAATGTGACTCTGTTGTATTGAAAATAATGTTTTATTAATATTTTACTTTGTAATTGTCTCAGAAACGTATAGTTTTTTTAAACACGTATAAAATTTTGTAAATTTAATAATAAAAATGTCAATAGTGGGGAGGGCCAATACCCCCTGGTCGATTGTTAAAAATTTGTCACATAATTTCGCGTGCCTAATAGATGTCAATGATAGACCCACCCATGGGATGACCTTGAAAATTTTAACTTTTATATCTCTGGCCCTAATTATCCGAAGCGGTTCAAATTTTGTACGCAGTACTATGTTTAATCAAAGTTTGCCCCCCCATGGTGTAGTATTAAAAATCGCGTTTGCTCATAGTTTATGATCCAATCGACTTGATTTTTTTTACATTTGTTGAGAATTGTACGCAACAAAACTATTGATGTGGGCCCGATAAAATTTTGTCGCTTGATTTCAAGCCTGGAAAATGGAACCCTTGAATGACATTGGGATGACCTTGAAATTAAAAACTTTTATATCTTTGACTGTAATTGTATGGCGCTTAGAGACTTTTTAAAGCCATGGCACACTCTCTGTGTAAGGGTAGCCCGCGGCATCACAAAAAGGCACCGTGTCATTCACCTTCACGCTCAATCCTCTTTTTGGAATAGGCGTCATGTTGCTTAACAACAGAGGATTTCTAAAACACCCCATAAAAGAGGATACATCTCAAAGTTTTCGGTCAATTTGAAAAAAAACTTTGGTGAATCAGAAGGTGTACTTTCGAGATTTCATTAGATTAGGACTGAAAATAAGCAGAGAGTGTGTAAGGCACATGAGATTCGAATATATATGAATGTAAAAAAAAAAAAAAAAAAAAAAAAAAAATTTTTTTTTTTTTTTTTTTTTTTTTTTTTTTTTTGTCATGTTGTAAGAGGATAAAGCTTGTTGCTTCACTCGTAGTCTTTACATTCTCCGCTTGTTGAAACAAAGTATCTTTTCATCGCAAAATGTCTAACAATTTGCTATTTAAAGCAGTTTTTTTGCGTGGAGAAATTGATGAGTATAAAAAGAGAATTTATAGCAAAGAGGATGTAATAAGAACAGATTGTTTTCTTGAAAATGTATTTTCTTTTCTACTGAATCATTATGAAAATTTTCATGCAGACAGTCAGATGAATGAAAAAGAAACTAATCTCATTGAAAAAACTTGCGAAATTCTTAGTGTATTTCTCGACAAGTATGGTAATGTAATAAAAAATCTATGCGATGAAATAAAAAATATTGATGAAGATAATATAGATATGTAAGAAGTCGTCTTACAAATGTAGAAGAGAAGAAAGAAGTGATACCTTATCTTAGTAAATATCTCGGGGTTGCATTCTTCTTTATAAACTTTTTATTACTTGAAAAGACGACACTTACAAATATAACACTAACGTACACACATTATATACAAATAAAGCTTTTACATAATACTGGCGCACGCCACCATCACAAGATAAAATCACAATTCACAACCAACATTCCAATATCACTAAGAAAAAGAACATTTTTTAATAGAACTAGTGTTGCCAGATTTCTTTTAAACGAGAAATATTACAACTACATTTTTTTTTAATTTAGCAAAACTCAGGTCACGTGACGCGTGAGTCTATTTTTTTTCTTTTATTCCTTTGGAAAGCGCGTGTTACATCCTCCCCCTCTGTTTCCGATCTACGTCTCGGTGAGGAAACAGGATGCTTTTTTGGTCTTCCTCTTTTTCTCAAGGGTGCAACTGGAATAGTTTCAGATTCTTGGAAAGGCAACAAGGCAGAAACGTGGTAAGATCCAATTCGTTCAGTAGGATTTTCTAGACTAGCAATGTCATATGTCACTAGTGACTTTTGAGTCAAAATTATGTATGGGCCATCTCTCTTAGGCATTAATTTTGATGTTTTATTTCTACCTGCATTGCTAACTGGGTGTAGGTTAATCCATACTTTTTCACCAGGCTTGAAATATAATCGTCTATGATTTTTATTGTAATACCTCTTCCGCTGGCCTTGTTTCATTTCAACAGGCTCTTTCACATCTTTCGAAATATTTGCAAAATGTTTAAGATATGGGGTCTGCGCTCCCCCTGGTTGAAAACATTTTTCATACTTTTTCGGGTTATCTTTAAGTTTCTTCCTTTCAGTGGAATTTAAATTTTTGTTTTCATCTTTACGTAAAGCACACGGACTGATGTCAACCGCATCAGCAGACATTCTTATTTCTTCTTCGTGTACATCTACAAAATAGAACTTTTTCTGAGGTTTATCACTAAAATGCCATCTTTTATTAGCTATGTCTAACACTATGTTAGCTTTGTGCAGGAAGTCCATTCCTAAAAGTGTTCTACTACCTTTGGCATTTGGTAATACAATAAACTCTGTTTTGAAAACTCGGCCTTCAATCTTTACACGCACAGTGGCAGAAAGAGTTTTTCTAGCCATCGTAGTTCCATCAGCTAATGTTACTTCATGAGTATGAGGTTTCATTGCAACACCAGATTTCAAAAATAATTTATACATACGTTCTCCTGCAATAGAACGATTCGCTCCTGTATCTGCACAGACTAATACCTTCTTATTGCAGATCGTAATAGGTACATTTAGAGCTGAAACTGTTGATGTATTTAAACTATACAGCTTAAGACGTTGAGCTTGCACTGTTTGCTTCTTAACCATAGGGGAACAATCTGGGCATTTCTTCTTTATAAATCCCACTTTGCCACAACCATAGCAGAATATCTCGGATTCTAAGCGACGATTATCAAACGTGGGGGA
Organism: Maratus speculifer; assembly: GCA_964019185.1. NCBI lineage: Eukaryota > Metazoa > Arthropoda > Arachnida > Araneae > Salticidae > Maratus > Maratus speculifer. Next base: position 102,853,681 of record OZ025303.1, read on the forward strand.
AGATCTGTCTTCTTTTGGAGGCTTACTCTGCTTCCATGTATTTTCTCGACGAGAATAATCTTTTTTCTTCTGGGGTACAACCGGGTCTTCGTTAGGGAACGTAGATCTTATGGTATCATACGCATCTAATTTTCCGGCAAGGTCGACTGGTGAATTTAAATGTTCCCAATCATCTAACATATGTTGTTTGCATTCAACAGGCACGCGCCTTTTCATCTGATCCGCTATGATCAGATCCTGAAGAGCTTCAAAAGACGTTACATTTAACTCTTTAAGCCAGTTTTCAAAGTAAGCACGTAACTCGAAGTAATAATCTCTCCAAGTAATTTCTTTATCTTTGCAATGCGTGAAAAACAGCTGCCTAAACCTTTCAGCGCTAATTTTAAACCTTTTTAGAAGTAGACCTTTAACATGTGAAAAATCTGAAGCGTTTTCTTCTTTTTCACGAGCAATAAGCGTAGATATAGAAGAGGGTACAACACTTAGTAAATAAGAAACCCAGAGGTGTTCTGGTACCTTCGAAAGCTTTAACTGTCGTTCCAGGAGCACCAAAAACAATGTTACATCATCGGTCTCTGGCTTAAATGTAGGCAACAGCTTCTGGATATCTATTTTACTCTCTGGATGAGACATTATCCCTGCCGCATTACCACCTACCGCTCCACTGGAAACACTTTGGCTCTGAGCCTGTAACTTAAGCTTCTCAAGCTCAAAATTCATCTCAAACTTTTTTAATTCCAGTTCTTCCGAACGACGTTTTTCTTCTACTTCTAATTTACGCTGTTCTAATTCAGCTGCTTTTTGCTTTTCCTCTAAGTCTCGTTTACGCTGTTCTTCCTCGCGAGTCGCAATTTGGTTTCTGACTAACGAATTTACGAAATCAACTTCATACGAGGGAGAGGATTTAATCTTATCACGCAATGTGACAACAGTCATAGAGGGTTGTACATCTAAATTCATTTCTAAAGCGACCTGAAACAGGTCTTCTTTTCGTGCTTTGTTGAGCTCGGACATTTGTAAATTTAGCAAACAACAAGATATATACCCACTAATGCTAAAAATTCGATTTAAGTAAATTGTTCCCCGGACGTGAGCTTTGCTTTACAACTCATATAAACAAGACATTAATAAAACAAAACAGTGAACTTTAACGTTAGCAAAATATGCTTTTAAAATAATTAAACTTCATAAAAGTATCTTTAAAATTTAAACTTTATTATTTTTTTTTAAGAAAATATACTTTAAATTACGTGTCATTTAATCAAAACATTATTTTAACTGATATAAAACTAGTACTGAATTGTTGGCAACATTCATAAACAATGTTCTAAATAAGTCAAAACATATCTGAATAATTAAAATGTCAAGCAATATTATTATCATATTATCAAGACAAGACTACGTAATATAGTTTTTCAATATAACTTTCAAAGAAAAGAAAGTCTTATTTCATAAAAATAAATAAATAAATAAATGCAAAAACTTACTCAATCTGTTTTAAAAATCGTATTCAATGCTATTTCACAATATATCAAGAACTCTAAATTAAATGCTTAACAACTAACAATAGAACACTCAAATAAAATTTCTAATTAAATTCTGTTACCTTGCGAAACCAACAACAAAACAAACAAAAAATAATTAATAAACACATACCGTATGACACTTGTATTGATGGTATCAATGTATTTTAATATATTTTTTTCATTCTCAACTTATTTCCCTTTTTGTAAAAAGAAAAGAAAAATAATATCAACACAAATAATTACTTATTTCATTATTTCTCAACTTTTTTTTTTTTTTTTTTTTAATTCGAAGTAAGAAAATTTGTTAGTTTATCAAGATAAAAATTAAACATGCATGCAGAGAATAAAAATAAACAAAAGAATAAAAAATATAAGCATGGGGAGGGAGGGGAATTACACAATATATAAATGAGCTGTAAAATAAATCAATAAATTAAAACTAAAAATATAAAAAATTTTACAAATAGAAAACAAAATATAGACACTTGTGGAAAGAATGCATTCTTTTGATAAAAATATGGATCCATTTTAAGAAAGTAACTTGAAGATTAAATAAATATTTGTTGAGTTACACCTGCAGGCACAAGAACTGAAAGTTTTTTTTTTTTAAAGCATAGAAAACGTAGAATTCACAAACAAATATAAATGGCGTTATCGAAGCAAGATTAAATTCGAGAACATATATCGCAAACAAATAAAAATGGTGCTTGGCATATGATTATTCCGTGGAAATTTTTTCACAGCATTGAAGAACACATTTCACAAACAAAACAGCAACGACTGCTCGTGCCATTTTCTTGCATTAAACATGCATGCATTTTTATTTCGTGCGTATTTCACAATCGAATGATTTCACATCAACGAAACAAACTTGCTATGTTAATCATTTAAAATATACTTCACAAACAGACGAGCACGACCGCTCGAGCCATTTTTTTTTCATTCTTATTAATCATATTTCATTATAAAAATATCGAACTTTTCTGGAACTAAGATAGCTGAATACTTTGAAATTGATTCGTAGCCAGACGTTGGGTAGCCATTTTGTAAGAAGTCGTCTTACAAATGTAGAAGAGAAGAAAGAAGTGATACCTTATCTTAGTAAATATCTCGGGGTTGCATTCTTCTTTATAAACTTTTTATTACTTGAAAAGACGACACTTACAAATATAACACTAACGTACACACATTATATACAAATAAAGCTTTTACATAATACTGGCGCACGCCACCATCACAAGATAAAATCACAATTCACAACCAACATTCCAATATCACTAAGAAAAAGAACATTTTTTAATAGAACTAGTGTTGCCAGATTTCTTTTAAACGAGAAATATTACAACTACATTTTTTTTTTAATTTAGCAAAACTCAGGTCACGTGACGCGTGAGTCTATTTTTTTTCTTTTATTCCTTTGGAAAGCGCGTGTTACAGATAGTCTTTTAACAGGTGTATTTAATGAATTGTTTATCGAAGGTATTACTTGGAGTCGAATAATTGCATTTTTCGCTTTCGTCGGGGAATTGGCTGTAAAATGCATCCAAGATAAATTACCTAAAAGCATTATAGATGTAATGTATGAATGTTTTTCAAGATTGGTAAAAGAAAAATTAGAAACATGGGTGGAAGATTATGACGGTTGGGAGGGTATAAAAAACTTTGTTCCTGAAACTTTCTCATCAAATCCAAAACCGAATTGGGCGAGGAGCTTATTACATTCCACAGTTAGAATGGTTGGTACCTTAGCATCCATAGCAAATGCTATGGAAGAATTTTAAAATTTGCCGCTAAAATGTTTTTAAAAATACTCTGGGGAAAATCATATCACTTTAGCTATTATAATTTATCATAACTTATCTTGGTCTTTTTGTAATTATTTTTAATCTAAAGTTAAAGTGGGAGATTTTTAAATAAATCATATCACTTTAGCTATTATAATTTATCATAACTTATCTTGGTCTTTTTGTAATTATTTTTAATCTAAAGTTAAAGTGGGAGATTTTTAAATAAATCATATCACTTTAGCTATTATAATTTATCATAACTTATCTTGGTCTTTTTGTAATTATTTTTAATCTAAAGTTAAAGTGGGAGATTTTTAAAAGTATTTATTTACTAAATGAAGGCTTTTTTAGTTTGGTGAATCAGAAGGTGCACTTTCGAGATTTCATTCGATTAGGACTGAAAATAAGCAGAGAGTGTGTAAGGCACATGAGATTCGAATATATATGAATGTAAAAAAAAAAAAAAAAAAAAAAAAAAAAAATTTTTTTTTTTTTTTTTTTTTTGACAGTATAAGTTTCGGATGAAACCAAGACTTTAGCTTTCCGCTCTATCGCTTCGCTATTGTTCGGAGCAACTGGAACCTTGCGGTGTTAACGTAATGTTGCTTCGATCCCTTTTCCTCGCTGCCTTTTTGCATTTTTTTTTACATCTTTTAAATGTTTGCTTTTAATGTTTGTTTTTTTACATGTTGTGTTTGTATTGTCCGGGGAGGGGGGGTTAAACTTTGCTTTTAATGTTTGTATTTTTACATGTTGTGTTTGTGGGGGGGGAGAAAAACTTTGCTTTTGATGTTTGTTTTTTACATGTTGTGTTTGTGGGGGGGGGAGGGGGAATCCGCGGTAACATTTGTTTGTTTTTTTGCCATCTTCGCTTTAAAAGGAATCCGTGGTGGTAAAATTTTTTTTTCAGCACAAGAGAAAAATAATGGTAAGTATAATTTCTTTTTCAGCACCCTTCGAGTTCAAATTTCTTTTTAAATAGAGCGCGTTCAAAAAAAATTTTTGTTAAATTTCACAACACACAATCCAATTGCGAGGTGTAGGCAAGTCCACAATTTCTTGGGTTTGTGGTGAAGATAGTTTTGTCAGAGCGCGTTCAAATTGTTATTTTTTTTAAAACTGACACAAAAAATCCCAGAAGTTGGAGAAAAAAAAGTCCTTCCTCGATCCTGGGCTTGGAAGGCAAAATATTTGTTTCAGGCTAGTTTTTAACAAAAAGAAATTTGTACTCGAAGGTCATCGAAGAAGCCAACCTGTTTTCCTCCACTTTCTATTTTTTTTCGGAAGCGGGCTTCCCGGCTTTGAGAAATTGATGGACGAGGAGTTATCCGAATCCAAGCCACGAATTCCGAAGGATCCTCTTGTCTCTCGGCGAAGGTTTAAGGAAGCACCTCGAAATAACGCCCCTTGCGGGGTGTTTCGCAAAGCCTCTGGAATGGGAATTGGGGGCCTTCCGATCCCTGTTGCAGCTGCGATGGTCTGACGTGGTACGCATCGTAGACAGGCCAGCGGTTAGAGACTTTCAGCTCGGTTTAAAACTGACGGCCTCGTGGGGAGACAAGGGGCGAACTCCCTTTTTTGGTTTTTTTTTTTTTTAAAAAATTGGAGTTTCGAACTGGTTCGTGAGCGAGCATCTTTTCCACTTTTTTACTCCGTGCTGATCCAGAGAGAAAATTTTTTTCACCATGTCGACTTTTTTGTCGTCCGTGCAAAAAAATCTATTTCTGTTTATTATGGCTCGGAGTGGAAGTGAAAGATGTCTACACCTGTTTGGTAAAGATCGGGCTCCTTCGGCAACTATTCTACTTTTAAAACAAAAGCTCCTAAAAAAAGCTTGAAATAAAAAAAAAGTGTCTAGTTGTCGAATTGCGATGGACCGGTCGTAAACTCGCAAAGCGGGTGTCCCATTCAGGAGTAGTGCTGCGTTGGGCGGATCGGAAACTCGCCGGATGAAGCAAAAGTATCACCGGGTCACCCAAAACCGTTGAAAAGAGAGGTGGAGGAAAAGGAAACGAAGGAGCTGAGAGAAAAATTAGGTGAGTATGAATAACTAATAAAATATTTTTCTTTTTCAGAAATTGTCTTATTTATTGGAGTCTTTGTCTCATCTTATTTCACAGGCACGCAAACAATTGCAACCCGTCGGGCAGGAGCAGAGCAAGAAAAAAAAAAAATTTTGGATAATAAAAAATGCTGGCTCTTCCTCGGTGGGTTGTTTTTTTTTTCCTCCCACACATCTTTACAAAATGAAGGATTCCTTTTAAAAAGCGAAACTTTGTCGGAGCAAAAAAAAAATTTTTTTTTTTGTTGAATAATAAAAGATGCTGGCTCTGTTTGTTGTTTTCTTTTCACAGGGGGGGCTTCCTTGAAAGCAAAGTGGTATAATTTTTTTCTGTTTATATTATTCTTGCGCTGCGAAATAATTTTCTTTGATCGAGCGTTTTGTTGCGATTTCTGGGCGATATTTTTTTCTGGGCGATATTTTTTTCTTTCGTTTGGGAACTGTTTTGCGTACATTTTTTTTCTGGGTTGCGATTTCTTTGATTGGGCTCTACGCTTTGTTACCTGCGAAATGTTTTGCGTACATTTTTTCTTTCGTTGGGGGATTTTTGTTGCGATTTCTTTGATGCGAAATGTTTTGCGTACTTTTTTTTTCTTTTGTTGTGCAACATTTTTTCTTTGATCGAGCGAAATGAGAAAGTTGTACGAACATGAAACATGGGGGGGGTGACATTTTTTCTCGAGGGAAAAATGTTTTTCCGTCGGCCTAACCGTTCGAAGTTTTCTGTGGTTTCCTTCGAACCTAGCGTGAATACGGGTTAGGTTTTCTTTTAAAAGTCCCGCCACAGAGGGCAACCCAACTCAAGTTTCCAAAATCATGTTCCACATAAAAATTTCATAATCATCATTTCATCATCATTTCATCATCATTTCATCATCATTTCATTATCATCATTTCATTATCATCTCACAAAAAATTCATCTCATAAAAAAAAATCATCATCACACAACATTTTTTGGAAATTTGAGTTTTAGTTATAAATATCTATTTTTAGAAATAATGACGTCATTATATAACTTTGAATTTTTTAATATTAAATAGGTATTGAAATAAAAACTTCCGATTTAAAAAAAAAAAAAAAAAAAAAAAAATAATAATAATAATAATAATAATAACATTGTTTGAACATTTAAAACTTACTAGCAGAAACGCAATCATGTTATAAAAATTTAACTTGAACAATATATAAAAAATCACGAAAAGGCACCGTGTCGTTCACCTTCACACTCAATCCTCTTTTTGGGATAGGCGTCATGTTGCTTAACAACAGAGGATTCTTAAAACATCCCATAAAAGAGGATACACCTCAAAGTTTTCGGTCAATTTGAAAAAAAAGTTTGGTGAATCAGTAGGTGTACTTTCGAGATTTCATTAGATTAGGACTGAAAATAAGCAGAGAGTGTATAAGGGACATGAGATTCGAATATCTATGAATGTTTAAAAAAAAAAAAAAAAAAAATTTTTTTTTTTTTTTTTTTTTTTTTTACATTTAAAACTTACTAGCAGAAACGCAATCATGTTATAAAAATTTAACTTGAACAATATTGTAAAAAAAAAAAAAAAAAAAAAAAAAATTTTTTTTTTTTATATTGTTTGAACATTTAAAACTTACTAGCAGAAACGCAATCATGTTATAAAAATTTAACTTGAACAATATTGTAAAAAAAAAAAAAAAAAAAAAAAAAATTTTTTTTTTTTATATTGTTTGAACATTTAAAACTTACTAGCAGAAACGCAATCATGTTATAAAAATTTAACTTGAACAATATTGTAAAAAAAAAAAAAAAAATTTTTTTTTTTTTTTTTTTTAACATTGTTTGAACATTTAAAACTTACTAGCAGAAACGCAATCATGTTATAAAAATTTAACTTGAACAATATTTAAAAAATCACGAAAAGGCACCATGTCGTTCACCTTCACACTCAATCCTCTTTTTAGAATAGGCGCCATGTTGCTTAACAACAGAGGATTTCTAAAACACCCCATAAAAGAGGATACATCTCAAAGTTTTCGGTCAATTTGAAAAAAAAAACTTTGGTGAATCAGAAGGTGTACTTTCGAGATTTCATTAAATTAGGACTGAAAATAAGCAAAGAGTGTGTAAGGGACATGAGATTCGAATATCTATGAATGTTTAAAAAAAAAAAAATAATAATAATAATTTTTTTTTTTTTTGAACATTGCTTAAACATTTAAAACTTACTAACAGAAACGCAATCATGTTATTATAAAAATTTATTTTGACCATTGTTGATCATCCAACTAGTTTGTTTCTAAAAAAATAAGATACAAGTGTAAAATAAAATTTTATTGTAGTATGGATTTCATAAAATCTCCGAAATCGAAATACTTTGAAAATTTCGACCTACTAGAAAAAGAAAATCCGGAACCAGAATGTTTTAAAAAAATTACCTCGGAAAAAAGCAGAAAGAAAACAATATCCAGGTAACCCGTGTTCCGATTGCGAGGAATATTTTAATACTCTAGGTTTAAATGAAGAATAAATGAAAAAAAGAATAAATGATGTATCAAGACACAGAGGAAAACCACGGCCAAAAACGCCTGATTTTTATTACGAACTAGAATTTCCTGATGAACAGGAGTGTTTAAGACGTGGCTATATAGAACCTCCACAACCGTATTCTTTCAAAACTGATACTTTAAAAAAATATGGTTGAAAAAAAATAAAATACTGTCAAGTTTTATTGTAAGTCTTTTCTGCTATCAAAATTATTTAACTTGACCAATATTGTGAAAAAAAAAAAAAAATTATTATTATTATTATTATTATTATTACTTTTTTTTTTTTTTTTTTTTTGTTCTCCAGCAAACAGGAAGTTAAAAATCTGAAAACTAATTAATATTCAAAAATTCGAGTTTGTAACTAACGTCATGATTCTAAAAATGGATTTTACAATTTCAATTATTGTTCCCCTAATTAATATTCAAAAATCCGAGTCATAGTTTTCCGGACTCAAATTATTATTTAAAAAAACTCGACCTTTCTAAAAAAAAATACATATTATCCTAATGTTCAATGTGATCATAAAATATTTCAAAAATTTCTGAAAGCAACGAAACCGCTATCCATCTGTGACAGCGTTTAGAATGGCAATAAGCGCATTCCATATCCAATTTTTTTAAACTTCTCACCACGATCACATTTTCCAACAGATGCGAATAGGATTTCCGGAGGTCTTTGATTTTTTCCAAAGTTCTTTTATCGTAAACGTGTAATTTTCTCACACCACTTTTTACAATTTCACGAACCAACTTGGCATTGTCCACGCTGCATCCTTCGTAGACCACGCTAACTCTTCCGTCAAACAGGGTAAATCCGTTGGTACCGACTGCCAGAGAGGCTACGCACCTGGAATGCTTGTGTTCGGACCGGATGGCCGACTTGACTTTGTAAGAAGGAGAAATGAACAGATCCATTTTGTGAGCGAGCAAATGGAAAACTGCGTGAAAAATATTGTTGGAGCGAGTAAGTTGAACTATCAACATAATCTTAAAAAAAAAAAAAAAAAAAAATTATTATTATTATTTTTTTTTTTTTTTTTAATATTTGAATCTCATGTCCCTTAGACAATCTCTGCTTATTTTCAGTCCTAATCGAAAGAAATCTCGAATGTGCACCTTCTGATTCACCAAACTTTTTTTCAAATTGACCAAAAACGATGAAGTGTATCTTCTTTTATGGGGCATTTTAGGAATCCTCTGTTGTTAAGCAACATGATACCTATTCCAAAAAGAGGATTGAGTGTGAAGGTGAACGACACGGTGCCTTTTCGTGATGCCTATGTTAAATATCTATGTTTCTTTTTTTTTTAAAAAAAAACCTATATTGGTTTTCAAAGTGTCATAAAAAAATAGGAGCGGAAAACCCGCTCCTAATTACTTTTTTTTTTTTTTTTTCAACAATTAATTATTTTTTGACAATACATATTCAAACGCTTGACTTCCAAAATAAACTAGTATATCTTTTGGAGCTCCTGACACTTTAGAATTTTCCAAACTCTCGTGGAAAAAATTAATTTTAAGTAATTTCATTTTGTAGTCGTTGATCATGGTATTGTACATTTCCAGAGTTTTCATTTTGAATTTGTCTAGAAACTCCTTGAAACTTATCGTGTTTTCTAGATTAATGGTATCCATTTCCATAGTGGATACTTTCAAGTTCCACCTGTTTTCATCATTTTTATGAATTATTTGTATTTTCAAAGCTTTTTTCGGGTTGCTACAAGCCCTAATTCCGTCAGAACCAAATGTTAATATTTTTGTTTCGTCGACATTTCTGAACCAGCGTTTAATAAGTGAGAGGCTTATTTTCGCTTTGCAATTTTTCAACATATCTAAAGTTTCTTCAATTGTAAAGATCCTCGTTGACAAAATTTGAGGAGACAAATGAATGTTTTCGGGTACTACATCTTTCACTATCAATTTGGCATATTTTCTTGCAAATTGATAAACATTTTTATAATGACAGATGCGGCCAATATCAAGCGCCCGTAAATAAGGCAACCCGTCTTTTGAAACAATAACTAAAATTGGAATAGCAAGAGGATCTGTCGCAATCCAGAACAGCATGTTGAAATGATTCCTTCAATCGACAAACGGAACCATATATATATGCATCCGAATCTAAAAATTTCCTCTCCCCACGTGATTTTCAAGGAAAAAACAATTGCGCAACATCCTGTCCTTCTAGATAAGAGCCCTAAAAATGACATTGCAAAACATCCTGTGACCTCGATATGATTTTCAAGGAAAAAAAAACCAATTGCATAACATCCTGTCCTCGTTAAAATTAGCACGGATTACACAACATCCTGTGACCAGAATTTTGTATAAAAGCCCGAGTGTTTGAGATTGAAAAATCATTCTCATTCGTTTGCTAAACGAGTTTTACTCTGTTGAAAAAAAATTTCTTTTCAATTTTTGTTATTGGAAATGGACTATAAAAGATCAGTCAGGGCAATTGATGTTTTCCCTAATTTTATTTCTGAGTCTGTCGAAAAACTAACTTATCCCGAAAAAAATTTCAAGTTTTGGGCTTCCAACGAAAATGTTAAATGTTTTGTTTTATTCATGGATGAATATCATAAAATTTATTTTTGCAAACATCCCATGGACCAGAAAACCATGGCTGCAACAAAGAAGATGGGGCGGGAGTGTCAGATTTTCGAAAAATTTCACCCAGAACTCATCGATTGGAGTCGAATGACCACTAGGTATTCGAGAAACCCACAACCTGCGTTCAAAAAAAATTCAGACGTGAGGATGAGTTTTAAACTCAAAAACATGTTTCTTGTAAAAGCATGGTTTACCTTTGGTTTGAAAACCGTGAAAAAAAATACGATCCATTTTATTCAGACTCTAAATGTACCCCTGTTATTTTATTTGCTTCCAAAAACCATGCACAAAAGATTGAGTGTTGAAGATAAAATTTTCCACTACGAAAACATTCATTTATTCGACAGGCGGATCTTGTTGCCCAATGGCGCGTATAAGATCCCAGAGGGTACAACTTACATGTTATATACCACTCAAAAAGTTTTTTTCAGCTTAGATATATTACCGAAAAACTTTGAATTTCCCTTTCCCGTGGACGATCCGGTAGCCCATAGAATTACTAAACTACAAAATGTGTTTGATGTTCCTCCTGAAACGCCATATATTGATGATGAAAAAGATGAGGATGATTTTAATAAAATGCCACCTCCTCCGCCGCCAAAAAAAGCAAGAACGGAAGAGGAAAAAGATTTCGCAGATTTTTTTAATTTAGATTCCTCGACCGTTGCATGTCCAAATACTTTTTCTGACAATGAACAGCAACAGGAGCAACAACAAATTACATATTGGTTAATTCCGAATCCACCGATATTAGAAAGAAATGTAGTAACAACACCTGTCGATTTTGTAAAACATTTTCAAATTCTAACTTCTAAAATAATGAATAATCCAAAAGAAGGATATTTTCCAAACGTCAACTCGGAGGATCCGGAACCTCTAGATTTAACTTTTCATCATGAAAAAACAACAAACTTGCCAAATGCAGCAAAGTCAAATTTTGAAATGTCCAACCCGATAAATACAGAAATGTGTTTAAATTTTGGAAATGATATCAACTCGATAAGTACAGATATGTCTTCAAATTCTGGAAATGATGTCAGCTCGATAAATACAGAATTGTCTCCAAATTTTGAAATGACCAGCTCGATAAATACAGAAATGTCCCCAAATTTTGAAATGATCAGCTCGATAAATACAGAAATGTTACCTACTTCAAATTTTGAAATGACCAGCTCAATAGATACAGGAATGTCTTCAAATTTTGAAAAAAATGTAGATGTAATGGAAAATTCTTATTCCGAAAGCACAAATTTCAATTTAAATTTAGAGGAAATATTAAACACGCCTTATGACCCAACAGAAAATATTGATATTGAGAGCTTAATTTCCGATTTATTAACTCCAACAGTTTGAAAAAAAAACAGTTTTATTTCTAATTTTTTTCAATTAGAATGACAAAAAAAAAAAAAAAAAAAAAAAAAAAAAAAAAATAGGAGCGGGTTTTCCGCTCCTAATTTTTTTATGACACTTTGAAAACCAATATAGGTTTTTTTTTTTTTAAAAAGAAACAGATATTTAACATAGGCATCACGAAAAGGCACCGTGTCATTCACCTTCACACTCAATCCTCTTTTTGGGATAGGCATCATGTTGCTTAACAACGGAGGATTCTTAAAACACCCCATAAAAGAAAATACAACTGAACGTTTTCGGTCAATTTGAAAAAAAAGTTTGGTGAATCAGAAGGTGTACTTTCGAGATTTCATTAGATTAGGACTGAAAATAAGCAGAGAGTGTCTAATGGACATGAGATTCGAATATATATGAATGTAAAAAAAAAATTAATTGTAATTATAAATCGTAATATAATCGTAATTAAGGTTCGTAATTATATAAATACGTAGCACTCAACCGAATCGTTTGAAATTTAAAATACATAATTATTACATAATTTTGTCAAGTCATTTCAAATTTTATGAAAATCGGAGGCAATCAAAAGTATTCAATTACATTATGGAGGGATCAAATGTATTTTATAAGTTTTAAATTTAAAACGCATAATTATTACATAATTTTGTCGAATTATTTCAATTTTTTGATAATTGGGTCAATCAAAAGTATTCATTGTAATAAACATTTTACATAATTTGTAGAAACATTTGTAATTGATTCCACACAAAAGTATTCCATTACATAATGGGGGAGCGTGTTTTAATTGTAATTTACTATTTACAATTTTATGAGATTGATATATGAGAGTAATATTTTTAAAATTTTGTTATCGCGCACCTCACGTACAACTCATTTTTTTTTTTAAAAAGAAAAATATTGTTACATTATCATTGATTTATAAGTTTCAATATCAGTCAAACTTTTAAATGGAGCTCTCAGAGAAATGGATGCATAAACTTGTGTGTTTTGTTTTCAAAATATCCATTATTCCAAGTCAAAAAATACATTTAGTATATCAATTATTCCAAGTAAAACTAGTTCGTTGGGGGCCCATCTTGGTTAGGTATATGAAAATAAAACATGTGAAAACTATTTATACAATGCATTGCAATTCCAAAACAAAATTTAAATATTGTTATTATGCATAGTAATGCTCTATTAATGAATTGCTGATGCAACAAATTATATAAAACGCCAAACTACTCAAGTAATACCAAACTGTGTAAATTGTGTATCAGCTTTGTTTTCAAAATATCAATTATAGAGATGCAAATGTTTCGAATTTTGTAACTACATGGATGAGATTCTAAAATGAATTATATAAAAAAAATCTGTGTCATGGTTTACTGAAAAGTTCAATTTTTAGCATCAGTCAAACTTTTAAATGATCCTAATATTGTGGTTAAAAACAAATTGATATAGTCTGCACATATTTTACGGACAGTTCAAATGTAGTTTTATATCATACATTTTTTTTTTGATTTGTAATTTTTGTTAAGGAAATTCATGTTTTTTCATGAAGAAAGAATAATTTATTTCATGAAGAAAATCAAGATATTGCTGATATCATTAGTAATCACCAAATATATTTATGTCAAGCTTTTTAGGTGCGTTCGTAATTATGTAAATACGTCGCTCCGACCCAACCGAATCGTTTGATATTTAAAAACTTATAATTATTACATAATCTTGTCGAGTCATTTCAAATTTTATGAAAATCGGATGTCAGGTACAATCAAAAGTATTCCGTTACATTACGGGGGGGGGATCAAATGCATCTTAATCGTTTGATATTTAAAAACTTATAATTATTACATAATCTTGTCGAGTCATTTCAAATTTTATGAAAATCGGATGTCAGGTACAATCAAAAGTATTCCGTTACATTACGGGGGGGATCAAATGCATCTTAATCGTTTTAAAATAATAGAATTGGTTTTTTAAGTATGCACAAAATATACATTCTGTACAATCTGTGATGCAAAAAATATTTATTATTAAATTACAGGGTCTTTTGTTATACGCATTGTTTTGCTTAAATTATGCTTTTTCAACTATGTTGGAAAGTGTAAGCATAAAAACATACAATTATTATATCGTATTCTAAATGTTCAAAGCAACATTTTTTTCATTAGCTGGACAGTTATTTTTTTTTGCTTCTAATTATTAATCTTTATGGTTCAGATGTGGTTGAAGAATCCGAATATATTTACACTAGTTAGAGCACGGATAGAAAAAAATACAATTCATAAAGCTTTTTCAACTATGTTGGAAAGTGTAAGCATAAAAACATACAATTATTATATCGTATTCTAAATGTTCAAAGCAACATTTTTTTTCATTAGATATTTACACTAGTTAGAGCACGGATAGAAAAAAATACAATTCATAAAGCTTTTTCAACTATGTTGGAAAGTATAAGCATAAAAACATACAATTATTATATCGTATTCTAAATGTTCAAAGCAACATTTTTTTTCATTAGATATTTACACTAGTTAGAGCACGGATAGAAAAAAATACAATTCATAAAGCTTTTTCAACTATGTTGGAAAGTGTAAGCATAAAAACATACAATTATTATATCGTATTCTAAATGTTCAAAGCAACATTTTTTTTCATTAGATATTTACACTAGTTAGAGCACGGATAGAAAAAAATACAATTCATAAAGCTTTTTCAACTATGTTGGAAAGTGTAAGCATAAAAACATACAATTATTATATCGTATTCTAAATGTTCAAAGCAACATTTTTTCATTAGCTGGACAGTTATTTTTTTTGCTTCTAATTATTAATCTTTATGGTTCAGATGTGGTTGATGATGGTAGAGAGATTGGTTTGTTACTATCAGATTTCTTTTGTCAAAATTTTTTCGAATAACTGTGGCTGGTAGTTTGAATTTTGATTCGCACAGTCCGCTATTGAAAAAGGTATCACAAAATTTGGTGGAGGAAATTTAGAATTTTCAGTTAAATTTTGTGAGCACCCTTTGGTTTTTTTTCAAAACATTGTTTGATGAGCGTTTTAATTGTCTATCTATAATTTTATGAGATTGATATATGATAGTAATATTTTTAAAATTTCGTTATCGTATGAACGCACCCCATTTGCTACGCTTCACGTGCAATTTTCAACTTGTTTTTGTTATCGTAGCAACAGAAGTATTTCATTTCTGGAAATTAAGTCGATCAGAAAATGAATAAAATAAAGAATAGAAGTATTTTATTTCTGGAAATTAAGCTGATCAGAAAAAGAATAAAATAAAACAAGTAAGAAAAATCATGCATTAAACATAGATTATGAAGCACTTTCCAACACTTAATGAAATCTTTAACAAAACTTTGTTATTTAGGGAAATAATAGTGTATAGCCAAATATACCCAAATATGTATTCCAGTACATTAGAACAGTATTTCATATGTCAGTTCATATAATGGGAAAATTTAGCTCAGCAAGAAAATACCTAGTAGCTTGAAATTTCTTTTTCAGCAATTCATACTATTAGATGGAAACATACTTGAATACTTTTGTTCAGCCCTGTAGTTTACATTATACCTTTATTACACGTCAGCATTAGGCTAAAATTTATTGTAAACTAAAACACTTTTAAAACAACTGAAATCACATTCTCATAAATTATCATTCATAGGCGTCCATGTACCGAATTCTTTGCGTGGCCCTGTATATCCCTTTATCTATATTCTGCAAACATTTCTCAGTAAATTGAATGCAGCTCAGCGTAAAAATGCATAGCTTATTTAAGAACCACGTTTAAATAATTTACGCTCATATTCAGTAACGTTGGTGAGCTCTTTTGGGTAGCCCTGTATATCAACTATAACATTTATACACACCATATAATGTGCATATATTTAGCGAAATACAAACGCGAATATCATAATTAAAATGCATTTCATCCCTCCATCAGCCATCATCGGACACATATACGGTACTTCGGAAAGAATATACTATTTGAAATCTTTTGTATGGCCCTGTAAATGCTATGTACTTCATATTATGCAAGACAGTAGCGTATATAAGCTTCAGTGACATATATCAATTTTATTATACATGAAAAAGCTTAATATATTTAAAATATGTCACACACAATTCCTCCTTTTACCATTATCTAATGGAATTCTTTTGTGTGGCCCTGTAAATGAATAATAGCTACATTTTCACCTTATATTTTATAGAATGCATATTTTAATATGTTTCACAGGGTATAACATCTTTAAAATTCCTTTGAAACGATTTTTCCCCATAGGCCGTAATGTAATGGGAAACTTTTGATTCGCCCTGTAGATAAACTAATCATGGTAGAAACTAAATTTTCGATAGGACTTGTGCTAGGGTAAACGTCAATAACATCCTAAAATTTCATGGCAATCTGAGTATATTAACAATTTTTCCCCATAGGCCGTAATGTAATGGGAAACTTTTGAATCTCTCTGTAGATAAACCAATCATGGTAGATACTTCACTTTTAGTAGGGTTCGTGCTAAGGTAAACCTCAATAACGTCCTAAAATTTCATCGCAATCCGAGTATATTAACGATTTTTCCCCATAGGCCGTAATGTAATGGGAAACTTTTGATTCGCCCTGTAGATAAATTAATCATGGTAGAAACTTCATTTTCAATAGGACTTGTGCCAGGGTAAACATCAATAACGTCCTAAAATTTCATGGCAATCCGAGTATATTAGCGATTTTTCCCCACAGGCCGTAATGTAATGGGAAACTTTTGATTCTCTCTGTAGATACTTCATTTTCAATAGGGTTCGTGCTAGGGTAAACCTCAATAACGTATAAAAATTTCATAGCAATCCGAGTATATTTACGGGAGTTAGAGCGCGGACAGACAAACCGAATGCATAAGCACTTTTCAACTTTGTTGGAAAGTGCTAAAAATAAGTTTTGAAAAGATTCAGATTTTCTTAATTTTTCTAAATAGTTAAAAATATTAAAAAATTTGTATTAAAATAAAATCTTTTTAAAATTTTCTAAATGCTTTCTGTCTAATAACTGAAATCATTAAAAATATACGTTTTTAGCTAACATTGCCACACAAACGGATTTTCTAATTTAGGAACAGATGTTTTTTTTCTTTAGAAATGGCTCATTATTATTTCTACAAAATCATTCTCTGTCATCTCTATCTTTTAATAGCAGATCAAGGGAAAAAATATGTTTGTTTGCCAAACAGATGTTTTACAAAACTTATTCTTGCCAAAACTGTCTTCTAAAAATCTGTCACCTGTCATTTATACATCTAACAGCTTTTCATTACTTACGCAAAATTGCAGCTTATTATAGTTACTTGGCATGCTTTGTGAAAGATAATTTATGTCAGCTGTTTACATGATGAATACAGCATTTAAAAATAGGCCAGTCAATTCGTAATATGTTTATCCTCGCGACACATATTATTCTCCCTCTAAGCGTTTGGCCCGTAATATTCCGTACACTAAGCTCCAGGTTTCACTGCAATATAAGCAATGTTTAAGATATTATAACTCTATAAATTTAATGAATTTTCAAAGCATTGAAGAATGATTATTACTCTTAAGGGTTACATTTATATTCCTAAATATGTTTTTTTTAATGTAATATTGAAAGAATCATATTTTATTAGCATTTAAAATAAAATGCAGAGAAAACAACATTACAATTTTACCCATTTGCAAGACGCTTGGAAAGTTAAACTACATTTTGTAGACCAATGCGTAATGTTTAACATCAGGATTTTAACGTTCCTTGGATTAACAGATTTTTTGTAAGGGTAAGTGTTTTAACTTATGTTTGTAATTTTTATTTTTTAAACTAGGAAAAGCATACTTTTGCATCTTTAAATAAGCATAAATGTAATGTTACGTTTCGGAATAATACAAATTATTTGCATTACAGATTGTACAGAATGCATATTTTAGTATATATTTCATAGATTCATGCCAATTCTATTATGTTCGAATGAGTGCAACATCATTAAAATGCATTTTGTGAATTCCATGAAAATGCGACATGGACATCATTTTTTAAATTTGAACTAAATTAGTATTTTTTTGTTCCAATTGATAGAAAATAAGTCAAATTTTATGAAAAATAACAAGATATAATAAGATAATTGTAAAAATAAATTTTTATAGTTAATTATTATCAAGACTAACTTTGAAATCAAAAATCTGCTATTTTTATCTCTAGTTTAATGTCCCTTGAAGCATTTAAATATTATATAGATTTTTGAAACAAATATGTGTTTTAAAAAAATGACTAACAGTGTGTTTAAAAACACCAATATTTTCACCTGAAACATTTTAATTATTTTGCTATTGCCCCAAACTTTATATTAGTCTTCATGTCATGTCTGTCACAGAAAATGTCGATTTTTTTATTTTCAAGAAAATCTATTTGATGAAAATTATTAACACTTTATTTTCTCTTTTTATGTGTCAAAAGGAACAGTTCATAAAAAAATTGAAAGATAAATTTAAAATTTGAGTGAAATATAAAGCATTACATTTTGTCATGTCTGTCACGCTAGTCATGTCCGTCACAATTAGTTTTTCAAGCAACTTTACCTTAATCTCTTTCCTAGAAAGTTATTTTTGTAACTTTTTAACTTAGTATTGATACCAATTATATTTATTTACAACTCAACTCAAGAAAATGCTTAAATTTAGAATGTATGTAATAGTTACCTGATAATTATGTTGATACCAAGTTCTTTGTTTCAGATATATTATCTGTCACAATTATTTTTTCAAGCAGTTTTGCTTTAATCTTGTGATTTGATAGTTATTATTATTATTATTATTTAACTTGGATTTGATGGCTATGATATTTCTTGATGTGAAACGTACAGAATCTAAAGTTTTCTACTATTTAAAAGAAAATCTGCCAAATAGAAAATTTCTCGTACAAACTCATTTCAGTGAAAACTATTTGCATATTTATTAGAGCGAGATTATATCTGCATTTTAAATATTTTTTATAATTTATTTTGAGATTCTTTTAACATAATATACCAATGTTATATCATATTGTAATCTCCAAGTTGTGATAAAAGTAAAGAAAGTAATATTTAAGAAAAAAAAAACTTAAATTCATAGAAAATTGTACACGTGTCATATCTGTCACAAAACTTTGTCATGGCTGTCACGCTGATAAATATTTTTTAATATTTTTCTATTTACAAATTTTTCAATATTTTTCTTTCTGCTTCACATATCCAAGTCTTATTTTGTTTCCTAAAAAAATTCTGGACTTGGTATGCATGCCAATTAAGAGCGAATGATATTAATATGTGTCTAGTCAAAATCTATGTCTAAATTTTGTCATGTCTGTCACGGCAAGTTTTAACTCCCAATTTAATTTATTTTTTTCCTTGAATTAAAATTTTAGTGTTTTTTATAGCATAAGGCCTATATTTACTTCACCCCATGCAATTTTTTAAACTATCAATTAATATTTAGTACTTAAAGATGAAAAAAAAAGTTCTCTCAGTCATGTCTGTCACAAAATGGAATTCACCATTTGATCTCCCGTAATGTAACGGAATCCTTTTGATTGTCCCTGATCGATTTAATTATTACGAATTGTAATTAATACGAAATAAGAAAAAAAATATTTTCAAATGAAAAATGTATTTCAGTTTACTGGCTGTGGTTTTTTTTTTTTTTTAAATCAAGTGTAAATTATTTTTAAGTCTATCGCGTGATACTCGATTACCCCTTAAAACAATGTAAAGAATTAGGGATTTCTTTTTGAACTATAGCAAAATTAAAACTTCCTTGATAGATCATTAACAAAATAATACAAACAAGATGAATGTAGATTCTACCATTGCAGAATTCAGTTTCGCCTCCGATTAGGAAAAAAAAATCGATAGAAGTTTTTTTAGAAGGATAACCTCGTTTAGATTGCTATGAATTAACTTCATTTTTCTTGTGTTTATCAATATAATAGCAAACAGAACGGCGTGAAATACCCAATTGAATAGCAATTTCTCTTTGAGACATTGGAATTGCGAAATAATAAAAAGATAGAATTTAACTACTTCTTCATTGAATAGATTCATCAAAAACGGATTTTTTTCTTTAGTTTAAATGCTTTTTTATAGACTCTGAGTAAAAAGGAAATGCAATAAAACAAATTCATCGAATTCGACGAATGAAATGTTTAAAAGACCCGATCGATTTGGTTTTTAAAAAAAGCAGAAGTAATTACATTATTGAATCAATATATAATAAATATATTTACAAAGTAAATGTCAAATTTGCTAGTTACAATTTTGCATGCAAATATTAGCACAAGTACAGTTAAAATTGTAATATGAGTGCCGGTGAAATCCAGAAATTTTATTTTATATGTACTTACAGAAAAATAGCTTTATTTAAAAAAGTAATATCGGGTACTACTAGGTTATTCCATCGACCAAAAAATTATCGCCAAACTATAAGATTAAATACCAGTAATGGATGTTCATGAATGTCACATTCAATGACATTAAATACGATTCATCTATTTAAAATGTAATTAAGGGATTTTTATTTCGACTTTTTATTAATATTCTACTAATTATTTATTTTTTGTTATTTAAAATAAAAATTATGTCAATATGTATAATTTGTCTATTAATTTGGCAAAATTGGTCGACGAGATAATAGAGTAGTACTTAATATTGTTATGAGTAAAAATACGATGTTTTAAATAGTGACATCATTTTCTCTTCAAATGTTTTTTAAAAATTACTGTTTATAAAAAAGGCATCCATAATAATATTGTAATTCTCATTTATCTGGTTGTTGAATAACATAATTTTTTTTATTTGAAATTTCTCTTATTTTGATTTAAACATTAATTTTTATCATATATTATTTTCTGTCATTTTATTTACATTATTAATATTATTTCTCAGAAAATATATTTTTTTAACTCGGTTAGTGCATAATTATACGCAATTATTTTAGAAAATAAATTTTTATTATCGAGAGAAAAGCTAAACTGTGTTACCACCATTTTGAAGAAATGTCATGAAAAAGCTTTTAAAATTAAAAATAAAATATAAAAATGGAAATAAATTAAAAAATAATTAAAATGGGTACAACTACAAATAAATAGCTTTCATTTAAAAAAATAATTATCAAAATCGTGTGCTGTTTTTTCAAATTTTTCAATGTATTTAAATAATAACAACTTATATTGTTTACGAGATGAAATGAAACATTAAAGAAAAGAAAAATGCGATATTGTGCATCGATTATGCTACACTTTTCAACCAATTTCTTTAATTTCAATGTATTTAAATAATAACAACTTATATTGTTTACGAGATGAAATGAAACATTAAAGAAAAGAAAAATACAACATTGTGCATCGATTATGCTACACTTTTCAACCAATTTCTTTAATTTCAATGTATTTAAATAATAACAACTTATATTGTTTACGAGATGAAATGAAACATTAAAGAAAAGAAAAATGCAACATTGTGCATCGATTATGCTACACTTTTCAACCAATTTCTTTAATTTCAATGTATTTAAATAATAACAACTTATATTGTTTACGAGATGAAATGAAACATTAAAGAAAAGAAAAATGCGATATTGTGCATCGATTATGCTACACTTTTCAACCAATTTCTTTAATTTCAATGTATTTAAATAATAACAACTTATATTGTTTACGAGATGAAATGAAACATTAAAGAGAAGAAAAATACAACATTGTGCATCGATTATGCTACACTTTTCAACCAATTTCTTTAATTTCAATGTATTTAAATAATAACAACTTATATTGTTTACGAGATGAAATGAAACATTAAAGAAAAGAAAAATACAACATTGTGCATCGATTATGCTACACTTTTCAACCAATTTCTTTAATTTCAATGTATTTAAATAATAACAACTTATATTTCTCCGGATAAGTTTTTAAGTGCAATACAAGAATGTTTGTGTGAAAATTTATTTATTTATTTATATTTATTTATTCTAAAGACGGTTCTGCATTACTTGAAGAGAGATTTGATGATTATTTTTTTCAAATACAGTAGACTCCCTCAAATCCACACAGCTTGAGACCAGAGGTTTTGCGAAATTTATAATTTTGCTTATTTCTGGTCATTGCTTTGTTTGCATTTTTTTTAAAAAAAAATAATTTGAGTGTAATTAATAATGAAATCAAAAGTATAATGAATGTATACAATATACTAAAATATTAAAATAAGTAATAAATTGAAATAATAAAAATTTAGATGTTTTTTTAAAATGACTAAATACTAAAAAAAGGAAAGGTCAAGTTAATAATCAATAATGTACAATTAAATATTCATTATAAAAGAGGAAATGTGTTTTTCCTAAATTATTCAATGAAACTTGCCTCATAAAGGTACATTACTAATTCACATCAGGATCATAAAGTAATGAAATTTTATTTCAGACTTAATAACTAAAAAAAACTTGATTAATACATAAATATATTTAATAAGAAGATTGTGGCTACCAATGATATTAGCAATATCTTTATTTTTTTCAGAAATAAATTATTCTTTCTTCATGAAAAACATAAATTTAGTCCTATTAACAAAAATTATAAATAAAAAAATGTATGCAACTGAAAAAAATCAATTTTTGCACACCAATATTGGTATATAACGTTTCGCAAAAAATGGGTCAGAAGTGGTTTAGGTAACCACTTCTGACCCATTTTTTCACTTTCACCTTTAAATAATTTTTCTTTAAAGAAAAACATGAGGTGAAATTTTAAAATTTAGAAAATTTCGTTTCATAATAACGTTTAAATTCTAAAAATTTGTCACCTTTTAATTCGAAAATATATTCATAATCTTCTATATCCGGTGACAAAATTAAAACTGAATCTGAGTCCTTATCATTTTTTTTTCCATCAACTTTCAAATAATTTCTCTTTGAAGTTTTTTTAAAGTGACATTTCTTCACCATAGGAATGTTCTTCTCGCTATTATGAATTTTCTTTGGAATCGTAACATTTTTCAATTGTTCTCTTTTTTTCATATTTGAAGATTTCAATAATTCCATAAAACTTTGCTGTTTTTTAGCAGGAGAAAGCGTTGTCACGATTTTGGCTGGAGTTTGTTCCTCTTTTGTAGCAAAACTTGTTATAGGATAAATTGATTTATTAGTTTCGAATGGTGATGATGATCTTTTAAATTCCATTTTCTTTGGAATCTTATAATTTTTCAATTGTTCTCTTTTTTTCATATTTGAAGATTCAAAAAATTCCATAAAACTTTGCTGTTTTTTAGCAGGAGAAAGCGTTGTCACGATTTTGGCTGGAGTTTGTTCCTCTTTTGTAGCAAAACTTGTTATAGGATAAATTGATTTATTAGTTTCGAATGGTGATGATACTCTTTTAAATTCCATTTTCTTCTCTATAGATTCCTTAGTTTCTAACAACGGCGGTAAGGTAAAGTCTGGACAAATATCTACTTCCATTGGCGTAGGTGGTTGTGGAAAATGATCGTGATATGTTACGAGGGGTGTATTTAAAATCCTTTCATACGGATCATTATCAAGTAGATGCGAAACATTCGCATCTACAAAATTTAACAAATCATCTAAATCATGTTGACTTAAATACGCCATTAAAAAAAGTTTTGTAGATTACCAAAGAGTGATCAGACTAAAGCAAGATCAACGAAAAGGCATGAGAACTGCGTCGATTACCGCCTTTTTATACGAATCACTGAGGTCATTTGAAAGATAAAAACAGGAAGGTTAAGCTAAAAACAATCGTATATCAAAGTATATTACGTAACAAGGCTCATTATAGAATAAAAGGAATCGTGTCACAGGATGTTTTGTGCAATCCGTTTTTAGAACTCACAATCAGGAAGTTATGTAACTCAATTCGCAGAACAGCGGAGAAGGTCTGGAATAAAATTAGAGTCAATCTTTTAATGAAATTTGTATATATTTTTTTCTGAAAATTTTTTTAATAATAAAAGTAACAATAATTTAAGCAAAACAATGCGTATAACAAAAGACCCTGTAATTTAATAATAAATATTTTTTGCATTACAGATTGTACAGAATGTATATTTTGTGCATACTTTAAAAATCAATTCTATTATTTTAAAACGATTAAGATGCATTTGATCCCCCCCCCCGTAATGTAACGGAATACTTTTGATTGTACCTGACATCATAGTTGAAAAAGCTTTATGAATTGTGTTTTTTCTATCCGTGCTCTAACTAGTGTAAATATATTCGGATGCATTTGATGTATGTTAATGCAATTTACTACTTCGTATTCGGCATTGAAAATGAAGTTTGTAATTTTATAGTTTATTTACAAGAACATTCAAAAGAATTTATGGTCAATAGGGAAAAACTGTTTGCAATGTATTTCAATGACCAATTTCAAATAAAATGAAACTGATAAGAATGACAAAGATCAAACATTTTACAGAGATTAAAGTAAGTTATAGTTCGAGGTACATAAAAGAAATCCATTATTTTATTGTCTAATATGGGAAAAATTCGTTTGTTGTGTATTTTAATGATGTTACACTATTTCAAACATATTAAAATTGGTCACTGAAATGCACTAGAAGAGATTTGCTAGTACAATGAGCTTAGCATTCATCATTTATTTACGGGCAATGATTCACTTGCCGTACTATCCAAGAATAATAGTTGCAGGAAGTATGTTTTCGGTTTTGGAAAAAAAACCAAAGGGTTTAAGGTGCTCGAATAATTTTACTGCCGACTGTAAAACCTGCAAAAAAGAATCTGTTTATGATGGAACCATGTGTTAAGGGTGTATTCGAAAAAATGCTTTTCCATCTTCCTGTTCAAAATTTTCATATACAATTTCAGACTCATTTTTAAAAGTAGAAACATGAAACTTGCTGAGATGATTTTTGAAGAGATGTATAAGGTGCCGTGTGATGTCATTTTGCGCTCAAATCATTATTATTTGATTTATAGAAATTTTCTCTCAGTGTGACCTCTTTTTTCGTTCGCAGATTTCCCGCTTTGGAAAATTTGGTCCAAAACGCTGTTTTTGACAGCATTTTTTGCAACTTTTTCTACATTTATCAAAATTTTGACAATCAGGGCAACTCGTGTAGCTTCTAAATAAGAGAATTTGAAAGTTTGGTACATTTAAGAACAAAAATGAATTTAAAAATAAATCGGAAATTAAGCAATTTGAATCGAAATACACCCTTAAACAGCAAAATGTGTTCTTCCATGCCACATGAATATAGTTGCATGTGAGAGAAGAATATAACATATTTATAACAGTCGATGTACTCTCTAAGAAGAGAACTTATCTACAACGGGCATTTCTCTATCGAATGCGATTTCGTCTTTGAGGATTTTACTGCATAGCATATTTCATATTTTTAAACCTCTAATACAGGCATGTCAAACTCGTTTGTTGCTGCCGACCAAATAAAGCAACGTATATGACTTCGTGAACCTTATTATCGGAAAACAATAAGAACATTAATTTTATTACTATAGCAGAAAATGGAATTTGGACATTAAAAGTATAATCTTGTTTTAATTTTATTATAATTTTAAACATTTATTAAATAAAATAAATCAATTAATAGTTTTAAACTTTTGTTTTTCTGAAAACGTAAAAATAGTAAAACTTTTTAAAAATAGTAAAAGTGCGCTGCCGAACATAGAAAATTGTCTTTTTAAAATGAAATATAATCAAGATTAATGTCATATTGCCATTTAAAAATTTAAATCGCCAATGAAATTATTTGAAAAGGTATTATTCAGTTTATAATCGTGATCTCTGCATTTTTCTTTTAAATTGTTAGTATTGATAATTTTTTTAAACCAAAGCAAATATGTTATAAATGAGTAAAATATATCAAATGTAATTGCACCGGGCATAGAAATAATTTCCTCTCGTGTGCACACCGTGTGTGCAAACAAAACCTGCCTACAGAGTGAAATTTCGTACTCTGAAAAAAAAATGAAATGCTGAAAAATGAATACATCTATGTACTCATATTGAATGGAATATGTTTGGATCAAAAATGATCACATTGCTTTCTCAATTTTGAAACATCACATGTTATCAAATCCAAACAGACGTTGATTTTGTAACCTGTAATGTTTATTTCCTTCATGGTGATACAAAAGATGCTTATTAATGTAAATGTTAAATTTTACACAGCATTTTGAAATAATTTAATAGGGTTTGTAATAGTGCTCTTACCATAAAAATATTCAGTTTGGATATTTTGCTAATATTTTTTGCTATTTTTCTTAATAAACAATCAATTAAACCTTTATTGCTGATAATTTTGAGCAAGTAATAAATGCTAGTATATTTTTTCTTCAATTTAAAAGTTAAGGGGGCAGTTCATAGCGATTTAAATTTGAACACAAAAATGGAATAAAAAAATGAGTACATGTGTTTCTTCAGTTTTGAGTACATTTGTTTCGGAGCTATTTTGAGTGTGTGAAGTACTTAAAATTGAGTATATTTTACTCAATTTTGAGAACCCATTTTTTTTCAGTGTACGTATGTATTTTCCAGAATTACAAAGTGACGAAAAACACATGTTAAGGGTGTTCTCAACTGCTTCGCTCAACAAGCGCAAAACGTTTTGACACATTTTCAAATTCATTTTAAACAGAAAGTTATAAAATTTGAATGTCTGACTGTGGAAGCAATTTCGAATCGAACTTAATTTTCCATTTTATGACAATTGATCACCCGTTTTTCTACTTTTTTTTTTTTTTGCTTTCGTCGGGAAATGTGCTCAAAAACGTCAACTTTGAAGGCTTGTTATGAAAGATCTATTGTGTTTAAAAAAAATTGAGTGTAATTAGACAGTTTCTGAATAACAACACCTGTTATTGTCATGCATTTCCGAACAAAAATAAATTAAAGATGTGTCACAAAGTTGCCCTTTTTTATTTAAAAACATCCTTAAAATCATATATTTCTGGTTATTGTGTTATGAATGTTTGTAGCAAATGCAGCTGTGCATTTTCAAATTTATTTAACTATTTTGGACACAATTTATTCAACTTAATATTTAATGATTTTGTGCAATTGGATCTAATCTTTCTTCTTCTAGGGTTTCGCTCATTTGACGAAACCCTATTCATCTCTGTCCTCTGTCTGTCTGTCACAGAGTTCATACACAAAAACTATATAAGTCAGGGAGTTCAAATTTTATGTAATATATTATGTAACACGCATGTGCATTTTGTGTAACACGCCCTATGTAACATAAATTAATAAATTAAAAATATCCCGTGAAAAAAAACACGCTTTTTTATTTCATCATATAACATCATATTTATCATCTATTTGGACACGCAAAATGAAATACATATTTATTTATTAAATTCCTATTCATTTAAATTACTGTTTTACGCTTGACTTTGATTTTCTTTTTAGTTGTTTGGAAATGTGTTTGTGCAAATGCATTTTCTGCATAAAACAAGAAATGAATCAAATATTGGGAAAATTTTAATTGTTTGGCGGGCCACAAAGAAGTTGCTTGTGGGTCGCGTGTTTGACATGTCTGCTCTAACATATAGAATATGAATTAAAAATATTTATGATAACTGATATATTTACATACAAACAGAAATTCATTAAAAAAAATAAGTATCGCAACTCAAGATTACTTCATTCAAATGAACAGACCCATTCGCTAATACTTATCCTGTGGAAGAAATTTATAAAGATATCTCAGTTGCTTTTTAACATTTTTAAATGATTTTTTTCCAGGTAGCTGAAATCGATTTATTTGCAGGCTGTTTTTTACTTTTTTTTTTTTTTTTTTTTTTTTTTTTTGTTTACAGATTTTTTATGAGGACGCTTGCATTTTCGAAATTGATTTGGAAAGCAAAAGAGCCCTCATGAAACATATGTGTAAGCCAAATCGAGAAAGTAAAAAACGGCCGGCATTCAGGTCAATCTCAGCTATCCAATGCAAAAATAAGAATTTAAAAATATTGAAATGCAAATGAGGTATCTGTATAAATTTCTTCCATAGGATTAGCATTAGCGAACGGGTCTTTTAATTTTACCGAAGTGGCAACTTAAACATAACATATAGTGGCTAATTGTTCAAAAATTAATAAATTTTTTCCTCATTAATTTAATTTTTTATTTCGGTAGAATATTGTTATGTTCAAAAAAGAAAAAAAAATCACTGTAAAATTGCCCGAATTCTTGGCATATTTACGAAAGAAGAAACAACAAGCAATTTCATGTTTTGTGAAACGAATTTCTTTTGTTTTATCTTATAACTTGCTTTAAGGTAAATGATATTTCCATAAGAAAACTTTCGTTTAAAACTAGATCTAAAATGTTTCTTATCACCAGAGCATTTTTAATTAAGTTCATTTCAAAAGAATTAAATGTCTATTAAAAAAGGGGGAATCTTCATAGAGATAAATGTGATATTAATTAAAAACAAAATGTTGAAATCGCTTTAAGTTCCCGCGAATCAATATTTGTCAATAGATTTTTATTTCTTCAATTTAACTCTCTTATACGTTATGTTGTAATTTCACTACTTTTTATTGAATCTACATATAAATAAAATCTTCATTGTTTTCTATATCATACAGATTATGTTATATTGACCAACCTTCTTTCTCACATTCAAAATAAGTACAAAAAGCAATAAAAAGAAAGAAAATATGAAAAAAAAGAAATAAAAATCCCTTATTCATAGCCATAATAATGAAGCTTTTTTGTAACTGGTAATTAGAAGACACTTCCCTTTCAATCGGTCAAAAATACTAAAAAACAGATTCAATTTCCATTTCTGTTTACAAGCTAACTAATGCAGCAAATTCAATTAGATTTTTTGGACTGTTAAGCATAGCACTATTAATCAGGGTGGTCATAAAAAAAAACTTTGCCGATATATGGTGCTCTAGCGGCTGGTCCGTTCAACCGATCAAGGTGAGATTTCAGGTAGAGTTATGAGGCATGAGCTCGGAATTCTGCGAACGGCAACAAAGTGGTGCTCCCGGTTACAGTTATGGGTACAGAAACGCGAAAATTTCCAATGACAATGCCCATTTGTTTTCCTTCGAAAACTGATCAGCGCATGCGAAAACCCTAAAGAGCATTGGAATCGTACGTGTATCGCAAGAAATGGACTCGTTATGCACGCACAAAAAACAGCTCTCCAAACGCCCCCCCCCCCAAAAAAAAAACACGATTGGAGCACACAGAAGAAATTTGCATATGACACAGATTCTTTACACTAATCACTGATTACAACACTCCGAGCCAGTTCGCTGCAGTAACTCTGGTATCACGTAATTTTGCAGCATTGCCGTATAGCGGGAGCCTGTTACAGAACAAGTTACAAATCTCGTTGATATCACTTCCTAAAAAGAAATACGGCCCGGGAATAACTGTGCATGCAATGCCGCACCACGCAGTAACTTTCACGTCGTGTAAAGGTATGGGCGTCACAGCGTGGGAATTCATGTCGGCCTACTGCGCACAATTTTTCGTGTTGACATTGCCAGTTAAAATGAAATGTGCCCCGTCTGTCCATAATA
Organism: Maratus speculifer; assembly: GCA_964019185.1. Lineage (NCBI taxonomy): Eukaryota > Metazoa > Arthropoda > Arachnida > Araneae > Salticidae > Maratus > Maratus speculifer. The sequence goes on from OZ025303.1 coordinate 102,883,152, forward strand.
TGCGAAGAGGCCAGTCCTTATCTCCATCATATTTGATAAGAAATTTATTAGCAAAGTCTATATTTTGTTGATGGTCCCCTACTTTCATCATCTGGATGCGCTGATACAGATAAATAAACATGCGGATCAAAGTGCGAGCTAGCTTTAAAACCGTTGGTTTCGGTGTATCCAATACAAGAGATGCACCAATTACAGTTTTGCGTGTGTCCTGCAGTCATTATGTGATGCACTTCAGTAACAGTATCCCCAGGAAGATTTGATCGTCTAGATCGCGGTCCACCACAGGTGCAGCCAGTTTCTTCGAATGTCATTACGAAATCCCGAAGAGCTTTCGGACTACATGGACAAAGCATTTGACAATGGTTTTGACGGTAAACACGCAAGGTTTTCGCAACATTCATCCCATTCTGATGGTAGAGTTTTACTAATTCACCATGAACTTTCATGTTTTTTCTGGAAGATTTCCTTTCATGGAAGATTCATTTCGTCGGCATGTGCAAGCTCCCGACTGAAGAACTAACATTCCCATCACATTTTTTATCCGTTTTCTACGCCGTCTATCTGGCAAACGGCGTTCCGTAATTGGTGTTTTGCCTTTGTCATATGCAAATTTCCTTCGTGTGCCGCAATCGTGTTTTTTTTTTCGTTCGCAGAGCTGTGTTTTGAGCGAGCATAATGCATCCGTTTATTAATATGCGCACCGTTCCAACGCTCTTTAGAGTTATAGCATGCGCTGAGCATTTTGTGAGGGGAAAAAATGGGCATTGCCATTGGAAAATTTCGAGTTTCTGTCGCTATAACCGTAACAGCGAGCGTCAATTTGTTGCCGTTGACAGAATATTGAGCTCATACCTGTGAAAAACTACATCTAAAATCTCATCTTGATCGGTTGAATGGGTCGGTAGCTAGAGTTCGATATATCGGCAAGTTTTTTTATGACCACCCTGTACTTGTTAGAACAAATAAAAGATATTAATGAGAAATATTTAACTTAATTAAGTAAACTTAATTTAGAAATCTATTGTTTTTTTTTTGTACGATGTATCATTGCCCGCATGATTTCTCAAAAACTATTTAAGATAATGGGTTGAAATTTTCTGTGCGCATTAATATTATGTTTCTTCCTAAAATGAACTAAAACCTTAGAATTAACTTAAATAATAAAAAATATATTTTTTAAAAAGTGAGAGAAAATTTACAAATTTTCTTTTTTTAAATTTTTATTATTAAATAAATGTATTATAAATGAAAATATTTGAAAGATTCTAATTCTTTTTGTGAAGAAGAATAATACCAATGCACACAGGAAATTTTAACCCATTATCTTAAATAGTTTTTCAGAAATCATGCGCGCAGTGATGTATCGTACAAAAAAACCAGTAGGTTACTAAATTAGGATTCCCTAATAAATTTAAATATTTTCATTAATATCTTTTATCTATTGTAACAAGTAATGCTAGGCTTAACAGTCCAAAAAATTTCATCGAATTTCCTTCATTAGTTAGCTTGTGAAAAGGCATGAAAATTAAATCTGTTTTCTAGTATTTTTGACCAATTGAAAGGGACTGTCCCCTTGGTTCATTGTCAATCTTCTCAATGTAATTTAATGCAGAAACATGCAATATTTACATTTTAATGTATACAAAATTAAGTATATATTTAGCGTGTGAATTAAATAAAAGAAAAAATTTTCTTACGATTTCCCCAAATTGATAGATAATTTATAAAGAAAAATTCCAGGTTAAAAAAGAGGGGGGGGGGCTGAACTTATTAAGACTCAAAGCTCGCACACATTACCGCCACCAAAAAGCAACCCATCAATTGTCATTAAAGATCATTAGACAGCTGGGGGGGGGGGAGACTTAGATTCGGCATTTTACGTGGAAAATAGTTGGATATAGTTGAAGGGTCAAATAAGGGTGTTGAAATAATGCGTGTAAGCAATTCATTCTTCAGGCATGTTTTGAAATGCGGAATATTTCGTTCCACACACTTAGAGAGTTAAAGCATTCAAAAATTTTTAATACATACATAAATTATTAATATGTGTCACAAATAGCAAAAGAAAAATGCTTGTAATTCACAAATGAAATAGATATACATGTAAGAAATTTAGCTCTTCGGAATCTTAAAAGAAATTTTGTTGTAGCTATTAATACAATACAATGTTTTCGTTCAATATAATCAAGGAAAGGAAATATCAAGTGAATTTTCTTTTATGCAAATAATTAGGTATTCTCGTAGAATAAATATGTAATTGCCTATCTCTCTTCGGTGCGTATAACAATAATTTAAATTAATTGAGACTTTTGTATCTTTTATTGCATACTTCACATTCAAAAGGCTCCAGTTTACCATAAGTTGGTGGACATTCAGATAATATTTTTTGACTTTTATTTTATAGATAAAGTGAAAGCGTTCTTTTCGATATGTATGTAAAGATGCTTTTTCAATGCATTTTTCTACGAAAATCCTTTATTGCATATTTATCGCAAAGTTTTTCCTTGCTAAGATGTTTATTTAATGCACCTTTTTGAGAAAATCCGTTGTTGCTCACCACACACGTTGTTAAGAATGCTTCCTTGGTTTTGCAAGACAATTTTGTAATTTGGTTGCTGTTGGCAACGGAGCTTTTTTTTGTTTTTGTTATTGACAGACGATTTTTTATTTTTTAGATGTAGAATACTTTTGAACCGAAATATGTCGGTAATAACTGAACTCTAAGAATGAGAGTAATGGAAATTAATATTTCTTTATGTAAATAAAACGTAAATATCTTTTTAAATCTAAATTCTTTTAATTGAAGCTGTTGTAGATTTACTGCGTTTATTAGAATTAAATATTTAAGAGCTGATGTTTCAATACGAACTGTATTCGACGTTTCGAATATTATTCGAAAGATAAAATCCTGCAGTCTGAGCGAAATAGTACGCTACACACGTGAAGGGCTTCTCTTAGTATGTATACGAAGATGAATTTCTAAAAAAAAAACTACCATGGGAATATTTTATTGCACTCTTTACAACTGAAGGCCTTCTCTTTTGCGTGTACACGACGACGATGCCTAATTAAGACAGATTTATCGGAAGATCCTTTAATGCACAGCTTACAAACGTAAGGTCTCTTTCTTGCATGTATAATACTACACGTGTTTAAATAAAATTTTCGAGAAATTTTTTTGTTGTACATCTCACAAATGAAAGACGTTTCCTTTGTATGAATCATGAGAAGTGTATCAAATGATGCGTTTTTGACAAAATTTTTTGTTGCACACCTCATAGCTTGGGTTTTTCGTCGGTATGAAGATGCGTATTTAATGAAGCTTTTTAAGAAAATCTTTTGTTGCTCCCCTAACAATGAAAGGTTCTTCAGTTCTATGAATCTTAAGATGTGTATTTAATATGAATTTTGTAGAAAATCCCTTGTTGCACATCTCACAAGTAACAGGTTTTTCCTTGGTTATGAATCATAAGATGTACATTTAATGCAGATTTTTGAGAAAATCCTATGTTGCACACTTCACAAATGAAATGTTTTTCCTTCGTATGAATCTTAAGATGTGTATTTAATATGGATTTCGTAGAAAATCCTTTGTTGCACATCTCACAAGTGAAAGGTTTTTCCTTGGTATGGATCCTAAGATGTACATTTACTGAAGATTTTTGAGAAAATCCTTTGTTGCATACAGCACAAGTGAAAGGTTTTTCCTTGGTATGAATCCTAAGATGTACATTTAATGAAGATTTTTGAGAAAATCCTTTGTTGCATACATCACAAGTGAAAGGTTTTTCCATCGGTTCTTCAGTTCTATGAATTTTAAGATGTGTATTTAATATGAATTTTGTAGAAAATCCATTGTTGCACATCTCACAAGTAAAAGGTTTTTCCTTGGTATGAATCCTAAGATGTACATTTAATGCAGATTTTCGAGAAAATCCTATGTTGCACACTTCACAAACGAAATGTTTTTCCTTCGTATGAATCTTAAGATGTGTATTTAATATGGATTTCGTAGAAAATCCTTTGTTGGACATCTCACAAGTGAAAGGTTTTTCCTTGGTGTGGATCCTAAGATGTACATTTAATGAAGATTTTTGAGAAAATCCTTTGTTGCATACAGCACAAGTGAAAGGTTTTTCCTTTGTATGAATCCTAAGATGTACATTTAATGAAGATTTTTGAGAAAATCCTTTGTTGCATACATCACAAGTGAAAGGTTTTTCCATCGTATGAATCCTAAGATGTACATTTAATGTAGCTTTTCTAGAAAATCCTTTGTTGCATACTTCACAAGTGAATGGTTTTTCATTGGTATGATACTTAAGATGCGCATTCAATGCAGATTTATAGAAAAATGATTTGCCGCATACCTCACAATTATAAGGTTTCTCTTCCTTGGTATGAATACAAAGATGTGTATTTAAATTGGATTTTTGAGAAGAGGCTTTGTTGCACAACTTACAAATAAAAGGCCTTTTTTTGTATGAATACGATAATGCCTGTTCAAGCGATACTTATTGGAAAATCCTCTGCTGCATACTTCGCAACTGAAAGGTTTCTCTTTTGTATGTACATAAAGGTGTAAATTTAAAGAATATTTGCAAGAAAAACTTCTGTTGCACGACTCACAACTGAAAGGTTTTTCTTTCGTATGAGTACGATAATGTTTAAGTAAATGACAATTTGCCGAAAATCCTTTGTTGCACATTACACAGGTGAAAGAATTTTCCTTAGAATGTACTCCAAGATTTGACTTTGAGGTATGGTTAAAAGATAATTCTTTGTTGCTTGAGACGCGATTAAAAGGCTTTGGTTTTGTATGAGTAGCATAATGCCTATTTAAGCGATACTTATTGGAAAATCCCGTGTTACATACTTCGCAAATGAAAGGTTTCTCTTTAGCGTGAACATAGATGTGTAAATTCAAGGCAGATTTGCGAGAAAAACCTCGGTTGCACCATTCACAAGTGAAGGGTTTTTCTTTCGTATGAGTACGATAATGCCTAATTAAGTGAGCTTTTGTCGAAAATCCTTTCTTACATATTACACAGGTAAAGGGGTTTTCCTTAAAATGCAGATGAACATGTGCATTTAATGCTGATTTATAAGAAAATCTTTTATTGCACGTCTCGCAGCAGAAGGGTTTCTCTTTCGTATGCACATGAAGATGTGCATTTAACGCTGATTTTTGAGAAAATCTTTTGTTACACACTTTACAGCTGAAGGGTTTCTCTTTAGTATGTACACGAAGATGTGTATTTAACGCTAATTTTTGAGAAAATCTTTTGTTGCACACCTCACAGCTGAAGGGCTTCTCTTTAGTATGTACACTAAAATGTTTATTGAAAGCTGATTTTTGAGAAAATCTTTTGTTGCACACTTCACAGCTGAAGGGTTTCTCTTTAGTATGTACAAGAAGATGTGTACTTAACGCTGATTTTTGAAAAAATCTTTTCTTGCACTCCTCACAGTTGAAGGGTTTCTCTTTAGTATGTACACGATAATGTTTATTTAATGTGTCTTTTTGAGAAAATGTTTTGTTGCACACCTCACAACTGAATGGTTTCTCTTTAGTATGCACATGAAAATGTTTATTTAACGCTGATTTATATGAAAACTTTTTGTTGCACGCTTCACAACTGAAGGGTTTCTCTTTAGTATGTACTCTAAAATGCCTATTTAAAGCTGATTTTTGGCAAAATCTTTTGTTGCACATCTTACAACTGAAGGATTTCTCTTTAGTATGTATACGAAGATGTGCATTTAATGCTGATCTGTAAGAAAATCTTTTATTGCACACTATACAAGCTAAACACTTCTCTTTAATACGAGTAAACTTTTTCTTACAATCGATATAACAGCTCATATTTAAATTATATTTCAATGCAAATATTTGAAAATAAAGCTATTTGAACAGGTGTGCGGATGAAATGTAAAATTACATTTCACCATTTATTTTAGTCATTATATAAATAAAATGTTTTCACCCACATACAAATAGTTTTCTTTCTTTTTAAAATGAAATTTTACGAGTTTGTTAGTCGGAGTTATATTGTATAACAGAAATACAGAAAATGAAAGATAACATCTTAAATAGTCCAACTTTATACGTACACGTAATTATTTTTAAATTATATATCTTCCTCACAGAAAAACAGATTGTATTAAACAAATGAGACATTTATTTTAATCATTAAATCTTAAAATTGCAACAATGAATTTCAACAAAATTGATTCTTGATGTATAGAGTTTTCAAGGAACATTAGGAATATCAAAATGCTGAAAATTCATACCTATCTATTCAAAAAGACTTGTTTACTTTCGAGAATATAATCTATAACTACAGTAAATACTCCAACAATTGAAACATTTCATAGAAACAAGCACTCTTTAATAAATCACTAGTTTTCAGAAGATGATTATCTAAATTGTAATTAGAAATTTGAAAAAAAAGAAAGAAACTATGGTATAACCAATACTTCAAGTTGAAAAACCTCTATATAATCAGTTTTTTTATGTTTATAGAATTCAAATTATTTCAGCTTTTTATTCATAAGTGTTTTCACAGCATAATACATTTTTTCAAAATTCTCAAATTACTGCATCTGTAATAGAAATAAAAATGTATGAAAATCACAATCAATTAATAAAATTCAAATCACTGCACAGAAAATGTCTATAAAACGGCAAGAATATAAGAATAATAACATATAAATAAACATCAAAATTGCATTTACTTTCTTAAAATTAGATTTTTCTTTACATGAAACAATATTTTTAGAAAATCTCATGGTGAAGTATAAAATGTTTAAATTTGTATATTTAACAGTTCTAATATTTGTCATACACCCTGCAGCCAAAAAGGCAAATTTAAATTTTAGACGTTTTGTGGAATATCTAACAAAATATTTGAATTCTTCTGTATCTTGAAGAATATTACGCATAAATTGGCCTCTTATTTTTTAGCGACCATTAAGCAGTGAGATCGGTTTGAGAAGAAACAACAAATGCAGAAGAGTCCTGCTATTCCGAACCCCGCTAACCCGAAATCCGTCTATTCTGAACAGAGTTCAGATAAAATAGCGGTTTTTTAACTTAAAAACAGGAAAATTTAAAAAGATGTTCGTGAAAAAAGCACATTTATTGTTGTACATTGAAGTTAAATAGCGGTATACATAGAGCTTAAGCTTGATGCAAACGCCTGAAACCAAATTGGAATGAAAGCTGGTTATTTATAATAGATATCGGCAGGGTTTTCGCTGACTTTTGATCAACATCAGCGATTTGGTGAACAAGAAATAAAAAACAGTAGCCAAATGAAAACAAGTGTTAAAAAAATTGATTCGGCGTGAAAAACTGAAAAATCTGGTTTATCCCATTATTGTATTCCTTATTTTCACTAAATGTGTAAATTTTTCACACATTCTTTCAGCAGTATAAATAAAAAATATAAATCGTTATCTTTGATTCACCGTTGAGAAGATATACACTAAACGTTGTTATAAGATTTCGACTCTTAGATAGAGAAAATTTGACCGGCCAATGATACTCAGCATACAAATAATAAATATTATGGTAAATGGCTAATTTCAAAACCGCATTCAAACTTTTCCCTACTCGGCGCTTAATGAAAGTGATTTTGTTTGTGTTTTTACAGGCACATAGATAATGCGATAGTTATTAATTGACAATAGGTAAATACTTATCGCATAATCCTTTTTGTATATTTGGCTGTTGGTAAAATGAATTGGTCTTGAGTCAGTATCTTTACAAATAGTGCGATAAAAATGACACAGTGAGATTGAACATGTAAAGCGGCATAAATCGTTCGATAACGGGAATAAAAATCTTGTTTGTAATGGACTGGCATATCACACATACAAAGACATAAAAAGAGCAGATATTGAGCACTCTCAATTTGGCGAATTTGATTGTTTGTTTACTCTCCAAATGAAAAATTTTGTCGCGATTTGACGCGATGGCGAGCTGCAGCAAGCACCCTGGATGTCACATCCATGCATACAATCCTGCAGAATCATTTTTAATGACTGCTAAAAAATAAATAAATAAATATCATCTAATTTATACACTTAAGAAATAATGTCAGTGATTTTTTGTTTTCTGATGAATAGTACTAAACCAAATTAGTAACTTGCTTTTTGCCATCGTTGACTCAGATTTATGTTTGGAAAGAAAGCGTATTAATTTCTATGTTACTTCAGTTGTAGTTTTTGTTTGAAGAATCTTATGTATTAACATTGAATTTTAAATTAGGTTATTAGAAATAACAGAACCTTTTCACCGCGAGATAATCAACGCTGTATAGAGTTGAAACTAACAGATATCCTCGCACTTAATTTATGCCTTAACAAGTCAATATGTTTATTATTATTAATGAAATTCGTCTATTCCGAATTCCCGCTAAAACGAACTGCGTTCGATCCCAATTAGATCGGAGTAACGGCTGTATAATTATATATTGTATAATTATATATTTGATTATGCCGCACTAAATAATACTGGCATTGACATATAAGTGTACCAGAGGATTATGTGGCTGCTGTAAACCTTAGTGTATTAATAGCATGTAAATAATGAAAAAATGAATTTTTTTAATAATTCACATTTTGTTTTCGTTTATAGCATGTATATTTTAAACTTTCTAATGCCAAAGAAGGTTTAGTATTTTTAATGTTGATAAACTTTATTATCTTTAAAACCTTGAGGAGAACGATTTCTGAAAATAGATACATCTATTCTCTGCATTTTTCTTTTGCTCGTAAATGAGAAGGACGCTGTCGAAAAGTCGTCTTGATTTATGATTACTCTCTATCATAGTCCTGAAACACAACAAATGCAACAATTGAAAAGTACGAAATCACCTTGAAAAATTATAAGTTCCCCACAAAATATCAGTTGTAGATTCACATTTTAAGGTCAGAACCATCTAGAGTCCCCCCCCCCCCACAAGGGAAAAAAAATCATAGTAAGAAATAATGGTTATAATTTGACACTTTTTTGATTTTTTTAACAACAATAATCATCTTTTGATTATGTTGTTCTTTTATGTAGTTCTTTTTTTTTTTTATCAAAATTTGTTTATCAAAGCGAATATGCCATTGAACTTAAAGATAGCAACATCATTTTATTGATAAATGACGTTTAGAAATCTTGTAAATATAAACTTATCTATAACGTATTCTTGTTTAATAAACAAAAATATTCTGGATCAAGAACTCGAAAGAATGTGTACTTGCTAAGATTGAAACTTTTCAAGCAATAACTACTAGGTTACGTAAAAAGGTTTGGGGAAAATTGTGAAAGTTGTGTTATGTGTTAGTTAACAACAAAAGCAATAGGGGCTATTCTTCAAAGTATAGACCATCATAGTATACGATTTTCTGTCATCGTTCTGCCAGATTCCAGATTTTGTGAAAGCAGGGCCGAAACTAGCCTTTCTTGCACCCGGGGGCAAACATGGATTTTGGCATTCCCTCCTTCTCCGCAATGTATAATTTAGAAAGGGAATTGTACAAATTTTCTTATAGCCGACCTATTTTAAAGTTTAAGATAGGTAATAATACAATTCGCAATACTGAATTACGTAATCTGCTTTGTCAAATATTACTTTTTTAAAATTTTGCAAATGGAATCGAAAAAAAAAATCGAGCAAAATTTCGCTTTACACAGGATTTTTATGCCATATCGTTCTTATATTCTATTATGCTTTGGCACACCCCAGACACGACAATTTTTATACCATGCTAAACATAGACATGAGGAAAATCGACATGAAAATTTTTATTTGGCGCTCTTTCATTCTGGCAACAGGGCATATGCTCCCTATGCCCCACTCTAAGTTTCGGCCCTGTCTGATAGTACCATGGCACAACGTTGGAATCGAAAAACGCTTTACATGCTTCTTTTACTTCATTAAAGGGTTCAAATCGACGGCCCCTGAAAAGGTGTTGTGTTGATCGAAAGAGGCCATAATCGGAAGGAGCCACGTCTGGTCCGAAATTTCTGAACTCCTATAGATGTACCACTAAAACTCCTATAAACAATACAAATTCTGATAACTATTAGATTAAAATTTTGCCAGAACTTTTTGCTCAATCTAATATTTTTGGTCCTATAGTGATTTAGTCTTCACAGATATTATTATATTAGGTATTCGAAAGGATTAAATAATGCAGAACAAAATCTGAATACATTGTTTTATAAGCAATTTTTAAATATTTTTCAATGAAACATAAAGAAATAGAATTTATAGAATGCATAAAAATTAAGAAAAAGGACGTTATAACGAAAATATATAAAGATTTCAAAAAAAAAAAAAAAGAAAAGAAAAGAAAAGAAAACAATAATAATAATAAACAAATAAATGAAATAAAAAAGAAGAAAACTAGAAAACTTAAGAAAAAAAATTCCCACTAGAAAAATCTGCACATTATTCAAAAAAATATATATGAAGAAAAATTATAGATGATTGACCCATTTTTTTTCTGAAGATCTAAAATATGAGCATTTTTTGAAGAAATAAAAGTGAGCCAAATTCATACAGATTTTCTTCAGAAATTTTTTCTACAAAGTTTCTACAGAAATCATTCTCAAAATTTTCTGAGAATGTAGGCTTAGTAGATCAAATACCCACAGATTTTCGCCAGAATTTCTGAAGAAATCATCTTCAAAATTTTCTGTAGGCTTGAAATGTAGGCTGAAAAAGTGAGCCAAACACCAACAAATTTTATTCAATGTTGATATCCCTAAAAATTTTTCTCAAAAAGTTTCTGCATTTTGTATAGAGCGGGTGGGGCAGCGGCGACACAAATGACTACGTCATCGAGTTACGGGATGAAATCATAATGCAGGACAAGATTATTAAGTGTAGGATAAGAAATGACTGGTCTGCCTCGGCATTCCTTGATATGATATAAGCAACAGCGGGCGCCAACTCGCCATTTTTGCGTCACTATCGCGTCATCGAGTTACGAGATGGAACTGGTGTCAAATTAAAGAAAAAATAAATCATTTAAAGAATATTTTTGTTTGCTTGCGAATATCCTGATAGGAACACTGGGCACACTAAAATTTATAACATAAAATGACGTCACCGTGTACAATTCAAACCCTATAAATACAATGTTTTGCTTTACACTACTTCAACATTTACATTCCAGATAATTAATAGTTTGGGAAAAGCTTATTAATAAAAAGCGGGAAAACGAGATTCGGCATAACTTGATACAAAGCGAGTTGAAAGGGCCGCCAAACCACTATTTTCAGAGTACTGTCACGTTATCGAGTTACGGCTTGAAATTTCAGCACTTTAGAGATACTGACTAGTACAATACGAATATTTCAGCCTGCCTCGTCATACCTTGATACGAGATGAGCAGAGCGGAGCGCCAATTCCCCCATTTTGACGATAACACCACGTCATCGAGTGGTGTGATTGTCTTGAAAACCTGATGTAGGACAAGATTATTAGGGGTAGATTAAGAAATGACTGGTGTGCCTTGGCATTTTTAGGTACGATATGAACAACAGCGGGCGCCAAATCGCCGTTTTGTCGTCATTATAACGTCATCAAGATACGAGATGAAATTGGTGTCAAATTAAAAGTAAAATAAAGTATATTAAGAATATTTTGGCCTGTCTGCGCATACCCTGGTAGAAACCCTTGGCAGACTAAAATTTATAACACTGAATAACGACATAACGTACAATTGAAATCCTATAAATAATAACATTTTGCATTGCATTACTTCACCACCGACTTTCAATATAAATTTACGGTTTAGGAAAAAATAATTAACAGCAAACGAGAAAACGACTGATTCAGCATAATTTGGTACGAGATTTTATCCTCGTATCAAGTTATGATGAAAGGAGGACTAAACCCCTATTTTAACAATACTATAACGTCACCAAGTTGCAGTTTGAAATTTTGGCACTTTAGAGATACCAACTATTAAAATACGAATATTTCAGTCTGCATCATCATATCTTGGTACGAGACGAGCAGAGCGGGACGCCAATTCCCCCATTTTGGCGGTATTATCACATCATCGAGTTATGAGAGGAAATCATAACGCAGGACAAGATTATTAGGTGTAGACTAAGAAATGACTGGTTTGCCTCGGCATTTCTTGGTACGGTATGAACAACAGCGGCCACCAACTCGTCACTTTGGCGTCACTATCACGTGATCGAGTTACGAGATGAAACTGGTGCCAAATTAAAGGTAAAATAAAGCATTTTTAAGAATTTTTTGGTCTGCCTGCGCATATCCTGATAGAAACACTCAGCACACTAAAATTTATAACATTAAATGACGTCATAATGTACAATTAAAACCCCTTAAACACAATATTTTGCATTGCATTACTTCGCCATCGATTTTCAAGATGATTTAATAGTTTATTAAAAAATTATTAACAGTAAGCGAGAAAACGACTGATATGGCATAATTTGGTACAAAGCGGGTTGAAAGGGGCGCCAAACTCGTATTCAATCACGTCATCGAGTTACGGCTTTCAATTTTGCCACATTAGAGAGATCGACTAGTACAATAAAGATATTTCAGTCTGTCTCGTTATATCTTGGTACGAAACGAGCAGAGCGGGGCACCGATTCCCAATTCTGGCGATAGTGTCATTTCATCGAATTGCGGCCAGAAATTTTAATACATTAAATATAACATTAAGAAAACACAAAAATTTATGGAAAAATTGACATATCGTTGTAGTTAAAGTAGGAATGACTGAATTATACAGTAGATTTTAAATCACTTTCATGCCGCCGTTTTGAAAGACGAAAGTTTTGTCTAGTTAAAATGTAAGAGTAATTAAAAATATTTTAGTCTGTTTACTTCTATCCTGATAGTTATATTCGGCTGGTTAAATTCATTCGTACCGAAACTGACATTGTAATTTAAGTGTGTAAGCGAACTAATTTTAGAATTTTTTAAATATTTTTTAATAATTTGATTTTTAGTCCGCCGAAGTTTTCTACCAGGATATGCCCAGGCAAACAAAAGTATTGCAAACTAAAGTCTTGCTAAAGTACTTTATTTTACCTTTAATTTGGCACCAATTTCATCGCGTGTCTCGATGACACAATAGTGTAGTCGAAATGGCGAGTTGGCGACCGTTGCTGTTTACATCGTACCAAGAAATGTAGAGGCAGACCAGTCATTCCTTAATCTATACTTATAACTTTGTCTTACATCAAAATATCAAGCCGTAACTCGATGATGTGATAGTATTTTCAAAATAGGGTTTTGGTGCCTTTTTCAACCCGCTTTGAACCAAGTTATGCCGAATTAGTCGTTTTCCAGCTTTTTATTAATAAGCTTTTAATAAAAAATGATGCAAAACATTATGCTTATATGGTTTTAATTGAAAATTATGATGTTAATTAATGTTATAAATTTTAGTCTGCCTTAGTTAGTGTTTCTACCAGGATATGAGCAGGCAAACCAAAATATTCTTAAAATACTTTATTTTCTCTTTAATTTTTCACCAGTTTTATCTCGTAACTCGATGACGTAATAGTGACGCCAAAATGACGAATTGGAGCCCGCTGCTGTTCTTATCGTACTGTAGCTACCGATTTTAGTACGTGTAGATAACAAGAGTAATAACTTTTATAACTCATCTTTAAAACCAATCTTATTCGTCGACAGCGGTATCTTTTTACCAAGACTAATACACACTACATAATTTTTAAATAAAAATAACGATAAAATTAAGTTTTTAGAACAAGCACGCAAACTTTATTAGGTCAAAAAACGTTAACTGGTAGAAGGTACAGTTACAGTCAAAAGATGCACAATAATACACAGTTAAATAAGTGAAATATAAAAATACAAATTATTTTACAAAAACTATTTTAAATATTAGAAATGCATTTTAAAGTAAAGAAACATTATTTTAAATTATTATGTTAGCAAAGAATTATTATAAAACATTTTAATTTGAAAAGATGAATATCATTTTAAAAGTTACTATTTGCGATGCGACACAGCTTACGATTCCAGTTATTTTTGCTGGACCAGTATCGCCACTGTCGGCATATAATGGCCCGACAGTACCAAGAAATGTCGATGCTGATCAGTCATTCCTTAATTTACATCTTATAATCTTGTCTTGCATCATAATTTCATCCCGTAACTCGATGATGTAGTCATTTTGTGTATCCATCGCCCTTTAGTCTACAAAATTGACCAATACGGAACGTTATATAGTTCCTAAATCTGAAATACTGCCAAATGAATGCGGTTGAGAGAAAATTTGAATTTAAAAAGTCCTTTGGGAGGAAGAGCTAGCTTTCATATTCCTTACTTTTCTTTTAAAAAAATTAAGTTATATTATTCAACCATACAAAACTTAAATTAATGGAAAGCGGTAATAGAAGATTCAATACTTGTTTTTGTGAAACTGAATATGAATGGGAATTTCGAGAAATTAATTTTAATCAAGCTAGTTTTATTTAAAGTCATTTATATTTGTTAAAATGAAGTGCCATTTTAAACCAAAATGATGGATGAAATTAACCAATGGGGTTGATCTAGATCTTACTCATTCTTGTGCACATGCTCACTCATATCGAAATCGGTTGATATATGCGAGTGCTGACGCAGGCAAATAGATTTCTCAAAATGCAAACCCACTTTAAAAATTTAAACTGTTATATATGACCCATTTTTTAAGGTTAAAACAAAACAAAAAAATGCTCCAGATTTCTTGTATTAAGATTAAACACTTTAAAAAACCTTTTTTGTACTTCTATTTTTTTTTTTTTTTTTTGTACATAATTAAAAATTTAAAAGTTTTTTGACAATTTTAAAGGCTGCCATTTTGTGACAAGATGGCGGATGAAGTTGATTCACGAACTCGGTAAAAACATAGGTTTGTTCTACGGACACACTAAGTTATATCCAAATCGGTTCATAAATGTGCATATTATCGCGTGACAAAAATCAGATCATTTCAAAATGTAGGCCACACTAGAAATTCAAAGTGGTTTAACTCAGCCATTTTTTAAGATACAATCAAAATAAAAATACTCTGAAATCTTTGCATCAAACTAAAACACATAAAAAATCTTTTTTAACATCTAATTTTTGTGTACCTAATTTTAAATTTTAAATTAAATTGCCATTTTTAAACAAGATGGCGCATGAAATTGGCCAACGAGCTCTATTCAAACAACGGTACATAATATGCTATGTACACATTAAGTTACATTTAAATCCGTTCACAAATACGCGTGTTATTACGTGACAAAAATCAAACAGTTTCAAAATGTCAGCCACACTAGAAATTCAAAGTGTTATAACTCAGCCATTTTTTAAGATATAGACAAAACAAAAAATGAAATCTTTGTACCAAAATCAAACACATAAAAGAAAAATATTTTTCATTTTTTAATTTTTTTGTACTTAATTTAAAGTTTTAAAATTTTGAGAAAAATTTAAATGGCCGCCATTTTGAAATAAGATGGCGGATGAACCTGGCCAACAAACTCGGTTAAGACATTAGTACATACTATGTACACATCAAGGTACATCCAAATCGATTCATAAATACGTGTGTTATTACGTGACAAATTATCGCACCGTTTCAAAATGTCAGCCACACTAGAAATTCAAAGTGCTATAACTGAGCCATTGTTTAAAATAGCGATAAAACAAAAATGCTCTGGAATCTTTTTATCTAAATCAAACACACGGAAGAAAAATATTTTTCGATTTTTAATTTTTTTGTTCTTAATTTAAAATTTGAAAAATTTTAGAAAAATTTAAATGGTCGCCATTTTGCAATAAGATGGCAGATGAAACTGGCCAATGAACTCGGTTAAAACTTTGGTATATACTATGTACACTCCACGTTACATCCAAATCGGTTCATAAATAAGTGTGTTATTACGTGACAAAAATCGGACCGTTTAAGAATGTCAGCCACACTAGAAATTCAAAGTGTTACAACTCAGCCATTTTTTAAGATAGACACAAATCAAAAAACGCTCAGGAATCTTTGTATCAAGGTCAAACACACAGAGGAAAAACACTTTTCAATTTCTAAGTTTTTTGTTCGTAATTTTGAATTTTAAATTTTTTAAAAGTTTTAAATGGTCGTCATTTTGAAACAAGATGGCGGGTGATGCTGGGCAACAAGTTCGGTCTAAACAATAGTATGTACTATGTACATACCAAGTTTCATTCAAATCGATTCATAAATAGAATAATTACAGTAAGACAAAAGTTATATATATATATATATATATATATATATATATATATATATAGAACCATTATACAACACTTCAATTTAACATCTGTAATCAATATAAAATAACACATAAAATAACAAACTACAACAAAAAAAAAGGAGTTGGCAAATATTGGAACAAATACGAAGTATTAGAAATGTGGTATTTGGCTCGTTATCAAGGGTAATACCAAATAGACACATTAATTGCGATTAATTTCTGATTAGAAATCAAGATAAACCTAAAAATAATTTCTAAATTACCCTATTAATCGCCAATGCAAAATTTAATTCAATGAAAAATACTAGACACTTATTAAACCAACAATAATATAATTGGCAAAGTGAAAAAACTTACATGATACAAACACAATCGCCAAATTGTGGGAGAAAAGAATAAATTCAAATTTGCAATCTCACCTCACCACAGTTAAGAGATTACAGTTAACAAAATATTGTAAGGAAATTAATAACAGAAACCAAATATACATATTTAATTATTAATATAATTTAAAATAACTATTATTAAAAATATTAAATCAATAAAATAATATTAAACAACAATGTTATGAAATAAATGGAGATAATTTAATTATATTATAATAATAAAAAGTTTAAAAAGGATATCGATGAAAATTAATTAGAAGAACGATTTAATAAAAATAAAAGAGTCAGATATCATCATATATGGTCGAGAGTATATAGTTTCTGTTAAAAGGATGCAAGACAATTTAAAAAGCATATTATATACGATACAAATATAAAATAACAAGATAGATTGACAGTTAGATCTTAATCAACAAAAGGAGAATTAATAATGTATTTTAAAATCTTGATAAATAATACTTTATTAATAAGGATAATATAATTAGATAACTAACAGGATGAATTATAAATGTTTATATACATATTTGGATGTATATATATGGATGTCAACATTTGAACGGAGGGTGGTTTTGGGATCTGGGGGTCATGATCGGTGAAAATATGCCAAAATTTCTCGAAAGTGCTTTTTTCCGGACGCCTGCAATAGGTAGCTTTTTAATTTTTGTAATGAAAGCTACCTAACATGAGTCAAAAAATAAACAACTTGTTATTTGAATGCATCTTCAATTCTTCAATCACGATCACTTCGGGGAATTCTGTTCCAAATGCCCGCTTTGACAACATTTTTAGATGTATACACTGCTTTTATAAAACTGACCAATGTGGTACATTATACAATTCCTAGATAAGAGAATCTGTCAGTTGAATGCGTTTGAGAGCAAAAATGGATTTAAAAATGAATCAGAAAATAAGCAATTTGTTATTTGAATACTTCCTCAATTTTCTATCACGATCTCTTCGAAAAATTCTTTTCAAAATGCTCGTTTCGACTGCATTTTTTGAAATATATTCTGCCTTTATCAAAAAAATCACCTATACTTCACATTCTGTATCTCCTAAATAAGAAAAGCTGCCAATTGGATGCGTTTGAGAGCAAGAAAGAATTTAAAAATGAGTCAGAATATAAGCAGTTTGGATTTGAGTACACCTTTAAAAAGATTTTTCCTTCAACTCCTATTTTTGTTTAATTTGTTTTTGCTCTAAATGTTAGTCGTATCAAAAACATATCAGTATAAAAGTTGTAGATATTATAGAGAAGATGTGCATTAAATTTAATCGGATCTGATATCTTAAGAATTCAAGAAGTTATGGATTTTTTTCTTCTTCCTCCCCCCTCCCTACTTTTTGGTTTTCGTTTTATTTTATTTTTTTCGATAAGTGTTGCTCCTATCAAAAACTTGTAAATACAAATATTTTAGATAATATTAAAAACATTTATAAAAAAATAATTGGATTTGATAACTTGAGAATTGACAAAGTTATGAATTTTCAACTCTCAAAAACACCATTTTTTTCGCTCCTTAAGCCCATTTTTAAATTTGTCAAAAATCTGTCAGACATAAACTTTTGGTCCATTTTTTGTAAAGTAACATATACTTTAAGCTGATTCGATATCTATTTTAATTAAGAAATTATGGGTTTCTTTTTTTCGGTTTTTGCTAAAACCTCCCTATTTCCACCCCCTTGGTCCGATTTTGCCCATTAACGAACTTGATTGAGATTTTATGCCTTTGATTTTGTATATCAGTTTGTAAAAGATTTGAGCAGAATTATATAAGCTATCGAGTCCATAAAAAAATAATATACAGGGTGAGTCATAAATATCGAACAATAGTCTATCTCCTTAAATATTGCTCCTAGACCCATACTTTCATATGCAAAAACTCATAAAAAAGGGCAAATTTTTGATAAGTTGCAACTCCATGGGAGGGGGGGGTCTATTTGAAAAAATACGAAAATTAAATTTTTATACGCCCCCCTTAGGGCAAGATTCCCAGTTAGGAAATTATTCCTTATCCATTCCTAGATTAAACAAAAAAATTTTTTTTATCTCCATATCTAAAAATCTCTCAGAGATATTAAAAACCAGAATTCTCCAAAATTTCGGACTTAACACCACTTTTCCCTACCTCAAAACAGTGATTTCTTTACTCAATTTCAACGCTAGATTGGGAACATTCACAAATTGCACTTTAATAAAAATCTATTTAAGGTAACGCTTTTTCTTTGGTCATATCATAGCAGCGTATAGATTTTACGCTAAATTTGTATGAAATTATACTATAAATATAGTATATAGTGACATCTGCACTATAGGTCTGCACGAGTCGATATATCTAGGTCCGGTCTCAAACTGATCCGTAGGGAAAAAATTGGTCCGGTATGGGAAATTATTAAAATCATAACCCGATCGGGCCTGAAAAAAAAAAAAAAAAAAAAAAAAAAAAAAAAAAAAAAAAAAAAAAAATAGCCCGCCTTAGCCGTGAATTTCTACATGGACTTTTACTTCGGCGTATAGTTAAAAATTGTTTGATATGGAGGAGTTCTGACCGAAAATGCTTGTTATAGCTTTTCGTTTTTCATATTCATACTTTATATTATTAAAAAATCGCCGAAGGCTGTGATGTGTTTATTTTATCAATGAATCTCTATTTATATATAAATGCTTCACTTATATTTTAATATCGTTAATCCATATTCGATACATTGAAGACTTTGGCAAATGTTATACAGTAAAACCTTTTAAGACGGAATCACATAATAAAGAAAAAATACGTTATAGACAAATACCCTACTTAGGAGGTATCTAAATGGAGTTTATTTTTTTCTCAGGTATTATTATATTTATTTTGCATGGATCAACAAATTTTCCTTTTAAGACAGATTTTTTTTCTATGATTTATTGTATTTAAATTGCCTTTAAATATGCTATTTTTTAAAGAAACGAATTTTATTTTTTTTATTTTGTAAAATAAAAGCAACTTTAAAATCTGTTTTTTTTTTTTTTTTTTTTTTTTTGGTAAAAACTTTGATTGATCCAAATTTTACTTATTTTATGCATGTATTAAGTCAGTCTGAGACAGTGGTTTTAATACAGATTGTGTCGAGACCGGGATTGAGAATTTCGTCGAGTGCAGACCTGGGAAAAAGGAAGCAGTCCCCTCTGGAATGAAAAATACGTTAGGCCCGGCCTAGGCCCAGAACGCAAATTTTTTTTAACAGCCTCTCCAGGACGATAAAAAGCTTGAAGTTGTGAGAACTAAATTTACAAAAAATATTTAATCCGCATCTTAGAAAAAGCATTGTTTTAAAAAACTGACGGACATTTGCAAATGAGAAAAGTTAAACTCTATCGGAATTTTGAGCTACAGAAAGGAGTTACTTTCCACTTTCATTTTTTTAAAAAGCTTCAAATATTTTATTAGGAGTTAAACTTTATTTAAAACTTTAAATTCGTTTTTTTTGCATGAAATGTTTTCCCCCACTATTTCTCGTCTTTAAACAATTAAAAGTCTAGAATTGTTGAAGAAAAAATTGCAAAAAACATGAAACATGTCATTTTTGATTATTTTACATTAATTTTGTACAGGCAAATTTGAAAAAAATATTTACTTTTGAAAATGTGATTTTTTTAATTATATGATTTTTTAAATAAACATTTTTAATAATTTTAAAATTAATATTGAAAAAAAAAACCCCTGCAATAAAACTAAAATTAGATTTTCATCTTTAATGAAATGGAAAGAAATTAAAATCCGATAAATAATGTTTCGAGTTATAACGATTTTAAATTATCCCATTTAAATTAGTTTTAGAAATTTTTATAAATTTTATGATAAATTTTAGGATGTGATTTTCTTAGCAAATTATATGGCTAACCATTACAAAAAAGAAAAACTAATCAAAATTCTAACTCGAGATAGATTTTTTTACATGTTTCCTAGAACTGTTAAAATAACATTGTTTCTTGAATTGCGCGCATTTCAATTTGTGTCTAATCCCTTAAAACCTGATGAATTATTTAAACGGCTATAACTCTACGAGTTTTGAAGATATGAAGATGCATTTTTTTGTGTCTAATTCAGGACTGGATAAGGCAAGTTTTCCTAATTGGAATTTTTATCCTACGGGGACTGTATAAAAATTTCCTTTTCGTAATTTTTCAAATAGACCCCCCATGGAGTTGCAACTTATCAAAAATTTTACCTTCTTTTATGAATTTTTGCAATTGGAAATATGGGTCTAGGGGCAATATTTAAGGAGATAGCCTATTGTTTCGATATTTATGACTCACCTTGTATATAGATAGATCTATATCTATATCTATATAAAGTTTTTTTTACTGATGGTAGTTTCGGGGTCTAGAAGTCATGATCGGTGTAGATCTGCAAAAAAATTTCAGAAATTCCTGCATAGGAACGACCGCAATAAGTAGTATTTCATACGAAATCTACCTAATAGTAGTCGTTAAAGGCCACCGTAATACTTACCCATCATGGATATGCGCACTACAAAATATAAAACGTGTAACCTGTTTATATAATGCATTGCAATTTGAAAATAAAATTTGAACGTCTATTTAAATATTTTTATACATAATAGTGCTCTATTACGGAATTGCGTGTACTGCTTCATTATCCCGTCGATCCATTTCGGCAAATAATATACATTGCCAAACTCCTCGTAAATTACACAAATCGGCTTAACGTTTACTTTAAATAACGAAATAACAAATAAATTAGCAAAAGATTAATAAAAAATATAAGCAAAACATCTAATTAAAAATCAGTTATGATATACAAACACAGGTAACGTATTTAATTTCAAGTGCCATCGGCATTTACGATCAGGGTTGGCAAGTTTCTTCCGCAGTGGAAAAAACCGCGGAAAAAACCATGGAAAAAACGGCCGGATAAAATAGGTTTCTTCCAAGTGGAAGAAATGGAAGAAACTGCTTTTCTTCTAGAAATTACCACATAAGGTACCCTGGGGTAATAACGCCACGTTAAGGTTCTACCAATTTTCACGGCTCAGTTTTAGATTGTATTTTTCAAACAAATATATGATTTGATACAGCAACTCATTGACAATCTATATAAAAAAAATAATTTAACAGATATGTTTTCATAAAATGTAATGGCGTGATTTCTTGACCAATGCTATTTGGCGTTATTACCCACCTATATGGGTAATAACGCCATGCAAACAAAACTATGAAATAAGATGGGATAATTGCATGTAGATTGCCCAATTTTAAAAATACAAAGTCTAAAAAATTAGAAATTGACAAATTGCATTCTAAACTATTGAAAATGTTCAATTTTTTGTGAAAGTGTAAGAAAAATAAATGTGGTGTGTGTGTGTGTGGGCGGGGGCAGGATGAGGCAAAAGAATATTAGGCCTGAGCTTCTTTTTGCTTAAAAAGGACCGCTTAACCCGGGAGGACGCGCGCAGGGCCTAAAAGACCCGGAGTGCGTATGGTTTTTAAAATTGTAACCACTAATTTTTTTAAAGTAATTTTCAGCTAATTTTATCACAAAATTTGGGAGAATTGCCTCCGTCTGAATAAAGCGACTGTTTTAATTTGATTTTATTGGTGACAAAGTTAAAACTATTCATACCCTTGGTAAGCGCGCGTTCTCTCGGGTTAAATAGAATTATTAGAAACATTGCACAGTTTTAACTGTGTTTATTTGAATTAGTATTTAGGATGTAGCTCGGCCCCTGTAGGGAATCAACCGGGGTATTAATGCCAAGGATTGGCGTTATTACCCCGTTATAGTTATTGCGCTGTATATTTTATATTAAAAATTATCTCGAGAAGATATCGAAAATCTTCAACAACATATTGAAAGTCCATGAAATGTACTACAAATTTATGTAATTAACAAACTATTTCCGGATAAAAAAAAATAGTCTTCACATCACAAAACGTATCTCGCAAATTTTAGATCAAGCATTAATTTTAGTTGCTTGTAAAAACAATAAAACCTAAAAATGAAACAAATTAACTTGAAGCTGTTTTTTGCGATTTATATGACTCAAAATCCTTCTGCGCAGAGCACATGGGTGTCATTTACCAGATTATTTCATAATTATGCATAATATTAGCACTTGGTGTTATTACCCCGCCTAGCGTTATTACACCAGACCACCTTACTTTCTATTTTGTAAGACATAATAAATATCTTCTTCCTAACCGTATGTGAATCAATTCCATTGGACCAAAACAAATTTAATTAAATATCTATGCTAAATTAATAATTATATCAGTTTTTTTGCCAAGATCACACACAACACCTGTCTAGAGATCTTCAACCATTGGTTAAATGAAAAGAAATTTTATCCAAAATACACAAAATCAATTAAATGTTATTTATTTCAATTTAAACAACATATTTTTTTTTATATTTAAATTTCTGAAACTAGTAGTAAATAGTAGGGATTCTTTACCAATGGTAGAATGAAACCCATAAAAGTTTTTAATTTACAGCAATTTTATTAATGTAAGTAATATACAATAGTTACTGTAATATTAAAAGATTAATATTAAATTTTTAATATTACTGTATTAAACAGAGATCAATCAAAAATATGGTTACATTTTCGGCCCAAAATCAGAGTTTTGCCAAAAACGTGGCTCAAAATTCAGCTTGACGGAAACCTCAGTATTCCAAAATTCATGTTTCTTCCTTCGGAAATTTTCAACATTAGTCATTGATTTGAACTGTATCAACTCTAATGACAGTATTGCAAGGAATTTCATTGTTTATAATTATCAGTCATGAATAAGCAATCATCTGATAGAAAATTTTTGGTTTAAACTGCATTAGTGTTTCAAATATTCTTTGGGAAAATTCTAAAATAATAAATGATCATTTACAAAAATCATTATAGAAGAAAAATAAAGATGTGTATGCTTAAAATTAAAATATTTTTTAATTAAATGAAATTCGTGTAATTAGAAAATCTTCCTGTGTCATTGATGAATTAATTATGTTTTATTGTATATGAAAATAACGTTTTTGGATAATTAACAATTGTGCGTAATTAATAAATACAATACATATAATTAATTTACATTATGTATGTATTAAAACATACAATTTAATTATTTAATTTTTTTTTGGATGTTTTCATTTTTGACTGTAACTTTGAATTTTCTGAAAATTGGTTTTGGCATTTGAAACCTGTATTGGTCGATCCTAGTATTAAAAAAATCATTAAAATTCTATTTTTTCTTAGTACAATGCAGTAAATGCAGCATAGTATAGCAAAAAAGTCTTTTAGCAGTAGAATGCTGCAATCAGTTTCTCAACTTAAATTTGATGAATGCAAAAAATAAAGATTTTTTTTTTCCAAGTCCTAAACTCCAAGACAGTTTAAAAGCATTTTGACATACCCATAGATATTTTTAGAACACTACAGCATTGAGATATTCATGCTAGATGTTAGTATAAATAATTACAAATTTATTTATTTACTGTGTTGCACACTTTAAAATAAGACATTTTTATATAAAAATAATATATTCTTGTATGAAAAACAAACAATTTGTAGATGAGGGGAGGTTTTTTGCCTCTTTTTACATAAATAGCGTAATTAATATAAAAAAAAATCCCCTTTACCTCTAGAGTAGTAAAAATCCATCACCTGAAAATGTCTGCTGAACCTGAAGTTTGTTATTAAAAAAATAACTTATCATTGCAAAAAAAATAAAAAAATAAAAAAATAAATAAAATAATAATAATAATAATAATAATAATTAAATTTTCCAACTTAGATTTCATGTAAATATACTTTAATTCTTTTATATAGTTAATATACTTTAATTTTGAACATTTGTTTTGGTTTCTGGTATATTCTTCCATTTCTTCCAGTTTCTTCCGCTGTCCTGGAAGAAATAGCTATTTCTTCCTGGAAGAAACCTATGTTTCTTTCGGAAGAAACCCAACTCTGTTTACGATAAACCATTATCGGCATTTAATCTTATAGTTTGGCGATAAATTTTTGATAGATGTAATAATCAAGTAGTAAACGAAACATCCTTACAATTTCAAAAATAATAAACCAATTTACTAACAATTTACTGACTCGGATGAAATGTCTCATTTCTAATTAAAATATTCATTTGAATTGAAATTTGAATGAAATACAGGGTCATGAAAAAGAGAAGAGTCTGGAAAATAGGATTATAAATATCTAGACAATTAATTGATCGATTTCATTTTTTGTGCAAAATTTATATTTTTTCTTGTTGTATTTTACAGCCACCATTTATAATTTAAAAAATCAAAAATTTTATTTACCTTTCTTTGAAACGAATATTTCGAGGGTCCGAAGAAATAGTTGGGGATAATCGAGGTTACTGATATTCAAGAGACTTCTTCCCATTATTACATAGTAAGTACACACGAAATTTTAAGTTTTTATCAATCTCTGTCAATTTGTTCAGGAGGTAGAGTGTTTACAGGCAAACAGACACACACACACAGACAGACGGACGCCAAAATTATTTTTTCTAAAAGTATGTTTTTCGGAATCGCCAGTGTCTGAAACGTGTAAATCCGTCAAAAAAATTTTTAGATTTTCACAACGATTGCAAGACTTACCCTGTACTACGTGTGATGGGTAAGTAATACAAGGATGAGATTGACAAAAAAGTAAAAAATCTGAAAACTGCGCGAACGACATTTGAGCAGTAATACTTACGAATTTCAAGCGGAATAAATATTATATTCGCTATTAAAATTTATATATTACGTACAATTTAGTTTTAATCAAAATAATAAGAAACTTAGAAAAAATTAGGCAGAAATTATTTACTTACTGCAGTGAAAAGATACAGAACATTAATAAAACTAATGACATGAATATTTTCTAATTGTAATTTTAAAAACAGTAGATACTTTTCTTCGAACAGCAAATCAAAATAATTGCAACTACATTCAGTATATGATAGAACAGAGTTCCTACTCTTAAAAAATAAATAAATAAATAAATAAATAAGTTTTTAAAGAATTAAATTGAATTAAGGAAAAATAATAAAAAGTTTTAAAGTGTTATTTAAAAGACAAATTAGTAATACTACGGAAAACATAGTAAAAATTCAGAACATAAAAAGGAATTCAGAAAAAATGGACCATTATATAAAAGTACAAAAACAAAAAGTAAAAAACTGAGGAAAAAATATAAAATTTCCCCAAAAAATGAATGGGTGAAATTTCTTTAAAAATTGAAGAAAAGTCTGAAATTCAGACAAAAGTCTAAAGAATCTCATGCCTGGTAATAATTAGAAAAAAAAAATGCTCTTATCAGATTATTAATAATACATTGTAAATTTCCATAATGCAGTCTCACACTAAACGCACTTAAAAAATATTTCCTGTAACTTTTAAAATTGGGAAATTTACTAAACACAATGCATTAAAATCGTAAAGAAATAGAAAAAAGAAAAAAAAAAAAAACCACGAACTTATCTAAAATAGTTTTTAATAATTACATATCTATTGCCAGAATTTATATTAATTATGTGAGTAAATGATGTTTTTCTACACAATTTTTGGAATTTATTGCTTATTTTTGCTTTTAATTTATGGATAAATTGTTTGTCGTCAATGCCTGCTAACCTAAGTAAAAAGTCTTTATAAAGCTTTCGAAATCGAAGGTCATTAAAATGTAATTACTGTACCTTGTTATAAAAAGAAAAAAAAGAAAAAAGAAAAAGAAAAACTGGCTGGATGTGCCAATCTCAAAACTTTCTTCTATCTCATAAGTATATTTTAATATTTTAAAAAAATACTTAGTAAATTAAATTGCTTTAATATTTTAAAATCAATACCATATCAACTTTGTTTTCATCTTAAAGCTTCAGTCAATTAATTGGAATAAAAACGAATTCCCGTCTCTGCACGAGCCGATGGACAATAGAATAATAGGCATATATTTCTTTCTTTCTTTCTTTTTTTTTTTTTTTTTTTTTTTTTTTTTTTTCAAATTCAGCGAAGACATACTTGCATTACCAAAAAAAAAAAAAAAAAAAAAAAAAAAATCATATACAAAAAATTTAGTTCAGTTCTAGAACTAACTTCATACACTTTTAGGTGGTGCAATATTGAAAATGGCATAAAATTCGCTATTGCCGCGCCCCCTTCCGGCGTATTTTTTTTTTTTTCAAATTCAGGGAGGACCAGCTAGCCATAGTCATACACACAAAAAATTTGGTTCAATTCGATGCATAACTTCATATACT
Organism: Maratus speculifer; assembly: GCA_964019185.1. Lineage (NCBI taxonomy): Eukaryota > Metazoa > Arthropoda > Arachnida > Araneae > Salticidae > Maratus > Maratus speculifer. Next base: position 102,910,069 of record OZ025303.1, read on the forward strand.
TTTGGTCGGTACAATATTGAAAATGGTACAAAAATCGCGATTGCAACGCCTCCTTCCGGCGGAATATTTTCAAATTCAGGTAGGACCAACTAGCCATAGTCATGCACTTACACAAAAAATTTTGTTCAATTCGAAGCATAACTTCATATACTTTTAGTCGGTACCATATTGAAAATGGCACTAACATCGCGATTGCAGCGCCCCCTTCCGGCGGAATGTTTCAAAACTGAAGGAGCACCTTCTTGCCATAGCCAAAAACATTCATAGATACTTGGTTCAATTACTACATACACTTTTTGATGGTGGAATGGCGACATACGGACACACACACAGACAGACATTTTGTAAAAACATGTATTTTGGAATCTCTGACCCCTAAAACGTATAACTTCTTAGAAAACCGGAAGTCGAAAAAAATTTCGATTAGAATACTTTCTTCTATTGAAGATAGACGAAAGTAAAAATCATGCTTCCAGCATAGATTATGAAGCACTTTCCAACATAATCAGAATAATGTAACAAAACTGCAGTTTTGTTTAGAAAATTAAAATATTACGTCTCATTTCACCATATGGAATTGTATGACGCATTTTAAACCGAATGTCAGCTGTTCAAATCTACAATCGGAATCCAAATTTTTAGCAGCACTGTATATGATATAGAGATTTGTATCTATTAACAATATGCATTACGAAATTTAGTTCATTTAAGAGATACACATATTTTAGTTGAAAATTCCTCTTTAACAATTTCCTCTAATAATGAGAATGTATGCTAATATTTTGGGGTAGCTCTGCATATGAGATATAGAATTTATATATAAAGAGCAATATGCCAAAAACTAATTAAATTTAAAAGCTCAAGCCGAATTTTAAAGCGGACTCTCCAGCAATTATTACGCAAAGACAGTAATGTAACAGTTTTATTTTGTGTGTCGCTGTAACTTAATAAAATAAATGCTATGAATGCTCTGTTTTAACGTGATCATAGTGAAATTCAGTAATTTTTATGAGTTTCTATACATTTGAAATAGCGTAATGTCATTAAAATACTCTCCAAACGGTTTTTCTCCCTATACCATAATGTAATCGAATTCTTTTGAGTGTCCCTGTAAATGAACCATTAGTCGTTCATATGAAATATGCACGACTAATGACAACTCTCCAGCAATTATTATGCAAAGAGAGTACTGTAATTGATTTATTTTGTGTGTCTCTGTAAATTAATTTTAAAAAATGCTATGAATGCTCTGTTATACCGTGATCGTAGTGAAATTCAGTGATTTATACCAGTTTCAATGCATTTCAAACAGCGTTATGTCATTAAAATATCTCCAAACGATTTTTCCCCATATACCATAGTGTAATCGAATTCTGAGTGTCCCTGTAAATGAACCAATAGTCGTACATACTTCATATACAATACTAAACAGGTTTTGTTGATCCTAAATAAGCATTATCAATGGCATGAAAATCCGGATATATTTACGGGAGTTAGAGCGTGGACAGACGGCCAGACAAACCGAATGCCAGGGTTGGCACGTTTTTGACGCATGACGGTTTTTACCGGATTTTACCATGGTTTTTACCGTTATGTCAAAAACCTCTTTGTCAAAAATGTCGAAAACTGTCAAAAACCTATCTTTTAGCAGTTTGCTTTTACATTATAACAATTATTTTTTTTGTTTTATCGTTAGTATTAAGTCATTTAATGTGAAATAATATTCAGTATCTAAAAGACTCTATTCACCCAAAAAGAAAAAAAAAGAAAAGAAAGAAGGAAAAAAAGAAACTGCATTAAAAATAAATAAATCATTTTAGAATCTCTGTAAATATAATAATAATTTTAAAGATAAAAATATGCAATATGTTATTCTTTCAATTCACTTTAAATAATACCTAAGTAATTTTAAATAAAATGTAAACAGGCCGTAAATAGTTTGACTAAATTTCAATAAAAAAAAAATCATGATTAACCAGGTAAAAATTTACATCTAAAAATGTAGGTGCTGAGATGGTCTAAATTCATATATATTTACACTAAAGTTAAATAAAAACTATGGTAATGGTACATAAATAGTTTTTATATCATGGCTTTTCTTAAACATTGTTTTGCTATTCATTAAATTTTAATTCTAAGAAATTTTAATTGAAATTGGATCTTAGAAATTTGTATCAAAATTTTAATAACATAAAAATTTTAAGATTCTACTTAATGAACTGAAAATAAAAAATCACCGTTTAATTGCATTTATGAAATGTACCAGATAAGCATTTTGAAATATTATCTAATAATATTCAAATTTACTCAATGACCAGTCCTTGACATCTACTGTCATACAATATAACAGCATTTTTTTGCATCTCTAAAATGATTTAAATATTTTATTTAAAATGTATATTGAATGGTGTTTAATAATTATAATAACCTTTTATCATTTAATATTAATATTCATTGCAGTTAGCAGAATATATATTAATGGAGTTTATGACAAATATTATTCTTTAATTTTAATCTTGTGCTTAAAAAAATTTCCCATTTTGGAAATCTTAAATTTAAATAAATTTAACAAATGTAATTGAAAATAATAATAATGACAAGAACAACAAGGAAAAATCAATTTAGAAATTAATTGTATGATGCACTTGCATTATAAATCGGAGATAAAAAAAAAAAAAAAAAAAAAAAAAAAAAAAAAAAAAAAAAGATAGGTTTTTGACGGAATAAACCGGTTAAAACACGGTTTTTACCACTGCTATGTCAAAAACCAGTTTTTGACGTCAAAAATGCAAACCTGCCGAATGCATAAGCACTTTTCAACTTTGTTGGGAAGTGCTAGAAAGGAAGAAGGTAGAAAGGAGGGTGTTTTTTTTTTACAGCAACATACATTTAAAAATAAGAAACAAAAAATTGTCCTATGAAATTATTGGAATTACTTTGTAAATTTCCATAACACTACAACATATTTAAAAACATACATATATTTGAAATACAGTCGGCTCTCATTAATTCGAACTCGTTGGGACCCCAAAAAATTTTCGAATTATCCAGAGTTCGAATTCTGGAAATAATGAGAGGAAAACATGTTTAAAGGGGTACTACTAAAATGAATTAATGTTGTAGTATTTTTAGGTGCGTTCGAAAATATGTAAATACGTAGCACCTATAGTGTTCGTTCAGTCCGTCCGTCTGTCTGTCCGCATATAACAATGCAAAAACTACCCAACCGAATCTTTTGAAATTTAAAATATATAATTATTACACAATTTTGTCGAGTCATTTCAAATTTTATGAGAATCGGATGGATAGATCAATTACAGGGATGATCATAAGTATTCCGTTACATTACGGTCCATGGGGAAAAATGTTGCAAATGCATTTTAATCGTTTGAAATTTAAATGACATACTTATTAAATCATTTGGTGAAGTCATTTCCATTTTTTTGAAAATAGGATGCATAGATCAAATACAGGGACAATCAAAAGTACTCCGTTACATTACAGTCAATGGAAAAAAAAAATTTAAAATGCATTTTAATAATATTACACTCATTCGAACATAATAATATTGATATGCATCATAAAGTACATATTATAATATAGATTTTGCATAATCTGTTGTGCAAAGAACTTTTATTATTGATTTACAAGACCACACAAGAGTATTCTATTACATAATGAGAATAGAGAGAACATTGTTTGGTGCGCATTTTAATTGTAATTAACTATTTACAATTTTATGAGATTGATATATGAGAGTGATATTTTTAAAACTTCATTATCGTACGAATGCACCTCATTTGCTACGCTTCATGTGCAATTTCCAGCTTGTTTTAATTTATTTCGACTTTTATCATTAGAGCATGAGATATAAATTAATAGACATAAATACATAAACTAATTAAGGGACAAGCACAATGGAAGAAGGAGTGGAGGCGTCATTGGACAGATGGGGCACTAAGAAAGCGGATATCAATTACACGGAACTATATGTGTACAAATTCAGAACAATTTTGACAAAAATGAAAGAAAGAAAGTTATTTCAAGGATTTGAAGTCCGGGAGAAAGTAGGGGAAAATAAAAATTCGGAATTATCGTTAGTTCGAATTAATAGTTATTTATTATTATAGTAATTAATAATTATTAATAGTTAGTTAAAATTCGATTTATCTGATTTCGAATTAACGTAAGCCGACTGTAACTTATAAAATTCGGAAATACGTTAAACACACATACAGTGCATTTGAGACCGGAAAAGAAAAGAAAATGTAGAAAAATGACTCTTGTTATATAAACATATAGTCAACTATCTCATTTATATGTATTATTTTTTTTTTCCTTTCTTTAAAGAGAAATTGGAAACAAACCTTCAAATTATCCGGGCCCACCACTTTTAATCTAATCTAGTCTTTAATAATTACATGTCTACAATTAGAATTAATTTAATTTATGATTTCCAGTATTCTCATAAAAGGGAAAGAAAAGAAAAAAAAATAAATTAAATTTAAACATACAACAAAATTATTTTAAGAGGTAACAATCGTTAAATAAGGTAGTTCAAGAGCCAACCGCACAAAACCCTATGTCATCGAGCACAAGAAAAAATCCTATGGAAGAGTAGTAACAGGGGAAGCTAATCATCCGGAAGTGAAGTGGTGCATAAGCCAAAAATTGATACCACTAGTGTTTAACTCGTAGGTTTAGCATTGTGTTTGTCGTACAATCAAAAGCATGAAAACATGGAAAACTGGGTGCAGCTAATCCAAACAATGCTAAGCCTACGAGTCAACCACTAGTGGTATCAATTTTTTGTTTATGTACCACTTCACTTCCGGATGATTAGCTTCCCCTGTTACTACTCTTCCATAGGATTTTTTCTTGTGCTCGATGACATAGTGTATCGTGCGATCGGCTCTTGGATTAAGATATTTGACTAAATTTATTTTTATTCACGTGATTAAACTTTATTTTTAACGTCCATTTTTTAGTATTTATTGATTATTATCACTTTTAATTTATTGATAATGTGATTTTTTTAAGTTGCTTTCTGTTTAAAGAAGTTAAAAGTGAATTATTATTATTATTATTTTACATCTACATACATTTGAAAACTTAGAAAGGAAAATGGTCTTGCGAAATTATTAAAAATGTACTTCAAAATTTCTGTAATACAATTTCGATCTAAACGCAGATTAAAAAAAAAAAAAAAAAAAAAAAAAAAAAAAAAAAAAAACTGAAATTCAAAAAATTACAAAATACACCTAATATCATGTTTAATAATTTTTATTCCTTAAAATTATCTTTTTCCTGTATGTTTAAATTTCAACAAAATACATGAGGTATGCTGATTATTCGAGCTTGCCGCGCCCATTGATAATTTAAAATGTTTTTGTTTTTTTAGATAATTACATGCAGGGCCGTAGCTAGAAGTGAATAATAGGGGGGAGGGGGTCAAGGAAATATAGGGGGGAGGCATATTTTCTCTTATGCAGAAAGATAAATTAGTGCATATTCAGACTGTAGTTACTATGTTTCTTATTAAACTGTTGTAATAACTTCATTTAAATGATAAGAAAAATATATGATGATGAAAAATTCGAGTGTGTAGCTAGTGCAATATTAAACATCATGTTAGCTTCATATGTGCATATTTTTATGGGCAAATTTGGAACACTTATTTTAGTATTTTTTGCAAAACTGTAAAAAGTTCTCAAAATTAGATTTTTCAAAAATTTAATCAAAATTAGATTTCTGAATAGAATTTCATTTGGATTTTTGGAACATAAATTAATTTAGTGACCTTGTAATCTTTTCTAGGGAGGGGGGGGGGGGAAACCACCCGTAGCACTCCCTTAGCTACGGCCCTGGTTTGAAGGGGTGCCAGGAGGGATTCAGCACCATGTAAAACATTTTGAGCGTTCCCTGGAAAAGATTCCAACGTCACCAAATAAATTTCTATTTCAAAAATCTAAATGAAACTTTGTTCAGAAATCTAATTTAGTTTTGAGGCCCTTTCACAGTTTTGCAGAATTTCTAAATTGTAGTATTTCAATAAAAAGTGCAAATACAGTCGACTCTCGTTAATTCGAATTATCGCTAAATTCGAACTAAACATGAAGTCCCGAAATTTTCAATGGCAGAATAACGTTAAACTTTTTCATTAATTCGAACTCATTTTCTCTTGACATCGTTTAATTCGAACTAACGAGAATTCTGATTTTTTATTCTTCCTTTCTTTCTCACGGATTTCAGATTATTTGAATAACTTTCTTCCTTTGATTTCTGTGAAAATTGTACCGAACGAGTATACATATAAACCCATGCATTTAATATCCACTTACTAAGTGTCTCGTCTATCCATCAGTGACGCTTCAAATTTTTCTTCCGTTGTTCTTGTGTCTAACCTTTTAATTAGTTTATGTATTTACACATTCTACTTTAAAATTAAGTCATATTCTGATGATAACAGACATAATAAATTTAAAAAACACTTAACATTAATTCCTTTGTAATGGTACCATATTAAGCATGTTCTCACTTCATACTTTCCATTATTCGTACTTTGGATAGTTCGAACATTTCTTGTGGTCCCGACGAGTTCGAATTAACGACAGCCGACTGTATAAGTATTCCAATACACACAGATTTCTCCCTCCTCACGCTGTCGCTCCCGGAAATTCTATTCAAAGCGCCAACTTTGATAGTATTTTCTTAAATTGCTTGTTTCAAAAAATGTATAACGCTATTCGATTTCATAGTTTCTGAATAAAAATATCTGCTAATTTTATGAGTTTCCGAAAAAAAAAAAAAAAAAAAAAAAAAAAAAAAAAAAAAAAAAATATTCAAAAATGCATTAGAAAGTAGCTCCTTTGGATTCGAGGATGAATTTGGACTTGGAATCTTCAATAAAATGATATAGAAATATTTTCATAAATCTACTTTTATTACACAGTTTCAAAAGTTAGGATGTTTTTCACTTTCTTTTTTTTTCTTTATTATAAACCACATTAATTTTTTAACAAATCTTTATTTGAATGTTGACAGTCTAAGAATCTAAGAAATCCCAAATGTTGCTAATGTGTATTTCCTGTAAAATATACTGTAAAATCATTCCATAGATATATGTATGCAATATTTTTTTAAAGAAATCTTAAGTATATGATAAAAAGTTGAATTTTTTAGAAATAGTAAAAATTGTGTCGGGCTAGAATGCGCCGGGCCTAGAAACGAAAAATATAAACGAGCCGGGCCGAAATAACTTTCCTACGTTCCGCACTGGGCCCGGGCCAGGAAATTCCGCCCGTGCATACCTCTAGGTCATATATATGTCTGTGAATGTGTATGTTTGTGTTGGCTTGCACCAGAGAGAAAGAGAGTAAATATACCCCCCCCCTCTCTATTACTCATTTTTACTTACAGCCTTCATTACATACCTGCAAACAGAATCTATTTAATTTACATAATAAAAGCACCCCACCAGTGACCGAGAGGTTCTGCCCTCGAAACTGGTAGACAGGAAGGTCGAATTCAATCGCTCCTGTCGGCCTAATCGTTCGGAGTTTTCCGTGGTTTTCTTGGCACTTTTGCTTTCCATGCGTAAATACAGGTTAGATTACCTTAGAAAGACCCCCATCCCCTCTCTACAGAGAGCAATCCCCCTATCTTAATCCCTATATCCCTCGTATTGATAATTGACCGTCATAAACCCAATCAACCGTTATTAGATAATATTTCTTTTGTGCAATTTGTAAAACCTATTTTTTAATTTATCGATAAAGCTTAAAATTGTTATTTTATAGTCAGTTTCTAGCTACTCAAGAAAAAATTGCTTAAAATGCAATGTATCTGAATTTTTTTTTTTTTTTTAAGACTTTTTTTTCTCTCTAAGTTTGATTTCGCAATCCGCCCTCTTAAGACCTATATCCCCCGTGTTGATAATTGGTTGTCATAAACCCATCAACCGTTACTAGATAATATTTCTTTTCTGCAATTTGTAAAACTTATTATTTAATTTATCGATAAAGCGTAAAATTGTTATTTTATCGTCAGTTTCAGCTACTCAAAAAAAATTGCTTAAAACGCAATGTATCTGAAAATTTAAAAAAGACATTTTTTTTCTCTCTAAGTTTGATTTCGCAATCCCCCCTCTTAAGACCTATATCCCCCGTGTTGATAATTGGTTGTCATAAACCCCATCAACCGTTACTAGATAATATTTCTTTTGTGCAATTTGTAAAACTTATTTTTTAATTTATCGATAAAGCGTAAAATTGTTTTTTTATCGTCAGTTTCTAGCTACTCAAGAAAACATTGCTTAAAACGCAATGTATCTGAAAATTAAAGACATTTTTTTTCTCTCTAAGTTTGATTTCGCAATCCCCCCTCTTAAGACCTATATCCCCCGTGTTGATAATTTGTTGTCATAAACCCCATCAACCGTTACTAGATAATATTTCTTTTGTGCAATTTGTAAAACTTATTATTTAATTTATCGATAAAGCGTAAAATTGTTATTTTATCGTCAGTTTCTAGCTACTCAAAAAAAATTGCTTAAAACGCAATGTATCTGAAAATTAAAAAAAAAAAAAAAGACATTTTTTTTCTCTCTAAGTTTGATTTCGCAATCCCCCTTCTTAAGACCTATATCCTTCGTGTTGATAATTCGTTGTCATAAATCCCATCAACCGTTACTAGATAATATTTCTTTTGTGCAATTTGTAAAACTTATTTTTAATTTATCGATAAAGCGTAAAATTGTTATTTTATCGTCAGTTTCTAGCTACTCAAAAAAATTGCTTAAAACGCAATGTATCTGAAAATTATAAAAAAAAAAGACTTTTTTCTCTCTAAGTTTGATTTTGCAATCCCCCCTCTTAAGACCTATATCCCCCGTGTTGATAATTGGTTGTCATAAACCCCATTAACCGTTGCTAGATAATATTTCTTTTGTGCAATTTGTAAAACTTATTATTTAATTTATCGATAAAGCGTAAAATTGTTATTTTATCGTCAGTTTCTAGCTAATAAAAAAAAACTGCTTAAAACGCAATGTATCTGAAAATTAAAAAAAAAAAAAAAAAAAAAAAAAAAAAAAAAAAATACATTTTTTTTCTCTCTAAGTTTGATTTCGCAATCCCCCCTCTTAAGACCTATATCCCCCGTGTTGATAATTGGTTGTCATAAACCCCATCAACCGTTACTAGATAATATTTCTTTTGTGCAATTTGTAAAACTTATTATTTAATTTATCGATAAAGCGTAAAATTGTTATTTTATCGTCAGTTTCAAGCTACTCAAAAAAAAAATTGCTTAAAACGCAATGTATCTGAAATTTTTTTTTAAAAAAAAGACATTATTTTCTCTCTAAGTTTGATTTCGCAATCCCTCCTCTTAAGACCTATATCCCCCGTGTTGATAATTGGTTGTCATAAACCCCATCAACCGTTACTAGATAATATTTCTTTTGTGCAATTTGTAAAACTTATTTTTTAATTTATCGATAAAGCGTAAAATTGTTATTTTATCGTCAGTTTCTAGCTACTCAAGAAAACATTGCTTAAAACGCAATGTATCTGAAAATTAAAGAAAAAAAAAAAAAAAAAAAAAAAAAAAAAAAAAGACTTTTTTTTCTCTCGAAGTTTGATTTCGCAATCCCCCCTCTTAAGACCTATATCCCCCGTGTTGATAATTGGTTGTCATAAACCCCATCAACCGTTACTAGATAATACTTCTTTTGTGCAATTTGTAAAACTTATTTTTTAATTTATAGATAAAGCGTAAAATTGTTATTTTATCGTCAGTTCCTAGCTACTCAAGAAAACATTGCTTAAAACGCAATATATCTGAAAATTAAAAAAAAAAGAAATTTTTTTTTTTCTCTCTAAGTTTGATTTCGCAATCCCCCCTCTTAAGACCTATATCCCCCGTGTTGATAATTGGTTGTCATAAACCCCATCAACCGTTACTAGATAATATTTCTTTTGTGCAATTTGTAAAACTTATTTTTTAATTTATCGATAAAGCGTAAAATTGCTATTTTATCGTCAGTTTCTAGCTACTCAAGAAAACATTGCTTAAAACGCAATGTATCTGAAAATAAAAAAAATAAAAAAAAAGACATTTTTTTTCTCTCTAAGTTTGATTTCGCAATTCCCCCTCTTAAGACCTATATCCCCCGTGTTGATAATTTGTTGTCATAAACCCCATCAACCGTTACTAGATAATATTTCTTTTGTGCAATTTGTAAAATTTTTTTTTAATTTATCGATAAAGCGTAGAATTGTTATTTTACCGTCAGTTTCTAGTTACCCAAGAAAAAATCGCTTAAAAAACAGTATATCTTGAAAAAAAAAAAAAAAAAAGGGATATATCATTTATTTTCTCTTTTAAGTTTGATTTCGCTAGCCAAAATGTCACCTCCTTCTAGAGGTCTGCACGGGCCGGAATTTCCAGGCCCGGCCCCGGCCGTAGGAAAGTTATTTCGGCCCGGCCCGTTGTAAAACTCAAAAGTTCGGCCCGGGCCCAGCCCGGCCCGTTTAAATTTTTATATTTTAGGCCCGGCCCGTACAAAAATCAGCGAAAACAGGCCCGGCCCGTTTTGGCCCGTTACAATTTCTACGATTTCTAAAAAAATCAGATTTAATCATATAAGTAAGATTCCTTTAAAGAATACTGCATACATATCTATGGAATGATTGTACAGTATATTTTACAGGAAATAAACATTAACAACATTAATGATTACTTAGATTCTTAGGCTTTCAACATTCGAATAAAGATTCATTAAAAAATTAATATGGCTTAGAATAAAAGAAAAAAGAAAGAAAGCTAAAAACATCGTTGATTTTGAAGCTGCTTTAATAAGATTTATAAATATATTTCTATATCATTTTATTATAGATTTCAAATCCAAATTCATTCTTAAATTCAAAGAAGCTCCTTTCTGATACATTTCTAAATTCATTTTTTTTTCCCTCAGAAACGCACAAGATTAGCAGATATCTTTATTCAGAAACTATAAAATCGAATGGCGTTATCCATTTTTTGATACAAGCAATTTAAGAATACTTCAAACAAATAAAATACTGTCATAATTAGCGTTTTGGCTAGAATTTCCGGAAGCAATAGCAAGGGAAGGGAGAAAAACCTCCAATCATTTGAGAAACTATTATATCTCAACAAGGTTATACAAGTATTTTATTTACCAAAAATGAAAAACACTATTCGATTCCAAATCCCTTCAATAGTTAGGCTTATCACTTTTATACTTTTACAATTTAAAATTAATCAGAAAATGTGTCAAACTTTCACATTATTGAGAAATTAATTAAAAAACCATCAAGAAGTATATATCCGAAGACTAAGCTAACATAAGTTCTTTATCGCTGTTAATAATTTTACAAATCATGCTTTCTGCCAATTATTAAGTCTAGCCCCGGTCTGGCCAGTCTATATGTAGAAAAAAAAAATGCAAGCGTGATCTCGGACCGGCATGAGTCAGCTAAAAAAATATTAAAACGGGATACACATAATGTAATTCTCCGATGCCGATACACTGTGCATTTTTATATTGATGCTGTCAAACTAGTATGGCCACATTTATACTTATTCTCGTTAAAACCATTTTCGTTGAAAATAGCTCATATTTTATCGTTTCTGCTTAAATCTTCAGAACGGGCCGGCAGGCCCGAATATTTTTTTATCGGCCTGGCCCGTTCAATTTTTTTGCCGGCCCAGCCCGTTGGAAAATTCGAAACGATTCCTCCGGGTACGGGCCAAGCCCGGGCCCGTGCAGACCTCTACCTCCTTCTTGTATCAACCTTCGCAAATGATTGGAACTAAAGTAGCTAAAAATACATTTGCACCAATACGAAGTATTTAAATTTTATTCTATCATTAAAAATTAAAAGTTATACGCATGGGCGTACTTCTTAGAGTTCTTCTATATCATACATATTTTTTTACATTTCTATCTCATACATACTACACACCAAGATTTTTGTCAATAAATATTTCGAATGGGGAAGGGAGAAAAAAAAATCATAATAAAATCTAACCAATTTTTAATAAGTCGAAAAACGAGAAAATATTTAACTTATTGCAAATATCCAAATCAAACTTAGACAGAACAATTAGGTGATTCAGTGAGCTTTTTTTCTTCAACGGCTATCGTGCCCCTCACCCCCCCCCCCCCCCCCCGTCCATCCGTCCCGAAAATTGAATAAAATTTTGTTTTCACAATCCCTCCTTTAAACCAAATTTTCTCCAATAATTTTTCCAATATTTATTAAGTTAAACTTCATTATGAAATAAATATTACATTACGTATGAGAAGTAAATTTTATCGAATAATTGTCAAATTCCTTTCTTAAATTGCAAAAAAAAAAAAAAAAAAAAAAAAAAAAGAGAGAATTGCGAATATTCCTGTTTTCAAATGGAATTAAACGTTTATAATAAAAAAAATTGTGTTTTCCCGCACCCAAAGGTATGAAAAGATGGAGGATTGGGAGCAAGAAAGCGCAATAGTGAACGTACGAGTGAAGTGCTGAATTCGGGTTTTCAAATGTTTTCCACAAAAGATATGACTTCGCAGAACGATTGGTTTTAATATGCGAATCGGCTTTAACTAATTCCAGAATTTAAGTTGTGAACTCGATGGAGTGACTGTCTGAGACTACCGCCACCCGGTCTATAAAGTAAAGTGTCAAAAAATAAAGTGCAAAAATGTAAAGGTGATACAGTAGAACCCCGCTAATTCGGACCCCGTTAATCCGGATCAGTTTGGTCATATTTTTGTTTCAAGTTTGAGAAGCGATTGGCTAATTTCCATGACATTCACTTGTTTCTTCGTCGTATTCTGAATAATAATAAAAAAAAAAATTCTGAAATCTTTTCAGAAGAATTAAACTAAATAAAGATTTTTACTGTCTGTAAATATTCAATAAGTTTAACATAAAGATGATTATCTGTATGTTTTATTTTATTTCATTTTTTTTTTTTCCTAACTCTCCGGATAGGGTCTGGTCCCAGTTAATCCGAATTATCGGGGTTTTACTGTATTTTTATGTTTTGGTATCTAGAAAAAATAACTAAAAAAACGTAGAATGCAGTTTATTTTGCAACTATCTGTATTATAATAAAACAAAGTTTCGCTCCTGATGCATCTGAGACTCCAAATTTTAAAATTCCGATAATTAGTTGAGTTATTAATTAACAGTCACAATCTCTTTAAAATCTCACCGAGAATGAAAAACTGTTGCGCTTACACTGAAGACTTTTTATTTTTTTTTTACTTAGGTTGAAAATAAAGAACAGAAAAATAAATTTTCAGACGTATTTTGTCATTATTTATTAATTAACAGTACCCAAAGCACTTAGTAAAGATAAAAACGGAAGCTATGTTGTGAGAGATTGTTCTCTTTTGTCTCAAATGCATCAGTAAATTAAAAAAAAAAGTTTGCAGTTAACCTCTTGAAAAAATATCCAAAAAAAGTCGTTTTTCTGAAAAAAAAAAAAAAAAAAAAAAAAAAAAAAAAAAAACTCCCTTATTGCAATGCCTCTCCCCCGATACAATTTTAAAGGTACCGACAACTCAAAAATATGTTCCTTAAAAAACTTAAACCTTCTTCTAATCGATGGTGTAAACAGTTTAAAAATATATTAATTTAACATTTTTTTTCAAATACATCGTCGAACTCACTTCTCTTCACGCCTCACAGAGACGATATTTCCTTTTCTATGCTAAAAGTAACTAAACGCCCATACTTCACTCACTACAGAAGAGTTTAGTATATCTCAACAGATTATAATTACATCACATATAAAGATTTAAAAAAAAATCACTCGGATAAGAATATATATATGTATATATATATAAAAAAAAATGTAATGTGTGAAAATTTAGACAAAATCTGTAAAAAAATGTTTCGTTGCGGTTTTCCCCTGTCAGAGTTCAATTTTAGAGATTTTGTCATACAGAAAGTATATTTCTTACCTTCTTTTAATCGATGGTGTAATCGGTTTTAACCCTTTGAGAGGCAAAGCACTTGTATTGTTGAAATGAATGAACGACACCAGAATTTATAAACAATTTGCTTCAAAACAGATAAAATCTTTTGTTCACTTACTTGATTTAATTAAAATTTTCATTTCAAAATTCTGGTGTCAATGTGGTATTTCCCAATTAAAGTTAAATGGTATTTATTTTATTTCACCGCCCTTCAAAGGGTTAAAGTATATGAATTTTTATCTTCCAAATGCACAAGCGAACGAATGTATTTTTAGTGCCCGACGGAGATGTTTTCTATTCTGACAGTAAATTAAACGTCCATATTTTAACGCAATCTTTTAAAAGCATTTCAGACCTCTTCCTCGGATAAAGGAGCCCCCCTCCCCCCCCCAGTGGCGGATCCAAGGGGGGGGGTCATGACCTCCCCCTGGAGCTCTTTAAAGAGTGATGCACAGTGTAAGTAAAAAGTGCTAAAACAAGAACGCAAAATAACGTCTAATCGAAAGAATTTGCGCTTTTTTCGAAACTAATCAAGAAAATTCGGGAATTTTCAGCGCCTGATCGACATAATTCACAATTTTTCCGCACCCGATAGGTGAAATTCGCGATTTTTGCGAAGCCGATCCACGAAATTCACGATTTTTTTGGGTGTGATCGACGAAATTTGAGATTTTTTCCACGAATGGTCTGCGAAATTTGCGATTTTTTCCACGAATGGTCTGCGAAATTTGCGATTTTTCTTCAATTGGTTGAAAAAATTCACGATTTTCCCGGCCTAATCCATAAAATTAGCACATTTTTCCGTTCTTGTTCGATGAAATGCGAACTTTTCCGCACATGAACTTCGTCAGTCAAATACGCTTTTCTTAATTGACTGACGAAATCTACTTTTTTCCCGCCGTAAATTGATGAAATCCGTGATTTTTTTCTCGCGATAAACTGACGAAACTCACGATTGTTCCGCAGCCACTCAGATTTTTTTTATTTTTTCCGCGCATCATCGACAAAATTAGCGGTTTTTCCGCACCCCGTCAACAAAATTCGTGAATTTTTTGTACTCGATCGCTCGAATTCGTGTTTTTTACGAAGGCGATCGACCGTATTCGCGATAATTTCTTTCCCTATCGATGGAATTGTCAATTTTTGTTCGCCGTATCAACGTAATTCGCGATTTTTTCCATTCCCGATCGACTATATTTGCGCTTTTTATGAAACTGATTGACCATATTTGGGACTTTTTCGTTCCCGATCGACTAAATTCGCGCTTTTTACGAAAGCGATCGACCATATTCGGGATTTTTCTGTGGCCAATTGACGAGATTCGCGCCTTTTTCCGTTCTTCTTCATAAAATACGCATTTTTCCGCACCCAACAATAAAATTCTCGATTCTTAACTGATTGATGAAATCTGCATTTTTTTTCCATGCCGTAAATTGATGAAATCTGATTTTTTTTTCTCGCGATAATAAACTGATGAAACTCGCTATTGTTCTGCAGCCGCTCAAAAAAAATTTCGATGTTTCCGCGCATCATCGACAAAGTCTTCGATATTTCCATGCCCTATCAACGAAATTAGCGACTCTTTCGTTCCGAATCGACAAAATTCGCGAGTTTTTCGTGCCCAATCTCCCGAATCGCTATTTTTACGCATGGGTGCAAGTTTGAAATTTTGGCAAGACTGAAAATATTTTGAATCTCCCCCCACCCCATTAAGTGAGCACATAAACAAGTATGTAACTTGCGTTTTTTCCAGAGCCCTATGACGAATTTTTTTCCCCCCGAACTTTAGCCAAAATTTTCGACAATTCTGCGATCTTTTGCCGAATTTTGCGTTTTTAGCCGAAATTTGCGATTTTTCGACGAAATCCACGTGTTTTATACGATCTTTTTCAAGAAATTTGCACTTTTTCGTGATCCTTTGACAAAAATCGCGTCTTTTCTGCAATCATTTGATGAAAATCGTGGGTTATTTTGCGATCATTTAACGGAAATCGCGTCTTTTTCGCGATATTTTTACAAAATCCGCATCTTTTTCGCGATATTTTGACAAAAACCGCTTCTGATTCGCGATCCTTTGACAGAAATCGCGTCTTCTCTGCAATCAGTTGATAAAATCGTGGGTTTTTTTGCGATCATTTGACGGAAATCGCGTCTTTCCCAAAATCCCTTGGCAAAATCCGCATCTTTTGACAAAAACCGCTCTGATTCGCGATCCTTTGACAGAAATCGCGTCTATTTCGCGATCTTTTGGCAAAATTCGAGTATTTTCTACGATCCTTCGATGAAATTCGTGATCCTTTAATGAAAATCGAGGGTTTTTTTTCTGCGATCATTTGACAAAATTCGTGTATTTTTCGCGATCCTTTGACAAAGACCGTGTCTATTTTATATTTTTTGACTGAGACGACTTTTTTTTCACGATCTTTTGACGGAAATAGCGTCTTTTTCGCGTTCATTTGACATAAATCGCGTTTTCTCCGCAAACTTTTGATAGAAAAAAAACGCGTCTTTTTGCGATCGTTTGACAGAGACAGTGTCTATTTCACATTCTTTGACCAAGATGGCGTCTTTTTCGCGATCTTTCGATGGAATTAGCTTGTTTTTCGCAATCTTTCGTCGGAAATAACGTGTTTTTTGCGATCTTCCTACAGTAATTGCATTTTTCCCGCAAGCTTTTGATGAAAAACGCATCTTATTTTGCGATCTTTTGACAGAAATAGCTCTTTTTTCCGCGATCATTTCACAAAAATCACATTTTTCCGCAATCCTTTGGCGAAAATAGTGGGGTTTTTCCCCTCGCGATCATTTGACGCAAAGCGCAACTTTTTCGCGAACCACTTCCGTCCCGCTTCCGTTCTCGGAAATTTTTAAAAGACGGAATTCCGTCTGTGGACGGAAAACTTTCACCCATGTTTTTACGAAGAGAATCGACTTACATTCGCGATAATTTATTTCCCGATTCACGAAATTGGCAATTTTTGCGTTCCATATCAACTCGAAATTAACAATTTTTTTATTCCCAATCAATAAAATTCGCGATTTTCCCCTTCCCGATCGAATAAATTCGCGCCTTTTACGAAGTGATCGAGAAAATTGGGGATTTTCCGTGCCCTATTAACGAAATTTTGATTTTTTTGTACCAGATATACAAAATTCGCGATTTTTTGTGCTCGATCGAAAAAATTTGCGATTTTTCAGAGACATACTGACAAAATTCGAGATTTTTCGAAGGCCGATAGACAAAACTGGCGATTTTCCAATGTCCAGTTGACGATATTTTCGATTTTTCAGCGCCCGATCAACGAAACTCGCATTGTTTTCGCGCGGTAAACAGACAAAACAGCCGACTTTTCCGCAGCCTATGAACAAAATTTGCAATTTTTTCAAGTATTATAAAAAAAATTAGATTTTTTTTCCTTGCCCGAAAAAAGAAATCTGAGATTTTTCGCGTCCGATCGACAAAGTTCGTGATTTTTCCGTGCTTAATCAACAAAATTCACAATTTTTTACATTCCCGATCGGCGAAATTTGCTACTTTTTACCGTAATTCCGTTTTCAAAAGATTTACTGTATTTTAAAATTGTTTCATTAAATCATTTGACAAAAGTTGTGACCCCCCCCTGGAGGTTGGGCTGGATCCGCCCTTGCCCCCCCACACACACTGGGACCCCAAGAGTCATGACCCCCCACACACGTATTACCTCTGTCTTTTTTCTTCAACATTATCTGTTCTTTCATGCATAATATGGGTAGCTCCCATTTCTATTCACAAATAATTTACAGAGAAAGCACAAAACCATCCCAAAACGGTATATTTGATACGAAAGGGGACGCATATCTATACGTAGTTTCCTAGAATTTAAGCTTAGAAGTGCGGAGAAGATCGTACAGAGAGACTTTCGTTAGTTCCAACGACAATCTATACAAAAGAAGGGCAACTTTAAGAAGGGCTAACAAAAGAAGGGCTAACGCCTTATCTCAGAACGTACAATAAAGTATCCCTTTCTTTTTTACTTACCCATCAGACGTAGTATAGGGTAAGTCTTGCAATCGTTTTGAAAATCGAAAAAAATTTTTGACGGATTTACACGTTTTAGATAGTAGAGATTCCGAAAAACATATTTTTAGAAAAAAAAATTTGCCGTCCGTCTGTCTGTCTGTAAAGTGTAAACGCTCTATCTCCCGAACGAATTGAGATAGAGACTTGAAATTTTGTATGTAGTTAGTATGTAAGAATGGGACGAAGCCTATTTAACATCAGCAACCTCGATTATCCGGAACTATTTTTTTCGGACTCTCGAAAAATTCGTTCTGATGAAAGGTATATAAAAATTTTCGAATTTTTTTTGTTCTAAGGAATGGACATAAAAGGCAATAAAATAACACACATTTTGCATATAGAACGAAGTCGATCGGATTATTAGTTGCCGAGATATTTGTAAGCCTGTTTTCCACATTCTACGATTTTTCATGACCCTGTATTTCATTCAAATTTCAATTCAGAGGTATATTTTAATTGGAAATGAGATGCTTAATCCGACGCAGTTAATTGTTAGTTAATAGAGTTATGATTTTTGGAGTTATAAGGATGTTTCTTTTACGCAGTTCGGTACTACTTGAGTAGTTTGGCGTTTTATATAATTTGTCGAAATCGGTAATCAGCAGTTCTTTAATAGAGCATTACTATGTATATTAACAATATTTAAATTTTGTTTATGAATTGCAATGCATTTTATAAATAGTTTTCACATGTTTTATTTTCATTTCTCCCTTCAATCACGTAAATCGAGAAATAGTTCCAGACCGGAATCTATCTCATATCTGACATGGTTTTTGCTGTCTATCACTTATGTGACTTTCTGTCTGTGCAATCCTTCCCCCCCCCCCCCCCCCCAAAAAAAAAAAAAAAAAAAAAAAAAAAAAAAAAAAAAACATACTGGTGTGGAAAACTAAATGTTGCATTTTATTCGGATTTTTATTTATCATCTATAAAACTACTGCACTTTTAAATAATCTTTCACGAAGTAGTCATCTTTTTATTGTGAAAATTTTTCTAGGGGGGGGGGGGGTCAAGTCAGAATTGTTGGGGGGTCCAGTAGCCTCCTGCCCCCCTTTTTACGCCCATGGTTATTCGCATTAATTAAGTGATTAGTGCTGTATTACTTACCTGGTAATAAATAATTATGAAAAATATGCATATGATGAAAATTTTGTATAAATATAGATTTATAAAAGCGGAGTGCTTAAATGTTAATTCTATAGTTAAAAATGAAAAATTAAACACATTAAATAAGTAATTAGCAGTGTATTATTTTCCTGGTAATAAATAAATATGAAAAATATGCATATGATGAAAATTATGTATAAAAATGCATTTATAAAAGCGGAGTGCTTAAATGTTAATTCTATAGTTAAAAATGAAAAATTAGACACATTAAATAAGTGATTAGCAGTGTATTATTTTCCTGGTAATAAATAAATAGGAAAAATATGCATATGATGAAAATTATGTATAAAAATGCATTTATAAAAGCGGAGTGCTTAAATGTTAATTCTATAGTTAAAAATGAAAAATTAGACACATTAAATAAGTGATTAGCAGTGTATTATTTTCCTGGTAATAAATAAATATGAAAAATATGCATATGATGAAAATTATGTATAAAAATACATTTATAAAAGCGGAGTCCTTAAAGGTTAATTCTATAGTTAAAAATGAAAAATTAGACACATTAAATAAGTGATTAGCAGTGTATTATTTTCCTGGTAATAAATAAATATGAAAAATATGCATATGATGAAAATTATGTATAAAAATGCATTTATAAAAGCGGAGTGCTTAAATGTTAATTCTATAGTTAAAAATGAAAAATTAGACACATTAAATAAGTGATTAGCAGTGTATTATTTTTCTGGTAATAAAAAAAATATGAAAAATATGCATATGATGAAAATTATGTATAAAAATGCATTTATAAAAGCGGAGTGCTTAAATGTTAATTCTATAGTTAAAAATGAAAAATTAGACACATTAAATAAGTGATTAGCAGTGTATTATTTTCCTGGTAATAAATAAATATGAAAAATATGCATATGATGAAAATTATGTATAAAAATGCATTTATAAAAGCGGAGGGCTTAAATGTTAATTCTATAGTTAAAAATGAAAAATTAGACACATTAAATAAGTGATTAGCAGTATATTATTTTCCTAGTAATAAATAAATATGAAAAATATGCATATGATTATATGATATATAATCATGTATAAAAATACATTTATAAAAGCGGAGTGCTTAAATGCTAATTCTATAGTTAAAAATGAAAAATTAGACACATTAAATAAGTGATTAGCAGCGTATTATTTTCCTGGTAATAAATAAATATGAAAAATATCCATATGATTATATGATATATAATCATGTATAAAAATACATTTATAAAAGCGGAGTGCTTAAATGTTAATTCTATAGTTAAAAATGAAAAATTAGACACATTAAATAAGTGATTAGCAGTGCATTATTTTTCTGTTAATAAATATAAATAAAAAATATTCATTCGACGAAAATTACCTATCCCTTTACATTTATCCAAGATTTCTAAAACTCGTAAATATCAGGGGATTACCTCTATCACAGTTTATGATGACAAGATAACTAGGAAGAAATAGTGAACCACTATCACAAAAAATAACTATCAGAAGAAATTATTAATATTTTATGTTGTGCATACAAGCCAAATTCAAAATCTAAAATAAAATAGACATAAGTCTAACATTAAAATTACATATCAATAAATTCAACTTAAAATCTAAGGGCTTCTATTTTCTCAATTTAGGGTCCCTTCAGAATTTTCTTAAGGAAAGCACATAATTCTCGTACCTATTCGGTAATCAGGCCCTGGTCACTTAGAAAAAGAAATATTTTTTTTTTTTTTCAATGTTAAACTGTTACAAACATTAAGCAGAGTTCCTATATTAGGATTTCCTTTTATCATCACTTAAATAAATCAACAATTAAAAGAGAAAATAATATCACAATTAAAAGAAAAAATAATATGCAAAGATAATAACTTACTTTTTTGTTTTGTAATTGGATTCTTAGCCAACGACGACAGAAATAACTGAATGAACGGTATAGTACAACAATCAAAGAAACTAGACTCCGTACGATCATTTTTAAACTTTATCGAAACAATGATATGAGAGCTTCCAAAGAACGAGCCGGACAGAAAGAGGATGCTTCTTTCTTTGCAAAGCGCGCTTTGATTCTTTGGACCTTTCCACTTAAAACTGTATAAGTCATGAACCAATCACGTGCTTTTTTGTGCTGCCATCTGTTGGCTAATAATTAAAATTTACTCTTTTTCTGAGCAAAGCTTCCCAATCTTCTTTAACTTCAATTTAGAAAATTAGATTTTTTCTCTCTTTCTTTTTGCTATATACTATATTGCCATTAATCACCTCACACTTTCACTTTTAGTCTTTTTGTCCAATATTTAAAAAGTTACTTGTCAGATAATTTCTAATTTCTACTCGTTTTTTCCAACGTTTATCTGGTCATCCGAAAAATTTCGTAAGTTAATCTTTTTAGTTAATCAGTTCAGGTATAAATTTCGAAAATAAAATCTTTTCTGATTAATCGTAATTTCGGATTAGCGGTGTTTTACTGTATTATTGTAATATCCCTCAATCTTTGTAGACTAACGGGAAAATTATCATAATTTGCCAGCAGATGGCGGCACAGGACGACAGGGCAAAACTTTTCCAAGTTCGTCGCAGCACGTGGTTTGTAAACAAAGAAAGTAGTGTGTGATGTGATTCTTTGTTATCATTTTTCTTTGTTGTAAATGTAAGAAACTACTTTTATAACACATTTTTTAAGATTTCAGCGATTTCCTGGCCTACTCTCTGAGGATTAATTTAAATTTACGAATGGTGAGTTATTATTTCAGCGTAAGAACAAATTGTTCATTAATTTCGTTTATGATTTAATTATGTATATTAATTTTGATAGCTACAGGTGAAATTATTTTCTCATTTAATTGTTGATTTATTACTATGATGATAAAAGAAAATCCTACAACAGGAATTCTGCATAATGGTTGTAACAGTTTAGTATTGAAAAAAAAGTGAAAAAAAAAAAAATTACAGTAGAACCCCGTAAATTCGGACCCCGTTAATACGGATCTCCGGATAATCCGGATTGATTTGGTCAATTTTTTTTTCAAGTTTGAGAAGCGATTGGCTAATTTCCATAACATTAATTTGTTTCATCATCATATTCTGAATTTAAAAAAAAAACTTTTTCTGAAATCTTTTCGGAAGAATTAAGCAAAGTAAACATTTTTACTGTCTGTAATTATTCAATAAGTTTAATATAAAGGTGATTTCTGTAAGTATGTTTTATTTTATTCCATTTTTTTCTTATTCTCCGGATAATCCGGATTGGGTCTGGTCCCAGTTAATCCGAATTATCGGGGTTCTACTGTAATTTCTTTCTTTTTCTATGTGACAAGCCCTGATTACCGAATAGGCACGGGAATCATATACTTCCCTTAAGAAAATTCTGACCCTAAATTGAGAAAATAGAGCAACCAAATTTTAAATTGAATTTATTGATATGTAATTTTAATGTTAGAATTATGTTTATTGTAATTTAAATAATGAATTTGGTTTGTATGCACAACATAAAATATTAATATTATAAACTGTTACAAAAATTGTGAGAAATATTTCAGAATATTGATATTTTATGAGGTGTTTATACAGTAGACTCTCTCAAATCCGCATCTCTCTAAAATCTGCACATAATTAACAGATGTAAACAATAAAACTTTCAGTTTGGATATCAAGAACGAAATTTGATTTTTTTACATTTATATCAATTCTTTATCTATTTTAATCCATAATTTTTGTTAATAGTACTAAATTCATGCTTTTTTTTTTTATGAAGGAAGAATAAATTTATCTCTGAAAAAAATTCAAGATATTGCTGATATCACTGATAATCACCATCTTTTTGGCAAATGTATTTACGCTTAAATCAAGCTTTTTTTTATTATTAAGTCTAGCTAAACCTGAAATAAAACTTACTTCTTTTATAATTTTAATGTGAATTAGTTGTGCACCTTTATGAGGATAGTTTCAATAAATAATTAGGAAGAGTACATTTAATTTTGTAGTAAATATTTAATTATACATTACTGATTATTTACTAGACTTTTGCTTTTTATTTTAATCATTTAAAAAATATATGTTTTTTTTTCTTTTTTCTTTTTTTTAGTTTATTACATACTTTATTTAATGATTTTGATATTTTACTATATTGGGTCATTCCATGCCAAATCAACCAGTGACTCAACCTGACCATTTCAGATTTCGATGAAATTCTCAGGAATCATTCTGGCTGATGATATAAATGAGAATATATGTTCATAATATTCTTTTCTTTTCAAAATTTCTTACAGTTAATTAATTATTTAAATTTTGAAAAATCATCATTTTTTGGCTTGCTTACATGTTTTTAATTTTGAATTTCTCAAGTTCTATCAAACGTAAAAAATTTTATGACCACTCATTTCAAAGAGGAGTTCATAAGGTTTAATTTGATATGTAAGTTGACTATGTATAGTTAAAATAAATAAAAATTTTAAATTTGAAAATTTTTTAAATAGTCATTTTGAAAAAATTGTATGTTTGTTGTCATATTATAAGCTTAAAATTCTGAAATTTTTAGAGTGGGATCTCAATGGGGTCAGGGGTAATTAAATAAAAGCAAAAATTACCATTAAAATAGTAGTATAATTCTATCTATTTTGTCATTTATTTATGATTTGTATGGTAATTTTGAGCTTTTATTCAATAACTCCTGATCCCATTGAGATCCACTCTAAAAATTTCAGAATTTTAAGCTTATAATATTACAACAAACACACAATTTTTTCAAGATTTTTAAAAATGACTATCTAAAAAGTTTTCAAATTTTAAATCATTGGTACGTTTCCGGATATGTTGAATATAGAAAACTCTTCCAGGTTGAAAGAGGGCCCCAAAATGACATTGTGCTTCCCATAGCTTCAGAGGTTAATCAGACCCTGTATGTGACAAACAACGCAGGAATCTGTGACATACGATCAGGGACCAATTTATAAATTTGGGGGGCCCTGGGCACAGATGCTTTCAGGGCCCCCTTGCACCGATACTTAAAGGGAAATTAACTAAAAAAAAAAAAGAAGAAATGAAAAAAAGATGGTTATTAAAGTAATCATTATTGATTTTAAAATATCCAGAAAAAAATTAAATAATTATAATGAATAATTTATTATAAATTAATTATTTCACAATTTTGAAATTTAAATGAGTAGATACTTTGTAATAAATTGTGTAGTGTTAATTAATTCATCTTATTCAAGCAGGGGGCCTCGCTAAGGGGAGGAGGCTTCTCCCCAAATGTTTGCATGCTGTTATAGTTGGCAAATTTACAAACTGAACTGGCAAATGAGTTCAAAACTTTAATAAAAAACTATAATGCTCTTTCTATTTCTGATAGATTTGACGAAAGTTACCATAATAATTAGAAATATTACTAAGCTTTTTACAAATAAAAACTATATTACATTTTCTAATTGTGATAACTTGGTAAAATTATAAAACTAATTGGCGAACACCAAAAACTATTTATGTTTGTGTTTCACTGAGTTGGCAAATACTACTGAATTTTGACTTGGCAATTTAAGGCTTTTTACCCCACTAATAAAAAGTCTTCGCGGGGGCCCTGTATGCAAGTGTATAGCTCTGGTATAATAAAGTATGAAACAACTAATAATAAATTTTCGACAAAACCAAGCTACAGTTATTCAAAATATTAGTAGGCTCTACAACCTGCAAGCTGCATTCACCAACACTCAAACAAGTCTGACGATAATAGAAAAGGGATTAAACAGGAATTAAAAATAAAATGTATTTTGAAAGTGAAAACATTCACTATAATAAAGAAATAAATAGATGTTCCAGACAAAACAAACAACATTATAATAAAGAATACCGCCCAGTTAAACTGATGGCATTGAGCTCACAGGCTACAAATACTAATTCTACATTAAAGCCTTATATTTTTAAGGGTTAATTCCGTTCGAAAAAAAATTAAGAAGGGGAAACAGCTCTACCCTTTCCCTCTTTTTATACTTAATCATGGAATCTCCTATACTATCAAAGACATGCTTTATCATATAAAAAATCTATATCCAAAATTCAGAGCAAATGAGATAATTCTTAATAAAAACCCATTTAGCATTTATATAATTTTAAAGGAGTTATCCCCCTCTTTTATACTTAACCATTAAACTTCCAAAACTATTCAGAGATTTGAACGAAATCTGAAAATTCTGCTTGAAAAACCCATTTATATAAATTAAGGGGGGGGGGCATTAGAATCCCTGTTCCCCCTATTTATACTTATTCAATGAACACCTAATAACAGTCACGGAATCGCCTCATCAGAATGATCCTAATCTAAATTTTGAACGAAAACTTAATTCTGCATGAAAATCCCATTTATATCAACTAAGGGAGGGGCATCAGCCCCCCGTTCCCCCTCTTATACATATCGAATGAATTCCAAAAACTAATCAGGGAAGCGCCTTGTCAGGATATACCTACATACAAAATTTCAAGTGGATCGGATATTTTTATCATGAGTTATCTCGTTATGCACGAACGTACATACAGAACGGACGGACACATAAGCTCTCAGGCTATGATAGCCTGTGAACTAAAAATACAATATGAACACAACAGAATGCAGAATAGAAATGTAAAAGGTTATATGATATTAAAACTACATCTGATTTTGCACAATAATTGAAAAAAAACTACAGAAGCATTTGGAGGCCCTGGCCTGTGCCCCGAATGCAATGCCGTAAATCTGGCACTGTGTATGATGTATATTAGGCTGTTTGTAAATCAAAAAGCACAACTTTGTGATGTAAGTTTTAATTTATTTTTGTTCCGAACTGAGTGAAACTAGCAGGTTTGTTACTGAGAAACTATCTAATTGCAATTTTTATTTATTTATTTATTTTTTTGGCAAACCCAATATATTTTTTAGAAAATAGTGTCAAAATGGGCGTTTTGAACCGAATTTATCCACTTAAGAAGAATAACCACTCAAACAAGGGTGAAAAGGGATGTTTGTTAAGTGATCAAAATAATAATATGTTGCCAATTAAATAATATGTTGATTAAAAAATGGAATATACAGTTTGATTCCCAATCGTTACCGTAATTTGGCTTTCCTGAAAACAGCCTTAAACATTTGGTACAGTGCTGATAAAAAATTTTTAGTTGTTGTTAAAGTACTTTTATGCTTCAACGCATAGGCAACGAGCATCAAGTAGGATTCTTTTAACCTTTGGTCATTAATATTTTACTATTCTGTCTAATTTAATCGCTAAAATGTTGTAATGGAGTAAAAAATTCTGTTTTAAAACATTTGTATTCGAATTGAAGAATTTTGGAAGGGTATGTATGATTGCTTGTCATGATGTGGTTAAGGCTGTTCGTCACTCAGTTTCTGAATTCATATCGACAATGTTATGTCTGGGGTCATTTGATGCATTCTTATATTAAAAATATCTTCTCATCATAAAATATCTTTTCATTTCTGTTTACTGTGCACTCTCTTCAGTGTTGAATTCTGAAGGTGACCCAAAAGGAACATCCCCCCCCCCAAGTAAATTTGAAATTTTGTGTTATTAATGCAGGGGTGATTCTCGTCCGAAAATTTAAGGCATCCTCTTCCGAAAATTTGAAACTGGGTTATCAGTTCCCCATAATTGCCAACTTGTACGGTTTTGCGCGCGAAAAAAACAATTGCGTAGAAATGCAAATTTCGTGATAGGATCGCCGAAATAGCATACATTTCGTCAATATTTCGTGGAAAAACGACGATTTCGTCAATGTTTTTGTAAACAAACTTTGTCAAAAGATCGATGAAAAACGAGAATTTCCTGTGCGGATCGCGGAAAAAACGGCAATCTCACCAAATATCGCAGATAAAACGCTGATTTCTTCTGAAGACGGCGGGAAAACGCCGATTTTGTCTAAAGATTGCGGATATAACGCAGATTTCGTTAAAAGATCGCGGGAAAAAAACGCAGTTTTCGATAAAAGATTGCTTAAAAATATTTTGTCAAAAGAATATTTGAAAAAATACGCCGATTTCATCAAAAGATCACGAAAAAAAACGCCGATTTCGTCAAAAGATCGCGGGAATAAAACGCCGTTTTCGAAAAAAATTGTGTAAAAAAGCAAATTTTGTCTAAAGATCGTCGAAAAAACGCCGATTTTGTCAAAAGATCGCGCAAAACCGCCGATTTTGGCAAAAAATCGCAGTAAATCGCCCATTTTGCTAAAATATTGCTGATTTCGTCTGAAGGTAGTGCGAAAACACCGATTTTGTCAGAAGATCGCTGAAGGAGGGAACTCACAACCCCCCCCTCCGTTCGCCAATTTCAGAAAATGCGATGCGAATTTCCGAAAAAAAAAATTTCATCCAGAATCACCCCTGTATTAATGGTTAAAACGTGCAATTCCCTTTGGAACTTTATAATGTTCCCTCTCCCCCAGGCCCTGACAAATTGGGGCCCTGGGGAAAGATAAATTAGGGGCCCCTTTTGGAATTAATGCAACATTATTCAAATTTAACTGATGGTCACTCAGTGGCGAAGCTAGTGGGGGCAGAGGGAGCAGTCCGCTCCGGGTGACACCCAATCTTTATTTGCAAATAAAAAATATAATCTTATAAGATTTTGAAAGTAATTCTGAAATGAAAGAAAAATTTTAGAGCACCACACAATCGAGTTAGTTTTTATTTTTTGAGAATGTGAAATTTTATACAGAATGATGTATCAAAATAAGATATGCACCAGGTAGCAAAAAACTACTTATCCAACAAATGGGTAGCAAAAGCATATTTTAAAAGAAAATTTTTTTTTTCTACATATAGACACCCCACATTGACTTAATCAGACTAAGGGTTAAACAAAGAATCGCTCCTGTGGTTTTTTTATGCAGGAGGACAAAAGGTAAATAAGTAATGGTATGGTCATTTATTATAATATTGAGATTGAAAAAATATGACAGATCAGAAGATGGGGGTGATACCATTTGTATCTGCCCCGGGTGTAACCGATAATAGCTACGCCACTATGGTCACTCATATGTGTATGTGTAATGCATAAACATATTTCTGCACCTTGTAGAATAGAAGAAAATTCTTCGCTCCGTCAATTCCAAATTAAATGCCTTAATTAATAAAAGTGCATCTTTTTTTCTTCTTTAGTACAGAACAAAACTCTTTTATATAACTTTAGCATTTTCTTATATTACTTTAAAATAAATTTAATAACTTCAACATATGGAAGATGGAAGAGTTGGAATTGGAAAAAGATAGTAAAAATTTAATGTATTGATTTGGTGGCCCCATAAAGTCTGGGGTAGGATTGTTATGATTTTGCCCAGTCCAAAAAAACCCGGGTGAGTTTTTTATGAAAAAACCTAAGTGGGTTTTTTCAAAATTTCAATTGTAAATTACATATATAATGTATTTATATTACATATATAATATATTGTAATATATTTCTTAATATCAGTACACCACTCATAAAGTTTATAACCATCACCCCCCCACCCCAAAGAAAAGAAATGTCCTAATTATACCATCACAATTTTTAAGAGAAATAATTGTTAGTTAATCTCTGTAGCATGTGTAAGTAACACAAACAAATTTTTTCCCATTAAAAAAATACTTTGATGTGTAATCCATTCTATGTTATAAAATAGAAACTCATAACAAAATACTATATATGCTTAGAATCCTAATTTAATTATGTAGACATGTAGAATTATTTGACTTATTCTATTATTTAGTAATAATAAAAAATACTTTATAAATTATTACTAATAATCAATTTATCTAAAAGCAAAGCATAATTTTGATTACTGTCATTGATTTAAAGATATTTGTAATCAATTAGCTACTTTAAATTTAGTAATAAGTACTTTTTTTTTTTTTTCAAGCATTCTGAACCACCTCTCATAACCCCCAAAAACCTTGAAAAACCCTGATAAAACCCCCAAAACCCTGAAAAAACACAGTGGGTTGGGTTTTTTTTGAAAAAACCCGGGTATTTAACAACCCTGGGGCACATGGGCAAACTCCCGATTTACCTGTGTGGTAATAAAAGGCCAGCCCTACCCCCTCGGAGTCACATAAATCCATCCTGGAGAAAAGTGTCTGAATTTAACATTGCTCTTACTAAAGGATGACTCGTTTTTCCTTAACCCAATAGTATCCAACTTATTTTTTTCATTAAAAATGAAATTTTGGGAACCACTTTTAAAAGTCGAATAACTTTTATCTTAATTTATTGAGAAATTTGTCTGGTGAAAAATAGTACTTATTCATCTTTCTGTTTACTGAGGGTGAAAAGTGCTTTATTGCCTTTTTTTATAATCGCCCCTAAAAAGGGACACTAGGCACTAATGGGTTGATTCCTTAAATCAATGCTTAATTTTTTTATGAAGTGTTAAATTTTTATTCCTAGTTTAACACTTTTTTTTTTTTTAACTTAGAATTATTGCATGCCAAAATGTATTACAATGTATATGTTTACAATTACCTGCAATTTGATGAATTTCTTTTTAATTTATTTCTCTTAGTAAAATAATTATGCATTCCAGTTTTTTTTTTCTTTCTGTGCTTGAGTATGTAAGAATTTTTACAAAGGATTTTTTTCTTCTGAAAAAAAAGAGCAATTTTGCAGTTCAAAAACAATTATTTTCTGATTGAAAATTAGAGATGCACCGAATAGTGATTTTAGCCGAATACCGAATGCCGAATATTCGGCCAAAAGGTGAACCGAATATTCGGCTAGCTGAATAGTAATTGTTGTGCCGAATACCGAATATTCGGCTTTCCAAATACTTTTTATGTTTCAAAATTTAAAGGTATTGAAATGTTACTTTTCAAAATAGTTTTACATAATATTTAATAAAAGAAACGTACATTTTGATAAACAAGAGCTTTTTATAAGAGCATTTAGTATTGAAAAAAATCTGCCTTGAGTTATTTAAGAATCGCAATTATGAAACTTTAATTAATAAAATTTTTTACGAATCAAAATAAACATTTTAAAATCAAATAATGAAAAAATGGCTGAAGAAAAATTTTACAATCTGATAATTGTCCTTTTTAAATAACTCAAGGCAGATTTTTTTCAATATAAAGTACAAATACTTTCAACTTAATTCTGAATAAAGGTATGTTTGGCTCATAGTTCTTTTCTTATGAATGGTGGTATTTTCCACCCTTCCCATCATATCATATTTTACAGAAATCAAAGCAGGCGAGTTGAAAATATGTTATCTTATTTATTGTTAATGTAATAAACGAACACACAAGTTTTGACCTAGAGTGAGATGAAATACAATGTACTTATGACTCAATAAGTTGATTATGATTATGGTTTCATGAACAAAAATTGTCTGCCTTGATAGCTATTACTAATCTCGAAAGTTTTTTTTTTTTTTTTAAGGACTTTTATTTGGGGAAAAGCAAGAAGCAGATTATTTACTAAACAAAATTTAGAAACTTGTATCAGCACATAATTTATTCCTAAGGAGAAACCTAATAAATCGCCATTTTAATCCTTATCATGGTTAATTTTCTTAAGTTATATTTTACAAACAGCAAATAAATAATGTAAAAACATTCTATTTTATTTAAAAATGATTTTATTTCTAATTATTTTAAATATAAATTAAAAAATTGACAGTTAAAAGTAGAAATAGTGAAAAGTTTTTAAAAGGTTTTATTAAGTATTTGATTCGGCTGAATACTTTGATATTCGGCCATACCGAATATTCGGCAGGCCGAATAGTTTCATATTCGGCCAGGCCAAATATTCGGCTCAACTGAATAGTTTAATATTCAGCCTAACCGAATATTCGGTAACATGGCAGAATACCGAATATTCGGTGCATCCCTATTGAAAATAGTTACTTTTTGCTCCAAAATAGTTATTTTTTGCTCGAAAATGAACATTTTTGCTGGTCCAAAATCGGGTTCATACTCTTCCATCACTGTATTTTATTCCAAGTTATATTCTGGGTGATTGTGTTCAGGTCATATACCTGAATTCAAGTATTTTTTTAATTTACTGTACCAAAATTCCAGTTTTTCTGATAGTTCAATTCCTAAAAAAAATTAAAATACAAATTTCATATGATTGCTAAACATAATTAAAGTTTATATATCATGTTATTTGGCCTTCCTGTAATAAATTATGTCCTTTGCCCTCTTGTTCCCATACAGAAACGTTTCATCGCTAAAATTTCAGGTAACCAGAGTTGTTATGATTTTGCCCAGCCCAAAAAACCCGGGTGGGTTTTTTCTGAAAAACCCAAGAAAAAACCCAAGTGGGTTTTTTCAAAATTTCAACTTTAAATTACATATATAATGTATTTATATTACATATATAATATATTGTAATATATTTCTTAATATCAGTACACCACTCATAAAGTTTAGAACCATCACCCCCCACCCCAAAGAAAAGAAATGTCCTAATTATACCATCACAATTTTTAAGAGAAATAATTGTTAGTTAATCTCTGTAGCATGTGTAAGTAACACAAACACATTTTTTCCCATTAAAAAAATGCTTTGATGTGTAATCCATTCTATGTTATAAAATAGAAACTCATAACAAAATACCATATATGCTTAGAATCCTAATTTAATTATGTAGACATGTAGAATTATTTGACTTATTCTATTATTTAGTAATAATAAAAAATACTTTATAAATTATTACTAATAATCAATTTATCTAAAAGCAAAGCATTTGATTACTGTCATTGATTTAAAGATATTTGTAATCAATTAGCTACTTTAAATTTAGTAATAAGTACTTTTTTTTTTTTTTTTTCCGAGCATTCTGAACCACTTTCCATAACACCCAAAATCCTGAAAAAACCCAAAAAACCTTGAAAAAAACCCTGAAAAAACACAGTGGGTTGGGTTTTTTCTGAAAAAACCCAGTTATTTAACAACCCTGCAGGTAACGAAATCGAAACAGTCATCAATGAATAATAAGACAATAAAATATAAATAAAATTAGATTTTAGGCATGTAATCGAATTTTGCACTTAATCCTTTGAAGTGAGTAGAATCAGAAAATGATTGTAAATAACACAAAAAATTTTCTATAGCGTTACGCTCAATGAGCAAAAAGGATTGTATGGAATTGGAATATAACGAAACCGCTTTAAGACAACTATTTACATACTTGGAAATAAATAATAAATAATTTTGACTTAAAGAAATAAAACTAAATACACTGTAACTCCGTGAAGAAGATTGACTGTCATAGGCATAATGTAAATGGATGGATACGCTGGATGGAACGCTATAGATAAATTTAAAGGGGGGGGGTGGTAGTGTAAAACAGCCGGCACAGTGATTTTTCATTTATATTCTGACCCCCTCCCCCACACACACCCTTTTGCTTTTCGTCAGTTTTTGTTCCGTACACTCTAAATAAAAAGGAGTGAATAGTCACTCCAGAATAGTGAATACTCACTCTATCGCAGACTCAAAATATGCCCAACCTCTTTAGAGTGACTATTCACTTTGAGCAAAAGTGGAATCATTGACTCTTTGAAAGAGTGAATACTCACTCCTAGGAAGTGAAAATTCACTCTACACACGGGGGCAATAATCACTATTTCTGAGGAGTGACTATTCACTTTTGCTAAAGGAGTGCGTTTTTTCACTCGTAGTAGGAGTGAGTAGTCACTTTTTCATAGGAGTGAATGCTCTTTTTTTTTTTTTTTTTCCAATGAATTCTCTTTTTTTATTGCTATTATGGGCATTTTAAAAGAATCGTGTCTTTTAGAACATACAATGAAAATAAATACAAACGTTGTAAAGATTGGAATAAAATACTTTATTGACAATATTTATTTAATTCAAAGTATGTAACATTAATTGAACTTTTTAAGGGAAAACGTAATTAAAGTTACACATGAATTAAATTAGATTATTGACAGAAATAAACTATTTTATTCCAATCTTTCTCCTTGTGTTTGCTTTCATTGGTAGTCCCATAAATATATGATAGTTTTAAAATGCCCATAAGCGCAAGTTATTAAACAGTTTTAAAATATTAAACATACATTTTTTTTCAGATACTCATTAAGTTTTACATATTATTTAAATAAATCCATAATGCATGTTATCTGTTTTTTTTATGTGTAATTAAAATCTTATTTCTGAAAAATATTTATTGATACAAGCCGTATTTATAAAATGATATGGTAAGTCATATTTAATTTCAATTTTTTATTCCCGTATATAGAGTAGATGTGCATGTAGTACCTGCCGGCAAAGACACGAGCTAATGCTAACCCTGTGGGGAGAGATTTTTCAAATATCTCATTTGCATTTTGACATTTTATTTATTTATTTATTTTGCATTGAATAGCTGAAGTTCGTCTCTATATCGCATCTTTTTTACTTTTTCGATTTCGGTCGCAGTTATTTTTATAAAGTTTCTTTTACTTTCAAAACCGGTACCAAAAATGAAAGCGTTATTTAAAAAAATATCTGCAGACAAAATTGAAAAAGTAAAAATAAACAAATATTTAAGAGAGAAAATGTGTTTTTGATGACTTCTGTAACTTAAGTGTTTTTATTTAAATGGTGAACGATTAAGCCCTATAAGCCCTTCTTTGACTGTGCCCTTAGAATTTTTTTTTCGGCTTCATGAGTGGTTTGATTGTCAGATTATAAAATAGGCAAAACATAGTTAGATTCATTTTGAAAAAATAATAATAATAAAATGAAGAAGATATTGAAATTTTATAAATCATATTAATATAACTTAAAAACAACTATTTATAAAAATTTTGGTGTCATTACATTTTGGTAAATGGAATTTAAAAATTAAAATTGATTACTTAAGTTTTTAATTAAATCAAAATATTTTATGCACTATAAACATTACCATAATTGCTTTTTTAACAGTGCCTATATGAGGTGTACATTACTGGAAAATGACTACTTAGTATTCCAGTAATGGACACTCCTCTCAAAACCTTAAAAATTAATGAAATTTTATAAACGACATTAAATACATAAAATTCAAAGCTTTCTTCAGCTACAAAAACAAAAAATTGCAAATTTTGCAATAAAATAAGGAATACATAAATTTATTAAATGAAGCCAGTTCTTAGTATGATTTTCAATGAAAACACGATTTTCAATGAAAAACAGTGAAACTTAAAAACATTATTTTGTGCATCCTGATTGGTTTAATTAAGAGTGTCAACAATAGTGCTAAATTATAAAATATGCAAGGGCGAGTTACGAAAAAAAAAATAAAAGCTAAATTTTTATTAGTTATTATTTTTTTTTATAAACCAAAAACATTCAGGTGTGTACACTGCTGCTTCTACCCTATGATACTGCTACATCTACCCTATAGTATTCTATGAATGTGAGTTAAAGTTTTATAAAAAATATACTCGTGGTGGAAAAAGAGAAATGAAGAAAATATAAAATAAAAGAAATGACTACATAAGTGTTGAATTAAGACATTTTTCTCCAGAAGGGATATTTCTGGCTCCGGGGAGGGAAATTGCCCATTTTGACCATTGAAAACACAAAATCTCAAAATTTTCGGGGGGCATTTCAATGCTTCGGGGGAATACCTCCCCCGAGACATCCTCTGAATTCAACACTGTTACATATATGTTTTGTTCTTACTGTTGGAAAAAGAATTTTAATGAGTTATTTATCTCTAATAAATAAATGTCATCTAATATAAGTCATACTGCAAACTTTTAAAATTACTAAAGCGTTTTATTCTGCAATCTTTGTGTCAGCGATTTTTCTTTTTTTTTTTTTTTTTTTTTTTCTCTCTCTCTCCGAGCAGAGATAGAAGACAACTTCCTGTGTAAAGTTTAACTCAACATTCTAGAATTTACTTTCGGAATATAAAAAGTTGAAATTAAAATTGACTTACCATTTTTTATGTTAAATGTCCCTTGTTTTATGTTCCTTGTTTGATGAATAATAATCCTTTGTTTGATAAATAAGATATGTGCAGTGCAACATCTTCGTCACTGAGTACTAATGGAGTATTATTGCTTTTTACTGAGTTAATTGTTCTCCATTTTGACTCCAG
The DNA here is from genome assembly GCA_964019185.1 of Maratus speculifer. Taxonomy (NCBI): domain Eukaryota; kingdom Metazoa; phylum Arthropoda; class Arachnida; order Araneae; family Salticidae; genus Maratus; species Maratus speculifer. The sequence continues at coordinate 102,945,329 of OZ025303.1, forward strand.
ATCAAGAAACTTAATCTATGTGGATTATTTTGAATCATAAGATATCGGAGTATATCATTCCAAGATCGAAATTTAAACTTCTTTTCAGTATTAATAATACAAATTAAAGATCCACATTTGTAGACCAAGGAAACGAAACATAACGGACACGGTAAAATGGCGAAAACATTTTTATCATCACAACTGAGAAGACGATTTGTGATTGGCTGATGCGTAATACATATCTAAGTCACTTTTTAAGAGTGACCGTTCACTCTTTCAAAGGAGTGACACTTATTTTTGAAAACGAGTGCGTTTTAATAGCAAATAAGCGTAATTTTATAGGTTATATTATAAAATGTAGTTTTTGAAAAGTAAGAATTGACATATTTTGGTACTTTTCATTGTTTTATTCCATATATTGGTTCAAAGTTGAGCGGGTATTTTTTTCAAGTGTATAATGCCGGGCTTTCACTCTCTTTAACGGAGTGAGATTTTTCACTCTCGACCATGGAGTGAGATATTTCACTCTCGACTAGAGATGTAAATTTTCCGGAAAAATATAAGTGGCGGAAAAAATTGGTTTTTTACCGGGGTTTTTCGGAAAAAAACGGAAAAATTCAAAAAATTGATTTTTTATGACTGTTTCTCCCAAATAAATTATATTTTCTTAGAGAATATTAAATAATAAACCTTTTTTCCCATTTATTTGTATTAAATGAAAATTATTTTCACTTTATATTACAAAATAAAAAGAAAATAGCAAAGCCTGCTTTTAAAAGTTTAGTTTTTTTTTTTTTTTTTTTTTTCACAACTTAAGAATTTTTAAAACACAATTGTTTGTTATATCATATCTCTGTTGAAATGATTTTTCAGTTACATGTTTAACTACCAATTGACCTAATGTAAGAACCTGAGCCAATATGTCTGCAGTTTGGAATGAAATAAATTATGCATTCCATTTACTATAGTTTTTAAGTAAATGATACTAGTTTAAAAAAATTGTTGCAGTTTTGTCATTATTATCAATATCAGTATTCAAAAAATTCCATTGTTTGTTTAAAAAAAATTATATTTTTACATTATTCCACTTTTTTCTTACAATTATAATTTTATTTCCTTTAAAAAATATGTTTAGTTTTGGTGTAGCTTTCTATTCTCAACTCAAAGTTTTGATTTAGTTTTATAATCTAAATTCAAACAAAACCAAGTTTTAGTTTGGCTTACTCAGGTCTGCAAATAAAAATAGAATAGGATTTATTGACTGTTAGATTTTTACTCACTGAAACCAGAAATATATATATATTTTAATAAAAGTTTAATTAAATATGTATTTTTTTATTTTTATCCTGAAATCTGGTATTCTATTCTTGAGTAAGAAACCATATTCAATAATGTTTCCATATGGTAATTTCATATTTCTAAGAATGGAACTCAAAAGTTATGAAAACGGAACACTACAAATAGAAAATGCTCTCTATTTGAGGAATTAACAAAAGCAGTTACATACAGAGATAAACTTCTAGTGTGCTTTAAAAAACTACAAAAATTCAAAGTTTAATCAAGAGGGAATGTATAATTTGGAACATAAATTACTTGTAATAAATTATAAGTTTTTTTTTTTTCATCGTAGTTGTACTTTTCTAATGCAAACTGCCCATGTTCATGCCACATTACTGTACATTATAGAGGCAAAATGGAGGTCAATTTTAGATTCAATACCTTGAAAAAACATTCAATTAATCAGCTATAATGAAATCTTGAAAAACGCAGCATAATAGTGCCACCTATAGGGCAATTTACACCAAAAACTAAACAACATTAATATATATATCAGGAACTGTCTGAATTTGTAGTTTGATAAAAAATCGTCCTTTAGTCCTTGACATAGAGTTATTGCGATAATCATGAATAATGCAGCATAGCAGCGTCATCTATTGAGCGATTTATACCAAAAAGTAATGTGCACAAACTTATATCAAAGATTAACTTAATCTGAAGTTTTATGAAAATACATACATTAATTCTTGAGATAGAACTATTGTGGAAATTATGAATAATGCAGCATAGCAGCGACATCAGTTGGGCGATATACACTAATAACTAAACATCTCGAGTTTATATCAAGGTGTAACTGCATCTAAAGTTTTGTGAAATTATGTGCATCAGTTCTTGAGATCGAGTGCCCATAAAATTTTTATTCATACAGACTCACAGAGTGACAGATATTTTCCAAAAACTACCAAATCGTGTTTAGGACCTTCTAAAATGTTTAAATACACCAAAAACTGGAAGTCAAAATTTTCACGAATTCGATACTTACTTCTTGAAAAGTTAGAAAAAAGTATAAATGCATGCTTCAAATTTTATGCTAAATTTTTAATTTTACCATTTCTTTTAATCGGCGTATTATTGAAATAAGTTGCATTTAATTATAGATCTAGATTTTTTTTATGTAATCCTTTTTTTGTGAAATTGGGAATTTCTTGTATATATACAAGTAATTTTTTGTAATATACAAAATTATATAAAAAATATACAAAATTGTAAATTTCTTGTAATATACAAAATATATTCGGAATTTGTGAATAAGAAATTATTACTATTTTTAGAGTACTGTTTAGACATTTTTAATAAGGTTATTTATGCATATATACAACTTAATAAGATTCAGCTGCTGTATGGCAGGAGATTTTTTTTCGACAATCACTGCATTTGCGAAAGATTCAATTTGTAGATTAAACTTTTTTTTCTGAAATGTCTATTTTCAAGAGAAATTTTGCGAAGGGTCTTGTGTTTCAAACAAGAAAACTAGTTGGATGTACCAATCCCAAAACTTTCTTCTATCTCATACGTACTTTTTAATATTTAAAAAAAATAGTTACTCATTTTAATGCTTTAATAATTTTAATTCAATACCATACCAACTTTGATTTTCATCTTAAATTTCTGCTTCAATCAATTAATCGGAGTAAAAACGAATTCCCGTCTCTGCATGAGCCGATGGACAATAGAATGATAGACAGATTTTTTTTTTCAAATTCAGGGAGGATCTACTTGCCTTACCAAAAAATAATCATATACAAAAAATTTAATTCAGTTCTAGAACTAACTTCATACACTTTTATGCGGTGCAATATTGAAAATGGCATAAAATTCGCTATTGCAGTGTCCCCTTCCGGCGAATTGTTTTCAGCTTCAGGGCGATCCAACTAGCCATAGCCATACACTTACACATAAAATTTCGTTCAGTTCGATGCATAACTTCATGTACTTTTGGTCGGTACAATATTGAAAATGGCACAAAAATCGCGATTGCTGCGCCCCCTTCCAACGGATTTTTTTCAAATTCAGGGAGGACCAACTAGCCATAGTCATACACATACACAAAAAAATTGGTTCAATTCGATGCATAACTTCGTATACTTTTGGTCGGTACAATATTGAAAATGGTACAAAAATGGCGATTGCAGCGCCCCCTTGCGGCGGATTATATTGAAATTCAGGGAGGACCAACTAGCCATAGTCATACATATACACAAAAAAATTGGTTCAATTCGATGCATAACTTCATATACTTTTGGTCGGTACAATATTTAAAATGGCACAAAAATCGCGATTGCAGCGCCCCCTTCCGGCCGATTATTTTCAAATTCAGGGGGAACCAACTACCCATAGTCATACACTTACACAAAAAATTTCGTTAAATTCGATGCATAACTTCATATACTTTTGGTCGGTATAATATTGAAAACGGCACAAAAATCGCGATTGCCGCGCCCCCTTCCGGCGGAATATTTCAAAACTGAAGGAGGACCTGCTTGCCACAGCTAAAAACATTCACAAAAAATTTGGTTCAATTCTATGCATAACTTCATACACTTTTTGATGGTAGAATGGCGACATACACACACACACACACGGACAGACAGACATTTTGTAAAAAACATGTTTTTTGGAATCTCTGACCCCTAAAACGTGTAAATCCGTCGAAAACCGGAAGTCGAAAATATTTTCGATTACAATACTTTCTTCTATTGAAGATAGAAGAAAGTAAAAATGTGAAGGATCCTTTCAAATTTTCTCAAACAGATTTCTGCTCAGAGATCAGATTACGCACATTAAAGTTTTCATGTGGGACACTCAACATAAAAATAAATAAAATAAAAAGTATGAGAATGTAGCTATTACAAAATTTTCACTATATTATTTCATAAATGAATTTTCAATTTTTCCAGTTCGGAAAAATTGAAAAATAAGCCTTCGGAAAAATACCAGTTTTTTTCTCAATTTTTCCAGTTTTTTTCCGAGCATTCCCATCTCTACTCTCGACAACAGAGTGAGATATTCCACTCCTTTTTAGGGAGTCGGAAATTCCATCCTTTAAAGAGTGTATTTGTATAAAGTTCACTCTAAAAAGAGTGAAAATGCAAATCACTCCTACAAAAAGTGAGCTTTTCACTCCTCCCAGTTTTAGAGTGTAATTTTACATTATTTACGGACACAATTATTTCATATAACCCAGGGTATAGAATCGAATTAACGAACCCTGCGACACACGTCGCAGACTCTTGAAAGCTATTCAAATGTTAAAATTTAGAAAAAAAAATTGCTGGAAATTATTTGCCATGGGCCACTGTAATACGATCCGTATCACGTGCAATTGACGAAGCTCCGATTCACGTTAAACTATAAATCAAGGATGATTCTGTTCCGAAAAAATCAAAGCAATCATTTCCAAAAATTAAAAAAAAAATCGGTCATAAATCTAAAATATTAGACATAAAATGTATTGCGAATTTTGACAAATGGTCTAAAAAATAAATAAATAAATCGTTTGGAGAAAAATTGCCAAATTCGCCATTGATCTCAGGGAAAACGCGAATCTTGTCAAAGTATCGCGAAAAAAACGCAATTTTTGTCTAATTATTTAAAAGAAAACGGCAAATTTCATCAAACGATCATTAAAAACAAATTTCGTCAAAAGATCCCGAAAAACGGCGAATTTCGACAAGAGATCGCGAAAAAATGGCAAATCTTGTCGAAAGATAGCGATAAAACGGAAAGTTTCGTCAAAAGATCGCGAAAAACGGCAAATCTCGTCAAAAAATTGCGAGAAAACGACAAATTTTGTCCGGATCTTATGAAAAAAACATGAATTTCGTCGAAAGATCTCGAAAAAAACGACAAGCTTTATAAAGAAAATAGAGAAAAAACGGAAATTTCTCCAAAAGCCAAAAGTTCTCAGGCTTTCAAGTTGACCTCATTGACGCAGGGACCCACGGGACTCTGTGCGGTCCGAAGAGCAATGGGAAGCAACCTATTTGCCCACTTACCCCGAACCGCACACGTTGACCTCATTGACGCAGAGACTCAAGAGACTTTGCGCGGTCCGAAACGTGTTCGGGGTTTTTCTTTTTCGTTTCTTTTCCCTTGTTTTATTCTAGTGACAGTACGCCTCTTTATTAGGCGCATTTGGACTCTGTCCGCACGAGCTACCGGACCCGCTCTAGTGGGACAGCCCATGGAGCACCTCTTTTTTTTCTTTTTTGGGATACGGTAGAAAGGAGGGATCTCGTCACCACCAGCAGCGATTCGACTGCCTTGCATTTCGGCCCAAAAATTCTCCCTTCTCTGGCACTACTTAGCATTTCGGCTTTTTTAGTTTTGGTTATTTATTTTTCTAAATCTCCCTCAAAATTGTCCCTCCTGTTGTCTGCTAAGGACATGTCACCGTCTCGGCTCAAAATTTTTTTAGCTCCAACCCCATTTTACCTGGCACGGCGTGTGGGAGTGATGTGCGGTGCCAAACTCAGTACATTCACAAAGGCAATAAACCACTCAGTCCAGTAACCGTTAGCCACAATCAGCCGACCTCGGCACTTGTCTGCGTAGATCGTCCCCACTTTGCCGGCTAAAATTCCATCATGTACGCTAATGGCGCCTGGTGCATGTAAAATCCGTCGTGGGTGCAAAGTCCTCCAAGTTACCTGTGAAATATACCCTTGAGGTGCCTTGCCAGGTGAAGGTCTCGTCATCTGATCAAGGCTCTAAATTACGAGACCATCTTGCGAAGCCATTTGCAGTTCAAACATCAGGATGTACCATTAATTAACAAGCGAAACAAAGTATACTCAACGACAAGCAAATACTGCAGAAATGATGGCATGCGAAACAAAGTTTATTGCCACTACGTGGTCGTCTGCCCCGATAACAGGTATCTAACCCGTTAAGCTGAGAAAACTCGGCAGGTAGGGGCCTGGTCATCGGTTAGAAAGAAAGAAAAAGATGACAGCATTGAAAAGTGTTAGATGAAAGCAAAACGTCGCCTTCACTCCATAAAATAAAATCGTACTAACGATAAAAAACTTATCAGTTCTAACTTCCGCCGATATCTTTATGTATTATAATTGGGTATCATAAACATGTTTTATATGAAAATATGCTGAACAAACATTATTTCAAGTGGAAGAAATTTTAAAAGCATCATTTTAGCACCAATTTTCAGCTAAGCCTAACGTGGCGTTGATCTACAGTGGATTCGTGAGTGGTAACCTGGAACCGTTCTTACACTTCCTAAAGTCACAAATTATTATAAGTAGATGACAATTTTGTGTGTGTGTATCCACGGCTTTTCTGTAATTCCTAAGCCTGTGACGCATGTTTTATGACGTAATTGCTGTATCACACGGAGAACGATTTTCGGCAAGCATTTTACAATACATGATCGTTCAATTTTGCTGCGTGTTCAGTAAACAGGTTTTTCAAACTTCTTGCGGGGTTATTTAATTTCTCGCTCCGCTCCTGTTGGTCAGTTGATCAGCGCTGAATGACTGACCAACGTTTTCCGTGCAATACAGGAAACGCTTGGTAAACAGGAATAGTAGGCAGATTTCTCCCCTAAATCAAGGTTATGCAACTTTTGCTCACTGTAACGTTGTGTAGGGGTAAAAGTTCTGCTAAAAGGGTCCATGTGATACCGCTATTACGATAGCAGTGCTGCAACAAAATGAAAGATAGCGGCAAAATAAATAAATAATAATAATAGTGGTGAGCAAAAAACTGAAGACTTGGTATATAGAAAAGTAATGTGCTTCTACTGTAGCGTCGCTACCTCTAGTACCATACCTTTTCAAAAAATAGCCGCTGTATATCAGAAATTTCTTTCGTTCTATTGGAATTGGAGTTAAAAATAGATTTGACTATTTCTTGCAAAGTACTGATTGTTACAAATTATTTATTATTTGCAAATTAGAAATTACTAATATTTTTTCCTTTTTAGATACCTTCATTTCTCTTGTGGAAAAAAGTCACTTAAAAATATTTGAAAAAAAAAAAAGCAGAAAAAAAGGAGAATACACATTACTAAATTCTTTTGAAGACTTTTTCTTCTAATAAAGATGTGCACGGATGTACTTGAAGAGATAAAAAGCACCCTCAAAGAAAAAGAAGTTCACTGGAAAATTTTTAATTATTCAGATTTGGACTCAGATCGTGAATCTCCGACATTCCAGTTCCTTGGTGTCCGCTGGCATTTAAGAGTTTTTCCTTCTAATATGTACGATTACTCAAATCGGATGGGTTTGCTATTGGAGATGGACGATAAGATATCTTGCACCGTGCTATGCACATTTGGCATAAAGAAAGATAATGGTTCATTGGTCGATGTTCAACACTTCCACCATGCATTTAAAGAAAAAAAGCCTCGATTAACTTGTCGTCGTTTTTTTGAAAGAAGTTATCTGTCGAAGCGAAAATCTGAATTGGTGCCGTCGAACGAATTGACTGTCGTGTGCAATCTCAAGCAACTAGCTGATCCTGTGAAACTGACAGGTAATATTAAGTTCAATCCTAAAATGAATATTTCTAATGCAGATAGTACCAGGCCCTGATTATCATACGGGCACCCAAGGCTCTTGCCCTGGGCACAAATTTTGTCACAATTTCATCTAAATTTACTTTAAAAAAATCATAATTGTGAAAAAATGTGATATTGGGGATATTAATACCATGAAATTATAAAAATATATCTCAATATATGCTTAAAAGAACATTTCAATAAATAATAAATCATATTTTATTTTTATTCCTGGAACCATTTTTCAATTTGCTGGAAAATTTAATTTTTTAAGTTGACACTTTTTGAATAAGAATGTCAAAAAACAAACAACATAACAAAATAGATGAATAAACACAAAGTATAAGTAAATTAAGGGAGCACGAAAACTTGCTTGTCGGGCCTTGGATAGTACCGTTAATCTGCGAACTCATTTATGAATATAAATAAAGAAATTGAATTCGTAAAAAATGTTTCAATAAGTAGCAAAATTTGTAATTTTTTTTTATTATTATTTTTGATAGTTTCTTTCTCTATATGTATATCTTTTCAAAAAGTGTAACATTTCTGTCATACGCATTTTACTGCAAAAATTTTAAAAAATAATTCTTTTAATTATATTTTTTAATTGCAATAAAATTATGTTCATTTAAATCAATACCGAATTTTTTCATAATAACTTTTTAATTTATTAGTTTTTTTTATGCACAGTATGTGAATTCTCAAGTCCGTGGCTTGTCACACATCTAGTATTTCTATTAATGTTGCTTAATAACTTGTTTAGTTTGAAAAATATATTTACCTATGTATTATTCGTTTTACAAGTGTCTCAAATACTATACATTTAAGCATATTTAAATTTTTGATGTGATTTACTTTGCTTTAGTCAGTGGCGCAGCCAGAATTCGGTTCTAGGGGGGGGGGGGGTTAAGTTTCTGATAAAGGTGTTTGCCGGATAATAGAATCGGTATCTATTAGGGATGGGACGAATATTCGGCCACTATTCGGTATTCGGCCTATTCGGCCCTTTTGCCGAATATTCGGTTGACCGAATATTGAAGGCTTGTTGACCGAATACTTCGGCCGAATACCTGTAGCCGAATATTTAGAGATATCTGGCCGAATATTGCTAAAATCTCGCCGAATAGCAGGGTTCGCCAAAGTGGGCCCAGCCCGAAAAAACCCGCCCGGGTTTTTTCGGGTGGGCCCACTTGAAAAAACCCATCAAAAACCCATTTGTGGGTTTTTTCAAATTTTCTCATGTTTTTACAACTGTATCATTATTTAATCTAAGATATGAGAATGGAAAGATAAATGCCAATTTAAATATATTTCAAACTAACCATATTTAAAAGAATTTCTAAGTATTGATAAAATGACCATAAAATAAATTAGTTTGTAAATAAGGAAGATTTTCATGGCTATATATTTTAAAATGCACCCAAGGGCTTTAAATCTTAATGTAGGGGGAACTGGGGCACATTGATACAACCCGTGTACAGCACACAGGGTCATTACAGGAATTTTCACAATAGCTCCAAAAGGTGGTACTAGTGAAATTAACTACCTACAGAAAGTTCTGGAATGATTCAATAGTTTGATGAAATGGGATGGGTGATTGTTTTTGTAAGTCAAAAGTAAATTTGAGTTGTACAATTGAAATGGTATTATACAACTGTTCCAGTATTTTCAACCGAAAAGAATACCCTCCCTGGCAAGTAAAGCTACTCTTTATCAGTTCCTTATTCTTGAAATTCAATGAAAGTTTATACAGTAATTTTCAACACAAAAATGGTGACAGATTATAATGGTTCCCAGCATCATGGAAAGTCAGGAAAATCTCAAAATACACAGGAAAAGTCAGGGAATTTACAAATAATTTCTAAAAAAGTCATGGAAAACATTTGAGTGAAAAAATGAAAAATGACACAAAATTCATCACATTTGGGGAAAAAAAAAAAAAAAAAGATTGAAGTATGATTGCAGAAAAACATTGCTAATTTTGGCAAAAGATTGTGAAAATAAGTATAAAATTTTGCTGTATGCTCGTTTGGTCAGAGAATTTTTCTAGATTTGGTTTGGGAAAGTCAGGGAATTTTTTGAGATTTGGTCATAGAAAGTCAAGAAATTTGCCAGCCATGTTTTGCTGGGAATCTTGTTGTAACAAAAAGAGTGAAAAAGTTTTAGTATAGTACTTTAATAATTTCATTGTTAAAATTATTACTAATTATTAATTTTTGTAAAAGCAAATTATAATGTTTATTATTGTCTTAACCTTTAACCTCATAAACTTTTTGTAATCAATTAGTTATTTTAAATTGTATTTAGTAGTATAAGTACCTTGTTTTCAAACATTCTGAACCATATTTCTTTAACATAAATAACCTTGATAATATCCAAAAACCCTAATAAAATCTAATCTAAAATGTATCCAGATACTTTAAAAGATTGCTTACAGATGGCATACAAAAGCAAAACTAAACTAGTAAAAGTGTATTGCCATTTACGATCTAACTTTATAGATATGACTGACATTGACTTTTAGCTAATCCAATTTAATACTATTGCAATATAAATGTTGTTTAAATTGTAGTAAATATATATATATATGCATACATATGTGTGAATTCTATTTTTTTCTTCACAAAAATAAAAATATTTACATAAATGTTGCTGCTTTAAACTGATTTCTATTGAAGTAAATTAAAGAAATTGTATAAATTAGTCTGTTTAACTTAAGATTTATATAAAGAAATTCAGTTGCACTTGATTTAATATATCATTCTTCCAGTAATCTAGTTCTATGAGATACAAAATAATCTTTTTAAATATATTTATATTTTCTTTTTATATATTTATTTTTATTGTTAATCTATACTTAATGCAAAATTATACCTTTGTTCCACTGATAAATGAAAAATTTAGGTACTATGCATGTGAAAATTAGAAATGTTGAAGAGGTCTCTAAAACATTTTGATAAAACCCGAAAAAACCCGGGTTTTTTCGAAAAAGCCCGAAAAAACCCGGGTTTTAGACTACTGGGCCCAGTGGGTTGGGCTTTTTCAAAAAAACCCGGGTTTTTTCAAACCCTGCCGAATAGTGAACAATATTTTGCAAAATAAATTTAATATTTAAAGAATTTCATTTCTTGCAATCTTTTTTTCGCTAATCCAAATTGGCTACTTCATTCATGAAGTCATTCTCATTCTGCAAAATATACAGTTATTCGATTACTAAAAAATATACAGCCTTTTTGTATTTCCTAAAAAAGTTAGTGATGTTTTAGAAAATGCTGCCCAAGTTGGGGTTTTAATTGTACAGGAAATATCTTCATTAAAGAATTATATATTACAATTCAAGATATAAAAACACTTATAGGAAAAAAAAAACACTGCCATATTCTAAAACACTCGAATATTTATTAATGACTGCAAATTCCATGCACATATAAAAACGGCTCTTATGAAATTCGTAACTTATTTTCTAGAAAATACCTAATAAATAAAAAAATTCATTCACTACGTATATTCATTTTCAAAATTAAATATCACTATTCCAAAAACAACAGTACATCTGAAAACAGAACTGGTGACAAACTAGATACACATTAGATGACGCAACTTGCTTTATGAAGATGGTTTCATAAATATTTAAACATAAATTCTAAATAATGAACAAAAAAATTTTTTTATTCGATAGTTTTCACTTTTAAATAATTATTTGCATAGTTACTGACTTAAATATGTAACATTATTATGTATATATTTTTAATTTACACCTTCCTTCATTCATGTTGTTATTAATTTCTGTTTATCTTTTTAATGCTTGTTGAATAAATGGAATATTGAAGTTGAATATTGTATGCGCCGATAAAAGTGTCAAAGATTTTCTTAACATATGCATTCTACTTTAAGCATAACATAACCTTTTGCTTTAACGTAATTTGTAATTTAAAGCTTGGCAACTGATTTCAGAGCACTCTTATTCTTACGAATTTGCCTATCATTATGGACACAAACTTGATGATCAAATTTACTTCATTAAAGATTATTTCAGAAAACATCTCCTTGTGAGTTTTGAGGGAGGGAGAGAGAGAGATTAAGAATATTATTAATTTTTGATGCAAGAAAGGGTAAAAGTATCATTTGATAGTAAAAGTCAAGTACATTCTTCACATTTTAATGGAAATATCTTACCATCCTGATTTACTGAACATCAATTTGATGTTCATTAAGATAAAAGAATATAATGCACTTTCATAATTTTTTTTGTGTTAAAATAGGTGTTTCAAATTTAAAAATACATTTAGAAGCACATTTAAGAGTAATAATTATTAATGAGCTCCTATTTTTTAAATTATATATAATCAAAATTTATTTTCTTTATTGGAAAAAAAAGTTGGTATTCGGCCGCCGAATATTCGGTATTCGGCCTAATATTTAGCCGAATATTCGGTATTCGGCTATTCGCCAAATCACTATTCGTCCCATCCCTAGTATCTATTAGAATATTCACTGTATAATAAAACTCAAAGAACATCTATGTGGCAGAAAATCATCATTTTTTTTTTTTTTACATAATACGTCTCAGAAAAGTGATTTAATTCAAATAACCAATATTTACTTAACTAATCCATGTAATCTGCACTTTCATAGTTTTAAGTAAAATTTTCGCCATTTAATTGATTATTTATTAAATAAAATCTGATTCAATAAAGCGGTGGATTCCAAAATACGCCAAATTATTTAAATATTAAGTTTGGTTTTGATTCATATAAGTGGCAATTATAAGCGATCATTCTTAACTCTGTGCGCCGCTGGTTTTAGTACAAGAATTATGTGTGTCACACAAAAAATTTTCACCTCAGTTACCCATACATTAAATGATATTTTTCAGTGATAGATGGCAGTATTGGCACCCCATGATGCATGTCATCCATTTTGTTAACTTAAGCTATAAAAAAGTTCTGAGATTTTAATTGAGAAACAAAAAGACAGATTTAAAAAAAAAAAAATCAAATGCGATTATTGAGAAACTCTACCTTCGTTAATTTGAATTTAAGGTAGGTGAACTATTGTAAAAATACAAGTTTGTCTCTTTTAATATGATTAACATGTGCAAACTGTAATATCAAAAACATTTTATTTTCCTGAAAGAAATATCCATTAAAGCTATTTTAATAGATGGTTCCTCATCTCCGTGATATTTAAAGCACAATTCCTTGGATAAGGTTATGTATATATATTTTTATTTAAAAGTAAAATAAATAACATTAAGAAGGACTATTGTTCATGATTACTCGCAGTAGGTAAAATTTTGATTAAAAAAAATAAATAAATAAATAAATAAATAAGTAATGCAAAATTTTGAAATTGAAATATATATATATATATATATATTTTCTAAAGATGCATTTTTTGGGGATAGACCCATATATTTCATACATCATATAACAATCTTCTTTGCAGTTAATAATGATAGTACATTTAATCAGTACATTGTTTTATTTAACTATTTACTGCAGTACCACTTGAAAAATACAATTTGAGACAAAAAAATATTTGTTTTAAATAAAAGATGCGTACCCCTTTGCTGCATCGTCGCTTTACCGCTTTTTTAGAAAACGATTACTTCAGCCTATGAAGCATTCTCATGGGTCAAAAGAGAGATATTCTATAAAAGCGGGGGAGTGACTATGCAGCAAAAATGTCAAATTTTTTACAATGCGTAGTTATAAAATGGCAAAATTTTTTAAATTATTACTTTTAATGTATCTATACAATGGTTATTACTATTTAATATATTAAACAACAATATTACACTGGGAAATCTTAATACAGCTTCTCTTACTGATTTTGACCAATAGATGGTGTGCCACACGTGAGCATAAAATTCTCTAATTTTGCTATTTCTTGTCAAGTAATTATGAAAATAGTCTTAAAGTGGTAATTAAAATAATAAAATCTGGAATTTTCTTTTTCAATGTTCGTAAAACATTATTTTTTTTCCCTTATTTTTGACACTTGTCCCTCATTTTCAAATTTTCCTATTCTTTTGTTACCGAAACTTAGCAGATTCCTTCAACGAAAACTTATTAATGATTTTAATTCCTCCATTAGATCATGATAAGAAATTTCAAAACATTTTAAAGACTTTTATTAATAATAATATTAAGATTATTTTTTACAACACCTGGAATATAAATAAAAACCTTAGTATACGTTTGTAATAATTGTTATTATTATTATTATTATTTTTTTTTTTCGTATTTCTGAAATTTGCCTTTTATTTTCAAATTTTCCTAATTATTTTGTTAAGAAATCTTGCATGAATTCTTTCATCTTAAATTTACTGATGATTTTAATTGCTGCTCTCCCCTCCATTAAGTCATTATTATCAATTTGAAACATTCTAGATTTACATTAATAATATTTTTAAGATTACACCCTGAAATATAAATACTTTAGTACATATTTGTGACATTAGAAGGCGACACAAAACTTCTAGAGATAAACAATTCCCTGAATTCCTTAATACCATCTAAATTAATAAATTCAGACACTGAGCCTAACAGGAAAAATATCTTTTGACAAAGATTCGACATTAGGAAAGAAATACATCTAATTTTTTTTAGAGCAACAAAATTGTGTAAATTAAGCAAGATCTTACGGCTGTTTATTAGCTGCAAGATAAAATTCAGCTACAAAAACTAATTGTCTTAATAAAACCACTGATGTCATGTTTTATTAATAGTTTTTACCTTAGTTATATGCTTAATTATGTAATTTATTTATTTTTGAGAATTAACAGTCTCCTATGTCCAACATATAAGATTTTAAAAATGTAAACAAAGAGCTATGTATTTGAAACTCAAAACTATGGATTCAAAACTATGTATTTGAAAACACTGGTGTTAAAAATGCAAAAATTTTGCACTGTTTTTATTTTGCCATGAAGATGTTAATTTTAAATCCTTCTGTTTTGGTTTCTTGGATTTTGACTTAAAGTAAATGCAACTAAAGTGTTTTAAAGAAGAAATTATTACTTGCGAGTGGTTAAGGCACCAGTCCACTAATCGCTTGAGAGCTTAGGAGGTTTGTGTGTTCGACTCCCACTGGCTACATTGCATACTTTTTGTGCAGCTGACTACATTGCACACTCTTTGTGGAGCTCCCGGCTGCATTTTCAGAAAGAATCACGTTTTGAGCACCAGCCTTGGCGAGTTGGCGAAAGCGAGCACGTTCAGCTAACTGCATCGCCAAACACAAAATAAACTAAGTTCAAATGTGTCATAAAACATATGATTAATAGAATTATATATATTACAAGAGAATCTTCTACTGTTTTTAATTAACTTCTCAATTTCTTCGAACATAGGTGTTAAGGAAATTATATTTTTCAATTGAGAAAAAAAAAAACCCCTATGTTTAGATGTTTTGTGAAACTTAAAGCATTTTAATCTGAAAAAGCTCTTTGTTTTAAACTATGTTTTAATTGTAAACAACGGCGAATAACATTTCCTCTCATTATAGTCTTTGCTTGATAACATTTACGGAAAAACAAATGAACAATAAATGCGATTTCTTTGCAGAAGGAAGGGTTGCTTTAGCTAAGCGTTTGACGTCACAAACAAGAAAGGGTGCGTAGCATTGACTTTATCTCCGCGCCAATCGTTGTTCTGGCGATAAGGTGCTCAAAATGTGATTCTTTCTGAAAATGCCTCCCGGCTCTATTTCTCCAGTGTTACAATTTCCTTGTGCTTTCTCGTCTCTGTATATTGACGGTGACTTATAAACGGGCTTTCATGTCAAGCACACAAGTCAGATGTATGAGTGCAATAAATAAAACTAAAAAGAAATATTTGTAAACAAATTTTGAAAATCTTCCATAGTTAAACAGTTGTATTACTTTTTTTTTTCATCTTGCACTTATAATGTATACATATATATTCTTATTTTCAGATCTAAACACTTTGTCAGAAAACCTTAAAGGTCTTATCACTGATCGAGAGTTTAGCGACATCATTCTCAATGTTAAGGACAGAGAATTCAAGGCGCACAGGATCATTCTTGCTGCCCGATCGCCTGTATTTGCCGCCATGTTCAAGCATGAGACATCTGAAAAGCAGACCGGCATTGTAGACATACCTGACTGCGAGCCTGAATCGTTCCAAGTCTTCATCGAGTATCTGTACAGTGGCGAATTGGAGAACATTTCGTTCAAAAATGTTTTCGATTTGTACAAAACTGCCGATAAATATGATGTACAGGAACTCAAAACGTTCTGTGTAGTGTACATGGAGTATAATTTGAATGTGGAAAATGTTTGTGATGTCGTCGCGTTTTCGGAAGAACGTGGTGAAAAGTTGTTGTGTGGTGTAGCCCAGGAATTTTTCAGCAGAAACGTTAATAAGATTCTCGCAACCGCTAGTTGGAAGACCTTGTCGAAAAATAATTTTAATCTGGCCAACAAACTTTTGTTAGAAATGACATCAATTGCTAAAGTTGATAACAATGTCGAATGGGTAAGTTCGTAAAGAAAAAGGTTTGTGGTTGTAAATTTCCAATAAAAAAACTCTTTGTAAGATAAAATAAAGTTCAAATTAAATATCCTTTGAAGCTATTTTCATTAACAAATAACACAAAAGTCACGTGTTAATAAGATATTTTATGATACATGAAAAGTTTCGATTTCAGATGTAGCAATGAAATGCATCTCTCCCTGGGAAATTTTGAGATTTTGTATATTCAATGATCAAAAAGTGCAGTTTCTACCCAGATCTCTAATATGAATGCGTCGTAATTCAAATTGTAAATGAAAAAAAAAAAGTTTTGTTTTTTTGATAAGTGATTTCTCAATTTTATTGCTCTTTTATTTATTTTAATATACAAACACACAAAAATCTAAGAAATCAAAAAAATTGACCGTGCAGTGGTTTAAAAATCTAGGCGCCAGCAAGCAGCCTGCCACCATTAAATTTTATCCCCTTTTTTGTCTAGTATTTCAACTTATTATTTTTTATTTATTTATTTTTGTATTTTTTATTTATGTTGTCAACCTTAAGTATTTCTATTGAAAAAACAAACAAAGTTAAATTCGTTTTGATACGTAGCGGACCAACAAATCAAATTTTATAGACAGATTTTAAAAGTAGTCTTTTTTCCCCCTATCTTTTGGTATCAACAACTTTCTTCTACAATAAATTCTTGCAGAGTTACTAGGAGTTGTTTATTTTTACCTTTTCTTTTCTTTTTGGATGCTTTCGTAATTATGTAAATATGTAGCACCTGTAGTCATCATTCAGCTTGTCCGCATTAACAGAGCAAAAATTATTCAACCGAATCCTTTGAAATTTAAAATATTGTTCCAGCGTATATACGGTTCTTTTGATCTTATGGTTTGACAACTTCAAACTCTTGCTCTTAGAAAAGTAGAAAATAATTTATTTACAGACCTTCAGAACAACAGAGTCTTCGAAACTCACAAATATTACTAGATATTCAAAAATAACTGTTCAAATCTATCGTACAAGTACAGCTTTAGATCCCAGAGACTCTTTATACAACGTCCCAACACTTAATAACAGAGCTGTCAAGTCTCCGGCTTTTTGGATACCAGAATTTTAATACAGAAAATTTTATTATATTTAATTGGAACATTTCGGTGATTTAAAATAACAATATTTTCTGTATAATAATATTGGTGCACAAAAAGCCGGAGACTTGGCAACTCTGTAATAACATTCAAAACAACATAGATGAAACTCAAGCAAACTTGCTTACTTGAATCGCAGCTCACTCAATGACTGACTGGTAAATAATAACCACGACAGCTCGTATTGCTCTCCTTATATAGGCTCGCAGCATGCGCTAGAAGTTTCCAGAGGCTTCTCGAAAAATCCAGAAACCAAGGAAAAACATTCAACGCATTAGCATACCTAATGGGGGTTACCATAGAGAGGGAAGGGTTACCATCGCCAAGTTTGTCGCCAACTTGGCGATATATCGCCAAATTTGGCGACCAAAATTAGTCGTCAAAAGTGATGCCAACTTGGCGATATCTTTACTATTTCGCCAAGCTGCCATAGACATTCACTGAAAATAATAGACAAGTTTGCTTGATAACAGAGACAATGTAACAAAAACTAATACTAGTAAAGGAATGGAGTTTAATAAGATTATTTACATTATTTTACAGTACAAACACTAACTATTTACAAAATTCGTAACACTACCCCCTTCTCAAAGACTGCACGTCCCGGGCAGTGCAATCCTTGAGTTAGAGGAAAACACTTAAAATAAGTAAACAAATAAATAAATAAATAATAATAAGATTTACATAAATAAGAACTAATTGCTATTTACATATTTACAAAAAGTGACTTTCATGACCATGGTCTGAAATTCCAGTTTTGAATTTCTAATCACTTTGGCCAAAATAAGGGGCTAGCCGGTTATAATGTACGACCTTGGGCTTGGTGTGTGGCGATTTTCGTATGAGTACGACGACGTCATTCAGACTGTTGACGACTGTGTAAGGACCGTCCCAGTTTCTTTGTAGTTTTGGCGACAGTCCCTTACGAAGTATGGGATTCCACAACCAGACTTTGTCACCTTCGATGAACTCATGTCCAGTTGCCTTTATGTCGTACCGTGTCTTCATCTTTTCTGATGCCAGTCCGATTCGGTTCCTCGCTAGACAATGAATATCCTCAATCCGTGCCTGGAGTCCATCCACGTATTCTTCAGACGACGAAGGAGCGTCAGGAGGATGGCCAAACAAAAGATCCGCAGGCAGACGAAGATCACGACCAAAGAGCATTTGAGAAGGGGAGTAACCAGTGGCCTCATGAGTGGCACTCCTGTAGGCAAGCAGGAAAAGAGGCAATTTCTTGTCCCAGTCCTGTTGGTCTCTAGACACCAGGAGAGAGAGGCTATTTAGGATGGTACGATTGAAACGCTCCACCATGCCGTCCGATTGAGGATGTAGAGGTGTAGTTCGAGTTTTGTCCATGCCGAGTAGTCCACACATTTCCTTAAACACAGTCGAATCGAAGTTTCTTCCTTGATCGGAATGGATTTGAAGAGGAACATATCTGGAAACCCAGTGTTGAACCAGTATGTCTGCTACGGTTACCGCCTCTTGATTAGGAATGGAGTAGGCTTCAGGCCACTTAGTGAAGTAGTCCATGACAACGAGAATGCACTTATTGCCATCAGATGTTCTAGGAAGAGGACCCAAGATGTCCAGAGCAATTCGTTCGAAAGGAGCTCCTACATTATAACGCTGCAATCGTCCACGGGTGCGCCTCTTTGGACCTTTACGTGCTACACAGGTGTCACAAGTTCGACACCACTTCTCCACGTCACTGCGAACATTATTCCAGTAGAAACGCTCTCGAACCTTCTGCAGGGTGTTCATTACACCAAAATGACCTCCTGTGGGACTACCATGAAGTTTTTGAAGGACCATAGAAACTCTCGACTTAGGGAGTAGTAGTTGCCATCTACATGTCTTTCCATCGTCAGACTCCCATTTTCGGTACAAAATACCGTTCTTCAAATGTAGGGAATCCCAGAGAGCCCAATAACGTTTAGTCGTAGGATGGTAATGGGCCATGTCTTGCCAGCTGGGCTTCCTGTTGGACTCCTCTTTTCAGCTCTAGAATTGGCTTAATTTCAGGATCAGCAAGTTTATCTTTACGCAGGCTCTCGTCACTCCACGGATCTTGCGATGATGTAGACCCAGTTGTAACTTGTCTTACTATAGGACCTTTGACATTAAATTTCTTCTCAACCCGGTCGCAGTATCTACAATTCTCTGAGCAGGGTCTTCTTGAGAGAGCATCTGCATTTCCATGTGATGAGCCTTTTCGATGGCGTATCTCCATATCGTACTCTTGAAGCTTTTGTACCCACCTGGCTATCTGGCCTTCAGGGTTCTTAAAATTCAATAGCCAAGTTAGAGAAGCATGATCAGTTCGGATCAGGAATTTTCGAACGTAAAGATAGTGATGGAAATGGTCTATGGTTTTTACTACAGCAAAAAGCTCTTTTCTTGTTACGCGGTAGTTTCGCTCTGCCTTTGATAAGCACTTGCTGAAATAGGCGATGACACGCTCCTGGCCGTCGATTTCCTGGGACAGTACAGCGCCAATGCTTCCGTTACTTGCATCCGTATCAAGTATAAACTGTTTATCGATTTGAGGATATGACAGAATTGGAGTGGATGTTAAGGCCTCCTTAAGCTTTTCGAAAGCAGCGTCACATTCCTTTGTCCACATAAATTTTTGATTGGCTTCTGTTAATTTATGAAGTTGTCTTGCAATCATCGAGAAGCCTTTGACAAATTTTCTGTAATAGGTGCATAATCCTAGAAAGCTCCGAAGCTGGTGAACATCTGTTGGACGATTCCAATTTTTCACAGCCGATATCTTCTCTGGATCAGTTCTAACTCCATCCGCCGAAATGATGTGTCCAAGGTAGGCGACTTCATTTCGAAACAAACTGCACTTCGAAGGGCTTAACTTCAAATTAGCTTCATTTAATTTTTGCAGCACCCGCCTGAGGTTGTTCAGATGTTCATCAAAAGATTTTCCTATGATTATGATATCATCTAAATAAACAAGACATGCTTCATATGACAGCCCCCGGAGAACCGTTTTCATAAGCTGTTCGAAAGTTGCAGGTGCGTTACATAGAGCAAAAGGCATTACCTTGAACTGCCATAATCCTTGTCCCGTTGTAAAGGCAGTCTTCTCGCGGTTGTCCGGATGCATCTCTACCTGCCAGTAACCACTCTTCAGATCCAGAGTCGAGAACCAAGTGTTGTCCGCAAGTGTGTCAAGAGTGTCATCAATCCTTGGTAGATGGTACCTATCCTTTTTAGTGACGTCATTCAGTCGGCGGTAGTCTACACAATATCTTGTAGAACCATCCTTCTTTTTTACTACACTGTAAAAAAATTTTGTAAAATTCCATTAGATGTACCGTAAATTTCACGGTACTTCTACCATTTTCAGTCTTTACGGTATTAATACCGTATTTCTAAGGTATATTAAACGTAAAAAACAGTTTTTTATACTGTTTCGATTAAAAACGGTATTTACGCAGTAAAATTTTTATTTTTCAGTAAAAACTCGGTATTTATACCGTAAAATAATTATTTTTCAGTAAGGAAAACGACATTTTAAAACTTTACGTAGGATTTCAATAGATGTACCTAAATTTTACGGTACGTCTACTGTTATCATTCTTTACTGTATGAGTACCGTATTTCTAAGGTATATTAGGCATTAAAAAAAAAAAAACAGTTTCTGTGCTATTTCGATTATAAACAGTATTTATACCATAAAATGACCCCTTTCTGTGCTATTTCAATTATAAACGGTATTTATACCATAAAAAGATTGTTTTTCAGTAAAAAGGCGGTATTTATACTGAAAATAATTATATTTCAGTAAGGGAAAATATGGTATCCTCGCCTCGGTGTACGGCATTCTCTCAAGTGATGCTCTTGCTGTTGCTGTCTAAATGCGCACATGTCTGAGGAGAGGGGGGGGGTGCATCCGTTAACTTGTTTTGGGGTCTAAAAATCTCAAAGGGTCACAACTCTTGCAATACACACTGTATATTATAATTTTTATGTATGTCTTAATGTAACAATAAAAAAAGAAAGGACTGTATTTACTTTTGTTAAATAGTATTAATACATAATTATTATCTTTAACTGCAGGAAAATAAATAATGTAATTTATGAAAGACGACTCAAATAGTCTACAAAGTAGACGAGGCTTTATTAAAGATTCACAAGCCTTTCATGTGTCTTGAGTGTCTTTGTAAGGGGGGGGGGGGGTGACTGATCCTGGGCCCGTCACGGTTCTCGACGGCCTGAATAGATGTCGTCTTTCTAGTGGGAACTTTTAATCTATCATACTGAATGATGTCAAATCCACCCTTAATTTTTATTGGAGAATTATACCATTCATAGAAGTGAAACTCTAAGATTTTAAACTAATTTAATTAATCACTTATTGAAAGTCTTGTAATTGGAATTGTAATATTATGTACCATTGAATATACCAGCGATGTTCTTATATGTTAAAAGTTTTGTTCATCTTTGTGTATGCTCTTTGTGTTTCATTCAGTTGGATCCTCATACCGGACATGCGGGACAAAGAAGTATGTAACATTTTAACTATTTTTAAGTGAAAGTAACTATTATGCATGTATTTTTATTGCATTTTTAACTTGCATTAGTTCTTAATAAAGTTCTTCTTTAATGTTATATATTTGTCTTATTAATTTATTTTAGGTTTAAAAATTATATTTTTTTTAGGTATGACAAATAAGAAATTTTCCAGCTAGAAATCATTTGAAATTAAAAATTCTCTCAAAAAAAATCTAATAATACAATGTTAACAATTTCCGTGGTGGAATTTCAAAGTGGAGTCTATTCATGAAGTAAAATAAAGAGGAGCACCGAAATATGGTACTGCTTATTTTTTTAAAACTCCAAGCTGGGCAACACGATGCGTTTTATATGTTGCTTGTGCTTTATATGTTGCATCGCTGAAACATATAAAGCACAAGAAACGGTAAAACTCATCGTGTATTCCCAGATATTGAAATCTTCGAGATTTGAAAGACCGCCCCCTCTCACAAATGTAAAATCTAAAAATCAAAATTTAGATGAAAATATCGTAAAAAATAACAAACTATTCAAAAAATTTAATAAAATAAATTAAAAATTAATAAAAATTTCATTATTAAACTGAGTTATGTTCAAAGAAATTTTTTTTTACTTTATCAGATTAACACTCTTTTGCATAAATTATTTTTCATAAATTTTCATTAGTCACAAAAAGTCATTTTTTGTGATAAGTAACAACCCATAACAAAATAATTTTAATATTGTTCGGCATTGTAGCTATTATCTGTCCATAAATCAGATTTCTGTAAATGAAAATAATAGCGAAAATTACGCAAAATTGGTCAAGAGATAAAAAAAAAATAACAACGTTTGAAGAATGACAAATAAATTCAAATTTCATCAAAAAATCATCAAAAATCGCGAGTTTCATCAAGGTATCATACAAAAACACGCAATTCGTTAAAGGATTTTTATAAAGATAAATTTCGTGAAAGGATTGCGAAAAACGTAAATTAAAAAAAAAAAAAAAAAAAAAAAAAAAAAAAAAAAAATTTCTCTATAGGATCACGACAATAACACCAAACTTTGTTAAAAAAAATAGTAAAAAAAGGCAAATTCGATAAAAATATCTTTAAAAAACGCGATTTTCGCCCCCCCCCCGAAAAAAAACCTTGGCATCGCTTATAAAAACAATTTAGAAATTGTACGTAAAACGTAGTAAATGAGGTCCGTTCGTACGATAACGAAGTTTTAAAAATATTGAGATCTTGCTCTTATAGTAGACAGAACTCCGCATCCAGTAAAGTGCTCGAAATATTTTCTGTGTTCCTTTAAATAAGCAAGGAAGTAACTTTTACTACACCCCTCAGCAACGTATATCATATTCATAAAATGTGAAATAGCTTAATATAATTAAAACACGCCCCAAATAATGTTTCCCCGTATAGCATTATGTAGTGGAATACTTACCTGTGGCCCTGTATTTTAATAATAAATATTCTTTAAATCAGAGATTGTACAGAACGTATATTTTAATACATTTATACGTCATAGGTTCATGTCAATTCTATTATATTCGTAAGGATTTAACATCATTAAAATGTACTTAAAACTATATTTCCTGTTGCTCGTAATGCAATGGGTTACTTTAGACTGTTCCTTTAATAAAACTGTACATCCGATTTCAATAAACTTTATAATGACTTGACAAAATTACGCTAAAATTATATATTTCAATTATGTATTTCACGATATAATTCAAATATCGTGCGATTTGGTTGGTCAGTTTTTGGTTTGTTAAATGCGGACAGACAGACGGACGGTCGGACAGACGGGCTGACAGACTGAACGACGAATATAGGTGCTAGCTATTTACATAATTACGGACGCACCTAAAATTATTCAGATCTTGATGTTATAATACACAGTCCTTCGGATACAGTATAGTAACCAAAATATTTTGTGTGTCCCTGTAAATACTATCTGCTTTTATTTATAACTTGGGAATAACTTGTAATATTCCTCAGCAACATATATCAATCTCATAAAATGTTAAGTAGTTAACTACAATTAAAACGCGCACCAAACTATGTTTTCCTCCCTATACCATTATGTAATGGAATACTTTTGTGTGACCTTGTAAATCAATAACAAAAGTTCTTTGCTATCCCATATTGTACGAAATGTATATTATAATATGTACTTTATAAATGTATATCAATTTTATTATATTCGAATGAGTGTAACACCATTATGCATTTGAAACTTTTCCCCCATTGACCGTAATGTAACGGAATACTTTTTATTGTCACTGTAATTGATCTATGCATCCGATTTTCATAAAATTTGAAATGACTCGACAAAATTATGTAATAATTATATATTTTAAATTTCAAACGATTAAAATACATTTGAAACTTTTTTTCTCATTGACCATAATGTAGCGGAATACTTTTGATGGTCCCTGTAATTAATCTATCCATCTGATTTCATAAAATTTGAAATGATTTGACAAAATTATGTAATAATTATATATTTTAAATTTTAAACAATTCGGTTGGGTAATTTTTGTGTTGTTATATGCGGATGGACGTAAAGACGGACGGACTGAAGGACAACTATAGGTGTTACATATTTACGTAATTACGAACACACCTAAAAACGTCAATTTCAAAAGTACCGCGGAAGAAAAAACAAAACACAGAGCGTGTGCGTGTGTGTGTGTGTGTGGGGGGGGGGGATACATACTGGTTGATTCAGTGTGAAGAAATATGTCTTCAATCATGACTGCTATTTGGCAATTCGGTCTCAAGTGTGGTGTATTCAAACCTTGTGAAAAAATAAGCACTCAATTGAAAAAAAAAAGATGTAAGTTTAAATATTTAAGTTTTTACCTACTATCAATAAACTTTCACGTGTTTGATTAGCTGCCAATACCTCAAATTAAAAAATTTAATCGGGAACGAATGCTCTTTAGCTTCTAAATACCCCCTAGTTTAATTTGATCTCATTTGTTTAAATTTGTGCGTGGCCGATTAAGCAAAATGCTGCAGAATAAGAGAAAGCTACGCATTCTGTCTCGGAACAAGCTTAAGAAACGGTGTTTTGCCCTATTCTTTTAGCAAGATGCAAAGCTTTCCACAATTATGTTGTGGGAAGCTTTTTTTTTTTTTTTTATAAATTAGTATTATGTAAAATGTAATAGCTGTTTAACTATTAAAAGCTAGTTAATTACCTTTTACTTTTTCTATTTTTTTTTTCTTAAACATAAAAGTTATGAATTTGCCTACCTGCATTTAAAAACAATTTTTTTTGTTTCATAATACGCTATTTGAAGTATTAAAACCTCTTTTTAAGTATTAAAACCCTCAACTTCTGTTATAGATCTGATAAACCGCTCTGCTATATTCCGTTTTCACAACTTGTAGTTTTCTGTATTCATATTAGGGAAAATTTTTATTAGTTTGGAAACTTAGCAGTATAACTAGAGATTTCTGAATCGAGATATTTTAACAAGTTTTTACGTAAAGTTTAATACAGAAACACTATCTTTTAAGACAACTGATCCTTTTATTCATTCTACCATCAAGGGGTCTCTGACACCGCTCACAGTATTTATGTAACAATTTTCGTCACAGAAATTAACTCCTATTTCCGATCTCATACGCCGATGGTCTTGTTTAATATTTTTTATTTGTTTTTGAATTTTTTTACTGTTTAATTTGTAATTTTCAGTAAAAGGATTAATATTAGGGAAATTTACTAATGTTTCTACATAACTCATTTGTTTTATCTGAAACATAACAAAAGCCCGTTATAATGAGGCAAAATTTTGTGTACTTTTACCCCAAATAATGGGATAGAAAAAGGCTGAGCAATGTTTTGTAAAAATTGGAATTTCTCACGAAATTGACAGATTTCTGGTTCAAGATAGTAATCTAACGGCTCTAATCTAATATTTTATTCACTCGTTGCACAAAGTTTAACCCAATGTATTCGTTAAAAATCAAAATTTATTTAAAATGCGTACTTTTAACCCCATCTACTCTAATTAGCACCATGAAAAAAAAACCTTTACTTTTAATGAACGTTTTAGAAATTTTTCTGTAAATTTAAAACAAAAATCGTCCTCAGAATGACCCTGTTTTGTGCTGCTCTCTTCGCTACACACACACAAATATTCATATTTTATTTTACTTTTATAACACATATACAGTTTAATCTCAAAGCATATACACAGAAGTAACATTTGAAAAATTAGCTCAACCCGAAGATAAACCTGCAGGAGTCTAAACGCAATCTAAAACTAAAGCAATCGGTTAACCCGATTTGTAGCATAAATAGCAGAAGTCAATCAACCAACCAGCCTCTACATTTAATTGAATGTGGCAAGTAGGTGCTTCAGAATCTACATTTTCGACGATAGTAATGGAAGCCTGCCTGTAAATGAATGTTGAACCGAATTCAAAGCATGTTAACGATTTCTTTTTTATTCGCTGTTTTAGTTTTTTATAGATTGTGAAAATCTTAAAATAAAGGTCTCTTTTTGTTGTTTTCTGTAGAATTTCAGTAGATGTATTGTTTATGTCGTATTCTTAAGTTAAGCTAATATATATTTAAAGTTTCTTTTGTTTCTGTATCAAAGATATGCGCCATACTAACAAAAATGAAGAGACTTTAAAGACAATTTTAAAATCAAAGTTATTATAATCTATACAGATATTTTCCAAATATCGATTAATATATATACAGTTGGCAAAAAAAGTATTTGTACACTCTAAAATTTTTAATTTTTAACTAAATAAAAGCAGATATTTTGTCAAAAATAGTTTTAATACAGTCTGTTTACCGTGCATTTTAAATTACATAACAGAAAATTTCGATAAAGATGTAAAATAATTTTCTAATAGGAAAAGTTTAAAAATTTCTTGCAAAAAAAGTATTTGTACATTTCTCCATCCTGATATATACTGTGTTTTATAGTGTTTATGGTTCAAAGGACTACTTTTACAGAAGCTGTTAATAATTTTTAACTTCATATTATATTTTTCTGACATTTAATATAATTTGCTCTTGAAGTAATTAAGTATAGAACTTAAAACTAGAGAGGCACCTCTAGATAGATGAAATCCTATGATTGAGCATAATAAAAATTTAAATTCGCAACAAGAATTTGTAAAAACTATTAAATTACCATTTACAACTATTGGATATATAGTGGGACACTATGAATAAATTAAAAGCATCGAAATTCAATGAAAACCAGGACTTCTCAGCAAACTAACAATGAGGGAAAAAGGGAGTGTTGTTAAAAAAGCTTTAAAAAATCCTATGCGTTCGGTTCAAAAATTTGCTGGAGACCTTGCGACATCTTCTCGCATCAGAGTAATACCTCAAACAATAAAAAATATTCTTCTCAATGCATATTTAAAAGGAAGAACCTCAAGGAAAAATCCATTCATCAGCGAAACAAATAGGCGAAAACGCATAGTATTCGCTTTCGCATACAGAAGTAAATCATTGGATTTTTGGAAAACAGTAATTTTTTCTGATGAGGGAAAATTCGGAATTTTCTTACCACCAAGCATTCGAAAAAATTGGCGTAAAAATAAAACTGTTCTAGATCCAAAACGTATACTTCAAACTATCAAGCATGTTGGGGGAAATATTATAGTTTTGGGGTGTATAGCTTCTAATGGAGCAGGACATTTAAAATTTATTGACAATGGAAGGACAGGTTTAACATACATTGATGTGTCGCGGCATAATTTATTAAACCGTGCTAAGAAATTATGCATAGAAGAAGCTTTTAACTTTCTGCAGGATAACGACCAAAGCATACTGCTGTGATCACCAGCTCATGGTTACTACAATACTCGAAGACGACTGGTAATTTCTCTAAAATCTCTAGACTTGAATCCAATAGAAAATTTGTGGATGCTATTGGATGCAAAAATCCGAGAAAAAAATATGTATCAGTAAAAAACAGTTTTAAAGAAGCTCTTATTGTGTCATGGAATAATATTAACCAGACCGCTACAAAAAAGTTGGTGGAATCTATGTCACACCATCTAGAAGTAGTCAAAAACACTAAATAAATTCACACAAAATATTAATTTGCATCATTTTACTAATTTTTCATTAATTATATTACATTAATATAGTGTACAAATACTTTTTTTGCATTATATTTTTGTATATTTGTTTATTATAATGTAAAAAAAAATCGATTCGTTTAATTTTGTTTTTGTTTCTATAATAATATAATGCATTAAATTAATGTATTACAGTATTTTTTGCTTAAATCGTTTGTTTAATTTCATTATAATTTAAAAAAATGAAGTGTACAAATACTTTTTTTGCCAACTGTATATATATATATAATTCGACAGTAAATATTAATAAGATTACATTGAATACTATCGTAAATGCCCTTCAAAAAATTTATTAGCATTATAAAGGCAAGAAATATTTGCAATTTTACTTTTCTGGTAAAATTAAAAATCAATTGTTTTTATAATTTGAATAGTTCAATTCGATTTTAAAAGAATTGGTGTGAATTAATCATTTAAAAAATACTTCTGTGTATACCTTGCTTAGAATGTTAATAACACTTTAAAAAATCTTATGAGTAATAGAATGTAAAATTATTTATAATTATCTCCATTAATTGACGTTGATCGTAATCACAATACATTTATTTGATTTTCGTTTAAGTTTTTCGTTTAGTCGGACAGTGAGAGGAATGGGACGGTTGGTTTTTCTTCCCTACATGTATCAGTCTGAACATTTCATCAATCACTCACAAGATGAAGCAATAGTAGCCTAATCTTCAGTTCAAAAAAATATTTGATCCGTGTTAGTTTACAATTGTAAGAAGAAAAAAAATATTTCAAGGATTTAAAGTAAATTTGCTTCTCATACTTATTATGCTAGCAATATATTAATTGTTTGTTTATGCATAAATGCAATTATTTCCCTGTTAATGGAATGTTATACTGGATATTAAACATAGTTTAAACTAAACGTAAAAGCATTATTTTTAGGTGGATTCCTAATTATGTAAATGCATAGCATTTATAGTTGTCGTTCAGTTTGTTTGTCTGTTTGTCCGCATATAACAGAGCAAAAACTATCCAACAAAATCGTTTGAAAATTAAAATATATAATTTTTGCATAATTTCTTCGATTCATTTCAAATTTTATGAAAGTCGGATGCATAATTTAATTACAGGGACAATTAAAAGTATTTCATCGCATTACGGTCAATCGGAAAAAAATAGTTTCAAGTACATTTTAATGATGTCACACTCTTTCGAATATAATAGAATTGACATGAATGTATGAAGTAGATACTAAAATATGCATTCTATATAATCTATGATACAAAGGTTGTTTAGTATTAATTTACAGGGCTACTCAAAAGTATTCCACTGCTTTGTGGTTTACGGGGAAATATTGTTTGGGGAGTGTTTTAATTATATTAGTTATTTCATATTTTATCAAGTTAATATGCGTTGTTGCGGTTTAATACAAGCTACTTCCTATATAATAGAAACCAGATAGTATATACAGGAACACACGAAAGATTTCGACTATTATACTGTATCCGAAGTCCTGTAACCTATAACAGCAAGATCTGAATATATTTAAATTTACTTGCAGTACGAATGCACCTCATTTGCTGCGCTTCATGTGCAATTTCCAACTTGTTGTTTTTAAAAGTAATTTAACACAAAACAAATAAGGGCGGAGAAATGGGACATGACAATAAAGGGAAGAATGGAACATGTTCAATTAATTTTTTTTAAAATAAGATGAATATAAATTGTTAACATGCAAGTATGTTAGAGGATAATATATTAATTAGAACATTAATAATATATTTATTAACTTTCAAAATGTAAATGAATTGAATTTATGAATTTTCAATGTCATCTATGATTGACAATCCTCAATTTTCATTCCAGTCATGAAGCTGATCATGACTGGGAAATGAGTGGTTAGTCTTTGTTTGATAGCATATTTAACCGACACTGGACAATTTGTGTCTTTATAACTTCATTTTATTGCTGTCCCAATACCTCCTTGGGTGCGGGGGGGGGGGGGGGGAAGGTATGGAACACATTTTAAAACTTACAATTTCTTTAATTTTAAAATAGCTTTTACATATGTATGTTTCTGAATTGTTTAAGGAAATTAAAAAGCGTTTCACCTAGCACTCTATATTGAATTTTTTGTTTTGTGTCAAACAAAGTGGATTTTCTTACTTTTGTAGAAAGTGTCCCACACCACCACACTCTCTCCTATTATTTTAGGCTGCAACTAGAGAAATTATACATTTAATTAAAAGTATCAGTTTTTGTATCGATATGTTAATTTAAAACTAGGATAAATATACTGGTGATCCGCTTCTTAGTTTTTGGTTCCGTAAATAATAACCAACTGAAAGCTTTTATTTCTTTTCTATATTTTTTTCCTTGATTTTTCATAATTTAGGTTATTATTAAGAATCTTAATCAAATCTACTCAAAAACAGAAAATCATATTTATCAGTTCCACTATTTTGCATTAAAATTTTTCTAAGCAAGCTTAATCTGGTTTTATAAAACTTATTTATATTTTTTTGTTTTCTTGCAAAAATTAATAAATTGCAGTTTTCTCTTTTAATATCAATAGAAATATTTTAATTTATATACTAAAGCTCATTTACAAAATTTCATTAGTTATAATATTGGAATTTGAAATTCATAACAATAATGACTGCAATGGATATTTAGTAAACAAAAATATTACCTGCAAATAAAGATATTGGCTTAAGCATGACTTAGTTACGAAATACAGTAGTATATTAACGCTTTTTTTTATTTATTATTATTATTATATGTACAGTATCCTCCCACCTAACAGGCCTAAGTGAGACTGAGATTTAGCTGATTGAGCAAAAAGCCTGATAACTCACCCCCCCCCCCCCCCGCTCCCCCGAAAAAAAAAGGGAATAATATTGAAATAACCAATATCCAATTTAACAAGTTTAAAACAATTTACACGGTTCCTTCAAAACTAGGGGCTGTACATGTATAATGTTATCAGTTTGGGGGGAGGGAGGATCTAGTATTTGATATCGTTTGATATCTCTAGAGGGAGGAAGGGTATTTTTGATATCGTTATCATTTTTAGTGCACTCAAAATTTGCATTTTTGGTTATTTTTTTTTTACATCAAAATAGTCTGTTATTTACACTGATCATCTCTTTCTCCGTTTTGTGACACCAGACTTCTGGAATACATTTTTTTTTAATATTTTCCCAGCTGTTGACAACTGGTTAAACGGAGTCTGGTTATGAGGGAAGCTACTGTATATTCATGCATATAAAGCATTTCAGCTATGCTTGAAAAAGTGGTAGCATATAAACATTAACAATAAAAAAAAAAGGGGGCATCTTTACAACATAATTATTTGACCTGTTTAAATTTCAAAAGATAAAGAAGATGCAGACACTATCGCTAGTATTTTTCTGCATGTATGTGTATATATTTAAGTCGTAGGAGAATTGAAAAATCCGGTTCCTTGGAAAGAACTCGACTAATTAGAAAAGTTTTTTCGCTTTTCC
This sequence comes from Maratus speculifer, assembly GCA_964019185.1. Lineage (NCBI taxonomy): Eukaryota > Metazoa > Arthropoda > Arachnida > Araneae > Salticidae > Maratus > Maratus speculifer. The sequence goes on from OZ025303.1 coordinate 102,976,910, forward strand.
ACTCAGCTGGTTATTTTTCAGGTTTATTGTAAAACGATTTACTAGATTTTAGGCTATTTGGAAAATAATAATTTCTTTCTCAATCAGCCTGAAATTTTTAGGCTTATTGCATATGAACCTATAAAGAATTAAGCTATTTGCAGTGTTTCCCCCAGGACAAGGGCGCACAGGCCTTCGACCAGTAAATTTTTGATCTTCCACCAGTAAATTTTTGAAAAGAAATGTTCCCCTTATTTTTGGCATTAATTCTGTATCTTTAAGAATTTAAATAAGAAAAAACCATCTGCTAACATTTACCGGTGGACGTTTCCCCGAAGGTCTGTGCGCCCTTCTCCTGGGGGAAACACTGTTATTTGGAAATTATATATTTAACATTTTTTTCAATATTAAAGAAATTGTTTTTTGATTTCGTTTGTCTGTCCGTCTATGCCTTAATTATCGTAGATATATTTGGATTATTCTGTAATTTTAATATGTTAATATTAATCCTAATTGTTAGAAGCGTTCTTTCAGCTATGATATGCAATTTTAAGTTTAACAATTTTTTAAAAATATATTATGAGCATTTACAAATGCTAACTAACATATACAGAGCTAGATAAAAGATTTTTTAAGCATTTATAAATATGAGCATGACTTACTTAAATATGATTTTTAAGTAAGTTTGGAAATTTTAAGTTGAATTTTACTTAATACAGTAAAAGCTATTTCTAGAATATAAATAAAATCGTGTACATGGCCGCAGAAAAAAATGGATAAATTATCGTTTATACGTGATATTTCTAAAAGTGCTATTTCAATAGCTATAAAGGTTTTTTTCGCCTCAATCAAATTTTATACGTGACATGTATAGAAATCTGTAGGTAAAAACTAGACTCTCTAAAATAATAAATAAATCAACCTATTGATGAAAACTGATGACAGTGGTTTTCACCATATTATGTGTTTTGTTTCTAAAGTAAATTACAATCATTCTGCATCCTATCTCCTCTATGTATTGTTGGGGAAACATTAAGAATCTGACTCATCTGCAAATGAAATGAAGTACCGACTTTAATAATTTATAAGTACTTTTACAAAACATAAACTTTACTTAATAAATTAAGTCAAATATGTACTAATTAGAAACGAGATACTTTTTATTAAATAAAAAATTTTGTAGGAAACAAAATTATTTGATCAGCGGTAAATACATCGGAACTTACCATTCTCACTAACCTTGGCCACTCATTCGCGGTAATGATACCTATCAATAACAGTTTTCTTATAAACATTTACAAAGATTTTAAATTCTTGCTAATATTTTTTAACCTATAAGTATGCGTAAATATTCACTATCTTGGACATATTTGAATAAACTGGATGAAATAAGGCTGTTCTGACAAACAGGCTGTCATTTTCTAATTATCCTGAAACTGCATAGGTTCATTACAATGCGTCTGAAAAAAAAAAATCAAGATGGTAGAGAAAAAAGAAACATCACGCATCGAGTATAGATTATGCAATACTTTCAAAATGCTTTACAGTTTAATAAGGTAAATAAGATAACCAAGTAATCATTTTAGAAAGCGGAAAACGTATATGAAAAACCAGATTTAGTAAATGCCGTAGATAGCCGGAAAAGTACTTCAATTACTTTGTGCAGCGCTGTATTTCATATGTAAATTCACAAATATTCTATATAGCTTATTAAAATTTAGTTTAGGTACAAAGCGCAAAATAGGAAAAACGGAAACTTAATATTTGGGAGAGAGGTCAAAACTGAGAGTTTATATTCTGAACTTTTTCAAGCGTAGAAAGAATAAAAATTTGTAATTTTCTAATTTTTGAAAATATTTTTGTAGGTGATTCATATATAAAACAGCTAATGCATGAAGAAAGAAAATAATGTAAAATTGAATAAGTATCTCTCAGGAATTTCTTCAATCATCGACACATTTTAAGAAAAGTCACTTAACATAATTTCATTTTGCATGCGCAGCACTTTAGAATAATCAAGAATATAATTGTTTAAATTTTTTGCATACCTTTAATGTAAAAATGTTTTATTGCACGAATTGCAAATTTCAAACACATTTTCAAAATATATATGTGATGCATATGCGTATTCATCGGAATATATATAATTTTAAATTTACATGTGGTGTACGCAAATGTCAAGCAAATTCCACATCATACTATGCATTTCGGCAGCATATGTCACGATACCACTCATATTTGAGGCATCAGGTAATTAGAGATAAAGACCTATTAAATTTGAAATGCAATAAACCACTGTGTAAGAAAACATTTAAATCTGCGCGCCTCTTAATATCTCATTTAAAAGAACATATAAGAAACAATCACACTGTTAGATGTTGCTTTAAATATTGTTTCCAATCTTTTAAAAATGTATCTTCTTTTAAATCCCATATTTCACGGTGTCATAAAAACTATGATTCAAAATCTATTGCTTCTGCATTTCTGTCAGAAAAATTAGAAAAAATTACTGATATTGATAATAGTTTTCAAAATGTAAGTTCGGAAATTAACAATTATGTGGAAAATGAAAATGATGATCAAGATAATTTGACTTTGAAAATGAATACGACAAAAGAGATTGCGTTATTCACACTTTTGTTAGAAACAAAATGCCTTGTTCCATCAGTGACAGTTCAAAAAATTATAGAAGAATTACACATTTTACTCCTATCAGAAGAACAGTCCTTTCAAAATCTCTTTGAAAATAAACTTCATTCAATTGAAAATTTAACACCTAAACAGAAAGATGCAATTGTTGATGCTGCAAAATGATGATTGCATTATATTAAAACAATAACGGCAGGTTTAATTAAATATAGGATTAAGCATATACGTCAGATTGCAGTAATAAATAAAACAAGGACTAATTGGGATAATTGAGTCTAGTAGCGTAAACGCTCATGTTATAAAGATCTGAATTAAAAAAAAAAAAAAAAAAAAAAAAAAACCGTACTGCGTGGCTCTTTTGTTTTGGAATGCATGAGTCTTTGAACGCCAAGATTGAAATTTTTTTCACTTCTGAATTATCTGTCACCTGGGTTTTTTATTTATTTATTTTAACCAAGCTCTTTATTAAAAATGGATGATTCAGTATGTAGCTTTGTTTAAGGTCATAATTTTGAAGAACTACGAGTAACAATAACGGTACTAATAAATATTTATAAAGTTTTTAGAGTTGTGTTGGTATTGATTTCAAAATCTATAAATCAGGGCAAAATTTGATCATTGACAATTTTTGTTGAATATTGTGTTTTCAAAACATAAAATTTGTTTTATAATTAAGATTTTAATTTATGTAACATACGATATTATGAATATATATTGAAATTTAATTTTGTGTGAAAATTATTCATATTATGATTATAAATCAGCTTGATGATCACCTAGCGTGTCAATGATTTTAATCAAATGGGTTAAGTCAGTGATTAAACCATGACTATTAATCAAGTGTTTTTCTTTAAATCATTCATTAAAACCTTTAATTTTGTAAATGTTTAAAATTACATAAAATTGTTGAAATAATAATTCAGAAAGCTTCTATAGTTATTTTCTCTTATGAATAAACAACAACAAAAAAAAAGGCTTTAAATAACTTTTCTTAAGCTAATACTTGCAAATCATTAAGTACAGTAAGTTTAAAAATCAAGCTTATATCTTGCATAAAAAAATTTATTTTAAAATAATATTTAAATCTTATATAATTTTCAATGACGTAATTTCCTTCATCTAATCAAATTATTCACATTTTTATATAAAATAAGCACAATAATCAAATAAATCAGACGCCTCGAAGTAAAATAATAAGTAGTCTGTACGATATTTTCTCATTTTACTTTATCAATAATAAATTTATGAAATTGGAATTAAAAAAAGAGTGAATTTCTGACAACAGCTAAAAACTATTTCATAAAAAAAAAAAAAATAAAAATAAAAAAAAAAATTAAAAAAAAGTAAGAGAAAAAGAATCGATCGTTACAAAAATACTTGCATAGAAAGAGCTTATATAGTTTTAAATAAAGGTTTTTATTTTTATCGTTTTATTTTTGAGCTTATATAAATGAAATAAATAAAAAAGGAACGGATTTTTAAATAATACCGGATGTTAATGCTGGCATTCAATATTTTGAGAGTTCCATATATATCTGGCTACTTTTAAGTTTATTATGTAAAGGTATAACTAATTTTCATATTTCTTTTAGTTATTATAATCCTTATTTACGCATTATTATCACCAAACTCCTTTGTTTTTCAGGCACTGATCAGCTGACTGCTGATACTTATATGTTGATAATTGACAAAACGATCGTAAATTCGAAGTTATCAAGAACCGGGGCTTTAACTAATTTATTTGCAGTTTTTTTTTATTTAACATCAGATATCCTGATGAATTAAAAATAACATTGGAATTTATGCAAAGGTAAGTATTTACTAAGTCCTGTCTGGCCAATTATTATCATAATGCTGACGCATTCAAATATTTCACAATGGTAAATATATATATATATATATATACAGGGTATTTCTAAATTCATGGTACAAACTTTAAGGGGCGATAGTACACATCAAGACAAACTATATTAAATAGGAAACTAAGGGTTCCAAACGTCTTCCGAAGGAGAAAGGCGCCATTTAAGTTTAGAATCCAAATATTCGAATAATTATAAAAAACAGAAGAATTGGTCGATTCGTTTGCGGTTTTCACTAAAACTAGTCTTTATGTCAATATTGTCTTGAAAATAAATTATAAAGATAAATTTCAAAAAATGCCAATAGAAAGCGATTTAGACTTTGGAGTAACGAACAACTATTTTTTACCGTTATTTTTTGCATCTCATATTTTTTTTTTTTTCGAAGCTTAGACATAAACTTAAATTTTGAAATGAAAATCTGAATCATTGGGAGTGGTTAAGTAGCGCAAAATGAACTGTGTTTAATGGGGGTGAGGAGGTTCAAATTTCAAATGATTATAAAAAAAAAAAAAAAAAAAAAAAAAAAAAAAAAAAAAAAAAAAAAAACGGAAAAATTGGTTGGTTTTCGCTAAAACTATTCTTCATGTCAATATTTCCTTGAAAATAAATTTTAAAGATAAACTTAAAAAAATTCCGTTAGAAGGCGCCTTAAACTTTAGAGTACCCAACAATTATTTTTAACCGTTATTTTTTGTATCTAATTAAATGCTTGCAAATGCTTGGACTTAAATTTTGAGCTCAAATTCTAAATCGATGGGAGGGGTTAAGAAGCGCAAACTGAACTGTGTTCAGGAGTTGAAAAGTTACCCTCCCCACCCCTTTGAACCCAATTCAATTTTCCGCTACTTAATTACTCACAACGATGCAGATTTTGAGCTCAAAATTTAAGTTTGAACTTTTACAAGAATTCAATTAGATACAAAAATTAACGGTTAAAAATAGTTGTTGGTTTCTCTAAAGTTCAAGGCGCCCTCTGACGGAATTTTTTGAAAAGTATATTTAAAATTTATTTTCAAGGAAATATTGACATAAAAAATCATTTTAGGAAAACCCCACTAATTTTTTCGTTTTTTATAATCATTTGAAATTCGAACCTCCCCATCCCCACTGAACACAGTTCACTTTGCGCTACTCAACCACTCCTAACAATTCAGATTTTCGTCGCAAAATTTAAGTTTATGTCTAAGCTTCTAAAAAAGTTTATGAGATGCCAAAAATAATAGTAAAAAATGTTGTTTGTTACTCCAAAGTCTAAAGCGCCCTCTATCAGAATTTTTTTTAATTTATCTTTATAATTTATTTTCAAGACAATACTGACATAAAGAATAGTTTAAATGAAAACCGCAAACGAATAGACCAATTTTTCTGTTTTTTATAATCATTTGAATTTTTGGACCCTAAATTTTATTGGCGCCTATCTCCTTCGGAAGACGTTTGGCACCTTTAGTTTTCCTTTTAATATTGTTTGTCTTGATGTGTACTATCACCTCTTAAAGTTTGTACCATGAATTTAGAAACACCCTGTATATATATATATATATATATATATTACATACTAAATATTTCTGCATTAATCGTGAAAAAACACTAGTAGAACCAGAATTGCCACTAGCAATAAAAAAAGCAGTTCTAGCGGTTTTTTTTTTTTTTTTTTTTTTTTTTTTTTTTTTTTTTTACCGATTTTTATGGACAAAATTGACCGTTTTTGGTCATAAATGGCTTTTATGAAATGAAGTGTTGTAATTATAAACTAAGTATTTTAAAGTGTTTCTTCTTAGTTTATCTTCATGTTTAATTGATTGAATTTAATAACAGCCAATTTCTCAAAAATCAAGACATTAATGCTAGAATAAATCTAAATTGAGTTTTTAGTGATTTGAGGTCAGAATTGCAAACATATCAGCTGAATTTCATAACGGTCATTACAATTGCTTTATTCGGTTTACACTGACCTTCCCCCCTCCCCAATTGTTTAAAGGAATTGTAGTGCTTTATAAAAGTAAGAAAAACAATGATTACTTAATTGCAAGTTTATTATTTAACTAATTTTAACAGCTATTAATATACAAAAGTTTTTTTTTTTATTTCTTATAAACATTTAAAATCATATGTAGTCATATAGTAAAAACATCATTTCTTACTATTAAAAGCAATATTGTCTGGGTTCCTACACAATTTTGGTGAAAAACTTCCCTGGAATTTCCAGGTTTATCATGACCTTTTCCCCAAAATATGCCTGACTTTTCAAAATAAAAATGTGGCTTCTATATTGTTACAAAACACGTCGTAAGGACATTTTTAATCTAAATGAACACTAAAAATGTACAAACCTACATTAATTCCAGATTATTAATTATTTTACATTGTATGCTAATGTTATATAGTTTAGATAAATTTTATATAAAAATTTTAGATTGTATGAATAATCAGTTCAAAATTTCTTCACTTACAGTGATAATTAGGAATTTGATGGATATTCGTACTTAAAAATTTCTATGACCGCTTCAAACATTTAAACATTTCTTAGGTTGTTTTGCTTAAATTTTGAGTTTCTTAACTTTTTCTTTTTTTCCAGGTTTTTCTTGACCCGTAAGAACACCGTAATTATAAATAGAATATGCATGGATATGCATAGCAACAAGCTTTTTAAATTTATATTTTGATGTGCTACACTTTGCATTGCTTAATTAAATATAATCTATAAAATGTATAGGATGTGTAAAGTTATGTGTTATAGAATTCTTAAACACCGTAGTTTGGAATATAAATTAAGTCGACTCTCGTGAATTCGAACTTGTCGGGACCACAAGAAATGTTTGAATTATCCAAAGTTCGAATTATGGAAAATATGAAATAAAAACATGCTTAATATGGTACTGTTACAATAAATTAATGTTATAGTGTTTTTAAAATATATTTCTTCTCTTATCATTAGGATATGACTTAATAATAAATTAGAATGTATAAATACATAAACTAATTAAATGATTTGAAACAAGCACAATGGAAGAAAAATTTGAGGTGTAATTGATAGACAGACGGGGCACTAAGAAAGTGGATATCAAATGCATTGGATAATATGTATAGTCGTTCGGAACGATTTTCACAAAAATCGATCGAAATTTATTCAAATGATCAGAAATCCTTGTGAGAGAAAAGTAAAATAAAAAATCGGAATTATCGCTAGTTCGAATTAAACGAAGTCAAGAAAAAATGAATTCGAATTAATGAAAGTTTTTAACGTTATTCTGCCACTGAAAAGTTTGGGACTTCATGTTTAGTTCAAATTAAGTAAGATTCAAATTACCCGATTTCGAATTAACGAGAGCCGACTGTATATTCTTTTCAACATTATTTTTTTGCTAGACATAATGCCTCCAGAGTTGCCTTCTGTCAGTTATAAAGACTTATTTATTTGACAAAATTTAATAGAATTTTAAAATTTTTTTATTAGAAAATATTTATGAGGGTATTTAAAGTTAATTGATTTAGATTTAGTTCGATTTAGCCGCATTAATTAGTAAACCAACTTTTAAAAAAATCCGGCTTTTTGTAAGTAGTTAAAACAGGCAAACAAAAAAAGGTCTTTTTTTATGTTTAAAAACCGGCAACATTATAAAATGACACAAAATAATTTACTAATTAGAAAGAAACATTGCTTTGTAAGTTATATTTTTATTTTTTGCTAATATAAATAGACATTTATAAACTCATTTATGCTAAGTAAATTTAATAGATTTTTTCGAGGCATGCAGAAATTTTTTCGAAAAAGTTTTAGAAATTTTGTCGTATTTGTTTTTAACCAAGTTCTTAATTTTAAAGTGAAAATGTGTTTTTTGAGTTCAGGTTTCTTAAATACAGTTTTTAAAAAATGTATAATTTCATCTTTCCTGATGACAAATAGATTTTTTTAAGGATTCTCTCTGATAATATTTTTTTGAGTATTTTTTTTTGTACACTTTATTGAGTATCTTTTTATGTTCAATTTTTAGATGTGTATTTGGAATAAATACTCATAGTGGATCAAAAGTACAGAGAAAGAAAGGTGGAAAATATATGTCTACCCATCCTAAACTTGTGGCGTTCGCTCAAAGATTTCAAGAAATATTATTCTTCACTGATGATCGTAACTCATAACTGTTTTCTGTATAACATTTATAGGTTAGGACAATCTATATAAAGACATTTTAATTTTCTGGGCTTTAAAGAGTAAGCAGCAACATAAATTTAAGAAGCAAGCTTTTATGTATGTGCCTTTTCAGTTTGATCATCTAATTATTTTCATAGAATGCTGAAAGAACATGTAGAAATTATCAGATTTATCTAGCCGTGATATAAAATATTTTTTGTTCTAATGCATTTTTTCTGAGTATTTCAAATTAATCTCTTATAGTCATGCTACTGAGAATTATGAGAACAAATTATATTTCCTTTATGAGTAATCTTATGTAGCACATCTGCAAGATAATGTTTATAGAAGTAAATTGTTGGAGAGGTGGTAAAGAGAGTGGTTGATTAAATTCTGTTGTCCTTCATTTTTTAAATTTTTTAGATTTTTTATTTTAAAGTTAATATATTTGTAAATTTGTAACCATAGATTTTACTTAACGTCAGCTGCTTTATATAATCGATGTGCTATTTTCAGTTTAATTTCTAATAAGAATTCGATGCAAAAAAATCATTGGTAAATTTATAATATTGTTATTTCCGATATGAGTTTGGTTCGTATCGTTTATTAATTAATTTTTTGTTTTACATGATTATAAAGTCCTTATCCGACGTTTACCTTTTAATTAAAAATCTCAGTATTCTCTGTTTTAATCTTGTATTTGTACAATAATGTGTTTTCTTAAAACTTTTGCTTCAACATTTTGATTTTGTTTATTAGTGAAAATCTTTTGCAATTTAATTTCGAAAATCCAGTTTCATTAGGACCAATATAAAGCCAAATTAATGAAGAATGATTACAACTGCTTGCGAAATTTTTAATGGCACTTTTAGTCACTATTTAATTTATAATGAAGAAATAATTAAGGAAGAGAAAGGGAAAAAAATAATTTACTTTATTTGAAGTTTATGCTAAAAAAATTCGAAAAACCGTGCAGTCATTTCTCCTTTAATTTCTGAAAAATCATAGTAGGTTTTCTTTTACTTTTATATTATTTTGCAACTAGAGTTCCTTATATTAAATACAGATTATGAATATATGTTTCAGTAAAACGTATTTGTTTCTAAATCAGCTTTTAACTGTAACCAAGTTTATGATTTTTCAAATAATTTTCAAAACTTTTTTTGTTTTTCTCTTCCTTAATCTTTGAGCTCCTCAGTATTTGATTTCCTCAATCTTGCTGGAATTATTAAAAGAGAGAAATTACAATTTTGAAGCTGGGTTTGGGAATTCCGGATTTTTGAGATTATACCGTAGTATGTTACTGTTAAAAACAAAACTCTTGCTAATTTGCTTTTTTTCCCTCAAAGATTCTTTTCACAACTAAAATTGTATGCAATGACTTTAAATTTAACATTAAAATTTACCCGTTCTGTACCACTTCATTTACATTAATTTTCATTTTATAAAATTTATATACATAATTATATGTTTGTTTTACATAATAGCATTATTGTTTTTACCATATTTTTAAAACTGCATTCCATACAATTTCATTTTGAATATTTGAATATGATAATATGGATTGTAACAATTTGCAGGTTGTGTTTGGTTTGTGCTTTGTATTTGTATATTAACATTCAATTTGGTGCCTTTTTTAAACTTATTTTACTGTACATGGAGATTTATACAAAAATTAGCGATTTTTATATTAGTGACATAAGAAATAAATAATCATGTCAGAAATTTCTGATTTTTTGCAGCAATATGTTAAGTAGCTGCTTAATAGAGAAAAAACAGACGTCACACCTAATACTAAAAATATAGATATATTCCATAGATTTTGTATGTGAGAAATGAGCGATAAAATGGGAGAATGATAAATTTAACATTATTAGTTCAAAACACTTTTAATCATAGAGAAGATGTTTGAGACAGTATATACTTTTAAGTTATCTCTTTAGGAAAAATTAATTGCATATTGATATATTATTAATGTGTAAATTAACTTTACAAATTTGAATGAGAGAATGGGGATATGTGAATATTTTCATTTATTAAACATTTATGCTTATTAAATTCTTCATTATATACTGCAGAATATCTTCAAGATAGTTTAGAAGTATTTTACAATTAGGTTAAAACAAGTACTGAATACATATGTAGTATTTCTACTTGTTAATTATTCACATCTAGCTAAAACATTCTGAATTAATAATGAGTGAGGGAATGCTTTGAAATATTTTTGAATTGAATGACAAACTTTTTTGAAAAAAAGAATGGAATGGGACTGAAAAAAAGTTGATTGAAACATATAAATAGTACTTCATGTTTTCATTTTAAAAGACAGAAGTTAGAGACCAGTGTTGGGCACGTTCACAAAATAAACGAACTAACTCAAACTCACATTCAATTTCTGAAAAGTGATTTAAGTTCACGTTCAAACTCAAAAATTTTCAAACGAACTCGTTCAAATCAAACTCATTTGTAAAAGTGAACAAAGTTCACTAAAAAGTTCACTTTTTTTTTTAATTTTTGGATATTATTGTCCAAATTTACAAAATTTTGTGAACTAATCATTTGATTATTCAATATGTAAGATAGAGGTATGCACGGACGAAAATTTCCAGGCCCGATCAATAGAAAAAAGATGTCCGGCCCGATATTAAAAAAAAATTTCAGCCCGAGCCCAGCCCGGCTCGTAGATAAAATTTAGCGGCTCGACCCGGCCCGATAAAATAGCTAAAATCAAGGCTCGAGCCGGTCCGATTTAATAGCTAAAAACAAGGCAGGAGCTTGGCCCGACCCGGAAAAAAAGTTGAAATTTCGCACCGAACCCGGCCCGATCCCCAGTACATTTCTATAGGACATCGATATTTACCCTTATGGAAGAGCTCTGGCCAAAAAAACTTACCTTAGTCTGTTTATAATCTTCATCTATGCAGAAGTGCCGTAGGCTGCGATGTTTATGCTTTTAAGGAACCTTTGTTAGTTGTATGTAAATGTTTCAGCTATCATTAGTATCATTAATCCATCTTCCATGTTATGGAGAAATAAAACACAGTCCACCTTGTATAGAGAGTTTACTGTATATATCTATTTTCGGCGAAATTGTATACAGCCCAGGTCCAGTTCGGCGCGACCCGAGTCTGCAGAAGAAGTAAGACTAGGATACTACCCAGAGAAGTAATATCCAGACTTAACTCGTCCTGAGGCTTGTGTATGCCTCTAAATGGCATTTGAAAGAGGGAAAAAGTGTACTAAGGTCTGGAAAAATTTTAAAAAAAATTATGAAAAAACTGAACGTAAATTTGAACGTAAATTTCATTCAAACTCGTCTATTTTTTGAGTTTCCGTTCAGTTCAAACTCGTTTATAAAATAGTGAGCGAAGTTCAGTTCAAAGTTCACAAATAGTGAGCGAAACTCGTGAGTTTTCGTTCAGTGAGCGCGTTCATACCCAACACTGTTAGAGACAATGAATGTAAAAGTATATTAGTAAGAAAAAATAATTTTTGTATTTAAAAGTATAATTGTTACATGTCAGGCAGTGACACTCAGAGATATAAAATTTTAAAATAAATGTCTTTTTTAATTAATTTTTCAAAAATGGGCTAATTTGAATAAACAATGTCTATATGTTAAAGAAATAATTTGTAAACTTTTTTGTTAAAAATATTAAAATAGCTAACAGTTCATGTTCGCTAATTTCCAAACAATCACACATATATTATATGGAATCTAATTTTAAAACTGCAGCACTCATCGTTTTTGATGTAATTTTGTATGTATTTTGTGTAGAATTAATCACAAATATTTTGTATCATTGCTCTTATTCTGAAATTTTATGCGATATGCATGAATGTCAAACAAGATTGAACATGTTTTTATTTGTTGAAGGTAATAAAGCTAAAAATAGAGTTTGAATCTGCATTACTTTATAGTCAGTAACTGTGTACTGCAAAAGTTTTTTTTGTGTATTAGTCTTAAATTAATATATATATATATATATATATATATATATATATATATATATATATATATATATATATATATATATATATATATATAATATGCATGGATATTAAATAAGGTTTAGATTCTATTTCCTACAGATTCTATTTCGGTTAGTTTGAAGTCAATAACTGTATTATAAGTTCTATTTTCTTCAAATTTGTTTCACTTTTTTATTTTGAATATGAGAAAACTTCATGTGACATACATCTATTATAAAATAAAACTAGAGATAATTTAAATTTGCATTAGTTTTTTCCCCATAGATGCTCCGCTATGCTATTTTCGTTTTGATTTTTTATGACATTGATACAGTGTGTGTATTCAGTTGGAAACTTGTATCACTTGATGTAAAATTAATATTTCCAATTGTGCATTTTGTTGTTTTATTTTATTGTTACATAGATTGTAACAACATAGTTAGAATTATAGTTTCTAATTGCATTAGTTTGTTTTTGTATCCTCATGTTATGAATTTTTTCCACTTTAAAAGTTCTTTATTTTTTGTTTTTGATTATAAAATAATTTTATATAATACAAAAGCATTGTAAAATATGTATACACATAGATTGAATTTGCATCTTTTATTTGTTTACGATTTTTATTGGTGTAATAAAAAATTTAATTTTACTAGTGTGCATTGATGAATTTTAACACTATTCTCAAAATCAACTTTTTAATACATTCTTGAATAATTTTGAAATAAAAAGAAGAAATAAGAAATAAGATGAAGTAATAGGGATGAGAGTGTTCCGCGTTTTTTCATACCAGTATAATATTAGAGAAAATATTGTTCTGTTAAATCGCAGCATTTTTCGATTGAGTAAAATAACATTTTCTCTAAGATTATACTGGTGGGGAAAAACGCGGAAAATTCTCATGCCTAAGTAAGAAGTAAACAACAGAAATTCAAAAAATATTATAGACAATAGAAAATAACATTTGGAAATCGTTGCTTTTAAAAAGTTGTATTTATTTATTCGATAAATATTATGAACACTATTTTCAGCATACATACTGTTTGCATTAGTTTTTGCTTTTTTTAATTTAACGAGGCATTTTCTGGCTTATGTAAAATTACTTACTATTTGAAATCTTTATGCATGTTTCATAAATTTTTTATTGCTCTTTTAGTATTAAATTCATATAATATGCAGGCATTGAAATATTAAGTTAAACATAAGAATGTTTTAATATTTATTTCTTTAATTTAATCATGTAACTTTGTGCGATGTAATTGCAAATGGATTACGTAAGACTGAAGATTGATTTTTTGCAGTGTAATTTTAAGAAAATCAGTTTATGATTTAATGCACGTATGTGAATGTTATTTTATCATTGAGTAATTAAAATTATTGCATATTATACTGCCATTCTTTGATTATTAAAGCTGCTTCTATTATGAAAACATTATTTTTTTAATAATAATAATTTTGAAGCAAATTAAAATTTCACTGTATACAAAAACAAAATTTGTTCTTATGCAGTAAGTTTCCTTTATAAAAATTGCTACAAATTGAATTCAATGTCAATCTTATTTGGAAAATAATTATGTAATATTTTTACAAAATAAATCCCTTTAAACGTATAAAATCATATTTATATCAAAACATATAGATGGATTCGAAAAATTCATTTGGGAGATTTATGATAAAATTTTAATCTGAATTTCCAGTGCAAAGAAATTTACTTTAGGTATCCTTTCATAAATAGACAAACACTTAAATGTGTTACTGTTAGTTGCGAAATTATTGATCACAGCGGAGTAATATCGTTTTTAGCATTTTTTTCTTACTTCCAGATACTAATATAAGATCTTCTGTTATAACATATGTTTGTTTATTAATTTTAATCCTCTAATTGCATAACTGCGACATACTTTATATCCTTAACTTTTATATCCTTTTTAAACTGCTACTTTAAAATAACAATTTTCGCTGTACTTTCAAACATGGAATATGACAAAAATAACAGTTTTAAAATAGTGATATAAGATAAGTATAAATAATTGTAGAAGTTGGCAGATAAATAAATGTGCTCTTCATTGTTTTTAATTGCATTTTAGATCACAAAACATTTTTTAATCTATTTTTTTACTTTAACAACTGCACATTATAACAAATAAACATCTATCGAGACAAATACAGAAAATTTATGAAAAAAAAAAAAAGATTTTAGTATATACTTTACAGATGTTAGAGTGTAATTGAATTTTATTACAAGATATTTTCCATTATGAGTAGACGTATCTTTTATGGAAATTGATAACCTCCAAGTGGATTTTTAAAATTTTGTAAAAATTTTTAAATGTATCCACACGTAAATCGAATAATATTTTTCCACATAGTAAGTTTTATAAAGGTAAGACTTTGAGATCTTCCTGTATATTCACTGATTCTGATTACAGAATTATCCATAAGAATTTCCCACATTTGACAGGATAATATAAAACAAAAAAGATTAGGGATA
The DNA here is from genome assembly GCA_964019185.1 of Maratus speculifer. Classification (NCBI taxonomy): domain Eukaryota; kingdom Metazoa; phylum Arthropoda; class Arachnida; order Araneae; family Salticidae; genus Maratus; species Maratus speculifer. Next base: position 102,991,989 of record OZ025303.1, read on the forward strand.
GAAACTTGTTTGTTTTAAAATATACAATAGGTATGACAAGAATCTAAAAATGATTATGTTTTAGATATGGTGTTTGGTAAGTGTTGGTCATTGTAAGCAATATACATTTCAAGACAACAGATGAAATCTCTTATCACCAGACATCTATCATGTCAAAGCTACGCCCTCTGCTTGAATTGCTCTTCAGACATAAGATCTACATAAGCAGGTATTCCACAAGAGTTACATCAGTGGGGGTAGATTTCATACATCTTCTTGAACTGTGTATTATTCCCAATGGAGAATACTTACCAGATATAATTTGAAAGAGATAGCCTTTTTAAACTTTTGTCATACTTATTGCATATTTTTGAACAAACAAGTTTCTCGCTGCAATCCTTTTTGGTTTTTATCCTGTCAAATGTGGGAGGTTTTTTGGGGCCATCCTGTATTTTTACGTTATATATAACATACAGGGTGGTCATAAAAAAACTTTGCCGATATACGGAGCTCTAGCGGCCAGTCCGCTCAACCGATCGAAATGAAATTTCAGATATAGCTATTCAGAGGTATGAGCTCGAGATTCTGTGAACGACAACAAAATGGCACTCACGGTTACGGTTATAGTTACAGAAACTCGAAAATTTCCAATGGCAACACCCATTTTTTTTCATCGCAAAATGCTCAGCACATGCGAAAACCCTAAAGAGCGTTGGAACCGTACGTGTATCGCAAGAAACTGACATGTTATGCACGCACAAAAAACCGTTCTGCGAATCCCCCCCCCCATAAAAAAACTCGATTGGGGTTCAAGGAGGAAATTTTCATATGACACAGAGTCAGTAAACTAACCTCTGATTACAATACAGATCGGAGAAACTAAAACTTTTATTTTGATTACACATTTTCCACATGGGTGTCATCACAGGCAATTAATGGAGATGGCACCCATGTGGAAAATGTGTAATCAAAATAAAAGTTTTAATTTCTCCGATCTGTATTGTAATCAGAGATTAGTGTACTGACTCTGTGTCATATGCAAATTTCCTCCTTGCGCCTCAATCGAGTTTTTTCTATGGGGGGGGGGAAGATTCGCAGAACAGTTTTTGTGCGTGCATAACGTGTCCGTTTCTTGCGATACACGTACGCTTCCAACGCTCTTTAGAGTTTACGCATGCGCTGAGCATTTTGCGATAAAAAAATGGGTGTTGCCATTGGAAATTTTCGAGTTTCTGTAACTATAACCGTAACCGTGAGCGCCATTTTGTTGCCTTTCACAGAATCTCGAGCTCATACCTCTGAATAGCTATATCTGAAATTCCACCTCGATCGGTTGAGCGGACTGGCCGCTAGAGCTCCATATATCGGTAAAGTTTTTTTTATGACCATCCTGTATATTTAATTTACGGCATATATACCAATTACAAATGCCTTTACGGTACATATAATATACATTTAATTTACGGTATATATACAGCATAAATAATTTTTGCCGTACATATACCATATACTTAATTAACGGTACATATACCGTATGTTTAATTTACGGTACATATACCATTTATCTAATTTACGGTATATATACTGTATATTTAAAATACGGTACATATGGTGTATAAATATTTTTATGGTATATATACCTTACATTTAATTTACGGTATTTATGCTGTAAATTTAATGTACCTTATATATGCTGTAAGAATATTTTTTTACGGTACATATACATTAAATATTTTACGGTGCATATACCGTCCAGTTAAATTACGGTACATATACTTTAAACATTTTACGGTACATATACTAAAAAATATTTAAATTTATGTTCAGTTAAATTACGGTACATGTACTTTAAATATTTAACGGTATATATACCGTCCAGTAAAATTACGGTAAAAGGAAGTGTCACAAAGTTGACGGTATAACCACCGTGATTCGAGACCAAAATTTTTTACTGTGTAATACAATGGGAGACGCCCATGGACTTGTCGATGGTTCGATGACGTCATTTTCTTCCATATCCTTAATTAAATTTTGCACCTCTTCTTGCTTGGCAAAAGGTAATCGTCTAGGGTGTTGTTTAATAGGTGAGTGATCTCCAGTATCAATTCGGTGTTGTGCCATTTTGGTTCGTCCAAAGTCTTCAGATGTTTGGGAGAATAAACTTTGGAATTCCCTAATTAAATTTTCCGCAGCGTCCATCTGTTTTGGATCTAAGTCTGTATTTTGTAACAAATCCTTGACTAAATTATCTGAAGATTTCTCAGAGTGACTGGAATTTTGACTTATGCATGTCACAGGAGCACATGATGCTATCACCTCTCCTTTTTTGATAGTCCTCGTCTTATCACTGATGTTAGCAATTCTGACTGGAATGGTCTTTTTCGAGAGGTCTACCACAGAAGAAGCCACTAATACTCCTGCTTGTGTACTATTGTCTTCTGGATAATCTATATGGCCAAATCGGTAATTAGTTTTATTTTTTATTACAGCTGGAACTAAAAATTCTGTTCTTGGATCTAGATTGATGTCTTCTTTGGCTATTACTGCTTGTTTACATTCAATTTCGTTATTTAATCCAAAAAGATTTATTTCTTCAAATTTTGAGAGTATTTTGTTATTTTTGAAATCAAGTTTGAAGCCAAACTTCTTCAGAAAATCTAGCCCGATTAAGCAAGGATCTGTTATGTTAGCCACATATGCCGTATGGTAATATTTCGTTCCTCCAAAGTTGATGGTTAAACCCTCTGACAGTCTTACAAAAGGGCAAAAATGTTATTTTCTCTGCATTTTGTTTTAAATGCTTATAAAAGACAATTCTTTCAAAATTTTATTAAAAAAACTTAAAAGCGGATATGAATGTTATCCTTGAAAGCTTGTAATTACTGTTCAATATATTAAAAATCTATTAAATGAATATAAATATATTATTTTAAATATTGTTTGTATTGCAGTGAAACCTGGAGCTTAGTGAACGTGTTAAAACGGGCTTGTCAGTGAGATGGTTAACCCCCCTCCCCCCCAAAAAAAAGTCAATATGAAATTCTTTCCAGTAAGATTCTTTTTCTAGTTGAGTTATTGCAACACTTACTAGGAATTAGTGTAGACTACTAGAACACTTACTATTACTACCAAAAAAAGAAAAAAACCGCTGCCGTCTGGGTTTACAAGCGGATATAGAGTTCGAAGTTAAGTATATCATAAACAAAAACTAAATCAAGATTAGAGACAAATCCAGTTTAACAGTTTCATAGCTGCCAACTTATACGGTTTTACCGTACAATGTACGGATTTTGATCTAATTGTACGGTTTTGCGCACGGAAAAACTATCGCAGAGAAAAGCGAATTTCGTGAGAGGATCTCCGAAAACGCACATATTTCGTCAAATTATCTCTGAAATTCGTCGAATTTCGCGGAAAAAATGCCGATTTTGCCAAAAGATCACACATAAAACGCTGAAAACCGCCGGGAAATGTTGATTTCGTCTAAAGATCGCGGGAAAAAACGTAAATTTTGTCGAAAGATCGTTGAAAAAACACCGATTTCGGCTAAAGATTGCGAATAAAACGCCGATTTTGCCAAAAGATCGCAAATAAAATGCCGATTTCGCGAAAAGATTGCGGATAAAACATCGATTTCGCCAAAAGGTCGCAGATAAAACGCCAATTTTGTCAAAAAATCGTCGATAAACGGCGATTTTGTGTAAAGATCGCAGACAAAAAGCCGATTTTGTACAAAAGATCGCGAATAAAACGCAGATTTTTGTCAAAAAATCTCGAATAAAACGCCGATTTTTTCAAAAAAAAAAATCGTGGATAAAACGCCGATTTAATGAAAAGATCGCACAAATTTCGTGAAAGGGTGGTGGAAAAAGGGAATTTTGCCAAAGAATTGCGGGAAAAACACCGAATTTGACAAAAAGATCGTTGAAAAAAGGCGATTTCGTCAAAAGATCACTGAAAAAACGCCGATTTCGTCAAAAGATCGCGAAAAAGTGCCGATTTCGTCAGAGGATTGCAGAAGAAATGTGTATTTCGTCAAAGATACCCCCAAAAAATGCCTATTTAATGCCTGTAGGGATACTCTTCCCACTTCCTCATCTGCTGCAACATTTTAGAAAATTTGCTGTGAATTTAATCTCTCCTATCTATTGCAGATCACGCAGGCAGCTTTTCGGAAACATGTTCTCAAAGTATGAAATTGCAAAAACATTTTCTTGTGCAATATTATATTCTTATTTTAACCAAATATAAATAGATAAACAAATAATGAATGTAACGTAGAAGATACTGTTATGAAATAACAACATTATTTTACATTTTTGATTGCATCTTTACGCAAGTAAGAATACATCTTAAAAATTGTAAGGATTTCAAAATTGACATGTTGGCAGGTATGCAGTTTTTTTTAAATTAGGTCACTTTTTACAAGTTTTTTATTTCATTTTTCTGTAAGACCTTGTTTTATCAGAATCATGTCAATGCGATCATCTTTTCTCCAACTGCTATTTTCTTTTTCTTTCTTTCTTTTTCGTTTTTTCTTTCTTTTCTGAAAAATTTGATTTTATCAAAAACTTGTCAGCATAAAAGTTATAGATAATATTAAAAAAAATTATAATAAATTCAAGCAAATTTGATATCTTAAGAATTGATGAGGTTATGATTTTTTTCTTCTTAAAAAGCTATTTTTTCTACCTTTGAGCCCATTTTTAATGTTTTCAAAAATCTGTTCCACATAAATTTTTGCCCCTTTTTTTAGAAGTAATAAAAACTTTAAATTTAATATGTATTGTAACTAAGAAGTTATGGGTTTTTTCGGTTTTCTCAATACCTCTTATGTTTCCATTCTCTTGGTCCGATTTTGCCGATTAACGAACTTGATCGAGATTTTTTGCTTCTTGATTTTATGTATCAGTTTGGAAGAGATTTGTGCAAAACCGTAGCAATTATCGTGTTCTTAAAAACATGATACATACATATATATATATATATATATATAGAGAGAGAGAGAGAGAGAGAGAGAGAGAGAGAGATTGGATAGATGGATAAAGTTTTGAATTCGGGGGTCGATTTTTATCGGCGTAGATCTGCAAATTTTTTTCAGAAATTCCAACATAGAATGTAAACCTACAATCTAAAAACAAAATCTATACCCAGGGATGTGCGAAGAGAAAACTGCATCCGAGACAAAATTTCCATTTCGCGCCCCTCACCCCAACTTTTTCTTATAGGAGGCCAAAAATGACGTTGGTTGTATAAATTTGACCTTAAATTTCCGCGTCCGGTGCGACTTTCCGCTTCGTCCCCCCCCCCCCCCCTTCTTCCTTTCGCACGGCGCTGCATTTAACTCATAGATGAATTTGAACGATTCCTTTTCCCCCCATGAAATAACTTTTTTAATGAAATAAACTTGATTTAAGAAAATTCGTGTATTTTGTATCCTGCATTTAAAAATAATAATTTGAGCAAGGCAGTAAATTTTGCTCTATTGGTTATGCTTAATGCAAACCTATTCATGGTTCAAGCAGCGATGGAACTTTAATAATAACTGATTTTATCTCTAAAAATTTTATGTATCAAAACACATGAATACTTCCTTCAGTAATTTTTCTTGAACAACAAAATTTTATGTTGGAGCAAGAAGTAATTGCTTATAAATATGATAATAGAAATTATTTATCTAACTGAAACTGTTTTATTCAATAATTAAGAAGAACACAAGCAATATTTGGATACTTAAGCATTTAATGTTTTAAGTTTTTACTTTTTTAACAAATATGACTTTATGAAAAAAACAGAAAACTCTTACAAAAATATTCCATACTTGCTTATGGTTTGAACTCTTGCAGTGCAATACATCAAAAGTCTTTAAAATTTTTCAACATTGTACGAAATATCTTGAAATTGACGACTTGAAAAATTCTTTTTTTTCTCTCATAAATCGTGTAAAATAATATTTATCCATTAAGATCCATCTTTGATTTATTAACAGCTATAAATAAAATAAACAATTCAAAAAGCATATGAAGAATTTTTGAAAAAAAATTAATGTCTGCATATTTAAATATCATTCAAATTTATTTAACTAAAATTGAGTTAAAGAAAACCTGTAAAAAAATTTCTTGTTAACACTATAGATTACTAAAAAACATCATAATAAAAATAATTTAACTAACTGAAACTATTTTATCCAACATTTCAGTCATTAAACATAAAACAAGCAATATTAAGAAATTGCAGTCTCTCAAATGTGTATAGCTTAGGGCCAAGAATTGTGCGAATAGAATGTTGCATATTGCTTGTTTACATTTTATAAAGAGTAATTTTAATGAAATAATGGACTAGAAATCATAATAAATACTTATAATAAACTGTAATACAGTCAACTCTTAGAAATTACAAAATGTATTATCTGCAATACATGTTAGAATTCAAAAGTTGAAAAAAGTTTTAATATTTAAGTACGAAGAGAAAACTGCGCCTGGGGCGAAATCTCAATTTGGCGCCCCCCTCTCAACTTTTTCTTATAACATGCCAAAAATGACATTGATAGTATAAATTTGGCGCCCCTAAATTTCAGCGCCTGGGGCTGCCGCCTCCTTCGCCCCCCCCCCTTTTTTTTGCGCGGCGCTGTCTATACTCAACAAGAAAACTCTGTTTTACAGTGCATATATTATTGTATGAATGTAAAGCGTTCAATAATTTCTTTACACTGACGTTTCGGCAAATATTTAAATGTAAAAATTTTTCTTTTTTACCACGTTATCACTAAATAAATTGTTTATTACATTTGAATGATTTTCTCTTTACAGAATAGCTTATTATGCTTTAAAATCAAAAAGATTTTTCTTTCCAAAATACGTGTCATTGTTTTGATAAAATTTTATCAGTTAGAAGATAAACTTCTATTATTTCACAAACAATTCTAACTTATCAGCTGATTGCAACGCTCTACAGAAACGGTGCAATAATTTATCAAAAATGAAATAATCCTTCTTAATTCAGTCGTTCACTAGGTTATACATTTTAAAAACTCTTCTTTTGTCGTACAATTATGCTATTGAAATTCTTCTTATTAAAACAGTTATGTCACTGATCTTTTTAAGGATAAATAATTCCGCAATTCTTGGTAAGTAATTTTCATTTCAAGGTGATTATTTTAGGTAGATTTCTTAAGAAATACAAAAATTATATTCTCGACATAATACTCAACTTGTATGTTAAAATTTCTGAAAACTTTTTATAGATCTACGCCGATCATGACCCCTAGAATCCAAAAATACACCCAATTGAAAACTACCGTATATTTCCGTGTATAGGCCGATCCTTATATAAACACCAAGTATACGACTTTTCAATAAAAAACGTCCAAAATCGCAAACCCGTATATAAGCCGATGTTAAAAAATCCTGATGCAAAAATTCAGCAAACGAAAACTTAGCACTCTTTGCTGTATAAGAAATAGGGGAAAATGCGATATCCGTAATTATTGAACAATCCTATTTGGGTGCGCTGCCAATCTGATTAATTTGGTCCCTCTAATTCTGCTATGACTTGCTCGTTTATAAAACCAAATATCCTATTTTCGGATTTAAATTACCGCAAACGTGATCGTTTGATCTTTCAAAAAATGTTGCATTAATAACGCGATAGATAGGATTGGAGATGATGGTGAATTAGACAATACCAATGGAAGAAAGCTATTTTAATGAATTGTTTGATAATGATTTGGATAATGAATGAGATTGGTTAACTTTTTTCATTGTAAAAGAATTGAGTTTTAAAATATTTATAGAAATTTGTATGTATTATTAAAGATTTTTATACTTGAATATTAATTTTTGAAATTTTCTGATACTCGTATATAAGCCGACCCCCCTACTTTGGAGTAAAACAATGCCCCAAAAGTCTCGGCTAATACACTGAAATATCTATCTATCTATTTCTTTTTTTGTGACACGATAACTTCCATTATTCTGCGCAAATCTCTTCCAAACTGATGTAGAAAATCTCGCCCTGGGTGATACAATGGGTAAAATCAGACCAAGGGGGCGCAAATAATAATAAAAAAAAAACTCGTATTTTTTTTAACTATATTAAATCAATTAAAATTTGTTATTACTTCTGGAAAAAGTACCAAAGATTTATTAATGAGAAATTTTAATAAAATTAAAAATCGGTATAAAGGGCGGAAAAAAATTCATGACTTTGTCAATTCTCAAGATATGAAACCTCTTTAACTTTATTATAAATATTCTCAGTAATATCTGCAACTTTTGTATTGACAAGTTTTTGATAGGATGAATTCGTAGCTCAAATAATAATAATAACAAAAAAGGGGAGTGAAAAAGGATGAAATTCGTAATTTCGTCAATTCACAAGATATCAAATCCGCTTAAATTTATTATAAACTTCTTAATATTAATTTATTTTTAAATGTTTTAAGTGATTTATTATAAATAAGATAAATACCTTATAGTTTTACATGTTTCATTGCTCTTACGGTAACTTTTTCAAAAACAAATAAATGATAAAAGGAAATTTTTTTCGCTAAAATATCCTCAAATTAAAAATAAAGAAAAACATAAATCACGTGAACATAAGCGTAGTAAAGTTAAACTGGAAAGAAAAATGAATAAAAATAATTGTGAACGTGAAATATTACAAAGTATTGTCTTAAAAACCTTTGAAGCATTTCCTTCCAAATTTTAGGGAGCGCCATGGAGGCAAATTCATTGCAAACATTGTCTCTACGTAGGAAGATTTCTATTGATTTGTTTATGATTGATGGAAAATATGATCTAGAAGGGTATATTATTCTGCTATTTTTAAAATCAATTTGTAATGGTTCTTTGCTATATAATCCTGAGAGAGCTGTAGTTTTCCTATTGTATTTGATGTCTGCTATAAGTTCTTTAATCCTAGTTCTGAGTTTTCTACTTCTTTCTCCAATGTAATATTGTTTTGTTCCATCTTGTTTTGTGAATGGTATTTCATATACGCCAGATATTTGATGTGGTTCTATTGGATCAATTTTCCTGCATATTGAGTTTTTTTAATTTAGCCGACGGTTTTGCAACTATGGATATATTAAATTTATTGAGTTTATATTTTAAACGTTCGAAAAATCCAGGAAAATATTGTAGAGAGAATATATTCGAATTTTGTAGTTTGAATTTACTATTGAATTTGAACTAATATTGAAGATATTTTAGCGAAAAAAAAATTTCTTTTCATCATTTATTTGTTTTTGAAAAAGTTGCCATAAGAGCAATAAAACATGTAAAACTATAAGGTATTTGTATTATTTTTAATAAATCACTTTCATTTAAAAATAAATTAATATTTTAAAGTGATGTTTCATATTATACTATTATTTTCAACACAATCTAACTGATTGGTAAAGTAATCATGCGAATTAAATATTTCTTACTGAGCGAAAAAATGACCTGGATGGGAATCGAACCCAGATACTTGGCTTACAAGGCCAATGCTTTACCTGTTAAGCCACCTGGGTGATAGCCAGCTGGGATTTTTCGCTCAGATTACCTTATTGGTCATAACATCGGGACTGTCATTTAAACAGCTCAACAGAATAGACCGCAGGTAATGGAACCCCATATGACGATGAATACGTAGATATACGATTATTTTCAACACAATCTAACTGATTGGTAAAGTAATCATACCAATTAAATATTTCCTACTGAGCGAAAAATTGACCAGGCTGGGAATCGAACCCAGATACTTGTTCGGGTATTAGTACAAGTATCTGGGTTCGATTCCCAGACTGGTCAGTTTTTCGCTCAGTAGGAAATATTTAATTCGTATGGTTCCAGATTATATTCTTAATATTACTTACAACTTTTATAATGAAGTGGTTTTTTTTTTTTGGGGGGGGGGGGGGTATAAAATTAACATTTAGAGCTAAAAAAAAGCAGTTGAAGAAAAATCTTATCGTATGGTTAATGCCGCCCGTAAGGCATAGTGACGTTACTGCAACGTCGTTGTGAAGTCACATTGTGACTTTGTGACCATCGATCGTCGATGTGACGTCACGTGACATCGATGTGAATCCACAGTGACTAAAATGTGAAGTCGTTATGGCCGTTTTAGAGCTCATTTGTGACGTCATATTGTGACCACTTTGTGAGGTCATGGTGTGACAAATTTGTGAAAAATTGGTCATTTGTGACTACTTTGACATTTACATTGTGACGAAACTGTGACAAAAGTGTTTTTAAAAGTAAATAACATGTTTTGAAGAATTTTTGTAATTTTCTAAAGATTTTTAAGAAAGTCACATCTCAGTCACAATGTGACATCACTGAGTGGTGGCATTTTGGTCACAGATGTGATGTGACCAGAGTGACTCACAGTGACGTCATTGTGACCATGCATGCTATGAGGGTGCCGGTGGTTGTTCAAAATTTTGAAATTTTGCTCCATTTCAGGAGAAAATTTATACGTAGCATTAGACATACAGTAAAACTCCGATAATTCGGATTAATTGGGACCAGACCCAATCCGGATTATCCGGAGAATTAGAAAAAATGAAATAAAATAAAACATACTTTAAAAAAAACACCTTTATGTTTAACTTATTGATTATTTAGAGACATTAAAAACGTTTACTTTGTGATAAAAAAGTTTGTAATTTTTTGCTGTGCCAGTTTTCTGTACCTTTTGCTAGCCGTATGGTCACGCATCCGCTTGAACATAAGTAGTTCGTTGGGTATAGTTTAAATTAGAGAGCTTAGGTATTCTTCCAAAAACATTTAAAAAAAAGTTTTTTTTAAATTCAGAATACGACAATGAAGAAAGTTAATATTATGGAAATTAACCAAATCGCTCCTCAAACTTGAAAAAAAAAATTGACCAAACCTATCCGGATTAACGGGATCTGAATTAGCTGGGTTCTACTGTAATACTTTTGTTTGAATGTTAGTACACCTGTTCTCATATTGCTGTCAACTGTCTGCGGTAAAAGAAGCCATTTTATGATTTTTTTTTAATGAAAAGTATAAACGTGCAGTTTTTGATTGATTGGGAGACAATTACTACTGCAAGTTTAAATAATCCTTATTCGTCTTCATTGTTTTAACTAATATTTTAATAAGAATTAGATGGTACCCATCAAGATTTGATGATAAACATGTTAAAAGATTAATTAGAATAATGTTTGATTTTCTTAATTAGTTACCTGCAAATAAAGTCTTGAAAATTGATTTATTTGAATGTTATCTATGTGATTCCAACAGATTCAAAGCGTTTCATGGTTTTGTCAGTCTAACCTTACTCAAGTAATCAGCTGAAAGAATTTTAAGCAGAAGTTTAAGAATTTTAACAGCGCTTACTTTTTAGCAGAAGGATAACTAATATTAATTGAACTGATATTTATATTGGTGAATTTTCTCGGTTTTTTGAAAAAATAACAATGTTTAGTATTTTCCAGCTTTTTAAATTATCTTGAAAAGTTTTTCTTAATTTTATTTTTATCAATCTCATTTTAAATCCCTAAACTTAAAATTTCATGCTGCCAAATAACTACTTATAACATATTTGAATTATTTGAATTTTTCATAACATTTCATACATTATTTAATTATTAAACCATGAGTATCACAAAGTAGTTCAATTATAAGTCTTACATAACTATTTTTCTCGCTGTTTTCTCTTCTTTATTTAAAATTTTTTCCCCGGAAAATAATTATTACTTTTCCTTATATGCACACAAACATATATCTTCCTCGTAATTTTCATATAAAATATAACAAAAATTGAAGATTAGTTTAATGTATTTAAAATATGATTAAATGAAAAATACTTTAGCTTAAATATTTTAAGTTAAAATTGTTAAACTATTTCTAAAATATTTTAGCATACTTCACAATTTTAAATATTCAGACATTACTTCAAAACGGCACTCGGGGATTTAGTTAAAAATAATTTAACATATGGTCTAAATGATTTATAACATTTATTTATTTACATAATTCACGTATATTACAGTTTACAAATGGATAGTAATATGGATAGTAGGATATATGGTGCTTTGTTTCTAAACTGGATGTATATGCACAATGTAATATAGCGTGGTATGTGACAAGGGTGCGTGAGAAGGGTACAATGAAATGTGACACTTTGTGACAAAGGGGGGGGGGGGTCAAACATATGTAATAAGAGCGTGACATTATTTATGGACAGCCAATTTCGTATCGAACTGATTTTTAAAGTATTGTAAAACTCTTACGTACCTTGTCTGTCAAATAGCAAAAACATTTTTTTTTTTTTTTTTTTACTTTTTTAGTTGACTTAATTGTTTTTTCTGTATATAACGGTGGAATTTATACGTGATGATTTTAAACCCACTTCTTGATGTGCTAGAATTTTAAAAATTACGTTCACAGCTTATATGTGCAAGAAATATTACAGATATTTTTTTAATTAGATATTCGGAAACATTTTTTTTTTTTTAACACATACTTCCAAATTAATATCTCAAATAGTTTGCTTAATTTTCTTAAATTATTGTAAATTTAAAAAATTCATCGTCTGAGATTTCAAATGAAAGAGATAACAGGGCTGCCACTGGCGATTATTTTTTAATTCTAATTGGCACCAGTTTTTCTAAATAGAAATCTTTAACGCACACTTTTCCAACATTTGCAAGAAAAATAGACTTCAAAATATTTATGAGAAAAATACTGATGCGAACAGAATATAAAAATAGTCGCCTGTGGCAGTCCTGAGATAAGTTTCTTAGACTATAACTGACCATTTTGCTTTTAAAAATATTTACTTTTCTATTTCTTTATTTTTAGAAAACTACGTTTTTCTTTGAAAAGAACGCAACCTGTAATTAAAGAAGAAGGAAAAAAATATTAAGAAAAGCAGATCTTCATATCTAATTGCTCTCATGTACTATTTTCATGTCTTTTAAAGATGGCTGATTTGGGTATTATAGGTGAAATCGAGGAAATAAAAACCACAGATCAAGAAAAAGAAATTCACTGGAAAATACCAAAGTTTCTCTCGTTATCGGTGGCTTATTATTATGTTTGCCCTGATTTTAAGTTTCTGAATGCAGGATGGTATTTAAAATTGGACCCATCTGAATACAAAACAGAGGACTATTTAGCTATTATTTTAAAAACTGGTGAAATAGAATCATCCTGCGACGTGATGTGTACATTTGGCATAAAAGCGGCTGATGGCTCAATGGTGGCGAGTAAATCTTTCCAACACACTTTGCATGCTCAAGCATATAATCTGGACATTTCATTGACTGTTCACAAATTTTTTACTAGAAGTGAGCTGGAACAGCGTTTTTCTGAACTGGTGCCACTGGGTGATTTAACCATCATGTGTAACCTGAAATTACTAACTGATTCCATAAGACTGGCTGGTAACATGAAATATTTATATTTATTTATAACTTAGTTTATAAACCTTGTATTTAATCCTACAATACGAACAAATCTTGTGTGTGTGTGTCTGTCTGTGAATGTAAATTTTATCTTAAAAATGGCTCTAACGATTTTGACTAATTTTTGACCTTACCGTTTTCGCGCACGATAAAAGAAATGATCTATGTTACATGTTCAAGAAATTATTATTAGTCGGTGTATCATTATGGGCCAGCGTAAAGCTAATTATAAGTCAAAACCGGCTTAATCGATTTGACTAAATTTTGCATTTAATCATTTACGGTCACGAGAAATGGGTCATATGTTCAGAAGGCTAGGTCATATGTTCAAGAAATTGTAATCTGTAGGATATATTTGAATCAAGACATCAAGCAAATTTTATTTATAAAACGGCTCTAACGATTTTGACTAAATATTCTATTCTGTCACTTTATTTTATTACGAGAAGGCAATTGGACCAAATCACGTGTTCGAGAAAATTTGATAAATGGATCGTAAGGGTCACTGTGGGTCAAATTGATTTTATCTAGAAAACAGTTCGAACGTTTTTGAATAAATTTTATATTCTATCATTTTCGATCTCGAGAAAATCATTGAGTTAGGTCGCATGATCTAGAAAATTCAATTAGAGGGTCATTTTGGATCACAATGGGTCAGGATCAAGGCTTATATATAAAAAAAGACTCAAAAGATTTTGACAAATATTTGTTTATACCATTTCCAGGCACGAGAAGGGCATTGGGTTAGGTCACATGTTCGAGAAAATTTTATTAGTGGGTCATTTCGGGTCACCTTTGTCAAGCTTAATTTTATCCAGAGAACAGCTTTAGTGATTTGCTTAAGTTATGTATTCCATAGTTTTCGGGCTCGAGAAAATGATTGAGCTGGTTACATATTCGATAAATTTCGATTAGTGGGTCATTCTTTATTACGATGGATTAAGGTCAACCTAATTGCATCTAAAAAACGATCCACACGATTTTGACAAAATTTCGGATTAAAATATTTCCGAACACGAGACGATCATTGGTCTAGGTCCCATGTACGAGAAAATTTGTTTAGTGGGTGATTTTTGGGCCAAGATAATTTTATCTAAAAAATGACTGGATTTTGACTGGTGGATTTGGAAGATTTTGACTGTATTATATATTCTACCGTTTTCAGTCTCGAGCAGACCATTGTGCTGGGACACATGTTCGGTAAAAATAGATTAGTTGGCCATTTTGGAAGTCATTGTGAGCTAAGCTAATTTTATCTTAAAAATGCCTTAAACGATTTTGATTTATTTTTGTATCCTACCGTTTTAGATTACTAGGAAACCGTTGATCCAAATCTTATGTTCGAGCAGTTTTGATTAGTGGTTCATTTTGGCTCAGTACGGGGGACGGTCAATCTAACTTTATCTGAAAATCGTTCATGTGATTTTAACTAAATTTTCGAAATTTCCTGTTTTGGATTACAAACAAACCATTCGGATAAGTCACATATTCAAAAAATTTGTTTAGTGAATCATCTTGAGTCACTACCGATCAAGCTACTATAATCGAAAAAAATGCTGTGATGAATTTAACTAAATTTTGTAACCTACCATTTTAAATTATTTGAAGATAACTAAGCTAAGTCATAAGTTCGAGAAAATTCGAATTTGGGTATTTTTTTAGGTCACTGCGAATCAAGCAATTTCTTCTGCTGATATGGAAGGAAGCTACCTGCCTTAACTCTTTGAGAGGCAAAGCACTTCTATTCTTAAAATTCTGAAATGATTGAATGACACCAGAATTTAAAATCAGATTTATTTCAAAATAGATATAAGCTTTTCTTCACGTGATTGATAAAATTGAAATTTTCATTTCAAAATTCTGGTGTCAACGTGGCATTTCGCAATTAAAATTAAGTGGTATATATTTTATACCACCGCCCTTCAAGGGGTTAACACGTGGAAGGCAGCGAGCGGTCATTTCGACCCCTATTAAATGAATCTCTTTCCATTCTACCCAGAAATATCTTTAGAAAATAAGTTTAAAAGAAGTAAAGCAATAAAAAGTAAAATAAATAAACCAAGCAGTTTTAAATAAAAATTCTGGTGCAAAATATTTTTACAAAACTTGAGTACAATTTTCCGTCTTTTCAGTGTTAATGATAGACCTGATGTTGAATTTCGAAAGTGGACACGTAGTCATATTCAATGATGAATGTACTCAAAAAAGGATGTCATTTAAAAAACTGTGTTATATAGTTGTACATTATGGAAGTATTGTTTTTGCTTCAGATGATCAGATGAGGAAACACTTACTGAGATTCAAGTGGAGAGTGCATCATATATAACTTAATTTCATCTGTTAACCCGGGAGAATGCGCCTACCCAGAGTATGAATGGTTTTAACTTTGTCACCAATAAAATCAAATTAAAGCAGTCGCTATATTTAGATGGAGGAAATTCTTACAAATTTTGCGATAAATGAAGTTGAAGATTACTTTTAAAAAATTAGTGGTTGCAATTGTAAAAACCATACGCACTCCGGGTCTTTTAGGTCCTGCGCGCGTCGTCCCGGGTTAAGACGGTTTTTGAATCCCCTGCTCAATAACACGAAATTTTCTGGCATATTTTATGACTCATTTTTCAAGGTGAAGACTTAAAATTAGCAGGTTTGACTGTTGAAGCTATTTGGAATCTAAATGAGTTTAATATATTTTTGGTAAAGAAATTAATTATTTTATAATTTGTTATTATATTTGTTATTTATTATATAATTTATTAATTACGTTATAAGCAATTGTAATCATGTGACGATCTTTTTTTTTTTTTTTTGTTATGTTGCGTGAGACATTTGATTCGGAATGCCAACTTGTACGGAATTTTTTGAACGATTTTCCACATTTACCAAAAAATGGAAAGCGTCTTTCAATTACTACTTAATTTCTGAATAACAACAGCTGTCAATTTCATGTGTTTCTAAACAAAAAAGAATTTATTAAATTGTGTTAGAAAAGTAGCCCCTTTGTATTTAAGAACAGCCTTAAGCATCTCCTAATATTCGTATAGTCTGTTTAGATAAGAAATAATCAATCAGACAATATATATATTATCAAATAAAACTGCAGAATCACTTTTTAATCTATAAAAGCATTTTAATTCATAGTGGAATAGTCTTTAATCACATATTAGCATTGTTATCCGTATATTATTTCTGCATCCATGCAGTGGGGTATCTAGATTTACCATTTCAGATTGAGCTGGGATTCAGTAAAAATTTTGAGATGGAACACAGGAAAACCGAAATAAATAATCTTTAAACAGGTTTTTATAGTGGCATGTAACTCATCTAATATGCGATCAAACTTGTTAAGATAGAATCGTATCGCATTGGGCGAAATTTTGTTTTCAGCAGGTTTTTGTTTTAACGAGTATAATTTCACGGCTATATCTTATTTTTTTATACGGACTGCTGAAATTTATCTGCTAAATGTATCCCAACAAACAGTAAATAAAACCGAAGTAAACCTCTGTCTAAGCGGAAACATAGCTGAAATGAAAAATTTCATGTTTTTTGCGAAATTACTTTTCTAAGATTAAAACCTGTCTTTTGCTAAACTTTCATAATTAAAATTGAAATTTTCTATAAATTTCGGTAATTTTCAGCCTATTCTTTGGAAACCTTACTGCATCCATGTTACGATTTTAATTTAATTTGAATGCAATCGATTCTGTTTTTTGCTTTGACTTTATACTTGTTAGTGCTACGTAGGCAATGCAATTTGCAAAACTATTCAAAATAATGCAGGAATTACGATCATAATTCATTATCATTGTTCTGTTATTAATTTTCAAAACATTAAATTTTTATGTGGTTCTTGAATTCTTAAATTATACTTTTAAAAATTTTCCTCTTATTCTGAATAGTACAACAAAATTCCAGTCTTCTACGACTAAATTTTTTCGAATCATGAGATACTTTGAATTTTATGAAATTTCGGAGTTTTCAAGCTTTTTAAACACGACAGTGAATTTTTAATGCCGAAAAGATCCCAAAACATAATGATATGAAGAAATTTACGATAATAGGTTCTTAAATAATTCTGTAGTACCACACAGCAGCGAATGAGAATTATTTTCAATGTTCTAAAAAAGATTTTAAAAATTTAAGGAATGTCATATAGAGGTAATTGTCATGTAGGGGATCCCCCCCCCCCCCAGGATCGCACTTATACTCTAAAGCGAAAGCTGTGTTCTCGGAAAGATCATCCCTTTGTCATGTAGGGGAGGTACGGGTTATTAGGATCAGATGTAATTGGCATCGGGGCAATTTATAACAGTTAAAAAAAAATTACTATGCTAATTATGAAATTCTACTAATATTCTAAATGTGCCTTTTTTTTTTTTTTTTTTTTTTTTTTTTTTTTTGAGTGAAAATGTATGTTTTTGTAGATGTAATCATTGTTTTCCCAGAACACAAGGAAAAACGTTGAAAGTCTAAGTCATTTTTTTCCTCACACTTCGTAAAAGTATAACTTTAATGATTTTGTTTTTAGTTCGGTTGTTAATTTATTGATACCATGTATTTTTATCACAGAATGATATTTTAAGAATGCCATCCTTTATTTTTTCCGTTATCTATTATTATCATTACTTATTACCGTTATCTATTACTATAATTTGATTTTCTTCGTTATAAATATAAGTTTTAAATTAGAATAATACTTTCATGCTTGTGAAATTTGCAACACCATGAAGGAATCATCAGAATCAAATGAAATTTAACACATAAATGACTGGTATTGATACAAAGAAATAATTACATTTTCAAAGCAAAATAATAAAAATAAATGAATAAATAAACAATATTTAGTCTCCGAAGTCAGTATATGGTGTAGCCATCAAGCGCTGCAATAAGTGCTGCTATACGAAGTAGCATGATATTTTGAGTCAAGAGATTTTGAATGTCTGTCTGCGGAAAAGCATTCCATATACTTTGTATGCATAACCAAAATTTATACAGTAAAACCCCGATAATTCGGATTAATTGGGACCAGACCCAATCCGTATTATCAAAAATCCCGATTATCCGGAGAATTAGAAAAAAATTATACAAAATAAAACATACAGAAAATCACCTTCATGTTAAGCGTTTACAGTCAGTAAAAATATTTACTTTGCTTAATTCTTCCGAAAAGATTTCAAAAATAGTTTCTTTTTTTTATTCAGAATAAGACGATGAAACTAGTTAATGTTATGGAAATTAGCCAATCGCTTCTCAAACTTGAAAAAAAAAATGACCAAACCGATCCGGATTATACGGAGATCCGGATTAACGGGTTCCGAATTAGCGGGGTTCTGCTGTATATAGAAAGTTGTATTGTCTAAAAAAGGGAGATGAAGAGCCAAACATCTGTCAATGAATTCTCCCACTTGTTCAGTTTGCGACATATCCGGTGTATATGCAAGCCATGGAAGAAGCTGTGTGTGTTCTGCTGATAAGAAGTCTTAAACATTCCTTGTAGCATATGGGCGAGCACTGTCCTGTTGAAAGATGGCTACAGGAATGCCGTGAAGGAAAGGGACAACTTCGCGCTCCAACACTTCATTGATGTACCTGTCACTATTCAGATTACCCACAATTCGTAGTAGTTGCGATCGTCCATAATGCGCAATCACATTTCTGACCATAACTTTCGGTGTTCGTCCACTATGAAGTTCGATGATAATCTAAAAATGATATCGTTCACCGGCATGGCTTTTAACACGAATGTGGCCATGATGGTATTTCAAATTAAAGCGGGATTAGTCAAGATAAAACAACTTGTTGCCAATCTGCATGTCAGTCTCTAAGTTTACGTGAACATTGCAGCCGGAGATGTAGATGCTTTTGTGGGAGGGGGATCCTGTATGAAGGAGGTCTTGCACGCAGTCCACGGTGCAGCAGACGACCATTTATTCGGTTTCAGCAGCAGTCCAGAAGGCATGCTCAGCACATGCATGTGTGGGGACTTTGAAATTGGAATCATTTACCTAACACACTATGCTTTGCAGTTTCTGAAGTTTTCAGCTCAATTGCGTCATTCTTTCAGGGTGTTGCAATTTTCATACACATAACTGTATGAGTTAATTAACAATGATTGAATTTATTTATTGAAAACTATACTATAATTTCATTTTATTTTATTATTTATGCTTATTTTCTTATGTTATTAGAACTGGATACGCTGTCAGAAAATATGAAAAGCCTGTTCACTAATGGAGAATACTGTGATACTACCCTGCAATTAGAAAACAGAGAATTCAAGGCTCACAAAATCATTCTTGCGGCCCGATCTCCTGTATTTGCTGCCATGTTCAAGCATGAGACATCTGAAAAACAAACTGGTATCGTAAATATACCTGACTGCGATTCCGACTCATTCCAAAAGTTCTTGGAATTTCTTTATTGTGGTAAGGTTGAAAATATTTCGTTTCGCAGCGCTCTCCACTTGTACAAAATCGCTGACAAGTATGATGTTCAGGAACTCAAAAAAATCTGCGCCGTGTACATGAAACACCACTTGAATGTGGAAAATGTGTGCGATGTTGTTGCCTTGGCTGATGAATATGACGAGACAAATTTGCTTGTGGCAGCCCAAACTTTTTTCATTCGAAACCTTACCGAAATTTTCGAAACTGCTGGATGGAAAGAATTATTTAAAAGCAATTTTTTCTTAGCCAACAAGCTTTTAATACAAATGGGATCAAAAGTTAAAGTTGTTGAGTTAGCAAATTAGATTTTTAACTGATATTCAGAAATTTATAATTTTTTCACCGGTACACGAAACACCATTTGAAGGAGGAAAATGTGTGCGATGTCTTGACTTGTGCGATGAATATGATGAGAGGAATTTCAGGGTGGCTACAGATTCTGGAAATCATGGAATCAGAGAAAAATCAGGGAAGTTTATCAATCTGGAAAAATCAGGGAAATATCAGGGAACTTTATAAAAAATGCTCAAAAATCAGGGAAATTTTTCTCTTTGCATAAATATTTCTGTTTTCACCTTACCAACAACATTGATTCATTGCCAAACAAAGTACATTTAAACCAATAATGTGATAGAGACATAAAGCTGTATTGCTGCCAAGCGATATCTGTCTGCATGAAAGCTAAATTGTCCTATAAACCCAAATTTTCAAAATTTAGTTCATTTGTGATCTTTTGACGAAATTCGTCAATTTTAGCAATCTTTTAACAAAATTTACACATTTTTCGCAATTTCTTGACAAAATTTGCAAGTTTTTCACGATTTTTTGATGAAATTGCACGTTTTTCGTGTTTTTTATGAAATTTGTGCATTTTTCACCGATTTTTTGACAAAATTCAGACATTTTTTCCCAATCTTTTGATGAAATTTGCATGTTTTTACATTTTTTTCTATGCATTTTGTGCATTTTTGTGATCTTTAAACAAAATTTGCATGTTTTACTTGATATTAAGATGAAATTTGCATGTTTTTTGCGATCTTTAGATGAGATTTGTGCGTTTTTTCACGATCTTTAGATGAAATTTGCACATTTTTCACGATCCTTTAAATAAATTTGTATTATTTTACACACTCTCTAGATGAAAATTGCATTTTTTATATGATCTTTAGGGCTATTTTTGCGCTTTTCTGCAATCTTTTCACTAAATTTGTGCGCTTTTTTTTCCTTCAAAACTTTGAAGAAATGAGCGTTTTTTTATATGATCTTTTGACAAAATTTTATGTTTTTTCCGTGATCCTATGTTGAAATTCACGTTATTTCAAGCGATTCTTTGATGGAATTAGCAATTCTTTTATCTGATGCCTGTAAAGTCATAACTTTTGTTGCAAATCTGTAATAATTAATCTGTAATGATAAATCGTAATACTTGGCACCTCTGCTAATTAAATACAGTTTAATTTCCTTTTCCTCCCAAAAGATATATTTGCAAGCTGGATAAGTGTGTTATACGAGAAAGTAGCATACGTTAAAAAAATACCGTATGTTCTTTAACAATAAAAATCAGGAAAATCTGATATAGATAATCAGGGAAAAATCAGGGAACTTTTTTTCATTATTTCTGTAGCCCCCTGAATTTACTTGCGATAGCCCAAAATTTCATCAGTAGAAACCTTACCGAAGTTTTCGAAACTGCTGGATGGAAAGAATTATTTAAAAAGAATTTTTACTAGCCAACAAGCTTTTAATTCAAATGACATCAAAAGTTAAAGTTTTTGAGTTAGTAAATTAGATTCCAAATTGCAATTCAGAATTTCAAGAATTTTTTCACCGTATAATTGAAACCCCACTTGAAGATGGAAAATGCTTGCGAGGTCGTTGCCTTGGCTGGTGAATATGACGAAACAAATTTAATAGTGGCAGCCCAAAACTTTTTTCTGTAGAAACCTTACCAAAATTTTTGGAACTGCTGGATGGAAGGAATTATTTAAAAATATTTTTTTCTTATCCAATTTACTTTTAACACAATTGGCATCAAATGTTGAAGTTTTTGATTAAGTAAATTAGTTTCAAAATTGATATTCAGAAATTCAAGGATTTTTTCACCGTGTAATTCAAACACCACTTGAAGGTGGAAAATTTTTGCGACATCGTTGCCTTAGGTGATGAATATGACAAGGCAAATTTATTAACGGCAACCTAAATTTTCTTCAACAGAAACATTGAAATTTACGAAACTGCTGAATGGAAGCATTATATAAAAAGAATTTTTCTTAACCAATAAACTTTTAATACAAACAGTGTCAAAAGTTAAAGTTGTTGAGTAAATCAGATTCCAAACTGTAATTTTTTACGAATAAACATATTGTGGACTTTTCAAAGAAGCTTTCTTTAACCCTTTATGCATTTTAAAATACCATTAAAATAACTTGTTATAAAACTCATTTAATACATGTATTAGTAGTACTATAGTTTAGAATGAGTTTAGATACTTTATCTTATTCCAAAAGCATTATTGTTCAGAAAGAATGATTTCTGTTTCGTTTTCATTTTTAGCTTTTTCGACATTGAAAGATTACGGGTGAAAAGTTTCAGTTCATAAGTATTCATATTTTTCTGTTTTAAGAGCATTATTACAATTGCATCTATATATTTTCTATTTCTAGGGAATATTAATGTATTTACATTGGTCATCAAAATTAAAGATTAATGAGTGACATTATGCTCACTCAGTTAATGTTGCAACAAATGCCAAAAGCATCAATTATTGCCGAAACTTTAATGAAAGCTTACTGTCGAGACACGAATTTTTTTGGTTTCCGTCTGTCTGTCTGTTCCACGATAACTGCCGTAAAAAACATCCGATTTGCTTGAAATTGACTATGCACATTTGTGGCGTACCCGGATTTAACTCCTTTTTTTTTGTTATATTTGATTAATTTGCTCGAAAAATACAGGACATTTAATTTTGCACCACAATGCGTTCCTATGGCAATTCAGACGTTTTTAAATTTTTCATTTGTTGAAAGAAAATGACTCATTTGATTAATAGAATTAAATGATAAATGGATATTAAAATTTACCACCTTAAATAATTCCTATTATTTTAAAGAGTTGCCTATACATTTGTCAGATTTTCTAAATTATTTTTGTAACTTTTGGAGACTTTTTATAAATGTTTTCCAATACTAATAAATCAATTTGTTTTATAAATTTACTTATTTTAAATGCATGTATTTCATTATTTCTTTTTTTATAGTTGCCTAACAACTTTTTATCCTAATAATATTACAAGCGTGGATACTATGTCAGTGTAATGTTTGAGTCGAACTAAAGGCAAATGGGTGAATTAACAGTATAGAGATATAAAGTTTAGAATGTCTTTGTATCTTTACATATAGATATATTTTATAACCCAGAAATGAATTTTGATTATGTTTTATCTATATTTTATTCACATATTTTGCTTATAAATTTAAAAGATCACGATTTTCACAAAGAATAAATTAATTTTTCCATAAAATATAAAATAACAATAGAGCTCTCACGGTAGAAGTTACGATGAAAAAATTTCAAAATTTTCGAATGGTAATACATTTTTTTTGTTATCCTGCGCAAATTCATCAGTACATTGGAGTGCCATAAATGACGTTGGAACAATACACTTATGACTAAAATTATCGGTATAATATCGTGGCACTCAATCCTAATCAGTTACTATGTAATGTAATATTCACAGCTTTAAAACAAATGATTGCATTTTTATTTTTTATGTGTACACAAACACAACTCAAAAACACATTTTAAAACAAATCTTACAACATTACTTAATTTACAAATGGAAAAAAAATAGACTATAGAAAAACATTGTCATTAGTTTTTTACATTGGTTTACATATTTTACGCCGGCAATTTTCATCGCACGTGTATCATTTCAATGCCATTTAGAGTTCTTCAATTAGCTGATGAATTTTTGCACGAAAATTAATGGGTGTTGCCATTCGAAAATTTCGAAATTTATTCACTGTAACCATAACCGTGAGAGTTCTATTGTTTTAAATATTCACGATCTCGAGCGCGTATTTTTATATAACTAAAATTTCTTTTCGATTGGTTGAGCGGTTAGGCTCTCAGATGTTTATATATCGGGAAAGTTTTTTTTTTTTATGACCACCCTATATATTTATTTTGTAATACTACAGTAATAAAAAGAATATTGCCCAGTTAAACTGATGGCATTGAGCTCACAGGCTACGCATACTAATTGTACATTACAGCCTTATATTTTCAAGGGTTAATTCCGTTGGAAAAAAATTAAGAAAGGGAAACAGCTCTCCCCTTTCCCCTTTTTTATACTTAATCATTGAACCTCCTAAACTATCAAGGACATGCTTTATCATATAAAAAATCTATATCCAAAATTCAAAGCAAATCGGATAATTTTTAATAAAAACCCATTTAACATTTATATAATTTAAGAGGAGCTATCCCCGTCTTTTATACTTAACCATTAAACTTCCAAAACTATTCAGCGATTTGAACGAAATCTGATTATTTTGCATGTAAAAACCATTTATATCAATTAAGGGGAGGGGCATTAGAACCCCCGTTCCCCCTGTTTATACTTATTCAATGAACATCTAATAACAGTCACGAAATTGCCTCATAAAAATGATCCTATATCTAAATTTTGAACGAAAACTTTTATTTCTGCATGAAAAACCCATTCATATCAATTAAGGGGAGGGGCATGAGCCTCCCGTTCCCCCTCTTATACATATCGAATGAACTCCAAAAACTAATTAGGGAAGCGCCTTATCAGGATATACCTATATACAAAATTTCAAGTGGATCCGATATTTTTATCATGAATTATCGCGTTACGAACGTACGAACTTACATACAGAACGGGCGGGCACATAAGCTCTCAGGCTATGATAGCCTGTGAGCTAAAAAAGGGTGATAAAATGAAAAACGTTTGAAATTGGATTTAAAAAAAGTTATGAGGAAGTGCTATCGAAGCAAGAAAAGATTTAATGAAATACAAATTAGAAAGTTGATGGGAACGTTTATTTCCTTTAAATCCATAGTATACATAGTAAGTGAATAGAAATAATGGAGAAAAGACTAGAAAGGATGAAAGGAGCAGCCTTAATAAATGTTAAGTGTTTCATGAATTTGGAAAAGAATATAAAATTGATCAGACACTTGATGTTATATCCCTTAACACATATTTCAATATAAAACAAACTGGGCCAAGCCTCTCATATATGGGGAGCCTTGACCCATTATTTTCTCTTGATTAATATCAATAAATTTCAAGTTTGTTGTGTATTGCACTTATGCCTCAATTTTATTTTGATAATTGATTCTAAGGAATAAAATGATACGTGAAACATTATTCTAGTTTAAATAATAATTAAAAAAAAAAAAAAAAAAACATGCTGTAAAAACTGTGTCAATCCTCCCCAGTCTCCCCTATAATTATTTGTTTGCAGACAACAGGTGCGATTAAAACTAATTCAGAGTTCCTATTTAAAAATTTTAATTAATTGCGAAAACTCCGCAATTAAATACGACAAATAGTACTTATAAAAATGCATCCTTACACATTTTGACTAGATGAAAAAAAATCTTTAATTTCTAAAAATTAAGTTGTTTTCTTATACAGTGAAACCTCCAAATAAGGGACACTCCGAATAACGTACAACTCTATTTAAGGGACAAAAGTTCCGGTCTCAGTCCCTTGGTATAGAACGCGTAATGTACCTCTGAATAAGGAACACTCGATTTAAGGGACACTTCGATATGAGATTAAAGGAGCTGATTTTTGCATTTCAGATAATGCAGTAGTCTGAGATGAAAATGAAAATACAACTTTTGTGATCTTACCAAATAGGCAGGCAGTCATAGAGAGGCATGTGACACAATTAACGCGCATTTATTTACTCACAATCAATGCATTTATACCCATCGAAAGTAATGCTGAAAATTGTAAGGATAACTATGAAAGTGGAGAAGAAATGAAAATTGTGAAAAAAAGAACTTTACAGATGCTTTAAAATATGTAAAGCTGAATACTTTTTCGTAAATACTGCTGATAATGAAGAACTAAAATTTATAAGTATGATAAAGGAGCACATGAAAGATTTGTAGTGAAAAATTGAAAACTGCAAAAAAATCTCTTTTGATTGATTACTTCAAGTAAGTTTTTTTTTTAATGTTACTGTATTTTTTGCATGTATTAAATGTTTATGTAAAAAATGCAAATCAATAGTTCTAGAAATCTTTTAGTGAAATAACCGATTGAAAATTTCAATCAATTAATTCTCTATTCCTGATGTGTCTGATTAACGTAATTTATAGCCGTCGCGTCGGGTACATTTAAACTTCATTTTTATGTTATGTTATTTTTTATGTCTATCTGAAAGATTAGTTTAAAAAAAAAGTAAAAACTCCAATTAAGGGACACCTCTATTTAAGGGATTAAAGTTCCGGTCCCATGGGTGTCCTTATTTGGTTGTTTCACTGTATATATACAGGGTGATTCCAAATTTTTTTTACAATAAAAGAGGGGTGATAGTACACATCAAGACAAACAATATTAAATGGGAGAGCAAGGGTCCAAAACGTTTTCCTAAGGAGATAGCCGCCATTAAAGTTTAGGGACCAAAATTTCAAATAAACATAAAAAACGGAAAAATCGGTCGATTGATTTGCGGTTTTCACTAAAATTATTCTTTATGTCGGCATTTTCTTGACATTAAATTATAAAGATAAATTTCAAAAAATGCCGATAGAGGGCGCTTTAGACTTTGTAGTAACGAACAACTATTTTTTGCCGGTATGTTTTGCATCTTATTAAAGGTTTTCGTAAGTTCACACTCAAACTTAAATTTTGAGCTCAAAATCTGTAGTCGGGAGTGGTTAAGTAACACAAACTGAGCTGTGTTCAGAGGGTTCAAATTTCAAATGATTAAAAAAAAAACGGAAAAATTGGTCGATTGATTTGCGGTTTTCACTAAAACTATTCTTTATTTAGGTATATTCGTGAAAATAAAATATAAAGATAAATTTCAAAAAATGCCGATAGAGGGAGCTTTAGACTTTGGTGTAACGAACAACTATTTTTTACCGTTATTGTTTGCATCTCTTTAAATGATTTCGGAAGCTTAGACTTAAACTTAAATTTTGAGCTCAAAATCTGAATAGTAGGGAGTGGTTAAGTAGCACAAACTGAACTGTGTTCTTTGGGGAGGGGGAGGTTCAAATTTAAAGTAATTATAGAAAATGGAAAAATTGGTCGATTCGTTTGCGGTTTAAAATAAAACTATTCTTTAAGTCAGTATCTTCTTGAAAATAATTTTTAAAGATAAATCTCAAAAACTTCCGTCAGAGGGCGCCTTAAACTTCAGAGTAACCAACAATTCATTTTAACCATTATTTTTTGGTTCTAATTAAATGCTTGCAAAAGCATTTTAAATGTTCTCGGAAGCTTAGATTTAAACTTAAATTTTGAGCTCAAATCCTGAATCGTTATAAGGATTTAAGAAGAGCAAACTGAAGTGTGTTCAGGAGTTGAAATTTAACCCTCTTTCCTCCTCGAACACAATTCAATTTTTCGCTACTTAAACACTCCCAACGATTCAGAATTTCAGCCGAAAATTTAAGTCTATGCATTTGAAAGCATTTAATGAGATTAAAAAAATAACAGTTAAAAATAGTTGTGCGCTACTCCAAAGTCTAAGGCGCCCTCTATCGGCATTTTGTGAAAATTATCTTTAAAAATTATTTTCAAGAAAACACTGATTGATCAAGAAAACTGCTCATTCAAAAATTAGTTTTAGCAAAAACCGCAAACGAATCGACCAGTTTTTCCGTTTTTTACAATTATTTGAAATTTGAATCCTCTGAACACAGCTAAGATTGTCTACTTAACCAATCCCAGCTATTCAGATTTTGAGCTCAAAATTTAAGTTCAAGTCTAAGCTTACGAAAGCATTTAATAAGATGCAAAAAATAATGCCAAAAAAGAGTGTTTTGTTAGTCTAAAGTCTAAAGTGCCCTCAATCGGCATTTTTTGAAATTTATCATTATAATTCATTTTCACGAAAATACCTAAATAAAGAGTAGTTTTAGTGAAAACCGCACATCAATCGACCAATTTTTCCGTTTTTTATAATCATTTGAAATTTGAACCCTCTGAACACAGCTCAGTTTGTGTTACTTAACCACTCCCAAGTACAGATTTTGAGCTCAAAATTTAAGTTTGAGTCTAAGCTTACGAAAACATTTAATTAGATGCAAAAAATACCAGCAAAAAGTAGTTGTTCGTTACTCCAAAGTCTAAAGTGCCCTCTATCGGCATTTTTTGAAATTTATCTTTATAATTTAATTTCAAGAAAATGCCGACATAAAGAATAATTTTAGTGAAAACCGCAAATCAATCGACCGATTTTTCCGTTTTTTATGTTTATTTGAAATTTTGATCCCTAAACTTTAATTGCGGCTATTTCCTTAGGAAAACGTTTTGGACCCTTGGTCTCCTATTTAATATTGTTTGTCTTCATGTGTACTATCACCCCTCTTTTATTGTAAAAAAAAATTGGAATCACCCTGTATATAAAATAATAAATAAATAAATAAATAAACATTCACAAGATCATAATTGATAATTAACCCCTTTGTTTAACCTTCCTACCCTGAATGGGTCTAATCGACCCAGTCCTATAATGCGTTTCATTCGATTCAAACCAGAAAAATTTTCATAAAGTAAATTAAATAAATAACACAAAAATTTAAGTTAAATAAGTATGTTAAATGGATTTAAATAAAAATTCTGGTGTGGAATATTTTAATAAAGTTTGAGTAAAATTTCAACAGAGTATAGGAAGGTTAAAGCCGTTCTCAACTACTCTGTTGTTCAACAAGCGGAAAAGTTTTCACACATTTACAAATTCATTATTTAACGAAAACATATAAAATTACAAAGCCTGACCATGACGAGCCAGCGCGTGATGTGGGGTGATCTCCAATAGCCAGTCACGCGCTAGCGCGGAAAAATCTTTTACTGATTCTTTGTTATAAAAAGTCAATCGGCTTCAGGGAAAACTCCACTTCTACAGTGTGGCATTACCCACTTCTACAGTGTGGCATTAACTATCATCACATCTTCATGTAAGCGGCAGCGAAAGTGCTAAAACTCTGAAAATGTTACTTAATTGAAGTATTACAGCATATTTATTTCATTCCTTGCAGTTTTTTATATTACAGAGCTAGTGACATTATCTAAACGCTAGCAATTCCCTTTACCGTCACTCATTCCTACCTCCCGTCATTCTCTTACAACCCGAAGTCTAAAAATGCATTTTCGTCTTGTTTTCTTTTGGTGTAATGTTTGTTTCGACTTTTTTTTTTTTTTTTTTTTTTTACTGAAATTCATTTGGTCATTCTTCATTAGCGTACTAAATTTATGGTGCGTGTTATATACGAGATTTTAAGAAATCGCCATTTTTATTTGTAAAGTAGGGGTGCGCCTTATACACGCGTGCGCCCTATACACGAGTAAATACGGTACATTATTGTGGTTTACTGACAAGGAAGGTCTCCATTGGGGGCATACTCAGAATTTTTTGAAAAAAATACGAATTAAACTACTCATGTAGGTAATAAAGGATCAGTGAAAATTAGCGGCGGAATTACATTATTAGATATGTAAAAAAATAAAATAGTTTGGAATAATTGGCGTGAAAAGCTGAAAGCGACGCGGGATTTCGCAAGCAGTGCATTTCCTCGCCAAAAGCAGACGATTTTAACGAATCTGAAAATTGATTTTAATTGACTTCACTGTTAAAAATCTGCAGCATTTACTGCAACGTCACTCCATTACTTTTATAGAATATCTCTCTTCTGACCAATGAGAATGCTCCATAGTACGGCGAATTGACCGTGTCATACACTGTTAAAAATCTGCTGCATTTGGTTGCAACGCACTCCACCGCTTGTATATAATATCTCTATTTCAACCAATGAGAAAGCTCCATTTCACGGCCAAGTAACCGTTTTCTATACAAGCAAGGGAGTGCGTTGCAACAAAATGCAGCAGATTTTAACAGTGTATTTTTCAATTTGGAACAATTTTAATCAATTTAAATTGTGTTTTAAATGATAAAATATATTAATTCCATTTTGTTATAAGTACATATAAACGTATATGACAAAATCACACTTAAAGTAAAGTAAAAATGCAAAACTAAAATTACTTAAACTAAACTTATTTAAATAAATTGAACATAGAAAGTTTTTTCTTTAAAAAGTATTCGAAGCGTAAAAGCGTGTTTTTCAAAATTTCATTTTTTCGCCAACCGGAGATAAACCGCCAAATAAACGAAATTTTTATTATTTTTTTACGGACGTTATAAGGAGGTTCCGCCGAAATTTTTTTTATAAACATATATAACTATATGAGAAGAACATTCTGTAATTTTTTCAGATTTTTCTGAGTATGCCCGTATGGAGACCTTCCTTGTGAGGCATATTTTATCGAAAACGACGTGTAAAGGATTTCCTGTTCATTTAGAGGGCCACTCAGAATTCCCTGCATTACGATCTACGACGGAAAATCGTTTGCTGTGTGTTTTAATGATATTTTAAACATATCGAAATTGATGTACATCACTAAGATTTATTAAAAGTTTCTTACTATAGACCATGGCGCCCACAGAACTTAACATTCATTTGCAGGAACATGCAAAAGAATTTGGTTATAGAAGAAAATGAGCAATAATTGAACCTATGAATAAAATAATATTAAAGTTTTGTCTAAACTAAACTGTTGCTTAACCTTAAAAATCTCAGTATAAAATGAAATCTGAGATGTATTCTAACCATTGCACTACAGAAAATTACGAATGTAAATGAAAGAGTCTGAGGGGTTCAGAAAGGGGCAGATTCCCCCACTGAAGAACTTTATTACCTAAACTAGTCGGATGTGTCAATCCCAAAACTTTCTTCTATCTCATAAGTACATTTTAATATTTAAAAAAAAAAACGTGGTGACCCCAAAGTTACCCACTATCGAATTTCCTCGAACATTTGACCTAGCCTAATGAGATTCTGGTGTCCGAAAAGCCTAAAACGCAAAATTTAATTAATATTCCGAGAAAATGAGCTTAGTAGTGCCTCATGTTGGGTAATTTATACTAAAACCTAATAAGCATCTATTTATGTCAAGACCTAACAGAATCTGAAATTTGATGGAATTTCGTCCATTAGTTCTTGAGATATAGTTATAACAAAAAATTTGCAAAACGTAGCACAGCAACACCATATCTTGGTCAATTTATGCCAAAACGTAAAAAAGCGTTTAACTATGTTATGGTGTAAAATAATCTGAAGTTTGATGAAATTCTGTGCATTAGTTCTTGAGATATAGCTAGTTAAAAAAAAACCGTGTAAAATATAGCACAGCAGCACCATCAGTTGAAGGATTTATAACAAAACCTGATCATCGTGTAATTATGTTATATGTCATTTTGTAACAAAATCTGAAGTTTGATGAAATTCTGTGCGTTGGTTGTTGAGATATAGCTATCGGAAAAATCGTGCAAAATGCAGCATAGCTGCACCACCTGTTGCAAGGTTAATACCAAAATGTAATCAGTGTCTAATTGTGTTATATATTCTAGTGTAACAGAATCTAAAATTTGATGAAGTTCTCTGCATTAATTCTTGAGATATAGCTATCGCAAAAATCGTGCAAAATATAGCATAGCAGCGCCACCTATTGGGCAGTTCACACCAAAACCTTATCAGTGGCTATGTATCTCAAGGTATCGCGGAATCTGAAGTTTGGTGAAATTCTGTGCATCAGTTCTTGAGATATAACTATCGTGAAAATCATGAAAAACGTGGCACAGCAGCGCCACCTGCGGGCCAATTTACACCAAAACTTAATCAGCGTCTATGTATATCAAGGGGTTACAGAATCTAAAGTTTGGTGAAATTCTGTGCATTAGTTCTTGAGATATAGCAATCTTGAAAATCATGAAAAACGTAGTACAGCAGCGCCACCTGCAGGCCAATTTACACCAAAAACCAATAGGCACTAATTCATATCAAGGTCTAACTGAATATAAAATTTTATGAAATTTCGAGCATTAGTTCTTGAGATAGAGCGCCCACAAATTTCTTGTCACATACAGACAGACAGACAGACAGACAGACAGACAGACGGACAGACTCACAGACAGACATTTTCTAAAAATAGTCAAAACGTGTTCAGGACCTTCTAAAACGTATAAATCCTTCGAAAACCGGAAGTCGAAAATTTTTATGAATCCAATACTTTCTTCTTGTAAAGATAGAAGAAAGTAAAAAAAAGTAAAGTAGTTCATAAAAGTTTTAAAACATTGTTGCATAAAAAAGTTCAAACGCATCAAATTTCTGAAACCTTGTACTTATTTTTAGGGGCATTCGTAATTATGTAAATACGTAGCACTTATAGTCGTCGTCTGGTCTGTTCGTCCAGGGGTGCCCAGAGAGGGGTTTGGTGACACAAAATGCGTCATAAAATTTAGTTTTTTTTTGGAGGGGGGGGGGGGGGCGGGGGGATTTGAGAAAAAGTACATTTTGGAGGAGAAGTTTTTAAATTCTTAATATTTCCCTCTTTTTCTACTATTAAAAATAGTCTTGATTTTTACTTTCTTCTATCTTCAATAGAAGAAAGTATTGTAATCGAAATTTTTTTCGACTCCCGGTTTTCGACGGATTTACACGTTTTAGGGGTCAGAGATTCCAAAAAACTTGTTTTTACAAAATGTCTGTCTGTCCGTGTGTCTGTGTGTCTGTCTGTATGTCGCCATTCTACCATCAAAAAATGTATGAAGTTATGCATAGAATTGAACCAAATTTTTTGTGAATGTTTTTGGCTGTGGCAAGCAGGTCCTCCTTCAGTCTTGAAATATTCCGCCGGAAGGGGGCGCTGCAATCGCTATTTTTGTGCCATTTTCAATATTGTACCGACCAAAAGTATATGAAGTTGTGCATCGAATTGAACCAAATTTTTTGTGTATGTGTATGACTATAGCTAGTTGGTCCTCCTTGAATTTGAAAAAAATCCGCCCGAAGGGAGCGCTGCAATCGCGATGTTTGTGCCATTTTCAATATTGTACCGACCAAAAGTATATGAAGTTATGCATCGAATTGAATAAAATTTTTTGTGTAAGTGTATGACTATGGCTAGTTGATCCTCCCTGAATTTGAGAAAAATCCGCCGGAAGGGGGCGCTGCAATCGCGATGTTTGTGCCATTTTCAATATTGTACCGACCAAAAGTATATGAAGTTATGCATCGAATTGAACCAAATTTTTTATATAAGTGTAGAACTATGGCTAGTTGGTCCTCCCAGAATTTGAAAATAATCCGCCGGAAGGGGGCGCTGCAATCGCGATTTATGTGTTATTTTCAATATTGTATCGACCAAAAGTATATGAAGTTATGTATCGAATTGAACCAAATTTTTTGTGTTTCTGTATGATTATGGCTAGTTGGTCCTTCCTGAATTTGAAAAAAATCCATCAAAAGGGGGCGCTGCAATCGCGATTTTTGTGCCATTTTCAATATTGCACCGACCAAAAGTACATGAAGTTATGCATCGAATTGAAAGAAATTTTTTGTGTAAGTGTATGGCTATGGCTAGTTGGATCGCCCTGAATTTGAAAAAAATCCGCCGGAAGGGGGCGCTGCAATACCGAATTTTATCCATTTTCAATATTGCACCACATAAAAGTGTATGAAGTTAGTTCTAGAACTGAACTAAACATTTTGTATATGATTATTCTTTGGTAAAGCAAGTAGGTCCTCCCTGAATTTGAAAAAAAAATCTGCCTATCATTCTATTGTTCATCGGCTCGTGCAGAGACGGAAATTCGTTTTTATTCCGATTAATTGATTGAAGAAGAAATTTAAGATGAAAATCAAAGTTGGTAGGGTATTGAATTAAAATTATTCTAGCATTAAAATGAGTAACTTTTTTTCTTAATATTAAAATGCATGTATGAAATAGAAGAAAGTTTTGGGATTTGCACATCCAACTAGTTTTATATCACTTTTAATTTTTTTCAACATTCAATTTCCTGAAATGATCCTGCATTTTCTTTCTTTAAATTCTAAATAAGGGCAATAAGAATTCATTCTGCTATGCTGAACCCGCTATTTTCTGAAGGTGCAGTAGATTATAAATAGAATATATTTTACAATTGATATTCTGTTTAGGAGGAGGGGGGGGGGGGGGGTCAATGTTAAAGTATGCAGATTTTTTGGGGGGAAAGGGGGAATTTAAGTCATTGGATTTGGAGGGGGGATGGTCACCACTGTGTTCGTCTGTCTATATATCCGTCTGTCTGTTTACCGCACATAATTATAAAAATAGTACCCAACCAAATGGTTTGAAATTTAAAATATATAATTTTGCATAATTTTGTCGAGTCATCTCTAATTTATGAACATCGAATAGTTAAATTACAGGGACAGTCAAAAGTATTCCGTTACATTACGCCAATAGAGATAATACTTTTAAGTGCATTTTAATGATGTTATACTTTTCGTACATAATGAAATTGATTTGCATCTATGAAGTACATTAAAATATATATTCTGTACAGTATCCGATGCAAGGAATATTTTTGCTTAATTTACAAGGCTACACCAAAATATTCCATTACATAATATTACAGGGGAAAACAATATTTGAGGTGTATTTTAATTATACTGAATTATTTAACCTTTTATTAAATTGATATGCGTTGCTGAGGGCTGCTACAAATTACTTTCTACGTAATAGAAAGCACATGGTATTTACAGGGACACACAAAAGATTTCAGATGCAATATCTTATCCGAAGTACTGTATATAAGCGATGATTGCTGGAGTTCATTTTTAGTTTTGTTATGTGCTTTTAACTCATTTTTTTCATGTTACGTTTCATGTATAATTGTTGAAAATCATATGCAGGGTTACACAAAAGAATCTATAAGGGACACTGAGTATGAACGGAAATAGCTTAAAAGAATTTCCCACCTTTAATTTATGTATTTTTACGCTGGACTACATTTAGTACACTAAAATGTCTTTGTACAACATAAGTAAAACAATTTACAAGGCCACGCCAATAATTGGATACAAGGCCTTCTATGGATGATAATCTCTGGAAGAGTGATTTCAATAGATTTAAGCGTGTGTAAGTATTAATTAAATTACAGTTAATAATTATATTACAGTTAATTGGAAACTTATAAATAAAAATGGTAGGTGATATACAGGATTGTATAAGACTATTCAAGTATGATTCCATTTCTTGGTATAATTTGCTAAAAGTGAAATTAAAATTTTTTATGCGTTTTTAAAACATTGCAAGATAGTTAAAAAGTGTTTTGAATTATGTTTTTTCTGTCCATCTGGTCGTCTCTCTGTCTTTTTGAACTCGAACTTGCATTAATATAGTCTGATTGATCTGGAATTGTTACGTGTTATTGAGATTTACTATGCCATGTTCGGTGCTGAAAAAAAAGTTCTTAAAGCTTATAGTTCATTTGTAGAGACACTCAAAAGAATTACATTATGGGTCATGGGAAAATATCATAATTATACAAGTATGTAGCACCTATAGTCGCCGTCTGGTTCATCCATCTGTTTGTCCGTCTGTCCCCATATAATAGCGCAAAAACTCCCCAAACTGTATTATTTGAATTTAAATAAAATATAGAATCGTTGCAAACCATTTCAGATTTATGAGAATCCAGTCACTACTTAATGAAAATTTTCTCCAATCTATCAAATCCTATCATTCGTAAATAATTCAGTCATATGCCATGATAGGTATTGATTCTAAGTTGCAATGGTGATTATGCCTCATTTAAGAGGTAACAATGTTATTTATGCACTACTGAGTTTAATATATAAAATCGTTATAAATTTTCTATTCATACATTTCTGCATAAAAGTGCAGCCGTTCTAACACCAAGATCTGAATATTTTTAAATTTTCATTATAGTCAACGCACCTCATTTGATAGGTTTGAAGTGCCATTTCCGACTTGAATATTCTTATATTCATTTGTGTTATTTGAAAACTTTCAATTGCTATTTGTATAATCATTAATGTTACGCAAAGTGTAGTAAAAAGTAGTTATCTGAAGAGCTGACGTTGAGGCTCCTAATCTGCAGATTTACTAGTTTAATATTTGTTCCCTTTGAAAATCAAAGGTCTGCGCTCTTTATCCTGATCCAGTCCGACTCTGTCTGTATTTAAATTAAACATCCGTTTTTCATAAAATTTAAATGATTTGATTTTGGCAACAAATATGTATTTAAAATTTCAAACGATTTGATTGGATAGTTTATGCGCTGATTTATGCGGATGGACGGACTCACCAGACGACGACAATAGGTGCTATACATTTATATAATTACGAACACATCTGAAAAGAGTTTTTTTTTTTTTTTAAGCAAACTATTCCGCTGTTTAAAAAAATCATATTTCACGTGCGTTTGAACAATTTTTTTTAGAAAAGTTTTGCTCTGGTGTTTTTAAATAAAAAATTTTATTTGCGCATGTATTTCATCAATCTATTTTGATGAAGAAAAGATAATAAAATTCTTCGCATTTATAAAAATCAGAATATATTTGAACTGAAATATTATTTCTATTTCATACTCGTAGATGGCAGCACTAAACAATATTGTTTTTCAAAGCATAATGCAGTCTGGCTGTGCTCAAAGTATTTTTCTTTTCTTCTAATAAATCCAAGATTTGAAAATTAAAAGATCAAAATACATTTAAAATATTTCCATCCATAGTTTTATTGTTGAATAGATTTTAAGAAAAGTTACTTCCTATAATTATTGCTATATAATAATTCTACATTATAAGGCAGGAACTTTACTTAAATCGGCAGGCAAGTAAAGTAAAAATTGTATTTTTTAGTACATAATTACTTAGTTTTTTTACAGTTTTTATTTTCTTTTGATAAGGTTTACTTTCTCCCTAAATCTGCCAAACTGAATTATTTTATGTAATTTTTAAGAAAAAAAGAAATAACGAAATAAATACATTAATGAATATTGTGCAGCTAATTTTTTTTAATAAAAGCTTTTTTTAGTGCATTTCTGTGCATGTATGATTGCTGCGGTGTTAATTATTATTATTACTTGATATAGAATTTCTAGAATTAGATCTATAACGGACAAAAAATTATATTTTAATGTTTGTTTTGTTGTTGTTATTAGCCCCTCATGTTAGTAGCGCCAACTTTTGAAATATATTACATGGGCTCAAAACTTCTTGAATAAATATAATTTTTACCCTTTTGTGGTTGCGTGTAGCTAGAAGCGAGGGGGATGCCTAAAGAGGATAATTCGAAGTAAAATAGTTTTTATAAGTTGGCTATAAAATTATTGTAAAATAATAATAATTCCATAATATCATATTCTTATTATTTATTTCTTATAAGTACAATAATATTTATTATAAATAGTATAACAATTGCTAAATATTGAAAAAAATGTAAGGAAAAATACACATTTTTGATTTTGCCTCTAAAGGTCTTTATATTAATTCAAGACAATAAAATAAATGTCAAAATATGCAGGATTTTTTTTTTTTTTTTTTTTTTCGTCTGACAGAGGGAGAATTTAATTATGAGTTTGCTGAAGGGGATTTCAGTGCTCCTGTAAGTAGAATTCATGTTCTTACTATTTTTTAATCAAGCTTACTTTCAGAACGTTTGTAAAACCTAATTTTGCTCCAGGGATTAATTAATTAAATAAATAACGGCATAAAGTAATGGAAATTAGGTAGGCGGCGAGTTTAAAATTATTGGGTGGGCTTACGCCCGCCCATGGGCCCATCTAAGTTGGCGCCACTTTCCCAGGGTCCAGTGAGCAGCTTTTTATTACTGTATAGCTGTCTTATTCCGCTTTTGATGTTTGAATTGTGTATCACATGAATGCATAATCCTGTGATTATAAACTTTATGTACATTTATAAACTTTGTTTTTGTGTAATATTTATTTAGTGTGTATTTGCAGATGATCCTATTTAACATATTTATATTTTCTTTCTTGTAGAACATTTTAATTCTTTTTATTAATGCATTAAGTAGTTTAATTTTATTCGCTCACAATAGATGGCAGTAAAGAACAAGAAAACACGGATTATTCGAATAAAATAATCAATATAAAACAAACACGTGACATTTATGAACTGAAACTGATAACGAAACTGATAATTGAACGTTAAATAAAGTTTATTACGTATACTTTTCAGCATAATTTTGGCTGTTCAATAAGAGTTATTACACAGCTACTAAAAGTAAGTTGTCATCATTATATACAAACTTTTTTTTTCTTTAATATTTGTGATTATAGTTACCGTAATTTCGGGTGTATAAGCCGCAGATCAAATAATTCTTTTTCGACCCAGGATTTTTTAAGAAACAAATATAACTAGTTAGATCGCCGTAAATATTTGTCTACAATCACTAAATACGATTTCTGGGTCCAAAAAGAATTGTTTGATCCGCGGCTTATACACCCGAAATTACGGTATGTGTTTTTCTTTTATTCTCATTGATGTGGTGATAAGAAAATCCTGTGTTTGCCCAAATTTCAACAAAATGTGGCTCTTTTATTGTAACTTGTAAGAATTTAATTTCCAGAAAAATAGTATCGCATAACTTATTTAATATACTTGAATATTCATTTTAAAAATATCATATAGGGGTTGTACATATAATGTAATATTATTCATTTATTTATTTATTTATTTATTGACAGTTTTGGGGTTTTTATTTTTTCTCGCTTTGCGATATCATACGTTATCATTCCTCGGATCCCTTCCCTCCATAATAATATCGTTCACAGTTTTTACAATTTTTTTTCCTTTTTTTGGAATTTTGTTCATTTGTCGAAACCCTATTCTTCCCTGTCTGTCTGTCTGTCACAGAGTACGTACACAAAAACTATATAAGTCGGAGAGTTCAAATTTTGTGTACTTAAAGCTGAATGCCTCTTGTCACACAACAAATCATAAAATTTTGAAAAAGACAATTTAAATATGATAAAAGATGATATTAAAATATTTTTTTTAATGTCATAAGTTCATTTATTTTCTGCTAATTGTTGCACGCAAGTTTAAATATAACAAGTTGGAAATTGCACGTGAACGTAGCAAATGAGGTGCGTTCGTACGATCACGAAGTTTTAAAAATATTCAGATCTTGCTGATATAGTAGAGCGTACTTCGGATACAGTATAGTAGTCGAAATATTTGTGTTTCTGTAAATATGCAGGAAGTAAATTTTTATTACACCTTAGCAACGTATATCTTATTCATAAAATGTGAAATAGTTGAATATAATTAAAATACGCCCCAAACAATGTTTCTCCGTATAGCATTATGTAGTGGAATACTTTTGTGTGGCTCTGTAATTTAATAATAAAAATTATTTGCATCACAGATTGTACGGAATGCATATTTTAGTATATATTTCATAGATTCATGCCAATTCTATTATGTTCGAATGAGTGTAACATCATTAAAATGCATTCGAAACTTTTTTCCCATTGACTGTAATGTAACGCAATCCTTTTGATTGTCCCTGTGATTGATCTGTGCATCCGACTTTTATAACATTTGAAATGACGCGGCATAATTACGTAATAATTTTATGTTTTAAATTTCAAACGATTAAAATGCATTTGAAACTTTTTTCCCCATTGACCGTAATGTAACAGAATCCTTTTGATTGTCCCTGTAATTGATCTATGCATTCGCTTTTCATAAAATTTGAAATGACTCGACAAAATTACGCAATAATTATATGATTTAAATTTCAAACGATTAAAATGCATTTGAAATTTTTTTCCCCATTGACCTAATGTAACGGAATACTTTTGATTGTCCCTGTAACTGATCTATCCATCCGATTTTCATACAATTTGAAATGACTCGACAAAATTCTATTATAATTATGTATTTTAAATTTCAAACGATTCGGTTGGGTAGTTTTTGCGTTGTTATATGCGGACAGACAGACAGACGGACGGACTGAGCGACAACAATAGGTGTTACGTATTTACATAATTACGAACGCACCTAAAAATTATTATGTATGTAACATAGATTAATGGGTTAAA
The DNA here is from genome assembly GCA_964019185.1 of Maratus speculifer. Lineage (NCBI taxonomy): Eukaryota > Metazoa > Arthropoda > Arachnida > Araneae > Salticidae > Maratus > Maratus speculifer. The sequence goes on from OZ025303.1 coordinate 103,032,035, forward strand.
TAAATCACATGATAAACGCGCCTATCCTTTTTATTTCAACATAATTTATCATCTATTTTGGCACGCGGAGATAAATATTTTTTTTATTTATTAAATTCCTATTCATTTAAATTACTAGCCGCCTTTAGGTGACTTGTTTAGTCCCCCGTAAATTTATGCTAAACTTTGCAATATTTTATGCTTTTATTCATTAATTTTATTTTTAATTTCGGATTTTCAAAAGAATTAGAATTTTGGATTTAAATTTAAATAATTTGATTTGAGTATTTTTAATTTGATTAATTTTAAATAACTTTTTTTATAATTATTTTTTAATTAAATTTATTTTTGCTACCGTCTATGTAAGAATTTAATAATAATAAATTAACCTTTTGGATTAATTAATTAAAGAATGATTTGTTTTGAAAGATATATTAAACGAAACCCTCAGTGCAATCTGCGATCACACTTACCCACATGTTTTTGATTCATTTGCAGTTATTTACAGTTATGGTTATACATTTGTTATAAAAGTTCTCAGACTTCCGACCATTGTATAACCAAGAAATAAGAGGATGAAAGTGCTTTTCCATTAACTTTAGTTTTTAAAACGTAATTGCTTACTTATTTTCAATACACATTAAGTGCATTTATGTAAATAGTCGATATATAAATATATCAAAAAGCTTGTTTGCTTTTTAAAAAATGTTATTTGATATATTTTGTGTATTTTTAAATACTAATTTTAGTAATATTTAATTAAATAATCAATTATTTAATTTTTTTAAACATTATATTTCATTAAGGAATATTGTTTTTATTTATTAAACTAGGGGGCTTTTCCTCCTTTGAGTTACGCTTGCAACCCCCGTTGAAACACCATTCATCTAAAACACCCTAATATATTTGATTGACTTTTAAAAAATTGCGAATAAAATATGCCTTTTTAAAAAAAATACAAACCGACTTCAAAAAAAGAATCAAGCTTGGCGACAACTTGCCGCTAACGCATATAAATGCATAGTTTTAATATGCTTATGATTTAAAAACGGTTGCAACAATGAAAAATAATTTGCGATAAATCATTATTATTATTATTATTATTTTTTTTTTTTTTTTTAAATCAAATCCACATTTTTTTATTTAAAAAAAGTTCTAATCATCAGAATTTAATGAAATTAAAATGGAACCACATGGGTATTTTATACTTTCAAACAAAAAAAGAATTATCAAAATCGGTTCATATTTAGGGAAGTTATGAGTGAACAACAAATACATACAGGTCGAAATCATAACCTCCTCCTAGAAGTCGGTTAAAAATTGAACTATAATAATAATACAGTAAAACCTCTAAATAACGGACACCTCGGGAACGCAGAAATTGTCCGCTATTCGGAGGTGTCCGCTATTGGGAAAACCTCAGAGATTCAAAAAACCGCTAAGAAATGCTTAATGTTTCATTAAGTGACTTGTATATGTCCTAAAACCTATATTGTGTGATTAATCAGAAGTTAAAGTTATTTTTTAAGTAATAAAACTGAAATAAAATAGTGCGCACCTTTACAAACTTTGCAAACCTTTACACCATTTGCAGACTTTATATCTTCTAAAATCTGGTACAAAAGTTTACTTTTGCTTGCAATTACATAGAATCTGTTTTTCAATGTGACGTTATTGGACTCTATAGAATTCCGGGCGGGGAGGAGGGATTGCACTTTTTGTCTATTAAAAGCATAAAATCTTAAAATCTTGCGGGAGGATATTGCAATGTTGAAGAAGATGTCTTTCAAAAGCAACCCTGAATTCACACTAAATGTAGGGGGGGGGGGGGGGGGAAGAGAGATTTTCCCTAGCCCACCCTCTACATTTATCTGTGATCACAAAATTTGTGACACATTGCTCGGATAATTTTAGAGGCCTTTTGACTCGTTTTTAGTTTTGTTTTATTTTTCTGGATAAAAAATTCTTTTTCATCCTTTATCGCCGAAAATAGTGTCCGCTATTCGGAATGTCCGTTATTCAGAGGTTAAACATACAAAAATTTAAGTTTTGGGAGTGGGGATTGGAAAAATGTCCGTTAAATAGAGGTGTCCGCTATTCGGGAGTGTCCGTTATGGAGGTTTTGCTGTAATACAGTCAAATAACGTAAACACGAACCTCAAGGAGAATCAACATTTTGTTCGTGTTATAATATCAATTCTTTGTATTCATTTTTATAGGGGACTGTGAAAAAAAATCATGTTGAAAGTAATTCACGTTAAACGTGTTCATATTCACAAAATTATGCTACAATAATAATAATAATAATAACTCGATTTTCTTGTAAATGGATTTCTATTAATTTCCCTTTCATTGGGTAATTTTAAGGTCAAATCAGGTGTTGTTAAATATTTACTGGCTATTTACATATTTGATTAAACAATATCAATTAAATAGTGAAATGCGCAGATGCTTTACCCTTTGTTATTTTTTTGATTGCAGTATCAGAAAATGTTTTAAATAAGGCTGTTTAAATATATAGTTAAATCTGATGTATACTTTTCAAAAAAATTTTCTTTCTCTTTTTAATAACCACGTGAAAATACTTTTGTTGTTTGAAAGAAAACATTATTTGTGCTGCCTTAGAATTTACAACAGTGTAGCTGTATCAAAATATGAAAAAAATGTTTCATTTAAATATATTTCTTAGTTTTAACTGTTTTACAAAATTACTTCGTCATTTTAAATATGGCATAATTTCTTTGACTTTCTGCTTTTAACCAGGGTTTGGAAAAAAAAGGGTTTAAGGAAAAAAAAAACTGATTGGGTTCATTAGTCTAAATCCAGGTTTTTTTCAGGTTTTATTGAGCTTTTATTTATTTATTTAATTATTATTATTATTATTATAATTATTATTATTTGTAAAACATTTTGAACTTCAGTAGTAGGAAAAGGACAGTACGGGCTCAGCCGGAGGGGCTGAGGGGCCGCCCCTCCGCACCCCTCCGGTTGCCCCTCCGCACCCCTCCGGCTGCCCCTCCGCACCCCTCCGGCTGTCCCACCTCCGGCTGCCCCTCTTGCTCCCACCATCTCACCGCCACCCTCCTGCGCCCCCTAGTGGAAAAAAGGAACATTCTATTCTAACAGGAGAGGTCATCGACCTTCCCTATTCAAAAATATTATCAATCACATCTCAACTCGGACAATACCTCTCTTTAACTGACATTTCCTCTCCTAAACGACCATTCCCTCCCTGAAACGGTCATTACCTTGTAAACAATCATTTCTAAAGCTATATAAATCTATGTTTTTCGATATTATTTTTAAAAGGATGTTAAACATCGAAGTGATTAGTGCTTTATGTGTTTACATATTGATGTGTGCCGTTTTTTCACTTGTTTATATTTTTACTAAAGTTGATAGACTAGCAGTAGATTTTATATTAAATTTTAACGATACAGAGAATTTTTCCCATTAATATCATATTATGGAGAAAAGTTATCAGGATCCAAGTCAAATTGCTAGTTTTGGAGGAGTGGACGCTCTTCATCGAGCAGTTCACGGTAAGGTATCTAAGAAAAAAATTAAATCTTGGTTAGAAGGGGTTGATGCTTACACTCTTCATAAACCTGTACGCAGAAAATTTCAAACAAATCGAGTGATTGTGTATTCTATAGATCAGCAGTGGCAAGCGGATTTGGTAGATTTAACTTCTTTACAGAAATTTAATGACGGATTTCGTTACATTTTAACATGCATTGATATTTTATCTAAGTATGCATGGGCCTACCCTTTGAAATCGAAACGTGCTGAAGATATAGTAGCGGTGTTTGAATCCATTTTTCGAACAAGGAAACCAAAGTACTTGAATACTGACGCCGGTAAAGAATTTTTAAATTCTCGTTTACAGAAGTTTCTGAAGCAACAAGGTGTTCGATTTTTTAGAACTTTTAACAATACGAAAGCTTGTGTAGTGGAAAGATTTAACCGCACTCTGAAAACTAAAATGTGGAAATATTTTACAACGCATCACACTTATCGATATATTGATGTATTGGATCAATTTTTAGATAGTTATAATCACACCTACCATACCACCATTAAGAGACCCCCAAGTGAAGTGAATAAGGATAATGAAAGTGAAGTGTGGTTTTCTATTTACGGTAATATGTCAAAACTGAAAAGGAAACCTTGTGTTTTTAATTCAGGGGATTTAGTACGTGTTTCTAAACATAAAATGACTTTCGAAAAAGGATATGAAACAAATTGGACGGAAGAATTATTTTTAGTAACAGAATGTGTCACGAGAATTCCTCCAGTTTACAAAATCAAAGATTTATTAGACGAACCTATTGAAGGAACTTTTTATGCAGAAGAATTACAAAAAGTACAACCGAAAAACCGCTTTGACGTTGAAAAGATTCTGAAAAAACGTAAAAGAAAAGGGCAACTTGAATATCAAGTTAAGTTTAAAGGTTATCCTTCTAAATTTAATCAGTGGATACCTTCGTCAGATTTATTTTCTCTATAAAACACCCATTTTTTACAACGAATGATCATTCACAATCATGTCATTCTACGTGACGCTACCTTCTGACAGTTCAATGAACTATTTTCCAGAAAACAAAATTTCACATTATTTTACAAGATTACCTATGCCTTTAGATTTAAAAGGTGAATGGGAAGTCGGTTTAACTGAATTGATTTATCCTCATACATGGCGTAATATTACTGAATATGGTAACGAGTATGAATATGTGTTAGGTAATAGTTTAGAATTACCAGATGGAAGACCTAGAAACGGTAATGAATATGAACAGGATGATAGTGACACGAAAAAAATTCGAATCCCATCAGGATATTATGAATCTCCTAACGACATCATTAAAGTGATAAATTATCAAAAATTTGGTGATAGAATTTCGGTTAGCTACAACAAACACACTAAAAAAGTGAAAGTTTCTTTGAAGAGATATGCACAATTGAAATTTTTATCTGGTTTAGCCGAATGTTTAGGATTCTTACCAGGTGAAGTAATCTCAAATGTTTCGACTCCCTCATTATCTTTTGAAAGTCCCTTTATAGCTGACCCACACGCAGATTTTAAATTGCTCTACTTGTATAGTGATATTGTAGAACCTCAGATTGTTGGAGATACAGTGGCACCCTTATTGCGAGTGATTCCTGTTAAAGGGGAGGATGGAGATATGATTCATGAAGTGTTTGACAGACCTCATTACATACCAGTGACTCGAAAAAATTTTCAAACGATTGAAACTGTTATAAGAACACACACAGGACGTTTAGTGTCATTTGATCGCGGGAAGTTGATTGTGAAACTACATTTCCGTCAGAAATATCTTTCATAATGCTTGTTCCTTACCAATGCTGTAATCAATCTTTTGAAGATTATTATACACATCAAACAGGTAGCGGATTGAACTATTATCAAGGAAATACTTTCCAGAAAGGTTATGGTTTCGGAGGACTTTTCCGTTCCCTTTTCCGTGCAGCTGTACCTTTATTTAAATCAGGTGCTAAAGCAGTTGGAAAGCAGTTATTTCATACCGGTGTAGATGTGCTAAATGATATTTCTCAAGGTGATAATATTAAAACAGCGGCTAAACGACGATTTAAGGAAGCCGGGAAAAATCTGACAGACAAAGCAGCAATTAAAGTGAAATCTATGATTGGATCAGGTCAAAGGAATAAAAAACGAAAGAGACCTCAAAGTTCTCTCAGTCGCCCTAAAGCCAAGAAAGTGAAAGCACGCGATATTTTTGCTTAAAGATGTCTGGTCTTATTCATAAAGATTCTCCCGTTTGCGTCAAATCTGAACTAGACTTGTTTATGATTCCACCTACGCAAACAGCTATAGAAAAAGGTCACTTTGTAGAATATCATCCACTGGCTACTATATCTGAGAGTGGACCAGTTGAGTTTAACATTACAGGCAATAGTGAAGATTATATTGATTTATCAGCATCTTACCTTTACGTGAAAGTAAAACTAACTAACGCTGATGGAACCCCCTTACCCGACAAGACACCTGTAGCACCTGTTAATTTATTTTTACAAGCATTGTTTTCTCAAGTAGATGTGAGTTTGAACGAAAGAGTGATTTCCTCTTCTAGTAATACTTACCCGTATCGTGCTTACATCGAGACTTTACTGAATTATGGAGAAGATGCTAAGAAAAGTTTACTTTCTTGCGAATGTTTTTTCAAAGATGAATGTTTGGATACAGTCAATCCTACACTTACCGATAACCCAGGACTTCATAAAAGATATGAATTAACTTCAAAAAGTAAAGTTTTGGATATGATAGGCCCACTACATTGTGATATTTTTCAACAAAATAGACTTTTATTGAATATGGTAGATTTGAAAATTAAAATGACACGTAGCAAACCCAATTTTTGTTTGATGGCTGATAAAGTCGGAGATAAAACACCTGAATATAAAGTGGTGTTACAACACGCCTCTTTGTTTATTCGAAAGGTGAAAGTTAGTCCAGGTGTTTCTATCGGACACGCTAAAGCGTTAGAGAAAAGTAATGCTAAATATCCTATCGATAGAGTTTTGTGTAAAACATACTCAATATCGAGTGGAAGCTGGTCTTTTATGCAAGATAACGTATTCTTAGGATCTATGCCTAAGCGTGTAATTATAGGATTATTAGAAAATTCAGCCATTAACGGACAGTATGACCTTAACCCGTTTTTCTTTAACCACTACAACGTCAACTTTTTAAGTATTTACATTGACGGACAACCAATACCATCTAAACCATTAGAATTAAATTTTAACGAAGGAAATTATATTGCAGCCTACCATCGATTGTTTCCCGGCTTTAACCGAGATAATGGAAATTATCTATCTCGAGAAGATTATGCTAAAGGACACACTCTATATGCATTCGATTTAAGTCCAGATTTATGTGATGGTCCACACTTGAATTTACAACATCAAGGAAATTTAAGAGTTGAAATTAAGTTTTCTTCAGCACTTTCATCAACTATTTCCGTTCTGATCTATGCAGAATTTGAAAACATTATCGAAATTTCTAAATCAAGGCATGTGTTGTGTGACTTTCCAAACTAGACAAAGATGAACTCTCAACAGATTAAAGACATTTTATCTCATAACAAATACACTAAGAAATATTTTTTAGATGTGTTTCCCAGCGATATGCTTCCTAACACAATTAAGCAATACCCCTGCTGTTTCGTATGCAACGTCGATTCTTCTGATCAACCCGGTAGCCATTGGCTTGCTTTCTACATAACTTCACCTAGAAGAGTAGAATTCTTTGATTCTTACGGAAATACTCCAGACTTTTATCAAGGACCTATTTTAGACTTTACTTTAAAATTCTCTCAAGTGATTTTTAACCCTTTAACATTACAAACAAATGTTACAGCTGTTTGTGGTCAATATACAATTTTTTTCCTCCTCTGTAGATGTAGAGGTGAATCTCTGAAAAAGTTTTTGTCACAGTTTGTATCTGAAAACTTATGTAACGACCAAAGAGTGTATAATTTTGTTGCCAAACGATTTCATGTGTATGTGAATTTTTATCAATAAAAAGTCTTATAAAATGTCATATCTTTTGTGTCTGTTTTTATTTGTTATGGATTTCCCAAGCCTTCAACACCCCTTCACAGCTGTTTTAGCAGGACCTTCGAAAAGTGGGAAATCTTTTTTTATAAAAGATTTCATCTACTTTAAAACATACATGGTAAAACCTACACCCGATAAAATTGTTTGGTTTTACGGCATCTACCAAAATTTATATGATGAAATATCTGACGTTACGTTCATTGAAGGTTTCCCAACTAATTATGAAGAATATTTAGGAACCAATACACTGTTCATTATAGATGATCTTATGTGTGAAGTTGGTGGTGATCGTCGACTTACAAATTTATTTACCAAGGGGAGTCATCACCACAATTTAAGTATTTTTTTTATCACACAAAATTTTTTTCATAAAGGAACGAAAGATCTTCGATTGAATGCTGACTATCTTTTCCTATTTAAAAACAGACGTGATTTAAATCAAATCACATGTTTAGGAAGACAATTATACCCACGAAATCATAAATTTTTCCAAGAAGTTTACGCAGATGCTACCCGAAAACCTTTTACCTACTTATTAATTGATTTGAAAAATGAAACAGATGAAGAACATCGGTTAAGAACACAAATCTTACCGAATCAAAATCAGTATTATTACACTCTGAAATATAAATAATTGCGAAAAACGACAGACTCATCATTCCATAAAATGTCACCGACCCGTAAACAGGTCAAGGATTTACAGCTAATTCACTCATGCCCAAAAGCATTGCGCAAGCAGTTACTGAAAAAGCTACCTTCAAAAGTGGTTAAAACCATCTGCGAATGTTCTTTAAACGTGTTAAAAGGAAATATACCAATTTCACATTATCAGAAGAAGCAGCTTGGAAAACACAAATATCTTCTAAGAAAATTAGCCTCTAAAAAAGGTAGTCTTTACCAGAAAAAACGTTTAATTATTCAAAAAGGAGGTTTTTTAAATATTTTGATACCAGCTGCTGTTACAGCTTTGTCAGCGCTTATAAATGGAGTTTAGCAAAAAGTTTGTTTTAGTCCCTGAGAGTGATTTTTCTAAACATACACCTTCTCAAAAGCAACTAAGTGAGTTTGATAAAGAAATGCAGAAAATTTTGAATAGTAAATTACAAGATTTTGAAAAACTGCAATTATACTACGACTTGTTAAAAAGAAAAATGAATTTAGAAGATTTTAACCCACCATTCAAAATGGATGTTACAGAAAAGGATGAACCCCCAAAACCGGCTGAAGATGAAACTATGCAAAATCCTGCAAATTCCGAAGACAACATTTTAAAAATGATTCCAACAGGTGTTCAAAAACAAGGTGAACAACTCTTGCAATATTTGAAAACGTATCCAAATATTTTACGTTGGAATGAACGAGGAGAGATTATTTATAAAAACCAATTAATCCCTAAGTCTAATCTAACTGATTTGATTGGTTTAATACTCACTCAGAGAAAATCTTATAAACATTTATCTGGTAGAGAAGAATTTTTAAAAGCGTTGAGTTCTATGAATACTCCCAAGCTTTTCTTCAAGAACAAATATTTAACTATGGATGATAATGTGTATTCACCTATAAAAAATGTTAAATCGATTGTTAAAGCTAAAAAGACTCTTAAGTCCCCTGTAATACGTTGGCAGAAATTATATAAATAAATATATTTTTTCACTAAATTTATCATGTATCATCTTTCTTTCTTTCTTAAACACCCACTTTCTTATACGTAAACAAACATTTTTTCCTCATCTAATATTTTTAAACAAAACTTTTTTTTCATTTGAAATATTTTTTTCACTTTGAATTTTTTTTTTTTTTTTTTGTTTTTTTCATTTCGAATTTTTTTTTTTTTTTTTTTACTTTGAAATTTTTTTTTTCACTTTGAATTTTTTTACATTTCGAAATTTTTTTTTTTTTCATTTCGAAATTTTTTTTTTTTTTTCACTTTGAAATTTTTTTTTTTTTTTTTTTTTTTCATTTGAAAAAATTTTTTTTCATTTGAAAAAATTTTTTTTCACTTTACATTTTTTTTTTTTTTTGTTTGGAAAGTGAAAGTTAATCTTTGAAAAAATTTTTTATTCAAAATCTGTTCAAAGATTTTGATGTAGAGTTGATTTTTCTGAAAAAGAAACTTCTTTTTTTCCTGAAAGAAAAAGTATAAATTATTTTAACACATTAATTACACCATTTTGAGACACACCAGTTTATTTTTCTAAAATTTACAAATCATCAACTGTTTTAAACAGAACACCAGCTAACACTTTGTAATTTACATTTTGAAGGAAATAATGTGAAACAGTCCGTGTTTCCTTGACAAAAAGTTCTGATAATGCTTTAAAGTCGATTGTACAGAGAGATAATTCTCCTAAACTTAAAAATTTTTCTAAGTCACTGGAAGTCATACAAGCATGGCGAAGTTGTGCGGGTGAATTGTAGACACATCCAAGACATTCATACTCTGATTTAAAAACTTTTTGCAGTTCTACTTCTATCAATGCTACTAAGCGTAGTTCTAATGTTGTAAATTCTACATCATATGTTTCCGAAGGTAAGAGGTTATGAGCAATTAGAGTTGGTAAGTGATTTTCATACAGATATGTAAGCACTGTTTCATTGAAGGAGCTTAGATGGTGTTTTAAATTCTCAAGTTGATATTCATCTAACCGAATGCAACAACCTTTCTGAATGCTGCTGATTTCAGCGATACCATCTTTAGATAATATGAGGATGGAGTTGTTTGCAATGAAAGATGATGTTGTATAAATTAAATTGAAGTCAAATATTTTCTGAACGAAACGATACCATGATTTTAAATTCATGGAAACACCATTTTTTGTAGGAGTTAGTGGTTGAGTTTCAGAAGATCGAAGAAATTTTCGAATGTGGATAATGACAGAACCTTTGAACAGTTCACAGGTTAAATAGATACTATTTCCAAGTTCTTTTAAACAGATCCGCTGATTGGAATAGCCATCGTTCATATCCATAGATTGAGAGCTTTTCTCATTTCCGCTAGATAATGTAGGAATTGCATCGGCGATTGGGGTAGATGAAGTCTGGAATGCAGTTGAAGAAGTGGGTTTGTCAGATGAAGACTCAGCTACAACTGGAGAGGGGGGTTCATCAGACAAGTCCATAATTAGTTTATTAAAATCGATGCTTTGAAACACATCATCCAAATTATCAAAAACATCTTCTAATTCACATTCATTTTTCGATTTTTTCTCGCAACCATTCTGAGAAGAATTATTAGATCGTTTCATTTTTTCCAAGAGAAAAATTGATGCGACTTTCCACAACAAAATATAACAGAGTTATGTTGCCACGCACAAATTCGAACTCACACATAACTTCTGTGACGTCATATTGAAACCAATATTTTAGTTCACATTTTGTGCACCTGGTGTTGACACAAACCGAAAAATTCTTTCTCACGGTTTTTGAAAACAACACCTGCTTCTTGTGACGTCATATTCGAACTAATTTTTTTTTCTTTACTTTAAGTTTCTACACCTGGTGTTGACATGAATCGTAAAATACTTTCTATTTAAAAACAACATCTGCTTCTTGCAGTTTTATGAGCCAACCTTGAAAAACATGTTCTGTAACCGAAATTTTAATCTTTAAAACTGTAAACAAACTAGAAAATTTCATGACAGAAAAAATTAATTTTCTGAATGCGAATACAAAAACTCTTAATTAAATTAATAAAACTAGATTTTTATTTAGAAATAGTCTTCTTTTCAACTCTGAATTTAAAAATGAAATGTATGTTTAAAAAGAAAATATTTTTTTTTTATGGGGTCCCTCCGCCTCCCGCCACATCTCCTTATGTGGCGCCCCACTTTTTTTATCCAGATCTTCATTTTCTTTTCTTCATTTTTTTTTTCTTTTTCTGTTTTTTTTTAATTTAATTTTTCTGTTTTAAATTTGATGATGACCATAAGCGAGACTTGTTATACCATCATCTAGAATAAATCGTTTGTCGTCAAACGGGCTGAGTGCTAGCTTCTGTTGCTGTATAGTGTACAATTGATGGTGATCTTGCTGGATTCTTTTGTTTATTGTACAGAGTGTTTTCAGGTGATGTATGCATTCGGAATATTGTGAGTGTTTTATTTTCTTTCGAACGATAGATGTAGGTACTCCTTTGGCTCTTTTTTTCTCTCCATCTTCTGATAGGATGCTGTACATTTTCGCTTTAAGGCCGACAAATTCAAAAATAGTTTTTCCATTCATCTCATCCTTAAATTTACCTATTGTTTTCTTATTTTTTTCAGAGTAGAGGGGGTGGTTCTTAGGATAATCGGAGAAGTCGAATTCGTCTTGATGTTCTTGCATATCTTGTAGTATATTATCTGTTTGGATGTGGTAGGTGAGTGAGTCAGTGTCAGTGAAAAGCAGTTGAGCACGATCTTGATAGTGTTTCTTAATTATGTTGTAATGGAATTTGTACATATGTAATTTAGCGAGATCTAGAATAGCGAACCCTACATAGATTGGACGATTCATAGTCAGAGTGGTTTTGACTCGTTCCACGGCTACCAGTCCCTCATTGAAAATCTTGAAGTTGTTAAATGCTGGAGATGCGACAAGTTTTTTTGACCTCTTCTCGTTGTTACACAACTCAATATTCCGTCTCAAGCGGAGATTCTCCATTGTTTTACCGAAAACTGAATTGTTCAACAATTTGAAGAAGTCTTTCTCGAAAGAACTGGTAGCTTGTTTCCTCTTATCAGTGTTGAATTCTATGTAGGGCTTTAACCAAGGTGCTTGTCTGAATTTAATTATTCTGTGAATGTTAACGAGTTCGAGACCAAGTTGGAGATAGAGTTTCAAGTTTCTGTAGTGGACGATGTAGTGTTCTTTGTCTTTTAAATTCGGTGAGAGCTTCGAACTTCCTTTGTAGGGTCTGTTGTTTAATAAATATTTTGTGTAAGGAGATAACATGTCTTCAGTGATGTGAATGTTTTCCGGAGCAAGTGGGTATTCGTTGTGGAGTAGATGAAGTTCAGGGGGGTAACGCAAGTCCACCTCCAGGACATAGCCGTAATCTGCATTATCTGGATGGGAAAGGATGCTGTTTATATCTGTTTCAGATGGCTGAATCCATTGAAACTCACCAACAGGTAAGTATTCGGACATAGCCCAGCCATATAAGTTGTTAGCATCCCAATACATGATATGGCTTGTTTTATTATTTTTGTTGTAATTAGGGACATTGGGATTGTTCGCTTTTGCATATCGTTTAGTTATAGCACTCACACCACCTCTTACACCCTTCTCAAAAAACAAGAGCATGTCAATGTCCGTGAGAAGTTCCAATTGTACCTGAGTCATTCTAAGACAAGCTTGCCAGGCGAGTCCTGGAGATGTGAACATGTGTGTAGGATCAATTTTGTAATAGTGTAGGCAAAGTTTTCTGAAGTTTTGGAAGATGTCAGCTAGAAGAAGGACGTCACATTTAACATATAAATCGTGATATTCACCGAGATTTTGAATGTTAAAAGTTTTCCAAACATTTTGAGCATGTTCATAATCTTCTATGGAAATGGGTTCATCTGTTAAATCGTTATGAAATGATGAAGGTGGTGGGAGTTGTGTTTCATCAAATTTTTGGAAGTCTGTAAAATAGCTATATGGGTATATCCCTTTTCGAGTAAGGAGTGAGAGGTCTGTATCTTTAGGGAAATTAGCTTTAAGGAGGTGAAAGTCTGTTGGTTGCAGATTGGCTGTTAATTTTTCAAGAGATGTAGGTAAAAATTGGAAGGAGTCGAGAAATCTAAGTTTTATGGGACAGTCTTGTTTTTTGATAGTAAATGATATGTATTTTTCCATTGTATTTGCGATGACATCTATACCGTAACTTTTAAATTTTCCTAATTCCGTCATCAGATGGTGACCGTCGTAATGTTTTAGATTGTGAAAAATAACTGGGATGACTTTAGGTTGTTTATATTGTAGATTGCAGTTCATATGGGCAGCACCACGGTATGCACCTGTTATATGATCATGTTCTCGACATCGCTTGTTGCCTAAGGGCTGATCGCAGATGCAACACACAGTCGCTTCTCTAAAGGCTTTTTCTTGTTCTTTGGATGGTTTCAGAGGTTTGATGGTGATTAATGTTTCGGCTAACTCATCTCTTTCTTGAAAAATATTCTTCAAAAAATCTGATACGGCATCTTCTCCCCGATACGTTTTCATCTTCTTATGTGTTTTCCCATCTTGATCAATTATTATGTAGGCATAGCCGCAAGGGATATGTTTTTGTGTGGGGATAGTGTAAGAAGTGCTAGGATTAGGTTCTGTAGTGTGAATTGGGACGACAAGACTTTCAAAATCAGCTATGATGATGTAAGGTGTTAAGTGTTGGAAATGATATCCGTTAAATTTTAAAATATTTTTCTCTGGATCCGGCATCTTGATGTGTTGAGGAGCGTGTTCTGAGCAATATGGAAGGTGATTGTCTAGAAGTGTCTGAGTCCTAAAGCGATGGAGACATCGATAACAAAAATAGACTTCTCCGTCATGTTTGGTGAGATGGGAAAAGAGTCTTGACATATTTTTTATGTATATATAGTGGGTGTTCTTATCTTCATCCCCAATTAATAATAAATTAATCGCTTCTTGATGGGTTCGATTTGAGATGTGAAGCATTCCGAATTCATCTTCTTCCTCGTCATATGAATATACATTAATTCTTAAATTGTTTTTTTCTTCAACATCTTTAATTTTATGGTAGGGGACAGGGCAAGGAATATCATCAATGATTATTTCATGTTCGAAAGGTGTGTAATTGGAAACACGTTCTGCATTTTTTTCTATTTTCTTTTTGTGAGCTAGTAGGCACCAAATAAGACATTTATTATCAGTAAAATTTTGAATATTAATAAGTGCTTCTTTTCTTTTTAATTTTTCAGGGGTTTCAATATAACTGCTTCCAGTTAGTGGCTTGTAATGAGCTATGTATAGGTCTGTGTGCAATATTTTCTCTAGCACCCAGCCCGACCCGAGTTGAACAAATTCTTCAAAATGAGTTTTAATTTTTTCTAAATTTTCGATGATGTGGTTTCTGACTGTTTCTTCAATATGTTCAGGGCAGGGATCAGACCTAAAATAACCTAACATTGATTCAACTTCCTCATCTTCATTAAATCGAGTAAACTTGATGGTGTGGATAAGATGCCATTTAAGGGATTTCAAAGTATTTAGAGAATTCAATATATGGTTTTGGATTTCTTCTATAATCTGGCTATTGAAAATGTCAATGTCATGAGCGTTTTCTTCTGTAGCTGGAATCGTAATTTTCTCAAACGTATTTAATGCTTTTTCAGTGGATCTTTTTTTTGTGTTAACAGGTTTTGTTTTCTGTGGGGGGACTGTTTTTTTCGTTGTGTGGTGCGTACGTTTATGTTGAAGGAGATTACTTTTTTTCCAAAAAGATTTATCGCATACTTCACATTGATGAGAAGCAGATGAATTTGTGTGGTGTTCTTGATGTCTTCTAAGATCAGATTTGCGCGTAAAAGATATTTGACAGTCTTCGCAAGAAAACGATTTTTCATTGGTGTGAATCTTCATGTGGCGGTTAAAATTATCTTTTCTAGTGAACGATTTTTCGCATTGTTCACAGTGAAATAATTTTTCACTCTTGTGGGTCTTCATGTGACGATTTAAATGATATCGACGGTTAAAGATTTTTTTGCAAATGGAACATTCCTGGAAAGAATAAAAGTGTTTTTGAGTATTGAGTATTTTTAAGATCATTATTTTTTAAATTGATTGCATATGGAACAGTTCTGGAAGGAATAAAGTGTTTTTGAGTATTGAGAATATGATTATTTTTTAAATTGATTGCAGATGGAACAGTTCTGGAAGGAATAAAGTGTTTTTGAGTATTGAGAACATGATTATTTTTTAAATTGATTGCAGATGGAATATTTCTGCAAGAAATAAAAGTGTTTTTGGATATTTAAATAGTGAATATATTTTTTAAATTAATTTTTAGATTTTTGTCTTTAATTTAGAATTAAAAGTGTTTTTGAGTATTGATTTTTTTAATGTGATTTTTTTAAAGTCATTTTTAGTGTAATTTTTAACTAACAATTTAGAATTTTTGTACTTGTTCCTAACACTTAAAATCTAATTTGAGTGTCCCTAAAAATGTCCTACTTAACAGAGAGATAGGCTTTGAAAAAAAAAAAAAAAATACTTACATGAGATGAAGCTTGCACCACTTCACTACATCTTTGGATATTTCCATGGTCTCCACTACCTTCTAGTTCATCAGGATGTTCCTCATCAGGTGATTCATTCAAACATTTCTGGAAGGAATAAAAGTATTTTTGAATATTTAAATAGTGAATATATTTTTAAATTGATTTTTAGATTTTTTTATTTTATTTTATTTTATTTTTTATTTTATTTTATTTTATTTTATTTTTTGTTGTTGTTCTTTAATTTAGAAATAAAAGTGTTTTTGAGTATTGATTTTTTTTTTTTTTTTTTTTTTTTTTTTTTTGTAATTTTTAACTAACAATTTAGAATTTTTGTACTTGTTCCTAATACTTAAAATCTAATTTGAGAAGCTCTAAAATTTTCCTACTTAACAGAGAGATAGGTTTTGAAAAAAATACTTACATGAGATGAAGCTTGCACCACTTCACTGCGACTCTGGATACTTTCATATTCTCCACTAACTTCAGGGTGTTCCTCATCAGATGCCTCGTTGTCGTGCCACCTGATGTGTCTTAAAAGATGACGTTTTTGTGCGAATTGACATGCACAAAGTGGGCAGCTCTAGAAATAGATAAAAGAAAAAAACATAAAAAACACTATTTTTACAAATTAAAAAGAAATTTTTTCAAACTCCTTTTTCTATTTAAAAAAAAACTTACTAAATGTTTGTCATTTTTGATGAGATTTGATCCACTGGGGCCAGCAACACCTTCCGAATCTCCTAATTTCCTTTTCTTAGAAAGTGGGGTGGTAGAATCCTGAAAAACATTAAAAAGAACAAAAAAAAAATTATTTCAACAAATTGTAACTAAAAGAAAATTTCAAATTAGTTTTCTATATAGATATTAAAGAAAAAATCGTACCGAAGAGTCCTCTACATTCACTCTTTTAGATGGCGAAGACGTTGAAGAAATCTCTTCCATCTGAGAACAAATTTTCTTTAATTCCTCAGAAGAAATGCCGAAATCAAAAAATATATCATCCTATAAATAAATAAAAATAAATTAAGATATCTAATTATTTTCAATTTCATTTAAAAAAATGGTTACAGAGCTTTTTAAGAAAACGTAGAAAAAATATAAAATAAAGTTTACCTCTGATTGGGTGTGCAATTGAGATGACATTTTGCGTAATATAAGCGTAGATCTCTTCACTCAACAGAAAAAAAGAAGCAAGTCTTTATGCTACCGAGACGAAAGCAGAATAAACTCTAGATATGATTTCTTTCCGTAACACAAACCAAAATTCAGCACATACCCGGATATATGAACTAGAGTGACGTAATAAGTGAATGACCTCTTTTTCATCACCCCACGGAAGCAGATGTTTGCGTGGGGGAAAAGAACATCTCTTACTTCTTTTTAAGTCAGTGGGGAGATTTTTTTTTCTTTTTGTGAAGGTGTGGTATTCGTGAATTGAAAGTTCTTTAAACACATTTTTTTATAAGAATTTTTTTTTAATATAGTAGATTATATTTATCTTATTTTTTTTTTTTAAATAGAGGTTGATATTTAACTTTTGATTGATAATTATTATTAATTAAAATATTATTTTTACGAGGTTAAAAGTTGATTTGATAAGAATTTTTCAGTAGAGCAGATTATCACATATATAATATAATAATTAAACTTATATGTTAGCTTTTCGACTAATCTTTGATGAGCATAATTAATTAAGAAAAAGAGTAATTCTAGATTCAATATAAAAAGATAATTAAAAAATACTTTAATAATGAAATAAATATAAAATTTTAAAAATTGACTGTATTGTTCTTATTTAGTACAAAGAGGGTCGCTCACCACTTCTGTTATATACTTAATTAAGAAAAGAGGAATTCTAGATTCAAGATAAAAAGATTAATTAATTAAAAAATATTTTAATAATGAAATAAATATAAAAATTTAAAAATTATATTGGTTGTATTGTTCTTACTCAGTGGAGATGGGGTTGATCACCTATCCTGTTAGAATAGAATGTTCCTTTTTTCCACTAGGGGGCGCAGGAGGGTGGCGGTGAGATGGTGGGGCCAGGAGGGTGGCGGTGGCACGGTGGGAGCAAGAGGGGCAGCCGGAGGTGGGACAGCCGGAGGGGTGCGGAGGGGCAGCCGGAGGGGTGCGGAGGGGCAACCGGAGGGGTGCGGAGGGGCGGCCCCTCAGCCCCTCCGGCTGAGCCCGTACTGTCCTTTTCCTACTACTAACTTCTAATTTTCATATATATATGACACCCAAATTCTTCATGTATCAGTGAAACCTGGGTATAATTTCGTATTAAATAGGAATTAACAAAATACAGTCGAACCTCGTTAACATTGAGGTTCGTTAAGGGGCCGCTTCACTCAAATTAAAAGACCTGTTCGCTAATGCTAATCCTATGGAAGAAATTTATAAAGATATCTCGGTTGCATTTTAATATTTTTAAATAATTCTTTTTTGCATTGGATAGCTGAGATTGATCTGAATGCAGGCCGTTTTTTACTTCTTTGATTTTGTTTACAGATATTTTTCACGAGAATGCTTTCATTTTCAGAACCGGTTTGGAAAGTGAAATCACCCTCATAAAAAATATCTGTAAACGAAATCAAAAATGTAAAAAACGGCCTGCATTCAGATCAATCTCAGCTGTCCAATGCAAAAAGAATCATTTAAAAATATTAAAATGCAACCGAGATATCTTTATAAATTTCTTACATAGGATTAGCATTAGCGAACGGGTCTTTTCATTTGAGTGAAGTAGCACCTTAACATGAACCGCATGGGAAATTAAAATTTTGTTCATGTTATCAGTATCATACATTTGTATTTATCGGGGACGGTGAAAACAATTCATGCTAAAAGTAATTCACACTAAGCATGTTCATATTAATGAGGTTTGACTGTATATATATTTAAAAAAATCAAGTTAATTTAAAAAGTACATTTGTGCCTCATGTGACTAGTTTTTTGCATTAAAGATATACAGTCGAGTCTCTCAATAACGAAACTCCATACATCGAATTTCTCTATATAACGAATTTTTAGTGGGAACGTTCCTTTTTTTCCACGATTACATTAGAAACAGTCTCTATATAGGGAAATATTTATCTCTTTATATAACGAATATTTTCATAAAATGTTCTTTATTCAGTTGTAAAAAAGCTTCGAAATCACATGAAATCAATTTTCCATCGCCCTTTTTCTAATTTATCGTTCAGTGCTGAGTTTTTTTTTTATATTACTTCTCTGCTTGAATATCCTTGTTCTTTTGGTCGAACGAATTCATCACCCCCCCTTCTCCTACACACCTTTTTATATTCTTCTCAAAAACCGTGTCAATTGGGTAGTTATACATATAAGAACGGGATCAATGGGGGTAATTGAAGAAAGAACAATTTACAATTGCTTCGAAAAGGTCTAATTTTGTATATTAGAGGATAATGTGGATTCTGAGGACGGAAAAGATGCTACTTGTGTAGATTTAAAAAGATAAATGGAAATCAATTAAGGAATGCAGAGATGTCAACAATATCTCTCTGATATTTTTTTGAAATGGATTACAATATCACTATTGCACAGCACTGATACAGTACTTACTGATAGTGATATTTTAAGTAGAATTATGAACAATTTCAAATTCTTAATTAAACACACAAAAATCGAATTTCTCTATATAACGAATTTTTTACTCGAACAATGGATTTCGTTACATAGACTGTTTCGTTTCTCGACTGTATTAAGCCAACTATATATAGATTTTTCAATATAAAACCAAAGACCAAATCAGAAAAATTAAGTCATATAAGAATCCACTGGTTTTTATTGGAGTTCTTTAAGTTAACAAAGGTTGTTCAGAATGTTTGAAAACAAATATACTTAAGCTAAATACAAATTAAAATAATTACAAAACTATATAAATCAATGACAGTCAAATTCACCCTTTGCTTTTACAAAAATTGATACTATTAATAATTTTAACAATGAAATTATCATTAAAGTACTATATTAATACTAATACTGAATCAGAGCTAGTAAGTATTTTTTTTAATTATAACTAATTAATAGAATAAACCAAATAATTTTACATATCTACCTATATGAATAAATTTGGATTCTCAGGATATGTGGTATTTTGTTATGAATTTCATTTATATAACATAACATGAAATAAACTGTGCATATCAGTTTTTTTTCTTTTTTTTTATAGGAAAAAGTTTTGTTTTGTGTTTACAATAATTACACATACCTATAAAGAGTTAAATTACAATTATTTCTTTAAAAATATGTCATTGGGATAAAAAAAGGCACCTTTTTACCTTGTGGTGGGAAGTGATTAACTTTACAAATTGTGTATTGTTATTAAGAAATACATCTTAATATCACTATTTAGATCTTAATATCAATATTAAAAAATTAACTTTGTGTAATTCAAAGTTGAAATTTTGAAAATATATATACATATATATATACTTGTTGGTTTTAGGGGTTGGGCAAAATCATAACCCTGCTTTAAATTAAACATGCTAAATTTATATAGTTCCTTTCATTAATTTCAAATCAGAAATCATTTGAAAACTTTTTTTTCCCCCTTCTTTATAGCTAATTTATTTTTTGGTCATGTTATCAATGCTTAGAAATTCTTTTTAAATTTGGTTCTTTTGAAATACATTTAAATTGGCATTTGTATTTGCATTCTGATATCTTACATTAAATAATGATACAGTTGTAAAAGCACGAACAAATTTGAAAAAACCTACAGTGGGTTTTTTCAAATGGGCTTTCAATTTCAATGGGCAAATTTTCAAATTCCCAGGCGGATTTTTTCAGACTTTACTCACTTGGACGAGTCCTGCTTTAAACGCACATCAATGCATTTATTATTTAAGAATTTTCTTTCTCTTTTTTATACTCACTTGTAAATGGTTTTATTACTAGAATGGAAGCATTTTTATTTCTGCTGTCTTAGGATTTGCAACAATAATTTAAAAGGTCATTTAGAAATTTGAAATGTTTCACATAAATATATTTTTTCGTTTAAACTGTTTGACTTATTATTGTTTGGCTATTTTAAATATGACATTTTTCTTTCAATCTACGGCTGTTAATGCATTTTAATGAATTCATTATTTAAATATTTTCATTCTCTTTTGATATTCACATATGAATACAATTTGATGGCATAATTTTCAATATTTTCCCATTTTTATTTCATAATTATTTAATTCTCATTTGAAAGTTTTTTTTTTTTTTTTTTTTTTTTTTTTTTTTTTTTTTTTGTGATAATCATGTGTAAATATAATTTAAGTGCACGAAATATTTGTCTCTATTTTTTATGATTCTTATTATTTACTAAGCTTTTAGTTATTTAAAATTATGTTATTATTAACTTGATATTTATTTTTTAATATCATTATTAGTTTATTAATTTAATTTATAACTTATCAGTTAATATTAAATACTAACAATTATAAGCAGTTTGTATTTTTTCTGTATTTTATAATTATTTAAAATAAATAAATAATAAAAAATATTTATAATATTTACGAAATTACTTTTGATCATTAATATTAATTTCAGTTATTCACTTACCTACCTATATTGTATATTTTTTGTATGCATTTCAAACAATACTATATATTTAAGATTTCACATGTCTGGTAATTATTTTTTTTTTTCACCTTGAAATCAAATTTCATTCCTCGGTTTTAGCTGAATTTCATTTCCAACATTTAAAACTGCATATTTAATGTTATGGAAATTAAAGGAAATTTAAGATATAAACAAACCAAAAAAAAAGATCTTAAAGTTGAAACTTTCTTCTAACCGATGGTGTAATTGATTTTAAAATATTTGGATTTTAACCAAATACACACTGGCAAAAGAAGGTCATTTTGCGACTCGCAGAGAGGATTTTTTTCCATGCTAAAATTATCTTAACCTGCATATTTCAACTCAATCTTTTAAAATCTTCTCAGTAGACCAAATTTATACTCCCTACTAAAAATTCGACACGTTCGGGCGAATAGAAATATTTTTTACAAAATAAAATGTGCGAAAAATTTGATGAAATCAATAAAAAACAGATCGTTTTCTTTGCGGTTTTGACTTAGCAAAATGCAATCCTATAGGTACCGTTAAACAAAAAATATATTCTTTAAGCTTAAAAACATTTTTATAATCTATGATGCAATCGGTTTTTAAAATATAAGATTTAACCCTTTCAAATACACCGGCAAAAGGAGGCACTTTGCGACTCACGTATAGAATATTTTTTCTACGCTAAAAGTATCTAAGCGTACATATTTCAGCTCAAACTTTTAAAAGCATCTCAATAGATCAAATTTACACCTTCTTAAAAATTTTGAAACGTTCGGACGAGTAGAAATAATTTTTACAAAATAAAAAGTGCGAAAAATTAGAGGAAATCAATAAAAACCAGATCGTTTCATTGCGATTTTGCCTTTGCAGGGCGCAATTCTATATACGTCCTGACAAACCGAAAATATTTTCTTAAAGCTAAAACATTCTCATAATTTATGTTGCAATTTGTTTTAAAAAAATGAGATTCAACCCGTTCAAATACACCGACAAACACGAATTACATTCCGGCTAAAAGTAACTAGATGTACGTATTTTAGCACAATCTTTTTAGAGCCTTTCAATAAACCAGATTCACATTACTTTCAAGAACTTTGGAACTTTCGTATGGATAGAATTCTTTTTTTACAAAATAAAATGCGTGAAAATTTTTACGAATTCAGTAAAAACCTGAGTGTTCCATCGCGATTTCTTTTGCTTTCGATTCGCATAGTTTCCAAAAAAATTACATAGAAAACAAAATACCAAACAGCATGTGCTTTCAATTCAATATCTTTTCGCGATTTTTCCGTTTAAAAATATAATTTTAGACGAAATGGACTTAAAGATATAAAATCATAGAAATTCGAGTTTAATTTAAGGGTCATTTAGAAAGCAAATAACACATTTGAAAACTGAATAACATCACGGGCCCGGGCAACGCCGGGCAGCATTTTCAGAAAGAATCACGTTTTGAGCTCCAGCCTTGGCGAGTTGGCGAAAGCGAGAACATTCAGCTAGCTGCATCGCCAAACACAAAATAAACTAAGATCAAATGTGTCATAAAACATATGATTAATAGAATTATATTTATTACAAGCGAATCTTTACTACTGTTTTTAATTAATTTCTCAATTTCTTCGAACATAGCAAGTTAAGGAAATAATATTTTTGAATTGAGAAAAAACAAAAAAAAAAACCTATGTTTAGATGTTTTGTGAAATTTAAAGCATTTTAATCTGAAAAGCTCTTTGTTTTAAACTGCGTTTTAATCGTAAACAATGGTGAATAACATTTCCTCATATTATAGTATTTGTTTGATAACATTTATGGAAAAACAAATGAACAATAAGCGCGATCTCTTTGCAGAAGGAAGGGTTGCTATTCGGTAGGCGCTTGACGTCACAAACAAGAAAGGGTGCGTAGCATTGACTTCCTCTCCGCGCCAATCATTGTTCTGGCGATAAGGTGCTCAAAACGTGATTCTTTCTGAAAATGCCGCCGGGCAGGACAGCTAGTAAGATTATAAAATACTAAAGAAGCGTTTATAAAATTTATCCATTAATAAAAATGAGTTTTCTCTTTTGTTTATATGTTTTATTGTCAGATTTCAAACAGACTCGAATGTTTCATTTCTTTAAAATTTACCCTATTATTAATGGCCTTGTGTAATACATTTCATATACTTTGGAGTGGTAATAAAAGGTAGGAAATAAAATTTCAGAGTGTTTATTTGAATCAAGACATTTATTCTCATTGCAAATTTGAAAAGAAAGCTATTAGTTTTAACTGAAGGTTTTTAATGCACCATGTTTTTTTGTGAGGGAGTGGGGGAACTTTTGTACATAGCAATTTCAAATTCACTGAAATAATGCACGTAATGTCAGGATTTGTTGATATAGATATATTTATTTTCAAAATATCAAGATTTTTAATATTTTCAAAATATTGAGGTATTTGACACTTTGTATTTTATACATTTGATATTTATTTTCAAAGTACCGCTGTGCAAGATTTTTCTTCATATTTTCTGCCTAAACATGTTTCAACTGCCTAGTTGCTTAGACTTGCAAATTACTATATCTCATACGTTTGTGATTCCTATAGTCATCAAATAATATGATCGTGCTTGGGCTGTAACATAATAAATATTTCAAGTGTTCGTCAAACAAAATTATAGAATTCCAGTTTCAAAACTCTGGATATGTGCATAATAATTTAAGTTTAATAATAGAGTAGTAAAATTTTAAGTTTAAAGTGAATCCTTTAGATTAATTTACAACAATTTTTAATTTTTATTTAAAATATCTTGGGTTCTTATCTAGGAAATTGCATGAAATTATTAGAATTGTGTAAATCTATACAGAAAAATAAATAAATACATGTACACAAATAAGTATACAAATAAAAATATCTGCTTTAAATTTAAAAAATCCGATTTAAATCAATCGGGTTTTTTAATCATTTAAAGTTTTTTTTTTTTTTTTTTTTTTTTTTTTTTAAATTAGAGGACATGAATTTTGAATAGCCTTTGTAAACTGTCTAACTTAAATAATCGGTTACATATAGTTTAATAAGAAAATATTTTTTCTCTTGTTTTAGTTTGTTTGAATTTAAACTGTACAACATGTTAGAGAATACAAAATAAGATTAATTTTCTTTTATGTTAAAAAATTGAAATAATAAAAAAAAAATCATTTTGTATTTAAAATTGTTTTACAGCATACTCCCTCAAATCAGCACAGCTTGGGACCAGAGGTTTTGCGGATTTTAGAATTTTGCAGATTTCTGGTCATTGCTTTGTTTACCACCTTTTAAACAGTAATTTGAATGCAATCAATAATGCAATACAAACTGTAATGAATGCTTACAGTAAAATAAAATATTAAAATAAGTAATAAACTAAAATAATAACAATTTAGATAGTTTTTAAAATACCAAAAGCAAAATTCAAGCTAATAATCAATAATGTATGATTAAATATTCATTATAAAGGTGAATTATATTTTTCCTAAATTATTCAATGAAACTTGCCTTATAAAGGTACATAATATTAATTCACTACAAAATCATAAAATAAGAGGGTTTTTTTTCCAGGTTTTGTTAGACTTAATAACCAAAAAGCTTAATACATAAATATATTTGGTATCAAGATTGGAATTTCCAGTGATATCTTGAATTTTTTCAGAAATAAATTTATTCTTCCTTCATGAAAAAACATGAATTCAGTAAAAAAAAAAAAAAAAAAAAAAAAATTACAAATTAAAATATATATGGAATTGATATAAAGTTAAAGTCAAATTTCGTCCCCATACCTGAACTGAATTTTTCATTGTTTACATCTGTAAATTATATGCAGATTTTAGACAGTTGCGGATTTAAGGGAATCTACTGTATAAATTTGTGATTTTTTTTTTTTTAAATGTTTTGAACTGAATCCTATAATTAGTTTTTTTTATAACTTTATTAAACAAATTCTTTCTGTTTTCAATTAGTTGATTTTCAATTTTTTTTTTTCCAAGAAAAGGAAAAGAAAAAGGAATTCTTAGAATGATGTTTTATTAAGTTTACATGTTAAGTGCAATATATTTTAATTTCTAATATACACCATACTTGAAAACCTGTGCTATCAACAGTAACTTGACTATTTTGAAAATATCGGATGTATGTCAAAATATTGGATATTTTTTATATTTTTTAAAATATCATATTTACGTACTCTGAATAATGTAAATACATACAATACACATAAAGCAAAATATATTTATTCTGAATTTTATATTGTATAAAATATGCACTAAAAGAATTTAATAAATTTCATCACATTAAAATATGTAAATAAATAATAAAAGTTATTAATTTGACTGAACACAATTTTCACCTTGTTTTTAAATCAAAATATATAATATGAACTCTAAAATTTTCAGGTTTACTTTTTAAGTAAACCTGAAAATTTAATAAATAAGGCAATTAAAATATTTAAAAAGATATGTTAGTTAGTTAATTTTATTTAAATTTTATTTTTATTTTACTTTCAAGCCTTAACCTCCCCAGTCCTGAGGCAAATAATGCAAAGGAGCACAAATTCCAGTTTAATATGAAACATCTCCAAACATGTATCAGTCAATAAATCAATGCTTCTGATACCCAGACATCTATTTAAAATGTCTAGAATTAATTCGAACAATTCCATATGCATTTAAATTAATTTAACCCTTTGCAGCGTGCTGGTATAAAACCACTTAATTTTAATTCCCAGACGCCACATTGGCACCGGAATTTTGGTTTTTAAAAAATTACGGTTTATTGAATGCGTGAAATACAGCTTTTATTATATAGCAGGCCTGTCCAACCTTTCAATAACCAGGGGCGCATCTTGGCTCTTGGCACTAAACGAAGGGCGCCAATATTTACGTGACTAAAAACATGTGGCAGTATTATCGCATAATGTTAGTATACGCGGACGTCTTCACATAATGCAAATGAATCGTACAGCGGTAAACAAAACACTCCTACAGTTATGGAGTTACGCGTATTAAATTTCAAATTACACATTTTTTTATGAGAAGACTATATCAAAAATATTTGTAGGGTAAGGAGCCAGAAACTTTAATCGCGTCTATAATAACAATAATAATAAATAAATAAATATGAAAATCAGAGATACCAAAGACATAGGTTTCTTTTAGGCTGTAAAAAAACGGTTTGCTTTATTTTGAAAGCGTGGATTAGTTTTATGAAAAGTAAAAAAGCAGAAAAGACAAACATGATAGTGACCAAACCATGTGGGGGGTTTAGGAGGGATAATCTGGAAGTACTTTAGTAGATAGAAATCATTCTGAGCTGTTTATTATTTTTTCTAAGCAAAATTATAGAAAAAAAAGAAGAAAGAAAAAAAAACTCTGAAATTTCAAAAGTCAAGAAAGAAAAATCGAGCATCTATATCCTTCAAATTAAACAGCTCTCAACTTCAGAAAACAGCTTCAGATTTTAAAAATATCGCTGATAAAATATTAATGATTTTAAAGAAAGCATTCTTTATAATGAAGTTTTACTTCTAAAATGTTTAAAAACACGAAATCTTCAAGAGGGCGCCAAGAAAATCTTCAAAGGGCGCCGTGGCGCCCGCGGGCGCCGCGTTGGACAGCCCTGTTATATAGGAATAAAGTTGTTTTCAAATTCCGGTGTCAATCATTAATTTCAACACTTAACCAATAAATTTACCTTGCGCCGCAAAGGGTTAAAGGGTGTTCTTTAATATCACCTTCAAGAGACATCAGGACTGAAAAGGTTAATCATGCCCTTCCTCAGAAAATATTTTTGTTTATATATGTTACAGGCCAAACCCGATTTTAGGCCAAATTAGTTTATCCTAACACCCATCCGATAAACTAATTTTTCCTAGGCCAAACCGGTCTATCCTAACGCCGATCAGATAAACTAGTTTTTCATAGGCCAAACTAGTCTATCCTAATCCAATGGACCGGTTTGGCTTGGAAAAACTAGTTTATCTGATGGGCGTTAGGATAGACCGGTTTGGCCTAGGAAAAACTAGTTTATCCGATGGGCGTTAGGATAAACTAGTTTCACCTAGGCCAATCTAGTTTGGCCTAAAATCGGGTTTGGCCTGTAACATATATAAATACATGATTTCGTTTTGAAAATGGACCCCCCCCCCTCCCCTATTTGACTATTTTAATTGCCTTTTAAGTAAACGTGAACATTTTAAAGTTTATGTTATATATTTTCGTCACATTTTTACAATATAGTATGCACCAGAAATAAAACCTTCAGGTTTATTTTAATATTTTATTTTGCTTTAAATAATTTTTATCATCTTGTCTGTTTTCAATCTCTTTACACATTTTCATTTATTTTATTTATTTGCAGGATTTATGCATCCCTTGTTTTTGATTTTTGGAAGACATTTCCTTTTCAGTAATCATGGTTATGAAAGTAACAGGTGAAGTTGAAATAAAGACGCATGTTGCAGAAACAGAAATCAAATGGAAAATTGATCCTGATTTTTTGTTACTATTTTATTATTATGATTGTAAAAGTCCTAATTTTAGTTTTGGAAATATTCGGTGGCATCTAGAAATGCATCAATATAATGATGGATTTTGTAAAGATATATTATTGTATCTCTGTTGCGATGTCGTTCCTGATTACTCAGTAGAATATAGTTTTGGCTTGATAAAACATGATGGTAGTGTGGAGCAGTTCATGAAAGGAATTCTGGAAGGAAACCAAGAGCGTAATCTACGATACCAAGCAATCTTCATGAAATATTCGGAACTACAACAACGAGATTTGGAATTTATTCCGGGTGGCGTTCTTACTGTCAGTGGCAGACTGAAATTCGAAACTGCTTCATCCATTCACCCAAGTCTATCAGATAAAAGAAAATTAGAGAACCTAATAAGTAAGTGGTCAGTGAATTTTAATAATTATAAATTTTCTAGCCAGAGAGAGAGAAAAAAAAATCTCCAAGTAAGTAAAGGAGAATGGGAAGGAATGGGAAACTTTTTGCAAAAAAGGAAAAAAATAACTTTGGCACGAAATCAAAAATTTTGATTTATAGAAAACAAAATAAAACACTTTCTAATGTCCTTGAACAATATAGAGACATAATTTTCAGAAAGAGATTTATAATTAAAGAAATTGTAAATTTGAAAATGTTCCCCATACCTACCCTTTAACAGGGAAGTATGGGACAACTATGGAATAATGTATTATAAAATACAAATAGTCTGGTGTTGGCTATATTAGCAATCTAACAAAGGTTGTTGGTTGATGATGTCTGTGCTACAATATCAAATTCCAGTATCTTCATCACTGGAAAGAAAATCCAGGATTGTTAAAGATATCATTAAAAAATAATAATGTTATAATTAATATACTACCCTTTAAAAATATTTGCATATTAGCAATTTGCACATATCTTGTTAAAAAAAAAAAAAAAGTTAGACTTGTCCCATTCCTCTCTCTACCTTCTTTTATATTAAACAACTTCTTATATAAATAACAGTGCTGCTTTTAGGAATATTTAAATTATAGATAATGTACAGTATAATGTTCCATAAATAGGGAAACTATTACATCTTTGCATAAACAATTTCATTAATATACAAAAAGCATAAAAAGTATTTTTACTTTTGATTCTTAAAATAAATCTTTTCCTTTATACAATTGCAAGCTTGTGTAGATCAACTATTTTTTTAAGCTAAAGATATGGCTACCATTGCTTCATCTAATGTGTGATTGATGAAATGTTTAGAATGATACATAATGAGAAAAATTACTCGACTATTCTACTCCACTCTCCCATACTGAGTTTATTTTGATGAAATTTAAATTGGACTATTACAAGAGCATCCTCTTTCAGTTAAAAACAAAGAGGAAAATTTATGCATTAAGAATAGATTATCAAACACTTTCTAACACTACCAGAATACTTTACCAAAACATCATTATTTAGATAAATAAGATACTTAAGTAAACTGTAACGAATACTTTTCGTTCATGTTTTTAAAGAACGGGAGTTAAAGTTTATTAACTGCTTGAAACGTATAAACAAACAGCCGTGACTATTAAAAGTATTTTGCGTATGACAGCAATAATTCAGGTAAGAGAGACTCGGGACCAAGAGCTAACTATGTATGTGGCATTTATTAATGAAAAATAAAAGAGTATTACACTCTTACGGGGTGACCCCCGGTAAACAGACCACTCTGGAATACTACATCTTAACTGCCGTACGGTCAGAGATGAAATGAAATTTTTACCATGAGAAATTATGCCCAAAATGCATCGAGCTAAATGTGGTTGCCCTGAAATTATTGTAACCCATACGTACAGTTCATAAAGAAAGTTTAAATTAAAAACGTGCCAATCGGACCGTTAATTTGGCGATTAATATATCAAAGTACAAATATGGATGCCAACACCGATTGCTGGGAAGATTATTTCTAATCGCATAACATAGATTTCAGACGCCGATTTTAATATAAACAGAGCGTTATATTTTAAGCCGAAAAAGGAGTTGTATTGAATATTAATTTAAAAAGGAATGCAGTAAGTGACTGAGTAACTGCAAAAGAGCATATGGATTTTAAAATATCTTTCAATGTACTCTTTGAACGAACGAAAGTATGCAGGCTCAGATAATAAGTTTAGGATGAGAAAAGATTTGTTTTTGATTTATTTTATTAACGGCATCGCCTAAGCATGAGAAACCTACGTAACTGGAATTTAACGCGCAAGAGAAAAGAGATAAATATATTCTTTTTAGAACGTAAAAGGGAGGTTTTATTAATTTGAAATTGCGAAAGATAATTTAAATCTTAAACTTGAGAATTTAAATTTATAAAGGGATCTAATAATAATATGTGATGTCATGTTACTTTTATCATCACATAAACATTTTCGAAAATGTATAAAACATTTGAAAATCTGATTTCAGCAATTGCCATCCAAAACCAAATATTTATTCCAATTATTTTGTACAACCTTGTATTTGTTCTCTAGGTTGGTATATATGCTAGATAGTAGTATGAGGAAATTTAGTTTATGAAGAAAACACACGAATAGATTCAAATTTCATTTTCAGCAATTTATACCAATTGAAGGAATCTTACTTTTGTACAGCCCTATATTTTACTTTGCAGCCTTTATGTACACACCACCATTTAGCCAAAATTTAATTCAAATTGAAAACTTATTCTATGTATTCCTGTATATGATGTCCGCCATTTATAGGTGCCACTTTAAAGGGGAAGGTCACGTGGTTCATGACACTCCTCCCCCCCCCCCTCTAAGCAAAGAAATTTTTTAACGGAAATTTTAAAAATGAAACATGTATTGAATTTTTTCAAACTTATCCCTTGTTTAACAATGAAATCTTTTCGACTTTTTAAAGCTGTACTTAAAACAGGAAATTTGTGACATATCCATGAAGTATTTTTTAATCTTAGATGCAAGATACAGTAGAACCTGCTAAAAGTGACCACCCTTGGGACCATCTAAAGTGGTCACTATATAGAGGTGGTCACTTTATGAAATTTCTTTGGAAATAGCACATTAAATTTTTTTGTGATCTCAAAAAATAAAACAAATTAAAATAAACATAGGAAAAGTGCATTGCATTAAGTAATGAATTTATTAACTAATATAATTATTGAATTACTAATTTAAAATATACTGTATAGAAAATAGTTAGCTTAAAATTCATCTTCCTTTTGAGTTCAATTGAAGAACTACGGTTGATACATTTTACATTAAGTTCTTATTCTCCATATTTTAAGCATAAAAATAACTGTATTGAAAATAATAGTTGAAAAACTACCAAAGCTATAAGAAAACTACAAGTTTATATACATCTAAAATTTAATGTTAAATGTCATAAATCTCGCAAGCAGTACCAGAGCAATGAAAGAGCATGTACAGTTTTATTTTTAGAATTTCTGAGAACGTATGTAAAAAAACCCGTTTAAAACAAACCCGAACAATTACCATTTCATTTCTTCATATAAACATACGTACCTATAGGTACATACCTATGTATCCTATATAGATATAGCGGGTAGCAGGATCCTATCCTAGGATCCATCAATATGTGTGGCAGATATATTCTTCATTTTTCTCTCAATTTGGGGGGGGGGATGGGAAGGGACGGTCACCTCAATGAGGTGCAAACATCTTTAAATTAAAGGTCAAATTAATCCTTTTGCAGGGGGGTCATTATAGGAGATAAATTTTTATGAAATTACGATTAGATTCAGATGAAAATAGAAATTTCGGAAAATGGTCACTTTAGTGTTTAAAAATTTTCAATATGCAGAAAAATGGATGGTCACATTTTACAGGTTCAAATAACATTGACAATGACAGGCTATGTGGCCACTTTATACTATAGACAGGTGGTTACATTGCCGAACAATTCTCTTATTATTTTACATGAGTACGAGTAAAATATTGCAAAAGCGGTCACTTTAGCCAGGTGGAAACTTTACCAAGGTGGTCACTTTAACAGGTTCCACTGTACATTTATTCAGAAGCAAATGTGACTGATTAGCATTTTCCGTTTTACAATAAAGACAAAAAAATCTTTCTTAAAATCTCCATAAACTGTGGAATTTCAAATTGAATTTAAGGCCGTGACAGACAATTGCTCTCTCGTGAGGACTTTTTGTAACTGGTAAATTCTAAAAATTTGCATAAAATGCTCATTTATCTGAATAAGATGTATGTATTTATATTTTTTGAAATATTTATGCTACTTTTTTGTTACGAATGAAAATAACTTCCCAAAAGTATCAGAAATTCAGCTATTTTGGATGTGGATACAATCTTCAATATAACCGCTTATTAAGAAACGTGACCCCCCCCAGAAAAAAGGAGCTATGACCCTTTGGAGCTGGATCCACCCTTAGCCCCATATAGTACATAAAACAATTTAGTTAAACTGAGAGATGCTTTTACAACAATCTTCGCTAATACTCGGATACAATATAGTATCCAAAATCTTTTGTGTATCCCTGTAAATTGAAAATGTTATGCTCTTAAAATTAAAGAAGGATCGTGTAGTAAACTTCAGCGTTGTAAATCAAATTATTTATCAGGCATAAGATTCTTTCACGATTTTCCTCTTTTTTTTCCATATTTTTTGTTGTTTCTTGCAAAGTGAGATTTCTTCCAAAAATTTTTTAAATCTATCCTCAATCCAAAAATCCGGGCAAAAAATATCATAAATTTCAACAAATAATTGCCGAAGAAAAAACAATTTCATCAATCTTTAAATAATAATAAAAAAAGCCATTTTGATAAAAAAGAAAGGGAAAAACTGAGAATTACACCAACGTGTAAATAACTGCGAATTTCATTATAGGACCGTGAATTTCGTTAAAATATCCCACAGAGGAGGAAAACCATGTTCGCTAAAGGTCGAGGGAAAAACGTGAATTCTGTCAAAAGATCGCAGGAAAATGCGAATTTTGTTAAAAGATCACAGGAAGAATGCAAATTTCGTTAAAGGATATAAGGAAAAATTTTAATTTCGTTAATGTATCACGCAAAAACACAAATTCTGTCAAAAGATCGCAGAGGAAAATTCAAATTTCATCAAAAGATTGTTTAAAAAAACGGGAATTTTATCTGAAGAACATGAATTTTGTCATACTATTGTGAAAAAATATGAATTTCATCTAAAGACAGCGAAACAAAACGCGAATTTCGTAAAAAAAAAATGTGGAAAAATTTGCTGCAGTGCAGATTTTTTTGAGCAATTTTTTTTGCGACTGAAAGGCAGTAGTTTTTGTATTTATTAACAGTTTGATTCTCCCCCCCCCCTCTCCCCCAATCCCCCAAATAAAGCAACATTTTAACAGAAATATTGACAATTTTATTGCAGATAAAATAAATTTCTTAATTATATTAAATAACTTTCATTTCATACACTGTTTTTTTTTTTTTTTTTTTTTTTTTTTTTTTTTTTTTTTTTTGCAATCCCTAGCTTGCATATACACATGAGCGCTTTGTTACTATCCCTAATAGTTTGCTCTCAAGTTCAGCTTATTAATTAAACTTTTGTAATATACACTTCATAAATATAAATTGAAAAAGAAGACTTAATAAAGCCTTATGATTAGAAGACTGAAACAGCAATATTTGTATAGCCTTAATTTTGATAAAAAAGATGGTGTACACAAGCTGTTCATACTAGTTGTGCTCATATATTTTACTCTTATTTATGTCTATTTTTCATAAAGTACAACAAGCTGCTTTTTGAAAAAATAGGTAAATAATCAGGGAAGCACCTTATCAAAATAAACCAGTATATTGAATTTAAGGCAAATCAGATAACACTATGGAAAATCAATTTAATTAAATTATAAAGGAATTAACCCCTCGTTCCCTAGCTGTTATTTAATTAATGAACTTTCAAATCTAATCTGGGAAGCGCCTTGTAAAAATAAACCTGTTTACTGAATTTGATACAAATTGTATAATGATACAAGAAAAACCCATTTATCTAAAATAAGAGCAGGGGAAGTAGTCCCCTTTCTAACACTTTATACTTAATCTATGAGCCCGCAAAAATGACCAAGGAAGCATTTTAATAGAATGAACTTATATACCAAATTCAAAGTAAATTGGATTTTTCTATCAAGGGTTATCGTGTTCCGTATACATATTTTTGAACGTACCTATAGAGGAAGCAGGACGTTTCGGTCCCGCCATTTCGGTCCTGCCATTTCGGTCCCGCCGTTTCGGTCCCGAGACATTTCGGCTCCAAGACATTTCGGTCCCTAGCCATTTCGGTCTCAAGACATTTCGGTCTCTAGCCATTTCGGGCCCAAGACATTTCGGTCCCTAGCCATTTCGGTCCCAAATCATTTCGGTCCCTAGCCATTTCGGTCCCTAGCCATTTCGGTCCCAAGACATTTCGGACCGTTCTCCTTCAAACTATAATTTTGAGAAATAAGACATAGTTTTATAGGGAACATTGCAATGCTTTTAAACTGAAGGCCATAAAATTTTAGTGTAATGCAATTATAAGTGCCCAAAAACTGCACACACGTATAACTCTTATCCAAAATATTATAATTCACAAAAAATTTTGTGTGGTAATGCTAATGATAATTTGTAATCCTAATTCTCAAAACAGCTAGTAATTTTAATATAAAAATTAAATTAATATTTTATTGAATATATTTATTAATTAATAATATTATTAATTTATATAATGAATTTTATTTTAAAATAAAATCAATACATAATCCACTTTATATTCAATACATCATTATATTTCCTAGTAGTTCTAAACTGAAGTTTATCTTTTACTTGTTTATTCATTGTATATTTAAAATTACAGAAATTTAAAACAATTAGTGTAGTTAAAAATAAAACTAAAATAAGAATTATATTTTTTTTCTGGGAAAGTAGAAGCGAAAAGGTAATATAAATAAATAAATAAATAAATAAATAAATAAAAACTTAGTTTTGTCACTTAAAAATTGAAAATAAAATTATTAAAAATATTATTATATTACATTTTAATGTATTTTATTAAATTATGTATTATATTTTATACATAATATTTATGTATAATATTTATATTATTATACTTTAAAATATTATTATATTAATTTTATGTAAATAAAAATAAAAAATAATCATCTTATTAGAATGAAATAGACCCAGTTTCAATAAAATTAACTCAAAAAATTGTCTTCATGGCGTGAGAAGACTGCTAAAAAATGCAATTAATAAATACTATTATTATTAAAAAAAATTGGCGGAGGCAATTTTTTAAAAACAATTTTTTTTTCATAGAATGCCCAGTTACGAAATCACTATTGCTTTCGCAATGTTAATATTGGAAAGTAACTTATGAAAACAAATTTATAAGATCCAGCTTTGCATTATAAAAATAATAATAAAAATAAAAAAAATTGATCTTCAATAAATATATCTCATTTCTGAATTATCAAAGGAGAGGGTGTAGATGGGTGATTTTAGGAAATATGTATATATTATAACTTATAACTGTCTAATTGAATTATTAAAGACATTTATTATTAAACTAATTGGAAGAAAAAAAATTAAGCACAGTTTTTTGTTATTTAATTAATGCTAATTTAAAGGTTCTAAAAAATGTATGTAAACAGCTAAAAAAATATTTTATATAATATATATTATGGCAGTTTATATAAAATACTTTTTAGTTTATAGTAGTTTATAGAAGTTTATATAAAACACTGGTACTAATAATTAATAATAAGATTTTAAATATTTATTCTGATTATTAATAATACTACTAAAAGCAAAAGACAATATCTCGCAAATTTCTCTCACATTGTTTAATCAAACAAATTTTTCAGCTCGCTGCGATTTTATTATCACGAGTTATAAAAATTTAAATTTATCGGACTCTTACATTCAACTTTTTATAAAATTTGGCGAAAGGGAGGGGGAGAATTAGAAAAATTAAAAAAAGGCCGGAATAATGTTGAACTTATACCATTTGGTAAGCCCACAACAGTTAGAATCCGACTTATAAGTTACCGAGCAAAGAAATAACAAGGGACCGAATTGTCTCGGGACCGAAATGGCCAGGGACCGAAATGTCTCGGGACCGAATTGTCTCGGGACCGAAATGGCCAAGGACCGAAATGTCTCGGAACCGAAATGGCCAGGGACCGAAATGTCTCGGGACCGAAACGGCGGGACCGAAATGGCGGGACCGAAGTGGCGGGACCGAAATGTCGTGTACCCTACCTATAGAACCTGCGGGCACATTTACTCTCACGATTTAATAATCTGTGAACTTAAATGCAGCTATCGAGCTATTTTCACAGAAATATAGTTCTAAATTTATTATTACATTAAAAAAATGCTTGATGGAAGTCTTGAGTTTTGGAAATATAAAAAGAATAAGATAGAAAAATGCCTTACTTTAATCCTTTTTACAATTACTAAAACTGATTATCAGAATTTTGATAAGCTATGCTCACTTGCCTTCCTCTTCACAATTTAGAACAATGAAGTATCATTTACTTCCCAAAATAACTCATTTGCTTTCGAAAGATACAACCATCTCTTTGCAAAGCAATTTCGAGCCCATGTATTGAATATTTGACCAGTCTGTAAAGACAAACCTTGACATCTACCAAAAAATGAAATAAAATAAATAAATAAAAATATTATTTCCGAATGGAGAGAAGCAGGGTCATTCCATACAAAATGAGCAAATTAGCTGTGGCTGACATGTCACAGATTTGAATGAAAATTGGCATATAAGTACAACATGTTTATTTATAAATAAATACAAAATAATGGATTTCATGACAGTTTTTTGTAAATATGTAAACTCAAGTTAAAAGTTGATACAAAGTAGAGTTCTTGATCGACATGCTTGAAATTTCAATCTTGATTATTAGCCAGGATTGGGTTTTGATATGACAAAGGTTTAAATCGGATTAAACCGTCAAAAACCTGTCAAAAACCCAAAGTCACAATCTGCTGTGGTGCACTAGAGTTTGTTGTTAAATCTTAAAACTAGTAACAGTTGTCATACATTATGTTGAAATTTAATTATATTATGGGTAATTAGAAAGTTTTTAAATATTTTTAATTAATAAAAATTAAGATAAAAATGACAGATTTCAAATCTCAGAAATTTATCTCAAAATGGACATGCAGAAATATTTGCGCAAAAATTACGTTTAAACATCTTGTTTATTTATTATTATTATTTTAATATTTTAAAAAATCTAAAGTTATTTAGTATGCATTTTGACATAGCTAATATTTATAAGTATTAATAAATTAAGTGTTGTAAACGCAGGATTTTTAAAAGTGTGGCGCTTGATACACTACGTTTAATAATTTTTTTTAATGCTATACAGTAGACTCCCTCAAATCCACAACCTAAAATCTGCAACTCTCTAAAATCCGCACATAATTTACAGATGTAAACAATGATACACTCAGTTCAGATGTAGAGACAAAATTTGACTTTTTATTTATTATATCAATTCCATATATATTTTAATTTGTAATTTTCATTAATATTACTGAATTCATGTGTTTTCATGAAGGAAGAATAAATTTATTTTGGAATAAATTAAGATATTGCTGATATCACTGGTAATCACAATCTTTTTACCAAATGTATTTAGGTATTAACCAAAAATTTTTGGTTAATAAATCTTGCTAAACTTGAAGTGAAACTTCCTTATTTTATGATTTTGATGTGAATTAGTAATGTATCTTTATCAAGCAAATTTCATATGAAAAATGCATTTTATCTGCATATTAAATATTTAATCATTTATTATTGATTATTAACTCCTTTTTGATTATCGACTACGGAACATGTCTAATATTTAATATTATTTTAAACTAGGTTACACTAAATTTGGTTATAAATTTCTTCATAATATAATATCCCTTCATATTTTAAATAACACGTTAAAGTTTAATAAATAATATTGAAAAAGATAAGTTTTCTAAAATCTAAGGTAATTTAAATTTATTTTTTCTACACCATATTTAGAAACATTTTCTTTATTCAAAACAAGTAAATTTTACTTATTAAATATAAATATAGCTTTTTGACAGTTTTTGACATTTTTGACAAGGAGGTTTTTGACACGACGGTTTAAACCATGGTTAAAACCGTCAAAAACTGTCACGTGTCAAAAACTTGCCAACCCTGTTATTAGCCTTAGGATTGAAAAACCATGTCATAAATTATTTTTAGGTAACAATAGATTAGTAAGAAATTGACGTAATGTAGGATTTGAATTTCTATTTTTTTAATTAAAAAAAATTTAAAAAAAAGGCAAAAAAATTTTTAAGGGAAAAATTCAATATTTCTATTATTTATTTACACATGAAGGACTTCTGTTATAATTTTTAAATTATTTGATGTTTTAGATACAAGTATGTATTTTAAATACAGGAATTTTGATATTTGCCTTTTTATTCCTTAATGCGAAAAAATATTTATAAATAAGGAAAAAATTGAGGGGAAAAAGCAATATTTCTATTGTTATTTTGGACATGAAGAAAAAATCTTATCTTTTGAAATTATTTGATATTATAAATAAGTGTATTTTAAATATTGAAACGCTACTTTTCGCTTTTTTTTTCTTTTTTGCTTCCGTATTATATTAAAAATGATCAAATAATTATCTAGTAATTTTAAATTCTTGTAGGTGACAGCATTATTTCCCCCCTTGAAAGCATGCAAATTAAAAGAAAATAGTGCATGGAATGTTACGAATTTTCCTTTTTGAACCCATTTTTGTTATATTAGAAATCAAAAAGCAATCTTGGAATTTTTTTAGCATATTATGGTCTTATTAATCTTTATGTTCGTGTAATATTGTTATTGTCGAACTGCTCCTTTATTCATCTTTTGTGCATGCATATAAAGAAAAATTATGATTTAGTATTTTTTTTTATTATTATTTAAGTCTCTAAGTTTTATTGAAGATAAAGAAAAGAAATGGTAGCTTTCAAACTTGTGGAATTCGATAATCATGTGTAATACAACATCAGGCATCAATTTCACACTTTTTTTAATTCCTTTAATTTTTATACCGTTTCTAATTTTCTCAAAATTCACAAATTTTCAATATTTACAACCAATTCAAAATTAATCATGGTGTTACCAGTTTATTGTTACTAAGTAAATAAGAAAAAAAAAATTCAGAGGTTATAATATTATAAGCAAAATTAACTTGTGTTAAATAATTTTCAAGATACAGAACTTCAAACTTGCAACTTTGGACGATTGCCCACATGCCATTCTATATCACAAGTTTTTTAAATGTCCAAAACTGCTAAAATAATTTATTTTTTATCAAGATATTTTGCAGAGATCTGTTTGAATATAAATTGAACCCGTGAATCTACTAATTTTATTGAAATCGGTTACCATGTGGCCACGGCTTTTTAATTTTACGTTGAATGACCCAGCATTGAATTAGAAAAAGACAAAAGATTCAATCTAAGAAAAATAAATTTAAAACTCATAACTCTAAATCATTTAAAAACAAATGGATAGAATATAATGCCTTTTCGCATATTTAATTTATTATTAGAGTGCAGTTTCTTCAAAACAAGACTGTATACCCTAATAGAAAGCCTGTTGAATCAAGAATTAAAATATTTCTTCCATTCTCATTTTTCATACCATTCAAAATTCAGGGATGCCACTTTTCCGCAAAATGACGGATTTCCGCTTTTTTTATTTTTAAGAATCCTCGATTTTTGTTAAGCAATCGTGAAATAAAATAGCGATTTTCGTCGAATGATCGCAAAATAAAACTGGGATTTTCGTCAAACGATCTAGAAAATACAACAGCGACTTTCATAAAAAAGCAGAATATAACGGTGATTTTTGTCAAAGGATCGCAAAATATAACGATTTTTGTAAAAGGATTGCAAAAGTAAACGTCTATTTTCGTCAAACGATCGTGAGTAAAACTACGATTTTCGTCGAACGATCGCGAAATAAAACAGTAAATTTTATCAAATGATAAAAAATAAATAAATAAATAAAATAAAATTTAAATTTAAAAAGAAATCTGCACATTTTCGCTATTCACTCGTGGAATAATCCTTGGATGTATTGCTGGATTACATAAATACATTTAAAATGATGTGATACATAAAATTCCTCACTGAACCTGTTGCTGGGATACATCTTAATTGATGTAAAATACTCTGGACATAAGAAAAATAATTTTTATTTACTCTTATAAATTAAGTTTTCCAAAAGAAAAAAAAAGGTTTCTTAAAAAAAAAGTTTTTTATTTAGTTTATTGTAAACAATACAGTTTACAAAATTCACACATAAATGTTATAAAAATGTCGTAAATTTTACTTTACGCGTAATTTCCTCTTTTTTTAACAGTGCTTATGCTTTAGGTTTGTCTGTCCGTCTGTCCGCGCTCTAACTGTCTTAAATATACTCGGATTGCCATGAAATTTTTGGACGTTATTGAGGTTTATTCTAGCACGAACCCTATTAAAAATGAAGAGTCTACCATGCAGGGTTGGCAAGTTTTTGCCACAAATAAATGACAAAAATAAGTTGTCCATTTAATTTTTTTCGCAGAAAAAGAAAAAAAAATATTTCATGTAAGAAAAAGAAACTGAATACTTAGTTAAAAATCAATATTCTAAATTTATTTTTGAACTCGTAAGTGAAATTAGTATAATTATGCATTTTATAAAGAATGCTAGTTTTTATAGAAAAATTATAAATGAACAAAAAACTAATTTTATATAAATAAATAGAAAACTTTATTATTTATTCATGTTTATATATATATATTAGAAATTCAAATAAACAGTTATATTCTAAATTCAGTTTTTTTAATACAAAATTGCCTTTAAAGCAGAATACTATAAAATTTAATATAATTCAGTGATATCTC
This sequence comes from Maratus speculifer, assembly GCA_964019185.1. Classification (NCBI taxonomy): domain Eukaryota; kingdom Metazoa; phylum Arthropoda; class Arachnida; order Araneae; family Salticidae; genus Maratus; species Maratus speculifer. The sequence goes on from OZ025303.1 coordinate 103,072,845, forward strand.
AATCCCCACCTAATTTTTAGCACTTTCCAACAAAGTTGAAAAAAATATATAGGGGGAACTGGGGTACATTGATACAGTTTTTTTCTAAGATTTTTTTTGGTGTCAAGAAAGGAGAAAATTCAAGTTTTTTTTCCATGAGGTGACAGCAAAACTTGTGTAGTATGTTATAAAAATGTACAATCATTGTTTAATATAGTATTTTTGCATGTAATTTTAAAAAAATCAAAAAAAGTCATTTGTATCAATGTGCCCCATCCCCGGGGCAGATTGATACGTTTAAGAAAAATGACGACAAAATAATACCAATGCATATTTTTCATAAAAAATGAGTTAGAAAACCATTTTATATTTATTTATAAAAATTCAAATCACCCACAATTTATTTTTAAGCAATATTAAAGCAATCAAAATTAAATATATTATGACCTGATGTTCTGGCTGTTTCTTGTCTGATTGTCGGCTGTGGTAACTTTGTCATATCTAGCACTTCAACCCCAGCATTATCTTCTTTCTTATGAAAGATGAAAAAATTACCAGTTTTTCTGTTTATAAATAGGTTCATAAACAGAAAATAAAGGATAATTATATTAAAAATTCTGTTTATAATATAAGTATCATTTTCTGTTCTGCAGTTTGTTTCTCTTACTTAACATTTCTCATGTCGAAAATACTTTTTTCTCTGGAGAATCGATATAAATTCGAGATTTGCCAGAATGCCGTCCTTTTCTTTTATTAGTTCTACTAGCACTAGATGCTGGGTAAGTTCCTACGTCTTCTGTTTTCAGAAATACTATAAAATGTTCTAATATAAAGAAATTAGAGCTATTTCACTTTAATAAAAACTAATATTAGAAATTTTTCGTGAAAAAAAGGTTGGATTAAGGAGTGTATGGTAAAAAAAATAATAAAAGATAATGAAAATATGAACTATTAAAGGATTTAGGCTGTATCAATGTGCCCCGTCATAAACTGTATCAATGTGCCCCATACAGCGATTTTGAATAAAATGAGTCTCAAATCCAACACTTCACAATATATCTAACAATAAATAATGAGGAACTGATAAAGAGTAGCTGTACTTACCAGGAAGAGTATTCATTTTGGTTGAAAATACTGGAACAGTTGTATAATAGCGTCTCAATTGTACAACTCAAATTTACTTTTGAACAACAAAAACAATAAATCACCCGTCCCATTTCATCAAACTGCTGAATCATTCCAAGATTTTCTGTATGTAGTTGAATACACTAGCATCACCTTTTGGAGCTGTTGTGAAACTTCCTGTAATGACCCTGTGAGCGGTAGAGGGGGTGTATCAATGTGCCCCATGTATCAATGTACCCCAGTTCCCCCTACTCGTAAAAAAAAAAAAAAAAAAAAAAAAAAAAAAAAAAAAATCCCGTAAATATACTCGCATTGCCCTGAAAATTTTGGATGTTATTGACGTTTACCCCAGCACGAAACCTATCGAAAATGAAGTTTCTACCATGATTAGTTTATTTACAGGGAGTCAAAAGTTTTCCATTACATTAAGGCCTATGAGGGAAAATCGTTTCAAAGGAATTTTAAAGATGTTACACCCTGATAAACATGTTACAATTTATATGCATTCACTAGATGGACTAAAATATGTATTCTATAAAATATGCGGTGAAAATATAGCTATTAATTATTTACAGGGACACACAAAAGAATTCCATTAGATAATGGTAAAGAGGGGGATTGTGTGAGACATTTTAAATATAGTAAACTGTTTCATATATAATAAAATTTATATGCATTACTGAGGCTTAATATAAATTATACGATACTGTCTTGCATAAAATGAAGTACATCGCACTTACAGAGACACTCAAAATATTTCAAATAATATATTCTTTCCGAAGTACTGCATATGTATCCGATGACGGCTGATGGATGGATAATATGCATTTTAATTATGACGTGCATTTAAGTTTCACTAAATATATGCACATTACATGATGTGTATAAACGCTGTAGTTGATACACACAGCTACTCAAAAGAGTTCGCCAACGTTAGTGGTAAATATAAACATAAGTTACTTAAAGATGGTTCTTAAATAAGTTATGCATTTTTAGGCTGAACTGCATATAATTTACTAAGAAATGTTTGCAGAATATAGATAAAATGATATAGAAGGGCACGCAAAGAATTGGGTGCATGGACACCTATGAATAATAATTTCTGAAAATATGATTTCAGTTGTTTAAGAGTGTTTCAGTTTAAAATTAGATTTTAGCTTAAAATTGACGTGTAATAAAGGTACAAGGTTAACTATAGGGCTGAACAAAAGTATTCAAGTATGTTTCCATCTGTTAGTATAAATTGCTGAAAAAGAAATTTCAAGCTACCAGGCTCTTTCTTGCTAAAGTAAATTTTCCCATTATATAGTGTGTATATCAACTGACAGATCAAATACACGACTGTTCAAAAGTATTGGAATACAAATTTGGCTATAAACCCTTATTTCCCTAAATAACGAAGTTTTGTTAAAGATTTCATGAAGTGATGGAAAGCGCTTCATAATCTATGCTTAACGCATGATTTTTCTTACTTATTGCTGTTCGTTTTAGCATAGCATAACAATAAACTAGCTTAGAAAGAGTATTTGTTGACAGTTTATTTCAAATTTTAGTTAGCGCAAAAGAAAAATTTTGAAAAAATCTTTCAATAGCAGCACTATCACTACTTACTGGGCATTTTTGAATGTGTGCAACTGATGAACAAAAGTCTTTTGAAATCTCACAAGCTATTTTGATACCTTGCCGATTATAAGCACTGACACTACTGATCACTTCTGCAAAATATGAATTAGAAAAGAATTTTTCTTTTAGTTTAAAATTAATAACATAAAATATAAAGTTAGAATTTTACTTTACACAATCATACTTTGCAGCTTTCTTTTTGTTCATAATTTAAAAGTTAACCTTTGTACTTTTTTTTTAAGTTTGAAAATTGTGGTTTTAACTCCCATTTTAAAAAGGACTGTGCCATACATAACAAGCATCTGCTATGGTAGTTGAATTCTTTTGCATCATATTATTAATGCAAATTATTGTAAATTAGAACCAAAGACCAAGATATTTACATATTTTTAAGACTCAATACATAAAACAAAAATAGCAAAGTTATATGAAACCTTTTGATAATTAAAAAATATATATTAAAGGCTGACAAAATACTTTATTTATGAAAGTAAAAACAGTTATACAATTTTAATTTTATTTTTAAATTCTTAAGTATTAGACTGAATCTTACCTATTTTAATAGTATAAAATATGTAAAAATATTTAATTATATTTATTAATTAACAAGTCAAATAAAAATATTAAATGATGTATTATTAAATTTAATTGTTACCATTTACAAAAACATCATTATTATCCTTATTAGCTTATACATTTTATTACACATCAAAGACAAAATAAGAATTTGCCGTTTTTGCCGTTTTTTACCATTTTTGTCCTGTTTTTTTCCATTTTTGTCCTGTTTTTTTTTTTTTTCGAGTTTTTTCCCCTGTCTTGGCAAAAATGCCAACCCAACTACCATGATTAGTTTATTTATAGGGACAGTCAAAAGTTTTCCATTACATTACGGCCTATGAGGAAAAATCTTTTCAAATGAATTTTAAAGATGTTCGCCCTACCAAACATATATACGTGCTCTAAAATATGCATTTTGTAAAGTATGCAGTGAAAAGGACACTTATTATTAATTTACAGGGCCACACAAGAGTCCCATTGCATAATAATAAAGAGGTATTGTTTGCGACATACTTTAATTACGGTAAGCGATTTCATGTAATAATCAAATTAATATACTTCGTTGATGCTTAATATGAGTTATTTCATGCTTAATACGAAGTGCATAGCATTTACAGGGACACACACAAAAGAATTCAAATAGTATATTCTATCTGAAGTACTGTATAATATGGATGATTGCTGTTGGATGGATGAAATGGATTTTTAATTCTGATATGCGCTTTTAAGTTTTACAAAATGTATGCATATTATATAATTCATATAAACTCTATTAGTAAGTGTTTATAATCTATGATTAACGGATGATTTTTCTTACTTGTTATTATTTTCTGTTAAGTTTTATCAACTATTTGCCAGGCATTTGTGCCATATCTAGACGATTTTGTTTATTACTTCATAAAAAGCAACAAAATGAACGAGTTTTCTACATTGGTTTTGACTGTGTTACCCAAAAGATATTTGTTCTTTTTCAATTGTTCTTTTTGTTGGCGCTCCCAACGGGATTCAAGGAAAAAATCTCCACATTAATATATGACTTTTATTAGTTGACACACACGGAATTTCTGGATAATTCTTTATGTAATTTTTAGATATTTAACAAAATGTCTAAAATGGCAAGTGGCCGGTCACATTTAGCCATGACAATACAATCATATTAGGATAAAAATTGTTACACTAGGGCTAAAAGTTTGAAACTGAATTCCTTTTATGAATGGCAAAAAAAGTCCCAGAGTTTTTAAAAAAAGGCTAAAATTCGCATTTAAAATTTGTGAGCTATTTTTAAAATGCTGTACACATTTCGAATAAACTTTATTGAAAAGAGTGAAAACTAATTACATTAGGCTAAAAAATAAGAATCTCAAAAAATTAAAAAAAAATTGAATACTAAAGTCCAAAAACTTAGATAAACAAGTAGCTTCCTGCCCAATCTTGTAATTCTACATGCAATAGTCTCTTTATTACACATACAAACTTTTACCTTTTAAAATTTGTCAATCATTCCATAAAAAAAAAGTTTTACAGCTGGACAAAAAATATGAGTAAAAATTTAATCTTTTTTTCTAAGGATATGCATTACAAACTTGTGATGTACAGATTGCATTTGACTGTTTTAATTTTTTATCATTGCAATAGGCTTTTATATTCACATGCAGAAAAGTCATTAGTTTACACTGTCACCAATTGAAAAACAGATAAAAACTCTATTTCCTTTTAATTAAAAATGTATTTGAATGTGACTATTAAAACGAGAAATAACTGAACAATGACCATGTTTTAAATACAATAAAATATTTTTAATTTCGTCGTAAAAATTGCATTTACAGGTGATTATTAAAAAAGAAATTTTTAGAATTAACATTAGTATGTGTTAAAGTAATACATAGGAGGAATTGCATTACACTTAAGCAGCCCAAGTAATAATATTGCTGAAAAGTTTAAATTTAAGCACATATTTAAGATATTTATTTTGTATTTTGTTATCATTTTTAAGTAATGCTGCCAATTCTAAGACAGTGCAAATAACAAATCCTTTCTAACAACAAAAGTATTTTAGCATAAACATTAAAGAGAAATAAAATTTTGGTAAAAATTGTTTCATATTTGAAATGATACATTTAAAATATTTGTAATTTAAGATAATTTTCTTATATTGTTAAATTCTAAAAGTCAACCAATGTTTGATTTGTTTGTTTGATATAAGCAGTCATTAAATATCTCAATAGCAGCTGAATACTAAATAAAATACCTATAACCCCTCAGTGAGGTGGAAATAAATGGAAATTTGTTTACTGGAAGATCATCACTGGTTGTTTAATTATTATTCAGTCATCCGTGTAATATTTTAAAGCAAATCATATTAGCATATTTTTAGAGTGTGTGGTGTCTGAAAGGGATTTTATGAGTGCAGTGCGGAATTCAAACACTTTTCTCCAGGATGGTTTCTGTGGCTCCATGGGTAGGAGGACATTATAGATTTCCTGGAGACAAAATTTTACTTTTTGACCGTTGAAAACACAAAATCTCAAATATTCCGTTGGGGGAAGGGGTTGTCATTTTCGGGTCTACATTCAACCTTTGGCGAGTGTAGCTTGTAAGGAGCCCGGGCACAGAATTGGCGCAACGTTGCGACTCATGTCGCAGACTCTTCAGTAAGTCTGTAGACTATTTTTTAACTGTTAAAATTTGGAAGAGAAAAAAAGTTTGCCAGAAATTATTTGCTATGTGATAGTGTAATGTGATCCATACCATACGTTGTTATCGAAGCTCCGATTTTTGTTAAAACTCAGGAAAACTTCTGTTCTAAATTTTCCGAAAAAGTAAGGCAATTATTTCCAAAAAATTTAAAGAAAATTGTCATAAATACAAAAATTCGAACATAAAATGTATCTCAAATTTCAACAAATGGTCTCAAAAAAAAAAAAATAAATAAACAAATAAACTAGCAAAAGCCATGCTTTGTTTGGATTCGCGAAGCATTATTTTATAAAACAGATATTTGAAAGTAACAATATTTTTTTTTATTATTATTTTTGCATCTTTATTAAACAAAAACGTTATTTTATGTTTTGGCGCATTTTAATTTTTTATTTATGATGTAAAACTGGCATAATAAGATATTTTCGAAGCAAACTTTTACAATTTTTTTTTAAATTTTCAACTAAAAGCTCTTTTAAAGATGTTTTTACAATTTCAAGTAGCCACTGGTGTTTTTTAATTGTTTGAAATATGCATGTTTCCAATCTTTGTAATCAACATCCGATAATCTTTAATAGCTATTTTAGAATAATATATTTGAAGAAAGCTTGAAGAAAGTTACTTCTTCAAAATCCTATTTTCTGGAAAAAACATTTGAAATCTGCTTTCGTTGATACTATGAATTTTTAACTGTAAAACATTTTATTTTAATTTCTTCGTTTTTATACATGTTAGCGTATGAGAATTTCTGTAATTCTCTCCGCGTGGGAGAACTTTTTACTTTCTGCGAATGGCAACTCAATTAATCGAATTACCTTTTAACGAAGCGCTCTCTCATTCTCGCAGTGACGTTTTCACGAATAATTATTGTTGTGTTTGCGAACTTATTAAAGTCTTATTTTTCTATAAAATCCTTCTGATTAATGAGTCGATATTATTTAGCCATAATACGACCTTCGCAAAAATATTTATAAAGAGCTTGAACCAACAACTTCACGCAGATCTTTTAATTTTTCATTTATATAACAAATTTAAGAATTAATTTTATTTGTTTACAATTATTTTGTTGCCAGTTTACAAAAAAAAAAAAAAAAAAAAAAAAAAAATCCATAATACAATTCTTTTAAAATGTTTAAGTGTCATCTGTGCAAACGATTTTGCGGGATAATGAAAACATGTTTTATTTAATAAATTAATCATGATTCTATCTATAATTATTTACTCCATGATTTAAACTTTTTTCTTTCTGAAAATATACGCGTTTCATTTTTTATTTATTTGCTAAAATGCGTCCGTATTGGAAATGCATGTAAAATAAATTAATTAAAATAATAATTTTTTTAACGTTTTACTGTAAAAAAAAATTATATTCTGCAAATCTACAGATCATAATTTATTTTTGTGTTTAATTTGAAGTTAAAATATTGAATAGTTTTTTTGTAAAGCGTACGACAAATTGTAATTTGAGTGGACTAGTAGAGGATTCGCTTCGCTCATCCTAATAATTTTAGTCCATCGTTTGAAGAAAAATCGGCAATTTTGCCATAGATATCAGGGAAAATGCGAATTTTGTCAGAAGATCTAGAAAAAAATGTAAATTTTGTCAAAAAATCGCGAAAAACAACAAATTTCATCTAAATATCGCAAAAGGCAGCAAATTTTGTCAAAAGATCGCGAGAATATTTAAATTTCGTCTATAGGACACACAAAAAAAAAAAAAAAAAGAAAAGAAAAAGAAAGAAAAACAGTGTCGAGAGCTTATTATCTTCTCCTTTTGGAAAATGTATGATGGTGTTAAAAATTCTGAGGATAAAAATGTTTTCCTTGTATGTTAATCACAAATACTTTGGAGGTTTGAGTATGTAGCGCAGTACAAGGGATTGGAAAGAAAGTATTTATTCTTAAGTTCTACAGACTACAGAAAAAAATTCTGCTGCTGGGGTAAGGAGAACCCTCTAATTTTTCAGTAAAAAATATTGGAATCATGAAATTTCCACTTTTTTGATGGATTTACATGTTTTAGGTTGACCTGAATACAATTTGACGCTATCAAAAAATTCTCTCTATTTGTGAAATAAAATTTGTAGCCACTCAATCTCAAAACAATTATGTGTCAAAATCATAGAATTTTATCAAATGCTATATTTAATTAGAATTTAGTGGCTGGTTAGGTGTTGGTGTATATGGCCAATGATTAGGTATTGGTACTATGTTGTACTTTTCACGATTTACATGATAATTATACTTTAGCATCTTAGGGTGAAATTCCATCAAACTTCATATTTATTTAACCCTTGAGATAAATTGGTACTGATTAGATTTTAGTGTATTTCGTGACATGCAGCACTTCTGTGTTGTAGTTTTAATGATTTCCGTGAAAGCCAGATTTTGGATGGAATTCCACAAAAAATCATGTGCTATAGGTTTATGAATAATTAATGATTCAGTGTTATTTTTTATCACTCCTCAGAGGTCTTTGCTTTTCCGATAAATATTTTAGCTTATCATAGCTTCTATTGTGTTGAAAGAAACTAAATTTTATGTTTGAAGTTAATAATTAATAATATATAAATCTAATTTTAAAATTTCATATTCAACAGAAGTCACTATTATGCTGTAATTTTATGGCATTCACTGATCACTGTTATTATTTGTCTCCAAGGAGAATTATCAATGTGCATGCCAAACTATTGAATACTTTCGGTATTCTTGCAGTAGGATATTTCAGTGAGTTTAAATAAAACTGTGTCCACTGTTTTGTGATATCTAGTAAAGATAACCATCTAACATATAATTTTAAAAATGTACTATTTAGGAAAATTGGTGTAAAGCCTTTACGCTCATCGTCCATCATCCGTATTATTCATTATTAAGAACGGAGACTAAAAAATTGGTCTCCTTTTTTCATAAAAATGCCCCTCGAAATCCCCTTTTAAAATAAAAAAACGAATCCTTTTCCTCCTCTTTTGAGAACTAAAATGCGTTGGGAGCTCTGAAACTCTCATTTTGATTAATAAAAAAAAGATCTTTGATTTTGTATGGGAGAAAAAAAATCACATGGATCCTTATTGATTCATCATCTTCTGAGAGTTTTGTTTATTTCACTGTGATCCCTATCATTTAATATAATGAATAAATTTTATTTTCAGGTTTGGATACATTGTCTGAGAATTTAAGAAGAATTTTCGTCAATAAAGATAACTGTGATACAACACTGCATGTAGCGGACAAAGAGTACAAAGCCCACAGAGCTATTTTGATTGCCGGGTCTTCTGTATTCGCTGCTATGTTTCAGCACGAAACATCCGAAAAGCAGACTGGCGTCATCACCATTCCAGACTGCGACCCTGAATCTTTCGAGAATTTTTTGGAATTCTTGTACACCGGAAAACTTGAAAAGCCATCTCTCCGAAATGCACTCCACTTGTATGAAACATCGGAAAAATACAACGTTCAAGAACTCAAGGCCTTCTGCACAGAGTATCTAATGGAGAATTTAACAGTAGAAATTTTTTGCGATGTTGTTGCTCTTGCTGACAAATATGACGAAGAGAATTTATTATCTGCAGCCCAAAAGTTTTTCAACGAGAATTGCAGCGAAATTTTGGACACTCCCGACTGGGATTCTTTGGTGAAAAACAACTACCGCTTATCCAAAAAACTTTTGAAAGAAATGTGTCGAAAGTGAAATTAGTATGCTGGATTTTAAATCAAGATTTTTTTTTTCTTCCAGCAGTTTATTGTTCAGAATTTGATATTTCACTATAGCTCAATATTTTCAGATTATCTAAGAGCCTAAAAATTTAAGTGATATCTATTCTTTGTTTGAAGCTGAAATAAATGTAATACAAAAAGAAAAACTGTTATTTTTTAATAATTATTAAAGAATATATTTCATTTACTAAGATTCCTGATGTCATTAAATGCTTTTTAATTATTCTTATTTTCAATAAGGATTTTTCAGAACTCTTGAAAATAATGATTTTTTGATGAATGATATTCAGAAAATTATTATTTTTCTAAAATTTATACGTAGCTCAATGGATCACCCTGCAGTTTTTGTGTTACTCAAGGGGCTAGAAACTTGAAATTTGACATGATAGTCACTTATAAGTTATAAATGCTTTCTAAGAACAGTTTCTTAAAAAAATAATTAAAAAATACATAAATAAATAAATAAAAGGCAACAGCGTTTTAACACTAGAATGCCCTGAAATTTTATGCAAGTTTGGTAGTCATATTTCGTTCCAGGATTTTTATTCCAAATTATTTGATTTATTTAACGTAAATTCTGTGGTTTAAATTTAACTTATATTTCTAGGAAAAATTTCTGACTCAAATTGAATTTTAATCACATGATCAGAGTCGATTCGACTCCTTCAAGGTATTCTAGTGTTAACACATTCTAAATTACGATTTCTACGTAATTTCAGGAAATATCAAACCAATTTCAGAAGTAATAGTTGTAAATTGATGCTTACAACAGTCCCTGCTCCAACATCAATATATTTTGCGCCACTACCATCAGGGGAATGCAGGAGTAATAAACGATAAATTGTGCGAGTATTACTCACGCTCAGAGGGCTCCGTACAATATATATATGAATTATTAACTGTATTATTTAAAAAAAAAACATTGTTAAAAGACTTAAGACTTTTGAAAAAGTATACAATGTAGAGTTGAGTATTGCTGTAGATACTCGAAAATTATAAATGGATATACCACGAAAGTTCAAAGAGATATGAAGTGTAAATAATACCAAATATTGCTATTCTGTACAACTCTTTTTATTTTAAATCTTATTCTTATCTCATTATGATGAACTTAATTATATACTGACAGTAAAAATAGTGCACATTTAAACTTCATTTGTCAGTTCATTAAATTCAATTCAGCGTAAATAATAATCATATCTTTTTACAGTGTAGCTAAAACAAACTCTTGTTTAAAATTTAAACTTGGCTTGGTGGTAAGAGCGCTTGGAAAGGAGGTCGCAAAGTTGCTTCTTGTTGCGTGCCGCATTTTTCTAGATAAGTTTTAAATTAACTTTTAAAGACTCGTGGGTGTATTCCGATAGCTACTCGATGCAAATTAGTTGCGTACCCTATAGTAATTATGTGATTAGTCTGTTTTTAACAATTTGACGTTTATTGCTTTTATACTGCTGTTCAAAAATTACTGCATTACAGAACTATATCATTAAAAGTTATTATCTAGGCTTTAAAAATCGTCAGTACATAGAGTATGCCGCCATTTATATGTCTGCTTCGATAGGTACATCCATTCAAAACATTATGTACATAACTGTTTTAAAGATGCAAATAAGCCGTAATTCCAAGTTTGGAACAAATAAAATAAAAAAATTTGCAAAGTTGCTTAATGTAATACTTTCTGTATTAATAATGCATAAAAATATCGTCTTAAACCGTTTAGTAAAATAATATCTATTGCATTTTAGAAAATATTAAATTTATTTAAATTACAATTGAGCTTAAACGAGCTTGTTGTTTTTTATCTACTTGCTGACTGGTATGTTTATAGAAGTTTCAATACAAAATCAACTTTGACAGAAATTCTATTTCTGGAAAATTATAATTACAAGTTAGAACCCGTCAAATTTTGACGAAATAAAACGTTTAAGAAGGAACTGTTTATTGATTTATAATAAACCTACAAAATTAGTTATAATTAAAAATGCACCTTATATTGGTAAGTCTAACTTTTAAACAAAAGTTAGCAAAATAGTATTTCTATAAAACTCAGTTGTGGAAATCGTTAAAATTAAACTTTAGTCGTACATGTAAGCAGTAAAAAATAATAAACATATGTTATTATGATAAAGTTATGAATTTTAGGCTCTTATGCTAAAATTCCAAAATGGAAAAAAAAAAAATCAATTTTGACTTGATTATAGAATTTTTTTCCCGTGAAGTCTAAATCCGACATCATTTTCATTACATATGTACATTTCATATCTGTATTCAACTTTTAAAAAAATTGAACTTTAATTTCATCATTTTGATTGAAAACTTGACACAGCGCGTATTTAAATTTAATTTTTTTCCCTTTTAATTAGAAAATGGCAACATAAACACACAGTATTTTTTTCCCTTTACTTTTAATAGAAATGGAGTACTCCTGTTTGCCAAGATTAACAAAACGGTATTAAAAACTACAAAAAAATTAATACCGTATTTACTCGTGTATAAGGCGCACTTTTTTTCCAAAAAATTAGGGTAAAACTCCTAGGTGCGCCTTATACACGGAATAATTTTTTACTGTCGGATGTAGTCGAACGATATGCATATGAAACAAGAAATTATTCAAGATAAAGAAGATATTAAAACTCGGAAAATGTTACTTAATTGAAGTATTACAGCATATTTATTTCATTCCTTGCAGTTTTTTATACAACAGAGCTAATGACATTATCTAAACACTAATTAGAAATTACCTTTACCGTCACTCATTCCTATTTCCCGTCATTCTCCTTCAACCCGAAGTCTAAAAATGCATTTTTGTCTTGTTTTCTGATCTGGTGTAATGTTTGTTTCGACACTTTTACAGAAATTCATTTGGTCATTCTTCATTAACGTATGAAATTTATGGTGCGCCTTATATACGAGATTTTAAGAAATCACCATTTTTACTTGTAAAGTAGGGGCGCGAATTATACACGCGTGCGCTCTATACACGAGTAAATACGGTAATTCAAAAACAAATAAAGATACATTTTTCAAATAAATTGCATTTAAAAGTAGATATTTTCCCTATACAGCGGTGTAAAAATTGAAAATGTACGGTGTTTAAAAGTTAAAAAATTTGCAATAGCAAAAAATGTAAAACCGAAATTTTATTTCAAATTTGAAAGTGTTGCCATTCGCAAAATGACGTATGCGTTATGCACAGGTACGTTTGGCCTTTATAATATAGATTGGAGTTATTATTTCTCGTAAAGTTTACTGAAAATAACAGATTCAAAGAATGATTATTGGGGCATTGATGAATACTTCCATCTGCATGAATATTTCCATCTGCCCCAACTTGTCTCTTCACGAATGTCCCACCCGCTTTTAACACATACAGTTAAACTGATAAATCATTAACATTTTTCAAATTAAGAAGGAAAGAAAACGTCAAAAATATTTATTAGTATTTATAGTAAATGTTTAAATATTAAAATTCAAAAAATGAATAAAGTTATTCGCTCATCAAATTGAAACTGCGATTTTATTTTCGAAATCTACAAACGATCATTTGACTACTGAGAACAAATAAAATTTCAAAGAGCTCCAGAAATTTTTTTTATCATATACTATCTACAGGTACTGTTGTCTTTTGTAATTTTCATCAAATAAAAAATATATAACTATTAAAAAAATGTGATGTTCACATGTGCCCCCTTCTTTCATACTTATGAAAGTTCATTCCTGTTTTAATCTGCTATTAGATTCATATACTATTCGAATAACGAACTTTTCAGCCGATTTTAACCCCAAACTTTTCCTTTTCAGAGAGAGAAAAAGGTTACAGTTGACTTGAAAAAAAATCAGAGGAAAAGGAGGAAAACCAGTACTACTATAAGCCATTAATATTTATCGTCTATTCGTATCAATCGCTCATCTCTGATTCGTTGAAATATTCGATGTTGGATGAAAAGACTTGGCTAGGGAGACTCTTTTGGGACTGCGGAAAAAAATTGGGGGACATTGCTGTTTGCTATCACACTGGGTGTTTAGACGATATTTCGCGAAAAGTAATAGAAAATCAAGTGTTGGCTCAAAAGTTGCTCAAAACGTCGGTGAATCTGTTAGAAACTTTAAAGGAGCTGGTCACTCAACTTCCGATTTCCCCTTTACTAATGTAAAGTGTATGTGCATTCGACGCGTTTGTATATTTAAAATATCTCTGTGGGAAATTAATATTTTAACTTCAATTTTTTGTGTATACTTCCTAAAAGATCTCCCCCCCCCTCCCTCTTAGTTCTAAAAATATTTTTAAAGTATAAACTTAATTTTATATGAGTTGTTTGAATCTTATTTACAGTTTCCCCCGCTTTTAACACAAAAAATATTAAATTCAGCATAGATTTTAGAAATATTATGACTTAAGAAAAAAAAAGAGATATCCTTTAAGAATTTGTGTAGACTTCTTAAAAGATGTCTCTTCTTTTTTTTCTTAGTACTCAAAATACTTCTAAAATGTAGACTTCATTTTATGTGAAGTGTTAAAATATTAGTCACAGTTCGCCCGATTTTAATACATAAAATATTAAATCAAGCATATATTTTAGAAATATTTTGAAAACTAAGAAAAAAAAGAAGCATCTTTTAAGTACACGGATAAAAGAAGTTAAAAAATATGAATTTCCTGAGAAAATATTTTGAATACACAAAGGCATCAAAATTCCATATAAGGTATCCTGGGGTAATAACGCCACGTTAAGGTTCTACCAATTTTCACGGCTCAGATTTAGATTGTATTTTTCAAACAAATATATGATTTGATACAGCAACTCATTGACAATCTATATAAAAAAAATAATTTAACAGATATGTGTTCATAAAATGTAATGGCGTGATTTCTTGACCAATGCTATTTGGCGTTATTACCCACCTATATGGGTAATAACGCCATGCAAACAAAACTATGAAATAAGATGGAATAATGACATGTAGATGGCCCAATTCTAAAAATACAAACTTTACAAACTTAGAAATTGACAAATTGCATTCTAAACTATTGAAAATGTTAAATTTTTTGTGAAAGTGTAAGAAAAATAAAGGTGGTGTGTGTGGGGGGGGGGGGGGGGGGAGGCAAAAGAATATCAGACCGTGACCTTCTTTTTGCTTAAAAAGGACCGTTTAAATAGAATTATTAGAAACATTGCACAGTTTTAACTGTGTTTATTTGAATCAGTATTTAGGATGTAGCTCGGCCACTGTTGGGAATCAACCGCGGTATTAATGCCAAGGATTGGCGTTATTACCCCGGTATAGTTATTGCGCAGTACATTTTAAAGTACAAATTATCTCGAGAAAATATCCAAAATCTTCTACAACATTTTGAAAGTACATGAAATGCACTAGAAATTTATGTAATAAACAAAGTATTTCCGGATAAAAAAATAGTCTTCACATCACAAAACGTATCTCACAAATTTTAGATCAAGCGTTAATTTTAGTTGCTTGTGAAAGCAATAAGACCTAAAAATGAAACAAATTAACTTGAAGCTGTTTTTTGCGATTTATACGACTCAAAACCCGTCTGCGCAGAGCACATGGGTGTCATTTACCTGATTATTTCATAATTATGCATAATATTAGCACTTGGCGTTATTACACCAGACCACCTTACTTAACACTTACGGAGGGGATTTCCGTAGCTCATTAAGGGGGCTGGTCATTCAGCTTCTGAATTCCTCTCACTAATGGGCGTTTGATTCTTTCGTATATTTTAAATATCTCCTCGGGAAATTAATATTGTTAACTTATATTTTTTGCATACACATATTAAAAAATGACTTCGTTTTTCTTAGTTTTCAAAAGTATATATTTAATATACTTTAGAAATACTTAAATAATATTAAATATTAATATATTAAATATAAATATTATTAAATTAATAATATTAAATACAATTATTTTAGATATCCTATCTATTTATATAATACCCTAATATGACGATTCCGGGATTACCATCATCATCCAGAAAAGAAACTTATGGCTTCCACCTTAGGCAAAAGTATTTAGATGCCATAAGTATGCCGAGTGTTCAACATATAAAAATATACATATCATCTGAATTGCATCACATCTATTCTCCCTTTTCTCCAAAATCTTCAAAAACTATCCAACTACTATAATACTTTAAATTCAAAATTCAAAATAACGGATAACAGGATATTATGAGCAATAGATAACCAAATATAAATAAACTATATCTGTTGCTGGCGCCATCTATTGACAATCGATATAAATAAAAGAACTTGATGTTATGGTATAATTCAATATCTATTTTTTAAACTTCGGTTATATAATTTTAGAATTTTGTTCAATATAAATAAAATTAATATTTTAATTTAAATTTAGTTTTATTTATTTTTAAGAGATTAACACTGACCCGCCAATTTATTTATTTTTTAAATTTTTTATTTGCATTATAAGTAAGGTTTTTTTCTCCAGATGTAATTGAATTATGCGATTGCATTTGTATGACCGAAAATTATTTTTTCACATTCTGTTGTTAAATTACAATTTTATTTTCACTCCAAAGTTATGTTCGAATGTTACGACGTTAAAAATTGAAATTTTACCTGTATTGATATAATTAATATACGTAATACGTAGTGTTATATATTTCTTACATTTTAATTACATTTTATAAGAAACTTAAATTTTATTTACAATGCAATTAAATTTCAAGTGGACGCAAGGTCATCACTTGAGAATTGATAAAATTGAATTAAAATTTTACGAAAGAAATGATAAAAATAATTTTTATTTTGTTTATACAGCAATGAAAATTTAAAGTTGAATAGCTAGAGCTTCGGTTAAATACTTTTATAAATTCGTTTAAAAAAAATAAAATGACTATTAGAATTTTGATTTAGTTTTATTAATTTTTAAGAACTACTTATTCTCTTAATTTTTTTTTTAATTTTGTTTGCGTTTTAAATAAAAAGTGTTTTTTTTTTTTTTTTTTTTTTTTTTTTTTTTTTTTTTCTAAAGATGTAATTTAATTATGAGATTGTATTTGTGCGACTGGAAATTACTTTTTTTTCACATTTTCTTATTAAATTACAATTTTATTTTATTTCCAAAGTTATGTTCAAGTGTTATTACTTTAAAAATCAAAATTTTATCTCCATTGATATAATTAATATGTATAGTTCATGGTGTTATATATTTTTTTTTACATTTTGTAAGAAATGTGAATTTTATTCATGCAATCAAATTTCATTCAATCCATGCAATCAAATTTCAAGTGGGTGTAAGCTACTCTTCGTTTAACTATTTCATAAATTGAACAATGATTAAAAAATTTTTTATCCTCATCATTTGTATTTATAGAACTCATTTGTCATTTTTTAAATGTACTTTTCTACAATACAAATTCTTCAATAACAAAATCTTCTTTTGTTTGAAGTCTTGTGAAAAGGAAACGCAGATCAACATTCCGTCATTTTTGGCGGGGGTTATATACTAATATTTAAATAATAATACTTAATATTATAAATAATTTGAGAACTAACAAAAAGTGAGGCGCTTTTTAAGAAGAGTACACAGAAAAAAAGTTAAAAATGTTAATTTTCTCAACGGATATTTTAAATATGCAAATGCATCAAATGTCCACAGACTTCACATTACGTTGGAGAATTCCCAAGCAGAGTGACTAGCCTCCTTGTAACATTTCATGGTCCCAATTGAACATATATTATATATATATGTAATAAAATAAAAAAATTTGCGCCATTTTTTTTCTCTCTTAACTTCAATTCTAAAATTTGTGGAACATATTTCAATCTTAGTTTCGTAATGTATTAACTTGTAACGGCTAAAATTCTTTTTCTTATTTTATTTATTAATAAATTATTGCTTGCTTCTCAAAAAGGCGGGAAGTATTTCGTAACCTTTTTGCTTTCTGGAATATTCCCGGGATTTTAATTTTATTTTTTATTTGACATCTCGTGACCGATGTTAATGCGCGTTGTTAAAGGGCTTGTTATTTGCGAGGGAAAATATAGATCCTGCCCGAGGACACGCCTCCTTAGACCAATCAGAGCTGATCATCTTTTGACGTTTAGACTCGAGTTAGTCCTAATTGGATTTTTAAATTGATTGACGCGGAGTAGGAGGGACCTAGTTTGTCGTGAAAATGTTCCTTTTTCATTTGGCTTTTTAGGAGCGTTAGAATGCACCTGTCTTTAAAACTAGTAAGACGTTCGTTTGGTTTGTCCGATAAATTGGAATATTTAATGATGTCGATTATTTCACGAAGTTTGGAGTACTCGATGTACGCTTAATGCTGGAATGACGTTGTTTGCCTTATGACTTATAATAAATATGAATTGCAAAGACTTAGTGGCTTGATTTTTTACGGGGAAATTCCCAATAAAACTCCTTCGTTGCTTGAAAATTTACACTACGGGTACAGAACCTTGCTGCTGATTATTAGATATTAATAAATGTGCTGTATCAATCCTGGTGATGCACGGGAGCTTGTACGGTGTTGTGGAATCTCGACGTCGTCGCCGTTCTCGTTACATTAGCCGGCAGGATCTAGATGAACCGGCGTTCGATTTTTGAATAAGAATTATCGAGCTCAACAACTACCAACTGAACCTTTGTCTGAGAAATGCTTCACAACGCTGTTTGTGTTCGCCATGTTCGATGAGCGATTACTCGCTGAAACATCTGCTGTGATAGTTTTGTTCTGAGACGCAACTATGTCATCAAAGTAATGCCCCTGCTGTTGCAAGGAACGATGTCGAAAGAAAAACGATTTCAGATAATTCAGAATCTTTAAAGCAATCTTCAAAAGAGCTTGGTGATAAGTAGGAGTTCTATGAAAAGGATCTTCTTATGAAGTTTTGTTTGTGATTATGTTCGGCATCTGCATCTACAAATCCTTTGTTTGTGAAATATGCCTGCAGTATTTTTTTTTTTCTTTTGATAGCGACGAAAACGTGTGCTCATTATTTAATCTTCAACTGCTGATTATTTAAACTTCAACATCAACTGGTTTTATTTATTTATTTTTTTTTTTTTATAACAGTGCTGCAACAGTTTGAATTAACTTTCGCGAGTTATTATTATTTTGTTTTTGTTTTTAAAATAAAAATCTAGGAATGATATCCAGTTCATCGAGGTGTCTGTAAGTTATTATTTATTATTTATTTTATTTGTTTATTGTTTACGAAATTTTAATAATAATTTTTTTATTTAAATTCTTGATTTTATTATTTTCATTACAGCTATTAAATAAATAAATTTGTTCTTAATCTATATATATAAAAGGAATTCTGAGGATAATTGAGGCACAGGCGAAAGCAAATCTTGGCAATGCGCCAACTCGGTCCAGAGGAAGCAAATCTTGGCAATGCGCCAACTCGGTCCAGAGGTATAAAAGCAAGATAGAAAAAAACGCGCAGGTCTGTGCATTCAAGTACAACCACCCATATGTATATGCTGAAAGTTTGTTCTGACGCTCACCCGACGCACGTGGAGTGCCGATGGTCCGGGGAGAGTCACCGGGGGATCCGTCGCGAGCTGAGAGAGAAGCGTACCATACACATAAATTATTAAATAAACCTTCAAATTAAGCCCGGCGAAGCGGGCTGGGTATGCTAGTTTATATTAATTGAAATTTTCTGTAGATAGAAAATTTACTTAAGTTTAAAAAATGTTCCGAGTACTAAAAAGAGAAAATTATTTTTGTTCTTAAAATTATTTGTTGTGTATTTCCTATGTATGGAAAACCGTGATATTTATTTATTACTTATTTATTACTTATTTATTTATTTATTTATTACTTATTTATTACTTATTTATTTATTTATTACTTATTTATTTATTATTTATTTATTCATTTATTACTTATTTATTATTTATTTATTTATTTATTTATTACTTATTTATTTATTATTTATTTATTTCACATGAATTCAAAGAGAACAAACATTCCTAATATAACAAAGAAAGAGTTGATTTATTTATTATTTATTTATTGTTTATTATTTTTATTGTTATTTATTGAAGTATTTGAAGTATAGTAATTGAATTACAGTAATTGAAGTGTAGCATTTAAATATTTTCCGTGTGAATTACCCTCTTTTATGTTATTAAGATCCGGATTAGTAAAGGAAGAAAAAAATGTCAGAAAATAAATTTGATATTGTACCTTTTGACTTTGAGTCAGGTATGAATATTTTTAAGTGGTTTAAACACTTTGATAATGAGTGTTTTGGAGAAAAAAAGATAATGAGTGGAAAAAAGACAATATTTCAAAATATTTAAAGGGGGAAGCGCTAAAAGCTTATATAAATGATTGTTTGGATTGTGCTACTTATGAGGAAATTGTTGAGATTTTAACAGAAAAATTCATTCAGGTTAGAGTTCCAAAATTTTCTGAGTTTACATCCTTAAAATTAAATGATCTAAGCGATTTAGATTCTTGTTTTAGAAAGAAAGTTGAGATTGGAAGACAACTTCAGCTTGGGGAAAATTTAATTATCCAGGGATTAACTGATGGGCTTAAGCCGGAGTATCAAAATTGTTTAATTATAAACCCTCCTTCCAATACTCGTGACTGGTTTCGCACTGCGAAACAATTAGCAGCGATTCCAACTCACAACCCTAATAACAACAACAAAAATTTTCAACAAACTAGACCTATGCACAATCCCAATCCTCAGCCCAGACATTGGACTCGACCCACTGCAAACAACCCAACCCAAAATTTTAATCCTAGATTTTTCACTCCTAGAATGCCTATGACTCATTATCAAAATAACTACCCAAATCGTCCGTGCAGAATATGTTTAAACAGAGGTATACAAAATGCTTATCATTGGGAGAGGAGTTGTATATTTAACACAAATTCCTTGCAATCTCAAACTCCTGCTCATATACAACCACCCCCTATTAATAATATTTGACAATTATTTATTCCTGGATATGTGAACAATAAAAAAGTGTATTGTGTGGTTGACAGTGGATCAACTGTCTCAATTTTACCTCTCAAATTTGTTCGATATTTAAATGGTAATTTACATAACGTTTCCCTTATTACTATTAGACAGGCACAAGGAAATCTTACAATTAATAAATCTTGTCGGTTATGTATTAAATTTGGTAATATAAAAAGGCATGTTACTTTTTTAATAAGTCAGATAGATTTGGACTATGCTATTTTAGGTTTACCTGATTGTGCCAAATTTAAATTGAAAATTGATTGTACAAAAAGCCAGGCGCTACAAGACAATATTACGTTAAACCAACATGTCAACATATCCAGTGATAATTTAGAATTGCTTCATTTTGATATTATAAAAAATGATACTACTGTGCAACGCGATTATGGAAATACCATAACTCCTCAATCCTTGCCGCGAACTAATAATGATGATTATAATCTATTGGGGGATCTGAATGCTATTCAAAATAAAAATGTAAGGGAACTTTTAAGGGATTATTTAGATATTTTTGCTAAAAATAAATGTGATGTAGGGAGAATTAATATTGAACCTCAGCGTATTTTTCTTAAATCTGACCTACCAATATCTTTGAGGCCTTATTGTACATCCACTGCAGACGAAAAAGAAATATCTCAGCAAATCCAATCCTTATTAGCTGCTCGGTTAATTAAAGAAAGTTATAGCCCATATTCTTCCCCAGTTACGTTAGTAAATAAACGAGATGAAGACAAAAAAAAAACCCGAATGTGTGTTAATTACCGAAATTAAATTCGGAAAAATGAAAAATGACGCTGAATCTTTGCCCCGAATAGATGAAATTTTAGACAAATTAAGTGATGCCCAATATTTCTCTACACTAGATTTAGTCTCAGGCTATTGGGACATACCTATTCACCCAGCCGATTCCGAAAAGTTAGCCTTTACTACTAATTGTGTACTCTGGGAATGGAATGTTCTCCCCTTTGGTGTAAAGGTAGCCCCCCCCCCCCCCAATTTTCAACAGGACAATTAGAAGAATTCTTACAAAATATAAAATACACTTTGCTTGTTATTATTTTGATGATATAATTATTTTTTTTAAAACAATAGATGAACATATACAGCATCTCATCCAAATTTTTGATTTATGCCGAATAGAAAATATTAAATTGAAATTATCTAAATGTACTTTTGCTCAAAAACAAATCAATTTCCTAGGATATGAAATCCAAAATGGAACTTTAACTCCAGCTAACACTAATATAGAAACAATTAAAAAATTAAAACCCCCTACTAATACTAAAGAATTACAAAGATTTCTTGGTTCTATAAATGTGTATCATAAATTTATTGACAAATATGCTGAGATTAGACACCCCCTATATAAATTACTTAAGAAAGATACTATTTGGGAATGGAATTCTGAATGTCAAAACTCTTTTCAAAAATTAAAAGATGCCCTCATTGCTAAACCAATTTTATAGATTTGTGACCCAAAATTACCCCTACACATGTTTGTTGACGCTTCTCAGGTGGCGGTAGGTGCAGTTCTTAAACAACCCGACCATAATAACTTTTTACATCCGATTGCTTATTTTTCTAGAGGATTGAGAAGTTATGAGAAAAATTATTTCAATACCAAATTAGAGTGTCTTGCTATCATTGATACTTTAGATAAATTTTATCATTACTTTCACGGTGTACAATTTACCATCCATACTGATCATGCATCTCTTGTTTGGTTAAAAAATGTCAAACATTTTGAGGTCGATTATTTAGCTGGTCATTGAAGTTAAGTATGTTCGATTACAAAATAGAGTACTTAAAGGGATCTACAAATGTCGAAACTGACATGTTGTCAAGAAACCCCATTTCTCATTTTTGTAAACCCCTTACTTTTCTTCTTGACGTTAAAGAGATTATTGAGATGCAAGAAAAAGAAAATGTGTGTGGTTCAAATTATATTAATGACAATGAACTGATTATAGTTAAAAGAAAAGGTTTTCGTAAAGTAGTAGTTCCCATGTCCCTAAGAAAAAAATTGCTTAGTGTTGCTCATGAACAGTTTGGTCACCCTGGTGTTCAAAAAATGCAAAATTTAATTTCTCCTAACTATTATTGGCCGGATATGACCCAAGACAAGACATTACCAACTTTGTTAAATGTGAAAGAGTAAATCAGACAATAGTAACTAGATTAAAA
The DNA here is from genome assembly GCA_964019185.1 of Maratus speculifer. Classification (NCBI taxonomy): domain Eukaryota; kingdom Metazoa; phylum Arthropoda; class Arachnida; order Araneae; family Salticidae; genus Maratus; species Maratus speculifer. Next base: position 103,095,707 of record OZ025303.1, read on the forward strand.
TGTAAAGTAAACTCCACTACCTCTAAAATTCCCTGGACTAAGCTTTTAACTGAGGTAATTAATGAATATAATAATACACCCCATTCTATTACTAAATTTCCACCTGCTTACTTGCTTTTTGGCCAATTACCCTATGACTCCCCCTTACAACAAAATTATTATCCCCCTGTTCATGAAGCACTTAAAATTGCTAAAGCAAGAACTGACGAATTTCATTTAAAAAATAAAAGATATTATGATAAAGATTATATCGAACCAAAATTTAAAATTGGGGATCTAGTTATCTATGAAGAATTTCAGTACACTAATACTAGAAAGTTATCACAAGTATTTAGTGACCCTTATAAAATTCTTAACAAATTATCCGAAGTAAATTTTGAAATTGATAGGCAAAACCAGTTCAAAAGTTCAGAAATAGTACATGTATCTAAATTAAGGCCTTATTATTCCCCTGGTAAATTTAAATTAAGTCATGAGCAACAACCCTCTATTCAACAACAACAAACTCAAGTAAAAACTGTAGCTTAGACTCTGTCTCTAGTTTATTATCATTTTATATATTTTTTTTCTTTCTCTTAAACAGTAAATTTCTTTCCATATTTTAATTCAGACGATATCCTGTAATTCTTACAGAATGGCAATGATATCTCTTGACTGCAGCGAGAGTGTCACTTATCTGGAAATTTTTATATTTGTTTGTTTATGCCGGCGTAGTGACAAAGTGAAAATTTCTTATTCTGTATTGAATTACTCTAGTTATAACTTAGAATAATATAATAACAAGTAAATATTAAGTCAAAAATTTTTTTTTTATTTTCCAACTGAACCTATTTGTAATATTAAATTTAATCTATCAAATTATAAATTAATTATTTGCCAAGTAACAAAATTTTTATCACTTTAAAAAAAAATTTCTCTCTCTCTTTGCTTCTACGTTCCAGTCCAAGTACATGTCAATTAGAATTTAATTTGTTTCTTTTTCTCTTTCCTTCTTGCATAATGCAATGCTTTATCACACCGAGAGAATATTTATTGCGTAATTATTTGACATGAATATTTGACATGAATTGACATGAATAATCTTGTCTTTTATTTTTATTATTTATTAATATTTCTTTTTAAAGAATCTTAGTAGTTTAAAAGTCACTTGCATTCTCAAACATGAACAAAATTTTTATTTATTTTTATTTTATGTTATTTTATCTTATTATATATATATTTTTTGTACATATTCCTACTTAATCCTGCACTCGAATTACAAGATTAAATAAATGATTACATAATTGATTATATTCTTTATTCTATTCCACTTTCTCTATATTTCATCCCAAAAGTACTTGAGATGAGATAAACGAGATTAAGTATATAATGTATAATTTAAAGAATGTCTTTTGAAATATTTACTATTACTTATTGAAATATTTATTTATACCCATTATGAGAGTAACTTATACTTACTATGATATTTATTATTAGTGATATTTTTTTCTCTTTATTATGTTTCTTTATTATATTGTTTGTTTATTACATTGTTAAAATTTATTATTACTATATTAATATATTATAAAATGTGTTACTATATTGAATTACAAGTATAAAGTATTTTCACAAAGATATCCAAATATGGAACTGTCATAAAGGTGCAAGGATTCAGTCACATGAAAACTGAACTGTTGTTATAATATTAGCTGATGAAAATTAGACAATGAAAAAGATTTAATTAGACTCCTTGAAAAAAGAGCCACCATACCACTCTATGGTATACCACTCTATACCACTCTAATTCTGAGCCTTAGAGGATTTTTTGAAATGAAATCTCAAAATTTATGTCTAGAACTTTCCAGTGAATTTCTTTATATTTAGATTTGCCATTATGATGAATGCATTCAACTTTTTTTTTCATGTTAGTATATTAAGATTAGTTGTTTATATTTTCAACTTACTTCCTGGTATGTACTGCTAAATAAGATCATATCTTGTATTTTTATTGATGCCTATTTTATTGTATGTAAATATAAAGTCATTTCACGCATCACCTTAGTACTCCTAAATTTAAATTCTATATTCATATTAAAAAAATATTTAATTTAATTTTTCTTTTATTTAGTATCTAATTATTATTACTTATATCAACAACTTCGTGATCTAAGTCTGCATCATCGCCCTTTCTGTGAAATTGCAGGCCTCAGACCTACATTTTCACCCGTCTTTCTGGGAGGGGGATTTGTAATAATATAAAAAAAATTTGCGCCCTTTTGTTCTCTCTTAACTTCAATTCTAAAATTTGTGGAACATATTTCAATCTTAGTTTCGTAATGTATTAACTTGTAACGGCTAAAATTCTTTTCTTATTTTATTTATTAATAAATTATTGCTTGCTTCTCAAAACGGCGGGAAGTATTTCGTAACCTTTTTACTTTCTGGAATATTCCCGAGATTTTAAATTTTATTTTTTATTTAACAACGCGTGACCGGTGTTAATGCGCGTTGTTAAAGGGCTTGTTATTTGAGAGGAAAAATATAGATCCTGCCCGAGGACACGCCTCCTTAGACCAATCAGAGCTGATCATCTTTTGACGTTTAGACTCGAGTTAGTCCTAATTGGATTTGTCCGATAAATTGGAATATTTAATGATGTCGATTATTTCACGAAGTTTGGAGTACTCGATGTGTGCAACGCTTAATGTGGGAATGACGTTGTTTGCCTTATGACTTATAATAAATATGAATTGCAAAGACTTAGTGGCTTGATTTTTTACGGGGAAATTCCCAATAAAACTCCTTCGTTGCTCGAAAATTTACACTACGGCTACAGAACCTTGCTGCTGATTATTAGATATTAATAAATGTGCTGTATCAACCCTGGTGATGCACGGGAGCTTGTACGGTGTTGTGGAATCTCGACGTCGTCGCCGTTCTCGTTACATATATTACCTATTGCCTGTCTAAAAAATTCCCCCGGTTTATAGCAATTCAGTTTTAAGAGGTTTTTCTATATGAAATAACTAATGTAAGTAAAACACCAGTTAAACATGCTGTAAAGGAGATCAATGTTTCGAATCCAGAATTATTTTTATTATGATGATTTTTTCTGAAACTTCAGGTAAAATAATACAATTAAAATACCTTTTGCGTCTCTTTAATCCTTTGTGAAACAGAACACATTTATTCCTTAAGTGCTAAAATTAATGACTGACACCGGAATTCGAAAATAACTTTATTTGTAAATAAGAAAAAAAAAAAGGCTTTTGTCAATCATTCAATAAATTGAATTTTTTTTAAACTAAAATTCCGGTGCCAATGTAGCTTATGGGAATTAAAATTAAGTAATTTCATAGAAGGTCAATCCATTTCAAGTGGTCCAGAAAATATTTTTTTGATTGCTCGACCATTTTTAAAAAATCTGAAATTTTTTGTGCAACAACCCTAACATGATGGAAGCTTAAAATGACTATTATTTTATTTTTATTAATTTTTGTTTGCGCATGGCAGCCATCTTTGTTTCATCGTGTGTAGCGATTTTCTCACATACTAGGGTATTTGAAATTGTAAATATCTCGCCTTTTATTTTCTCAATTGAAATGGGATTTGCAGCATTCTGTTCAGAATAAAATAGGCTAAAGATATGGTGGTAGAGTAGGTTTTAAAAATAAATTTTTACTGGTGAAATTTTAGCACAAAATGTAACATTTTTTCCAAAATCTGTCCGTTTACAAGAGGAAATTTTCATGCAAGGAAAACTGTCAATATGACACAATTTTTTTTACAAAGAGGTCAAAGGTACATGTACTCACACACCAAGTTCCAGATCCGGGAGTTGATTTCTCTTTGAGAAAAAAATTTCAAGATTTGTCAAAAATTCCAAAAATCGCACTTTTTAGGCTTTGATATCTCTGGTGGGGCACGAGATAAAAATCTGAAATTCCAGCCTTTGATAGTATTGTGTGAGAGTGTTCTGTACAAAAAATTTCAAGAAGGACATTTGATTACTGTAACCTACTATGTGTTTATTCATACTTCCAAAATGTGAAATTATAATTGATTGATGGTGCAAAGTTAAATGTTAATTACAAAGATCGTTTTCAAATGCTTTCGTGCCATTTAAACAATCGGGAATGTATACTAAGCCAATGCACTATTTGTCCATATGAATAAAATCTAGTAGAGGATATTGGGTCAAGCCATCTCAAGTGGTGCGGAAAATATTTTCTGATTGCTTGACCATTTTAAAAAAATCTGAAATTTTTTGTATAGCAGTCTTAATAGGATCGAAATTCAATATGATTATTATTTTGATTTTACTATTTTTTGTTTGTGCATGGTGACTATCTTTGTTTCATCGTGTGATTTTTTTCCCAAAATCTGTCCATTTACAAGAGAAACAATTTTATGCAAGGAAAACTGTCAACATGGCACAATTTGTTATAAAAATAGGTCAAAAGTACTTGGTAAAATTCCAAATCCCAGACGTGGAAATTAATCCATCTTTGCGAGAAAAAATTTAAATTTGTCAAAAATTTCGAAAATTACACTTTTTAGACTTTGATATCTCTGGTGTGGTACAAGATACAAATCTGAAATTCTGGCCTTTGTTAGTATTTTATGGTCGTGTCATGCACAAAAAATTTCAAGAAGGAGATTTGAGGAAAAGTTGAGGTACGGAGGTCAGAAAATATTGTTTGTTGAAAGAAGTTTAATAACAAAATGTTTAATTAATTAAGATATTCTATATATTCTCAACAAAGAGCTGAGAAATAGTTTCACACTATATATACAAGAGATATTATGATGCTTCTGCGTCAATGTCTTCTGAGTCAAGTTGTTGCAGTATGATTTCTAATAGGTTTTACTCATCTGGAAAAATAGTGAAGTGGCTTAGTATACATTTTGAATTGTTTAAATAACACATGCGCAACTGAAGAAGATATTTTTAATTAACATTTAACTTTGGACCATCAATAACATTTTAGAGGTATGAACAAACACATAGTAAGATACAATAGTTTGGCAGCATTGTTTTCACATATTGACATGTCTTGTAGTCAAATCTCCTTCTTGAAATTTTTTTATACATAACACTACTATAAAATACTATCAAAGGCCAGAATTTCAGATTTTTATCTGGTGCCCCACCAGAGATATCAAAGCCTAAAAAGTGCGATTTTTGGAATTTTTGACAAATCTTGGAGTTTTTTTCGCAAAGAGAAATCAACTTCCAGATCTAGAACTTGGTGTGTGAGTACATCTACCTTTGAACTTTTTGAAAAAAAAATTGTGGGATGTTGACAGTTTTCCTTGCATGAAAAATTTCCTCTTGTAAACGGACAGATTTTGGAAAAAATCTTACATTTTGTGCTAAAATTTTACCAGTGAAAATTTATTTTTAAAAACTAATCTGTCACTATAGCTTTAGCCTATTTTATTCTGAACAAAATACTGCAAACCCCATTTCAATTGGGAAAATAAAAGGCGAGATATTTACAATTTCCTGTACCCTAGTATGTGAAAAAATCCCTGCACACGATGAAACAAAGAGGACTGCCATGCGCAAACAAAAATTAATAAAAATAAAACAATAGTCATTTTGAACTTTCATCATGTTAGGGTTGTTGCACAAAAAATTTCAGATTTTTTAAAAATGGTCGAGTGACCAGTGCTGGACCACTTGAAATGGATTGACCCTAGATATACCACAGCCCCGCGTTAATGATGGGTAATGGATCCAGGAATATTAATGTTTTAATCCAAGTGGTATGTAATATGAGGCGTTCAGAAGTCAGTTTGATTAACTCCATCAAATAAAAATGCACATTTTAAACAGTTAAAGTTGTATATCTATAAACTGCTGTTTTTTCACAATATTTTGCTTATACTCAATAATTGTCTTATAATCGAAGGTAACTCATAAGCTCTGTATAGATGTATAGGAAAATTTCAACACTATCATGTCATTATCTGAGTTTCTAAAAAAATGGAGTTAGCTGGATTGACTTCTGAATGCGTCATCTGTAACTGTTATTAAAAAAGTCAAGTTTTTGATCATATCTTTTTTTTATTGCAATTTCCCTCTAACAACGAAAAAAAAAAGTTGTTAAGATGCGTGTTAGTTTGAAGAAATACAAATGAATGAGGAATTATTATGAAGTATATTTATATTTAAGTATTTATAATTCTGTTACATGAAATGAGGGTATATAAATCATAACATAGCCGATTTTTTCGAGTTTCTTGATAACGTCATACGCAACCTTAAGTTATTTAAGACTTATAAATGTTCTATTCTCCAGCGGATGTGAATGACGTCATTTTATGTAAAATAAAAGCGTGTCAATCTTAAAACTGAAATATGTTTGCATCATCTATAGTTAATTAATTTATTATTATTATTAACGAAATTCTTTACCTTTTTATTTAATGGGAAATCGAAAAGCATGAAATCGTTGTTAATAAATTAAAAAGGTAAACATCTAGTCAGAAAAAGAAACCCACAGAAGCCGCTTTATTATTATTATTATTTTAAATATAGAATTTGTTTATAAATCTAAAACTTGAGGTTTTGAAAATATCATTTTTCAAGTAGTCGTTGTAATTTGTTAAATTACATTTTTTTTTTCAACATATACTGTAACCATAGGAGCCAACTTTGGTCCCAAAGCTGGGTCTGCCACAAGGGCAGTTGTTTGAGGGGATGTTGGTGAACACGCGATGTGCCGGACTAGAAAACGAGCATAATGAACGAGGGGGTCTGGGTCATAGTCACGGAAGCTGATGCAATTTGAGCATTTTAATGCAAAGTCAGAGCACTTTAGACTTCTTACCACTTTAAGACGAAATTTGAGATTTTTCTTCGCATGATCGACGAAATTCGCAATTTTTCTTCACATGATTGACAAAATTAGCGATTTTTCCGCGTTTGATCGACGAAATTTGCGATTTTTCTGCACTTGATCGACGGAATTCACGATTTTTACGAAGTCGATCGACGAAATTTGCAATTTGCTTCGCGCCTGGGCAAAAGAATTACGATTTTTACGATGCCGATGGACGAAATTTGTGATTTTTCAGCGCTTTATCGACAAAATTCGCGATTTTTCTTCGCATAATCGACAAAATTTGCGATTTCCCTTTGCATGATCGTCGAAATTCGCAATTTGCCATGCTTGATTAACAAAATTTGCGATTTTTCCGCGCTTGATCAACGAAATTTGCAATTCATCAACGGTTTTCGTATTTTCTCCGAGCCTGCTTGAAAAAATTCAGGATCTTCCCGCTCCCAATCAACAAATTTCGAAATTTTTACGAATCCCATCGACGACATTCGCAATTTTTACAAAGCTGATCGACGAAATTTGCGATTTTTCTGCGCTAGATCGATAGAATTTGCGATTTTTCCGCGTTTGATCGACGGAAATTGCGATTTTTACTAAGCCGATCGACGAAATTTGTGTATTTTACACAGCTGATCGAGGAAATTTTCGATTTTTACAGAGCCGATGGACGAAATTTGCGTATTTTACAAAGTTGATCGAGGAAATTTGCGATTTTTACAAAGCTAATCGAAGAAATTTATGACTTTTCCGTTCCAAAAAGGCAAAATTCCTGATTTTTCTACGATTAATTGACAAAATTCGCAATTCTTATGAAGTAGATCGACGAAATTTGCGATTTTTCTTCGCTTGATCGGCAAGTTTCTCGATTTTTCCGCTTGCGATCGAAGAAATTTGGAACTTTTTAGAGCCTGATTGATGTATTTAGCAATTTTTCCATGTGTGATCAACCAAACTCGCAGTATTCTCGTCTCGGACCGAAGAAATTTGCGATTTTTTGGAATCCAATCAATGAAATTCGGTCTTTTTCCACCCTTAATTGACGAAATACGCTATTTCCGCGCCCGATGAACGAAATTCACGATTTTTGTACTAAATCTGCATTTTTTACTCGACAAGATGAAACTGACGATTTTTGACAACCGATGAATTTAATTTGCAATTTTTTTCGAGCATCATAATCAACTGAAGATTTTTTATTGCCCGATCAACGAAATGTGCGATTTTTCGCGTCAGACTGACAAAATTTCCGAATTTTCCGTATGTGATCTACAAAACTCGCGAATTTTTCGTGCCCGATCAGGGAAATTTGTTATTTTTTCCGAGCCTCATGGGCAAAATTTGCGATTTTTCCACATCTCATGAACGAAACTTTTCCCGGGCCATATCGAGAAAGTTCGTTTTTTCCGCCCCTGATAAATGAATTTCGTGATTTTTCCGTGCCGATCAATGAAGTTTGCGATTCTTAAGTGACGAAATTTTATATTTTCCCCGATAAAGTGATGAAATTTACGATTTTTTCCTGCAACATATGCACAAAAATTGCAAAACTGCAAAAATTGCAGTTGTAAATTGACGAAATTCGCGGACGATACGTTAACCTATCGCGGGCTACAAGTTGCGCATCTCTAGTTTAACACATAAATTGCAGAAAAATGGGTGTGAGACAAAAATTTCAGTTTATGACACGTAAAAATAACAGTTTGCTCAATCATCTCAAGAATAAATATCAAATCAAATCAAAGTACCTTAAAAGAAATTTTTAAAAAAGCCAAAGAATACTGCAATACAAATTACATTGAAGATGGAATTATAAATCACAATAAAGGAAATTATTCAAATTTTATCATATTTTCATTTTATTTCTGCTTTTTCGCTGCTATCTTTGAGCAAAATTCGAATTTTTTATTGTATTTTGCTAAAATTCGTGTATTTTGAAAATTTGCATTTTCCTCGCAATCTTTTGCCGAAATTTGCATTTTTTCTCCGCGATCTTTTGCTGAATTCCGCTTTTTTCCCTGACACACTATCCTCTGACAGAATTTCCTTTTTTCCTGCTATCTTTAAACGAAATTAAAGTTTTTTCCGCGATTATTTGCGTCTTCATCACTATTTTTTTGACACAATTCGCGTCTTTATCGCGATTTTTTTAGGCTTTATGCTTAAATTCGCAATTTTCTCGCGATTTTTCGACAGAATATGTGTTTTTACTTCGATTCTTTGAACGAATCCGCGTTTTATCCAATATTATTTGCAAAATCCGTATTTTTCTGCGATCTTTTGCGAAAATTCGCATTCATCTCTCGATTCTTTGACAGAATTTGCGTTTTCTCCCACTATCTTAGAAAAAATTTCGCATTCTTTTCTGTGATTTTTTGACAAAATGTGTGTTTTTCACACTACTTTTTGACGAAATTTTCCGTGATCTTTTGATGATTTTCGTGTTTTTTCTACTATCCTTTCACAAAATTAATGATTTTTTTTGCGACCTTTTGACGAAATTGGTGTTTTTCCGCGATCTTTTGACGAAATTGGCAATTTTTCCCCGCTTTTTTTTACACTGTTCACGTTTATTATGCGATCTTTTGACAAACGAGTTTTTTTCGTGATCTTCGAATTTTCGGATTGATGACTTACTGTCTTAAATTTCGGAACAAATCACTCCCACGAAAAACGGCAAAAATAAAAAACCTACGGAAAATCGTGGAAAAATTTCATACCTGCATTTTTCAGGGTCTGCGCGGCAGACCCGCAGACCTAGAAGTCGTCGCTATTGATTGTAACGCATGACAAGAAGGTAAAGAACCACCTAAACCCTATAGTATTCTGCTGGATCTCAAATACTGTTGTCTTTTCCGATTTCCAGTAAGTGAGCATTCACAAATAAGAGAATAATTTTGAACATAATCAAATCAATGCAATTATCGATAACATAATAATAGAAGACAAATGCGATAAACATTGCAACTTTGAACTACACGTTATACATCTTGATGCAATAACGCGTTAAAAGTAAAAATGACACGCTTAATTGGATAACGAATTACAAAATTAATCGAATAATCGTGAAATTCATCAAATAACTGCGAAAAACATCGCGAAATTGGAAAAGCGATTACACAAAAAGTCACAAATTATGTCGAAGGACCTCAGAAATAAATTGCATATTTCATCGATTAGGGGGCAAAAAATGCTGCGAATTTTGCGAAACGATTGCAGAAGAAAATGGATTTTGTAATAACTATAGCCACCAAAAAGTCGAGAATTCTGTGAGTGGATTACATTAACATGTCACAAATTTCTTCTAGTGGATGGAGGATAAATAGCGATTTTTTTTCAAATTATCTCCGGAAAAAAAAAATCGTGTAATTCATAAAATGGTCTCGAGGAAAACGCGAAACCAAAAATAGTTCTGGTTCTAGGCAACTTGTCAAAACTCGCGATTTTTCTCCCCGATCATTTGTCAAAATTAGCAATTTTTTCCCGTGATCGTTTGCCAAAATTGTCGATTTTCTTTGCGATCACTAGCCGAAATTCTAGATTTCCTTCGCGATCATTTCCTAAAATTCTCGATTTTTCTTCAGCGATCATTTCCGAAATTCACTCAGTTTTCCGCGATAGATTGCCAATATTCGGGATTTTCTCCGCAATCACTTGCCGCACAACTTTTCGCGATCATTTTCTGAAATTCGTGTTTTTTTACGCGATTGTTTGCTGAAATTCGCGATTTTTTTAAGATCGCTTGCCGACATTAGTAACTTTCTTCGCGATCACTTACCAAAATTATCTATTTTCACCGCGATCATTTTCCTAGATTTGCGATTTTTTTTCGCGATCGCTTACCTAGACTTGCGTTTTTTTTCGAGGTCGCTTGCCGATATTCGCGAATTTCTCCATGATCATTCGCTGAAACTTATGACTTTTTCCTGCGATTTTTTGCCGATATTCGTGTTTTTTTCTTTGCGGTGAGTTGCCGAAATTCCAAATTTTTCCAGTGATCATTTCTCTAAATTCGTGATTTTTTGCTTTATTTGCTATCTTTTGTCAATATCCTCAATTTTTCTCGCAATCGTTTGCTGAAATTCGCGATTTTTTCGGCGATCGCTTGCCGATATTGGCAATTTTCTGCCCAATCACTTACCAAAATTCTCGATTTTCTCCAAGAGCATTTGCCTAAATTAGCGATCGCCGATATTCGCGAATTTTTAAGCGATCGTTTGCTGAAATTGGCGATTTTTTTCACGATCACTTCCCAATATTCGTCATTTTCTTCGCAATCACTTACCAAAATTCTCGATTTTTTCCTCAATCATTTACCTAAATTCACGATTTTTTTTCGTGATCGTTTGCTTTTCTACGATTGTTTACCGATATTCGCGATTTTATGCCGTGATTATATGCCGAAATTCGGAGTTTTATTCCGCGAACGTTTGCTGAAATTTGCGACCATTCAACAAAATTAGCTATTTTTTCTTGCGACAATTCTACGAAATTCGTGATTTTATTTCACTATCGTTTCAGAAATTCGCGATTAACTTTCTACCCTCATTGGACGAAATTCGCGATTAATTTCCTGCCTTTGCTCAACATAATTCGTGATTTTTTAACTCGTCATCTTGACGAAATCGCGATATTTTTCCGACGAAACTCGTTATTTTTTCCTCACTAGAAATTGCTGAAATTTACGATTTTTTCCACGGCCGACTATAAAAATTGTAAATTTCTGCAATCATTTGCCGGAATTCGCAATTTTTTCCTCTTGATCTTTTGACGAAATTCGCGATTCAGTCCGCGTTTGTTTTCTAAAATTCGCACAATTACACTGATGAACAAATTTTACCGAATTTTCTGTTTCTCTATATAAATTGGTTGTTTCTTATAGATTTCAAGCTGCTGAAAAAGAAAATGTTTGAAAAAAGTTTCTATCACCCTCCACTTTTGAGAAATTTCATTTATATGTTTGGTGTATGTAGGCATCGTATAGGCATTATAATTATATTATATTATTCTCTTACATATGTTTGATTCACACAAACATTCTTTTTCCTTTATACAACGATAGAAGATACAGTAAGATAGTAGAAACAGATGTCCCCCTAATAAGTTTTATGTTAGCGACCTTGAACAGGCAGCGCTAGCCGCCCTCACAGTATTTGGCTTTAACGCAAATTCGTAATAGTTAAAATTTATCGTTGGGGGCGAGTGTACTGCTATTTCATTGTTCTATAAGACTTTTAAGTTAAATTTTGATTATAATTATCCGATTTTCCTCTAAAATATCTGAAAAAAGTCTAGAGGATGTGTTAATGAACCCCATTCTTTTTGCTATGTGCGCGGAAATTTAACTTTGAAAAAGCATCGATGTGCTTCCACGCTGCTAATAAAGACTGCCTATCACTACTTTGGATGTAAAGTAGGTGAACAAGATAAGAAATGAGCACTTTATTCTTGTTGTACACGATGTGCTACAGATCTCCCGGCGTGGTTGAAAGGTACAAGAAAGAGCGCTTTGCTATACCCATGATATGGCGCAAGCCGAAAGAAATATAACTGACTGCTATTTTTGTATTACAAAAATCAAAGGATTATCTGCAAGAAGCACCTGAACTTAGATTCAGCAATGTGGCTAGTATTACATAATGATGATTTACCTATAGCGAAACATCCACAGAATTTTACATATGACGATGCAACAGTAGAAATGGAAATTGGTAAAACTGAAACTTCCTCTACATTTGATATAAACTATTCTCCTGACATAAATGAAGAACTACACCTACTTACTCAAGAAGATTAAATGATCTTCTGAGGGACTTAAATTTATCAAAAAACTCAGAATTACTTGGATTAAGATTGCAAGTTTGGAATTTCCTGGAAAACAATATATCTATTTATCGAGATTGACATAAGTAATATTCGACATTTTTTTCAAGAAAAGGTGATTTATGCTATTGTAATGATGTAAGTGGTTTAATGTCTGCTTTTAATTGTCAATATAACTCGGAACAAAGGCGATTGTTTATCGATGGTTCGAAAACCAGCTTGAAGGCTCTGCTTCTTCATAATGGAAATGCCCTGCCGTCTGTTACAATAGCATTTTCTTGCATAATGAAAGAGTCTTATGAAAATATGAAGATGCTGCTTCATGAAATTGATTACTCATATCATGATTTTAAGTGCATTATGTGCGGATTTTAAAGTAATTGCCCTTGCTATCGGTATGCAATAAGGTTATATAAAATATTGCTGTTTCCTATGCGAGTGGGATAGCAGAGCAAAGCATGAGCATTATATCAGTTGCTAACTAACCCTAATATGTTCAAAGTTGGAACCTCATCAGGGAAGCTAGTGATTGTGCCTATAAGAGAACATCCACAGATAAGAAATTTACCGCTACATTTCTTTTACATTTCTTTTTTTTCCGAAATTTCTTTTTACAAAAATTCTTTTACAATTTTTGAAGCTTTATAAACAATGCATATTTTCAGTGTTATAAATATTAATTTAAACTTTATAAGTGTTTATTTAAAGGTTTGTCATTACTAAAATACCAAATGATAAATTTCATAAGGTATATGTGTTGAATAAGTAATACAAAATTCAGATTTTCAAGATTTTGAATTTTTTTTAAATCTGTGGGTGATGGAAACTTTTTAATGGCATATTCTTTCACAGCACCACCTAAAATATAAAAGTCACCACATACTTAGTTAGAAACAGAAACCTTGTTTATCAGTGTTATTTTTCCGAGATCACTTACGAAAATTCTCGATATTTTTCCGTGGTCGTTTGCCTACATTATCTATATTTTTTCCGTTATTCACAATTTTTCTACGATCATTTTCCGAAATTAGCGAATTTTTCGAAATCGTTAGCAAAAATTCGCGATTTTTTTAGGGATCGTTCGTCAAATTTTGTTATGTTCTTCCGCGATCGATTGCCGAAATTCGCGATTTTATTTCATGATTTTTGCTGAAATTTGCGATCGTTTGTCGAAATACGTGTTTTTTTCTGTGATCGTCTGATGAAATTTGCTTTTTTATTTTGCAATCAATCTTTTGCGCGAAATTTGCGCTTAATTTTTGCGCGAATTTAAAGAATTCATTGTTCTACGATTTTCGTGATTTTTTCTACAAGCTCATGACAATATCGGGATACTTTTCAGCAATCTTTCGACGAAATTTGCTATTTTACTTCACGATTTTTAGACGATTTCGCAAATGATTAGACGTCTCAGCAATCGTTTGTCGAAATTTGCATAATTTTCCTGCAATCGTTTGCCGATACTCGCAATTTTTTTCTGCGATCTTTCCCTTTTTTGCGATCGTTTGCCGATATCTGCGATTTCCTTCTGCGATCGCTCTCTGAAATTCGCGATTAATTTCTATCCTCGACAAAATTCGAGATTTTTTACGCGACCCCTTGACGAAATCACGATATTTTTCCGCAATCGTTTAATAAAATTGGCAATTTTATTCCGCTTTTGTTTGACGAAATTCGTGATTAATTTTTGAAATCGTTTGACAAATTGCCGTTTTTTTTTCTTCACGAAACCGAGATGCTAATTTCGCGATAGTTTCTAACGACCAACAGAAGAATTTTGAGGTTTTCCCCGAACGCACTAGCAAATGTTTCATTTTTTTAAATTTTTTTTTTGTTTGTTTATTTTACAACGTCAACTGACAAATTTCATGATATGTTTTTGTCGTCGATTGACGGATTACGCGTTATTTTCCCGCGAAATGATGAAATAGTGATATTTTTCAGATGAGTGAATGGCGAAATTTATGATTTTTTCCCCTCTGAATGAATCAAATTTCGTTATATTTTCCTGGCGAAATAGTGAATTCCACGTTTTTACTTTGCCACTAACTAACCAAATTCACGTTTTCTTTTACTGTGTCCAACAGAAAAAATTTGCGATTCTTGTCCGCGACTGATTGATGTATTTGTAAAATTTCTTCCACTATCAAATAAAAAAATTTCCTTTTAAGCATAACTGAAGGACAAATTTTTTGGACTTTTTTCACGAGTATAACTATTAATTTTTTTAATACCTTCCACGGAATTTCGCAGTTTCATCCTACAATAGCATGCGACATAATTCACGTTTCTTCAGCCGGTTTTTCGATTGAAAATAAATTGAGATCTTTACCTGCGAACGACCGGCAAATTTCGAAATCTTTTCTGAGACAAGATGACAAAATTTCCGATATTTTCCCGCGTCCGATTTCGCGATGTTTTTATGCGATCAAATGACGAAAGTTACGACCTTTTATCCCGTGACGCAACCAGGGGATAATTGGGGGGCGATCGATGAGTAAGAAGTAACTGGAAGAAAGCGAGAAAAAATACCAAATCTGAAAAATATAGATATAAGAGACAAATAGAAAAAATAGCGAGATTAGCGACCCACTAACGAGGCATGAACAATCAAAATAGACATGTTTTAAGCTTGAGCCATTTAACTTTAACGTTTCTTGAGTTATAACAATTAAAATCTGTGAAATGGTGAAAAAATTCATCATCAAGAAAAATGCATTTTCACAAGAAGTCTTTTCATGACAAGGACAACTATTGCTTGAAAGCTAGATTTTGAAAACAAGCCAAAACGAATATATGTATATATATACATATATATATGTATATATATATATATATATATATATATATATATATATATATATATACATATATATATATATATATACATATATATATATATATATATATATATATATATATATATATATATATATATATATATATATATATATATATATATATATATATTCTCTACTAATTAAGATAGAAACATGATTTAAATGTCATTTTAAGCAAGAAAACAGAATTTTTTAATTCAATAAAATGTTTTTAGAAAATTTGAAGATTTTTGTGTGTTGGACCACATTTTAAAATAGCTTTTATTTATTGACTTGAAATTTTTGAAATCTTTGTGATGGATAACCATATTATTTGTAAACAAAACACATGATAAAATTTCTCATAATAAAAAATATATATATTGAAAAATGGGGTAGTTTAATACGAAACTAGTTTAGTACGAATATAGTTATAACTCGAAAAATTATTTGTAGAATTTAATTATTTTTTTATTTAAATAAACAGAAGTATATAAACTTTAGTTGAGATTCAGTATTTTTTAAAGTATTAATTTAAATAAAAATTAAAAATATTTACAGTAAAATTTCATTTTAAAAAATGGTATAAATTTTCTAAAAAAAAAAATAATTTTTTTTACAGTAGATTTTTTAAAAAAATTGCCGAGTCAAAATTTAAGTAAAATAATTGAAAAGAACATACTCCAAGTTTGAATAATTTATTTTTAATGATTCCTCATTTATAATAATTTAAATAGGAGAAATTGTGAAAAACCCATCGTAGAGAAAAACGCATTTTCACAAGAAGTCGTTTCCATAACAACCATTGCTTGAAAGCTAGATTTTGAAAACAAACCAAAACATAAAGATCAATGCTTCCTGTTCTAATTAAGATAAAAACATAATTTTAACTTCATCTTAAGCAGAAATAAAAACAAAGCAATTTTTAATTCAAGAAATTTTTTGAAGAAGATTTGTGTGCCTTGGACTTCCTTAAATAAGTTTAACTTAAATAAGTGCATTTTTAGTAACTACAGTTTTGTCATACACCTTTATTTCTGTATATATTATAATTTTACGATCGTAACTATATGGTTCAAACTCAAAATTAATGTCCGATTCTGAGCACTGGCAATTTGACTTCCATAGTATTATTATTATTATACCGCAGACCAGGCCTCTGCCTGCCGGGCAATATGCCTAGCTTGACGAGTTTTATTTGCCTAACTGCAAGGCAGAAGCCGCTTGATTGTCACAAGCTGAGATCTACCTGATTGTGGCTGTATCACTGTTATTTTTATAATATTTGTTACTATGCTGTTCTAGGTTACTTTTAATTATCTGTTTGAGTTCGGTCTTACGATGTTGAAAATGGAAGGGATTAATAAGAAAAGACGATGGCCACGCTACTTCTTCCACAGAACTCATACGAGCTGCCTATACGACAACCGATATCGATTTTGATCCCGTAATTTAGAGCCTTGATCAGATGACGAGATCTTCACCTGACTAGGCACCTCCAGAAGTATAATTCACAGGTAACATGGGGGACTTTGCACCCATGACGGATTTTACATGCACCAGGTGCCATTAGTGTACATGGCGGATTTTTAGCTACCGGTGAGCCTCAAACCCACGATCTTTACGTCTGCAAGCATGACGCTCTGCCATCTGGGCCACCGCTGCCCATGTAATCCTATTTGTCTTATGTTCATTTTCTCATATCTTGGTACTTGATGTCACATATATTGGCTGTTGTAGTCACAATCGGGAGTATCAGTTGATATTTTCTCTAATAATTGTAACTAGCTGATATTTTCTCTAATAATTGTAACTAGCTGATATTTTCTCCTTGTTCACTGGTAAGATATTGTTTTCTTGATGCGCTATAGGGTGGAGTCTGTTGGTCGGCCTTTAGTTCGCCTATACTTTTTAGCGATGTCAGATTTCACATAAAGTAGCACTTACACTTTTATTTGTTGGCTTTTTGTTATTTCTGTGACATTAAGCTCGAGGGACTTCCATAATATTAGTATCAGAAACAGGAAGAGAAAGCTGTTGTTGCCATGAAAACAAAGATTTAATAACAAAAGTTTAAATCATAGTATTATTAATAAGCCAGTTACTTTTAAAATTAATGTAAAACAGTACCACTTGATTATTCCATCGAAAAAAGAATTATCGCCAAACTATAATATTTAATGGTTTTAATGGCTAATCTTAAATGTATCAATTCACTTGACATTCAACGTATCACGCGTGTTTGTTGCGTCATCAAGCGATTTTTATTTCGAGGTTTTATTTGTAGTTTTATTATTGTTTTACAAATTTATTGTTCTTTCGTTGTTTATCTCTATTGTAAAAAAGGGTAAAACGTTACCACCGCCACAGGGACAATGAATTTTTTGTGAACTAGGATATTTCTTCGCTAATATTAAGGAAACTATTGCACACAAAAATATGAAAATTGTTGGCGGTATAGAGAAATGTTAGACAAGATTTCTCATTACATCTATCAGCTCTCTATCAGCGCAACTTCTGCTGCGGTGGCGTTAATACGTAATTACAAAAAAAAAAAAAAAAAAAAAAAAAAGATAAAGAAAAATAGTTTCGGATAATCGAGGTTACTGATATTAAATAGGCTTCGTCTTATTCTTACTTACTAAGTACATACAAAAACTTAACTCGCTATCACCATTTGTTCGTGAGATAGAGCGTTTACAGACAGACAGACGGACGGCAATTTTTTTTCTAAAAATATGCTTTTCGGAATCTCCAGTATCTGAAACGTGTAAATCCGTCAATTTTTTTTTTCGATTTTCAAAACGATTGCAAGACTTACCCTATACTACGTATGATAGGTAAGTAAAAGTGAGCCACAATTTTTGATACGACACTTTTTAGCTTGTCTGAAAGAAATAGTATCGGAGGCTAATAAATATCGCGATGTGGCCAGAGATATTTAATGCTAAAGTTGATCAAAATCATTCCATTACAAAAGTTTTATAGGAGCAAAACTTATACATAGGAATTTAAATATTTCAAGATCATTTTATACATTAGAAGTTTCTGGAGTGCAGACTTCATTTTTTGAAGATTTATTTCCATTTTAAATTCAAATTTTCAGACTTTTGAGAGACATTTTTTACATATTTTAAAAAAGATTATTATTTTAAATTGTTGCTAAATGATCAACGAATAACATTTCCTTCAAATTGAAAAATTCTTTACACGCGTTATCACAACCAGAAAAAAAAAAAAAAAAAAAAAAAAACTTTCAAATGAGGATTAAATGATTGTGATTTAAGAGCGCGAAAATATTGAAAATTGCATCCTAAAACTATATTTACAAGTGAATAAATATTAAAAGAGAAAAAAATATCATATCATATATATTATAAAGCAAAAGTTCTGAAACTTCCAAACGAGTGTTTTCAAAAACTACCCGATGGATCTTTTTGCAGATTATATCATTCGATAGGAAATATTTTTGCGGAGATTTATGATACAAATATACAGGGATAACTCTGATTTTTCGTACTAAATTTCGTATTTTTTGGTTATTTTTGACGGAAGGGTTGCAACAACTAATTTTTTGGCGATAATTATATTTCAAAAAAAAAAAAAAAAAAAATGAAATGCTTTTTCTAATGGAAAATAATATAAACATTTCGAAAAAACCCTGTTAATTCATTGATTTAAAATATATAATGATAAAAAGAAAAAAAATCCGTTTAATGCAAAATAATATTATGAAAGGAAAATATTTATCTTTAACGAAAAAAAAAAAAAGAATATATATTTAAAAAGTAACTCAATGTGAAAGAAAGTTTTGAAGTGACACAATATTTGGCTATTTATTTCTTTCGAGCTAGATTAAAAGAAAACAACATCTCAAAAATTTCATTAGGTAAAACATAAGTATTTTTTTTCTTTCTTTTTTTAAAAATATTTTTAAATATAATTTTCCCGTTATGTGTTTTACAGAAGAAACTCGCAGAATTAATTTTTTTTTTTTTTAAAAAAGGCTCTAATTGTTATTTGTATGTTGTTTGTTCAATTGGGTGTTTCAATCTACTTTTGTCGCCAATCAATGCGATTCTAAACCAAGAAAAAAAAAAAAAAAAAAAAAAAAAAAAAAAAAGAAAAAGAAAAAGAAAATAAGTTGAATGTAGATTCTGCCATTGCAGAATTCAGTTTCGCCTCCGATTAGGGGTAAAAAAAAAAAAAAATCGATAGAGGTTTTTTAGAAGAGCGACCCCGTTTAGAATGCAATGAACTAACTTCATTTTTCTTGTGTTTATCAATATACTAAGAAACAGAACGGCGTGAAATACCCAATTGATTCGCAATTTCTCTCTGAGACACTGGAATTGCGGAATAATAAAGAGATACAATTTGACGTGCTACTTCTTCATTGACAAGATTCATCAAAAACGGGTTTTTTTCTTTAGTTTAAACGCTTTTTTTATAGACTCTGAGAAAAAGGACATGCATTTTAACAATAAAACGAGTGGAATCCCATCGAATTCGTCAAATGAAATGTTTAAAAGACCCGATCGATTTGGTTTTAAAAAAAGTAATTGCATTATTGAATCAATATATAATAAATATATTTCTAAACTTAATGTCAAGTTTGTCAGTTACAATTTTGCATGCAAATATTCGCACATCTTCGGTTAAAATTGTAATCTGAGTGCCGGTGAAATCCAGAAATTTTAGTTTACATAAAAATAATTTTATAATAATAATAATAATAATAATAATAATAATAATAATAATAATAATAATAATAATAATAATAATAATAATAATAATAATAAAAACTAATTTCATTTTTACTATGACATTATTTTCACTAACTGAAGTCATCTGAAAGTAAAATCTCAATCTCAGTGTTCATAATGAAAAGAAACATTGAAATGTAATTTCGTTATGAGTAAAAATGCGATGTTTTAAATAGTGACGTCATTTTCTCTTCAAATGTTTTTTAAAAGTTACTGTTATTAGTAATATGAAAAAGGCGTCCGTAATAATATTGTATTTGATTGATATTGTAATTTTATTATCGAGAGAAAAGCTAAACTGTGTTGCCACCATTTTGAAGAAATATCGTAAAAAAGCATTTAAAACTAAAACTAAAATATAAAAATGGAAATAAATTAAAAAATGGCTAAAATGGGCACAACTACAAATAAATAGCTTTCATTAAAAAAAATAATTATCAAAATCGGTTGGGTAGAAAATTCAGGGTTGATGACACGACATTTTTAGCTTGTCTGAAAGAAATAGCATCGGATGCTAATAAAAAAAAAAAACACAAGACGTAGCGATATTCGCAAGAACTATTTTTTCTCTCTCTTTCTTTTAATGATTGAGAGCATTTTTAGGAAAACATTTTACATTTAACTTAAATAGATATATAGCAGTTAATACCACAGAAATGAATAATATTTAAATTTTAGGGTAAATGTCTTTCCACATACATAGATATTGTAAAATAATTTAACTGCAACTTTTAAAATTTTTTTTTTGGCACAGATATCTCATACGCACTACATTGGTGCGATTTGTCTCTCACGCCAATACCATATATACATCTGGGTAATTAACTGACGCCAAAGTGTCATTATTTTGCTTGATATGGCAACCCGGATGTTATTGTCTATTTATTAATAAATTGTCTATTTACAATTTTTTTCTTTTTTTTCCAATTATATAAACTATTTTAATCTATGCACATTTGTCATACATGCGCCACATTTGCGCGACTGCAATAAAATGGCGATTTTATGCCTCACTTGGTAACCTGGCTGTTGTTTATTTATTAATAAATTTTTATTTTATTTTATTTTATTTTATTTTTTAAATGATATAAATAGTTTTGTTTTATAATTATTAACTAAACTTTTTAAAATTTATTGTTATTTTCTATTTAAAATATTAGAAAATAATTGTAAACTATATATGTAACTGGTACTTGAAAACAAAATTTGGTACTTACGTATTAACGCCACCGCAGCAGAAGTTGCGCTAATGCGCCAATAAAGTGCTATCTTGCTTTTTGCACGCGCACAAAAAATGGCGTCAAAAATGAGCACAAAAAGCATTAAAATGGCGTCAAAAATCAGAAAACAACAAGACATCCAAAAGATAACTGCGTGCGCATGCAAACAACAAGATCGCTCTTTATCGGCGCATTAGCGCAACTTCTGCTGCGGTGGCGTTAATACGTAAGTACCCAAAATTTTCTCCGAATCGGCATCAGAAGAAAAAAAAACACGCCTATGTGGTGCGTATATGTCATGTATACATTTTTTTCACTATACTACAGTATTTAAACATGCTGTATAAATAACGATTATTGTTTTTTCCAAACATGTTTGGCACAGATATTATATACACACTGAGGTATCTGACTATCGCCAAAACGGTGTTATTTTGCCCGATATGGTAACCCAGCAATAGTTGTTTCTGTATTAATAAATTATTTATTTACTTTCAATTTCTTTTTAGAAATTCTATAATTTGTTTTATGCTATAGTAACTTTTTTATTTATTAATATTTTCGTTTTAAAATAACGAAAATAATTTTTAAAAACGCACATTTCTTCGTTATTTTAAAACGAGGATTTTGCCGCATTGGTATGGGAAGGAAATCTTGCAAATCCGGGTTTGTGCCGGAGTTTATTGTGAAATATGATATTTTCAAATGTAAATTGAGTGCTACTTGATTAACACGTCGGCCAGTTTCGCCAAACTATTCAAATTTACATAAATTCATTTTAAATAACGAAAGAACAATAAACATAAATAAAAAATACAAATTAAAAGTCGAATTAAAAAGCACTTATGACGTAAAAAAATACGTGTATCACGTGTAATATCAATTGCCATCATACTTACGATCATCGATTATTGACATTTATTCCTATAATCTGCTATTAATTTTTTTCTCGACAGAATAATCAAGTAGTACCGTACATTGTACAAACTCCAGTTAACATTACAAAAATAGAGCTAAATAACTAAATTTAGGTGCAAATACACACACCCATGTTGTAAGAAAGAGGCACAAGTGTCATATATGCACCACGTTGAGGTAATACATTTCTGGCGCCACTTTAACGTAAACTTCGTTTTCAAATGACAGATACATTTCTATTTTCTATTTTACTTTTCTATGTATAGAGCATAACATTTTGTATCATTTTAAAATGCAAATGAAAGTAAATAAATAGTTCATTAATAAATTAAAAACAAAGCTGGATTACCATAAGAGACATAAAATGTTCATTTTGTTTCAATCACGCCAACGTGATGCGTACATGACATCTGTATCAAAAAATGAATTTCACACATTCAAAAAACATTCACCTTATTTTTCTAAGGAAAACTTTATTTAACTTTATTTATTCTGCTGCATTCCAAAAACGGAACACTGTAATAGATTTGTCAAGAGCAGATGCACGTTGCGAAATACAATATAATATTGATAGAGGATGTATTAAGGTTTCCACACTTACCCATATCCTCAAGTTGAGAGGTTTAGAGTTCAAAAACTATCAAATGAAAATGAATCACTTGAAAATTGTTTAAATTCAATGGTCAATCTCTGCAAACATAATGCTCGCTATTTTAGAAGTATGGTGAATAGACAATATTTAAATTGCTCTTTTCATAATTGCCTCATTTATCTATCAAACTCTACAATAAATGGTCAACTGAAATATTTTTTTCTTAAAGCCCCGAATTTTATCGAATGCATAAGCTGATACAACAACATAATATTTTATTATTATTTTAATATATTTTGGCGTCAACGGGCCTTGATTCCATTGTTGTTGTTTTTATTTTTGGCTCAGTTTTGTTTTTTCTAGCTCGCTGAGTTTTGCACTGATGAAGAATCTCGACAGTAGATTTGAAACAGTTGTTTGCTAACTTTTAATGCATTTTTGGTGCATTTGTAATCGTTGGTATTCTATCTTTAAATACAATGGCGTTTTGTATGATTTTCAGAAATTTGAAAGAGCATTCGAAGTGAAGTTGTTTAAAAAACACAATCATATTCAATATTTTGCTTGATTCATGTTTTGTTTTGAAAAAAAGACCAGCGCGGCGGGCTTAGCTTGCTAGTTAAAATAATAAATTCATTAAAATGTATTAGCCACCGTAAATGGAAAATGGATTGGTCAGATTTAAAATAGTCTAACCATAATATTGCAAGCAGCTTGAATTTAAAAATACATTTACGTGAGATATTTCACATTTCTAAATGGTAAAACTATTGTTGTCAACTATATGATGGGCGTGTTCAGCGCAACTTACTAAAGTAAGCAATGTTATCGAACGATTGTAGGGCAGTACGAAAGCGAATTGTGGCACGAATGAAAACTATCCTGTTGAATTGTAGCTGACGTCACACTTAGCTTTGATTTTCATTTTGTACTTGTCTACAATCGGTTAAGTGACCGGTAAGTTGTGCTGAACACGCCCGATGATTAACTATTCTAAGGCAGTGGATATAAAAATATTTTTTTTCTACCAACAAAAGTATCTTCACCTGAATATCAAAAAGAGAAAGTAAACTTTTAAATAATAAATTCATTAATGTGAGATAAGAGCAGCAAGTAAAAGAAATTATGTCATATTTATAATGTCCAAGTAGTATTGAAAAGCAGTTAAAATTTAAAATATAGTTAAACGAGATATTTACTTAACATTTTGATTGATCTTTTTAACGATTGTTGTGAATTCTAAGACGGCACAAATAATATTTATTTTCAAGCAACAAAATTATTTTCACGTGTATATTAAAAAGAGAAAGAAAAAGTGAAAATCATCAAAGACGTGAATTCGAGCTTAAAATTTCTCAATCAAAGGGAAATGAATGGAAATCTGTTTACAGTAAGATCATTTTTCACACACACACATACACACACAAAAAAAAAATTACAGTTCAATGTTTTGCATTCTTTTCAATGCCAAACAAATTAGGGTGTTTCTCGACTTTTTGATGTTCCAGCGGGTATTGTGGGGCATAGTTTGAATTTTTTTTTATAACAGAATTCGATTTTTAAAAAGGAAATTAAATGTTTTTTTTTCTTTGAAACACGAATTTGTTAAAATTAAGAAAACTGACTGATTTGGAATTTTCGAATAATTTATAACACATAACAACTATTTAAAGTGGGCATCCCATTTCGGGGATGGGTAGGGGGCGATTAAATATTTAAGACCGTAGCGTTTTCTACCATTTTGGATGCAATTATTTGACAGAGCCCTGAAATAAATATTACTCATTTAATAAAAAAATTTTAAATGTGTACTTATTACTATTTTCGAACAGTAATTTTAGCAAATATCTTACATTCTTGTTTGCCCGTCATCCCTTTGACAATTTTATATACGGGTAGGATTTTTAACGGTGTTTCATTCAAAACGACTATTTTTAAGAATAGAGATCGCCCCTAGTGGTAAAATGTGGAGCTAAAAAATTCTAATCAGATTTTTCTTTCTTTTTTTACGAGTTTTTACAGTGCGTGCGCAACAGTTTTGTAGCGCATGTGCAGCACTATTAAAATCTTAGGTATTTAAGGTTCATTCACGACTATTATCACAGGCCTGGGCAACGCCGGGGGGCTCATTTAATTTCTAAAATAAAAGAGATCAATACAATATTAGTGCTGTGCAGTACAAGATTGCTTTATTGAAAATGTAATTAAAATAAATTAATGAAAGATAAATTTTAAAATATTATTTATTTACTAGCACATTACATTTAAATAAAACATTTTTTTTTTTCAAGAAAGTAACAAAAACTGTTATTAGAAATTTATGCAATAATCAGGGAATAATAATTATTATTACCTGATTTGTAATTTTATTCTTCAAAATGTAGAATAAAAACTTATGCACTTATGACTCAAAATTGACCTTCTATATATTACTTAAAAGGTTGACTTGGCTAAAGCAAATCATAAAAAAATATATTGAAGATTACACTTATTGACACAAACACGCAACATTACACAACATGAATTTTATAAAACCGACAATATCGAGCCTTATCTAGTCCGTTACTTTTACCTTTGTTGCCATTTCTAATAAAAGATTATTGGCCAAAGTAAAGTTCTTTTTAAACAAAGTTTTCCATTCATCGGATGCGAGAATGTCTCTCAGGTTTCTGTTGAAAAATTTTTGGGCAGCAGAAAATAACACTGCCTCGTCATATTCTTCGGCGAAAACAACGTCACAAAAATTATCTACTTTCAAATTTTGAGTCATGTATTCGACACAAAACTTCTTCAATGTTTGAACACCATATTTATCAGCCGTTTTATACACTTGGACAGCACTTCGAACTGAAATGTTTTCCAGTTTACCGGAATAAATGTAATCCAAAAACTCAGGGAATGATTCAGGATCACAGTCTGGTATGTTCACAATGCCAGACTGCTTTTCCGATGTCTCATGCTTAAACATTGCAGCAAACACGGGTGATCGTGTTGCCAGAACTAACTTGTGAGCCTGGAAATCTTTGCCCGGTAATTGCAGAGTGACGTCACAAAACTGTTTAGTAATGGAAAGACTTCTAAAGTTTTCTGACAAGGTATTCAAATCTATAAATATAAGAAAATGAAATAAATCAAATGAAGTAAGATAAAATAATACATTTGTAATGTAATTTTCAATTTTTATTAAACATGTATCCAGGGTCGTACTGGCATAAAAGAGAGGGCGGTGGCAAAATGGACAACAAAGATACCGATTGTCTTACAAAAGGGCTCAAATCCTTACACACACACATATATGTATACACATACTACATAAATTATGCACAAAAAACACTTTGAAAATAAAAATATATACGACTAATTGTTGTAGCAAAAAACTTTATTCCTAAAATAAATATCTCAGCCAAAATAATATTATTTATTCTAGAAATGTAATGTACACAAAAATAGTTCTCCGCAAAACACATTGCACTTAAAAAAAAATCTTGATATTAGACAGGCGTTACCAATTTAGTGTGTGTGTGTGGGGGGGGGTTATCCCATTTCACTTTTCTAAAAAATCTACCTCTGTAGTGTTTCCCCTAGGCATTTTCGGGAGAGCGCAACACCCTGCCCGTTTTTATATAGCTGCAAATGCGCCCTGTCATTTTCGGTTCGCAAAATTTTGCCGTCGGCATGTTTTAAGTAGCAATGCCGCGGACGCCAAAAAAATCCTAAAAAAAACGGCAGATTTCTTCAAAAAATCACAAAATAATGGCAACTATTGACAAAAAATCTCGATAAAACAGAAATTTTCGTCAAAAAATCGTGAAAAAACGACAAATTTCTTAAACTCCCGTATTAAAAGGCAGATTTAGTTTTAAAAAGTCCCCGGAAAAACGGCAGATTTCGTCAAAAAATTCCAAATAACAAAAGATTTTGTCAAAAGATTGTGACAAAACGACAGATTTCGTCAAAAGATCGCGATTAAATAGTAAATTTCGTCAAAAACATCGCAATAAAAAGTCAATTTTTGTCAAAAGATTCACGAAAAATCGGCAGATTTCGTCAAAAAATCCCGAAAAACGGCAGATTTCGTCAATAGATCGCGGTAAAACGGTAGATTTCGTAAAAAAAAACTCATGATAAAACAGTAAATTTCGTCAAAAAATTCACGAAAAAAAGCAGATTTAGTCAAAAAATCGAGAATTTTCCAAAATGATTGTGGGAAAAAAAAAGACTTTATAATCTTAATTATATTATTCCCTCACCATGTTTTAAACACAGAAATGATTGACTTTGTCGCAAAATTTAAGAAAATTCCAAAATTTTAAGGCATTTGATTAAAAAAAAAGAATCAGGCACTAGTCGAAAAATTTAGGCATAAAAATATTGCAAATGGTCAGATTCAAAATGGTCACACACACACACACACAAAAAAAAAAAAAAAAAAAAAAAAAAAAATCCTGAAGTGTTTTTCTCCCTTTGCTGTAACCTTTCAGATATTTTCTTTCTACTCAGAATCATCCCTGTTTAACCTTTGAGTAGTCTTTTTCTCTAAAAATTACATTCTAGATCTAATATCATCTGATGATGGACTCCAAATTGATTTTGTTTTAAAATAATGTTATTTTTCATTAAGTTGTATTAGAATAAATATGAAACGAAAATATAACATATTTTGATACAGAATATGTCTTATTAAATAAAGAAAGTTTTTAATCATATTGTAACAAACCAATCACAGCACACCGTACGATGTCAATCAGCAGCACACATTTTCTCTATGGTTAAACAGAAATCAAAAAACAAATTTTTCAAAAATCCTCTTTTTAACTGTTTTTGATGCAATAATCCTATGTCCGGGACCACCTAATTTTAATTCTAAACTTAGAAACGACACCAAGAACATTTTAATAAAATTTTGCTTATACAATAAAAGTTTAAAGTAACAAGTTTTTAATAAATAAGCTAAAATACTTTGTTAAATCACCATAAAATGAAAAAATTAAACAGGACGCGTTTCGAGCTACAACAATAACAGCTCGTCATCAGCTAAAGAAAAACACGTGTCCGTAAGGCACAGTCTGTGCCTTACGGACACGTGTTTTGCTAAAAATAAACGCAAGATATAAAATTTAACACTAAACATTGAGAGTAAAATAATTTTTACAATATTATTTTTAAACTTATGTTGATGATCACATGTGAAATAAAAATTTGTATTAATAATATAAGTAAACTTGTTTAATGTGAGAATCCCAAAATTTTCATCTCATACGTATATTTTAATATTTCAAAATTTAGCTACACATGTTAATGCCGTTAATACTATTAATTCAATACTATACCAACTATGATTTACATCTTAAATTTCTGCTTCTGTCAATTAATCGGAATAAAAACGAATTTCCGTATCTTCACGAACCAATGCACAGTAGAACGACATTCAGATTTTTTTCTAATTCAGGATCGATCTACCCGCCATACGTAAAAAAAAATCATACACAAAAATTTAGTTCAGTTCTATGCATTACACCAAACACTTTTTAATAGTAAAATAATAAAAATGGCATAGACATCGCGATTATAGCGCCTCCTTCCGGTGGATTTTTTTTTTCAAATTCAGGGAGGGTCTGCTGATCATAGTGAAACACTTATACAATAAATTTCATTAAATTTTATGCATAACTTCAAACACTTTTCTGTAGTAAAATATTGAAAATGGCTCAAATATCGCTATTGCAGCGCCTCCTTCCGGCGGACTTTTTTCAAATTCAGGGAGACAGGGAGATCCAGCCATAGCCAAACACTTACACAAAAAATTTCGCTCAATAGAGCTCATCAGTGGTGACGTCACAACCCCAGAAATTGGTTCAAAACAAACCACAGAGTTAAAAAAAGATTGAGATGAAATATGTTGTTTTATCGTGAAGCTAAAAATTCAACCCTGAAACTGATTTAAACAAGTTACAATTCGGCCCAAACACTTGTGAATCACTTTTAAAAGTTCAGCAATTCAACAATCAGCCTTTGAACGGTATCTGATTTCTTATTGAAAAACTTTTTTTGAAGGTATATCGTACATCTCTAACAAACTCTAAACTCTTTCGGTTTGTATTGACCCAGTTACCATGGAAATGCGGGGTTGAGTTGTCTGTGACGTCACACTGATGAGCTCTATTCGATGCATAACTTCATACACTTTTAGTCGGTACAATATTGAAAGTGGAACAAAAATCGTTATCGCAGCGCTCCCTTCCGATGGATTTTTTTTTTCAAATTCAGGGAGAACGTACTAGCCATAGCCAAACACTTACACAAAAAATTTGGTTCAATTCGATGTATAACTTCATATACTCTTAGTCGGTACAATATTGAAAATTGCACAAAAATTGTTATTGCAGCGCCCTCTTCCGGCGGAATATTTCAAAATTGAAGTAGAACCTGCTAGCCACAGCCAAAAACATTCACAAAAAACTTGGTTCAATTCTATGCAGATCTTCATACACTTTTTGATTGTAGAGTGGCGACATACGGACACACTCACACACGGACAGACAGACATTTTGTAAAAACATGTTTTTTGGAATCTCTGACCCCTAAAACGTGTAAATCCGTCGAAAACCGGAAGTCGAAAAATTTCGATTACAATACTTTCTTCTATTGAAGATAGAAGAAAGTAAAAAAATAAAAGTTTGTTAATTTAAATTATGAAAAGCAACAGTCACAATTCGTTAAAAAATGACACATAAAATTTTATTAGATTAATTAACCTAACAGAATTTGGGGTAGTCCTATACAATAAATAAATGGTACGCACCTAAAATTTTATTAAGATTACATTGTCATTGGATATAAATAAGTGTGCAAATTGAACCTCAATCGGATATTTAGAAGTGAGTTAAAATTTGAATAGAAATTTTGAACTAGGCAAGCGTACATACGAACATTTTAAGCAAAATAAAAGCTTATCAAAATAACATAGCTTTAACCTTTTTAAAATAAAATCGCGATTTTCCAAAATTTGATCGTTCGGAGTTTTCCGTGGTTTTCTTCGAACCTTGCGTAAATACGGGTTAGGTTCCCTTAGAAAGACCCCCACGGAGGGCACTTCCCCTGGTCCTATATCCCATTAGCGTAGATAATCGGACGACAAAAATCAACCAACCAACCAACCAAAATTTGATTTTTTTCGATAAAGAGAATTTTAAAACTCACGTCTTCAACTATTTTAACCAATCTAGAAGTTGATTAATAGAAATCAACACTACAGTAAAAGTTACGGTGTTTCTTCAGTTAAATTGCTTTAAAAATATTTCTTTATCTCATTTAAAACATTTGTGACAAATGGTTTAGGAATTAGCAATTGGACAGCATTGGAAATGGACGCCCTTTATAATAATTTAAGCACTTAGTATACGTTCCCTGAAAACTTAGTCCAACTCATTCGTTTTCAGCTATAGAAAAGTGGTTTAAGTCATGAAATTTAAAGTTTCATAATTCGGTCAATTTTAATATTAGATGAATGGGACCTTTTTTGTATTGCTTGATAGGGTGATGGAATTTTTTTACTGAATATCACTAATAGGACCGGGGAACCATATAAAAATTTAATTTTCGCAATTTTTTAATAATTTTTTTTTACCTAAATCGCTTGAAAAACAATTCTTTACCTTTTTTAAAGTTTTTTTGCAATTGGAACTATATGTCTATGACTAACGGTTTAGAAATTAGCCATTGACCACCGTTGAGAGTGGACACCCTGTATAACAAAGCTAAGTAAGGAATGAAGATGTATTACCTCTGAATTTCACAGAACCTCTTTGATCACTTAGATGCTTGAGTTCACAGACGATGGTCAAAGTATTCGATGGCATCAGTTCAGATTCATGCTCTTTCAAAGCACTTCTGGTGAAAAAATTTTCAGCTATTAACGTATTATTATTAGGACCAAAAGCATGTGTGAGATCTTTAATGCCAGTCTCTGAACCATCAGCCTTTTTTATACTAAATATGCACATTATATTACAAGATAATCCAACATTATCCCTTTCCAAATGTAAAGCTATCCAGTCTGATGAAGGAAAATTTTCAAATGGATCAATTTTTAATTGCCAATTCATATTAAGAAACATGAAACCTGAAGATCGGTGGTAGCTATCATTCAGCGAAATAAAATTTGGAATTTCCCAGTACACTTTCATTTCTTTTACTTCCAGCTTACCCACTGCTCCCATCGTAGACTTGCTTAAAACCAATCTTCAAATTATGTAGAAATACCACTAGGAGTGAGTACAAAAGAATATCGCTTGGTTTCTTCTTTTCTTTCTTTGTTTTTTTAAATGGTCCCAGGTGACATCTTTCCTACAGAACAATTCTATCTAAAAAGAAAAGATGAGTGTTATTAACGTTGGATTTTGAATCAACTAGCAAGTTTGAAAATTTTCTTCCTATCGCATCAAGGAAAATTTGGTGTTTTATCAACTTTTTTATTATCATGGCCACATCTGACTGTTTAAACAGTCATATAGTACCATTTCCTACAAACACACTTATATATATTTAACCCTCTCATGCATATATTATTTTTCATTATTTTTCATAATTCACAAAAAATCTTTTATATGATAAATGAAACTCACAGTCTAAAATAATTTTATTATTATGCTGCATGCTATCTATTATCTTTCCACAAATCAGATCTCTATAAATGAATGCTCGAAATTTTTTTTGCTTAATAATGCAATAATTATCTGTCCTCATATGAGGCCCATATGCATGAGAGGGTTAATCGCCTTTTTCTATCAAGCAGTTTTTTAATTTAAATTATAATTTAACAAAAATTTTATATTAATGTTAATTATTTTTCAAAACAGAAGATAAATAGATATCAAAGGCTATTAAATATGAATCCTCATATACAATGCTTTTCAATAGCTATTTTTTTAAATGAATAATTAAGTATAGGGGCGGTGCAAATATAATGTTATTATTTTAAAGGGAAGGTGGATTTATTATATGATATCGTAAGATATCTTTAGGGGGGGGTTTGTCTTTTGATACTGATATCATTTTTGATCCAATCAATTTTTTTTCTTTATATTTGTAACATAGTATTTGGTATAAAATAGCATGCTATCTTTTTTTAGCCTGCTATTTATTCTTATGAAAATACAAAATTATCATTAAAACCACCAAATTATTATAAAATTATTTATTTCTAAAATATGGAATGTCCCAGGCTCTAACTATCCCACCGGCCCAAGGGCCGATGCGCACTCTTCCAGGTAAAACTTTGCGCTCCTAAGTACCTCAGTCGCTCTAGTATTTTTTCAGTCTTTGTACACATACGTAGATTCGGATTAGTGTACTAAATTCTAAAAATTCATTTACGAATAATCCTCAATTAATAGACAGACAGCACAAAACAGTTACTTTTTATTATCACAATGAAATTAAAGATGTATCGTAGCAATTTCAGTATCAGAAACCAAAAGGGACACTTAAACATGCCACTGCAAGGGAAAACATGCACCCATTGAGAACTTTTGAAGCCATGGAAGAATTTTTTTCATCACTTCATTGATTGATATCTTTTAGATTTTATCCAAATATTTTGCAAATTTTCAGTCTTTTTTACAACTCCCCCCCCCTTCCTTCCTTATAGCCGTTCCTGAATGAACCTGCAGAGGTCGCAGCATCCCTAAAATGTTCACACTTTCCTATCACAATTTTTAAACAATAATATTTATTGTAGAATTTCATTGTAGTCGTTAAATGAATCTGACACAAAGATTTTCCGATTTAAAATACTATAGAAAAGTGTGAAAATTTTAGGGACGCTGCGACCCCGGAACCTGTAATCGTGTTTTTTGAAAAGCAACTTGAGAAATCAGTTATCAGTTCATAGCTGTTCGTGGGTACTGTCGGGGCCGTCGCGAAAAAATTTTCTCTCGTAAGAGATGTAAGTTTTTTCGCGAAGGCCCCGGTACTGGTCGAATATTTCAGGTTTCATTCGAAACCTGACGGCTTTTGTCGGGTTTGTCTTGCGTACAACACGATGTGTAAATATAATAAACACTAATTATGCAAAATAAAAATTTGAATTAACAACTTTTTTCGCCAAAAAAAAAAAAAAAAAAAAAAAAAAAAAGAAAAAAAGAAAAGAAAAAAAGAAAAGAAAAAAAAGTTTACATTTTAGGCGTATTCCCCAAAGAGGGAAATTCATCTCGAAAACTGTAGCTCAGAGAGAAACAAGATGAATATATTGGAATAGCAAAGTCTTTTTCTTTATAAATATTTTTTCATAATGATTAGTTTCTGTGCTTATAATATTACTGACTGTATGTCTTTTTATTGATTGTACTCAAATCTGACAAGTTATTTTAGCTTTTGAAAAATGTTTGAAATTTTATTAAGTTTGACCTATGATAACAGATAAACTTTCTGAAATTTCAAATTCCTTTAGTACAGTAGAAATAGCGTTAGAAGTGGAATTAATTGGAACAGAAATAATTCCTGGTGCAAATGGCAGGTAATACGCTCCTAATGAACATACTAAAAATATACATTCGTACAGTTGCTTTTTGGCAACCATCTTGAAAAAATGCGAAATTTTTTAAAAACAATTTTAAAAACATATGGGGTATTAAATTACAGGAAATTTAATGCTTAAAAAGAGTATGGTATTGGTTTTTAAAAATAAAATGTTTATAAAGATTAGCTAGCAGGGAATTTTAGAAAAATGATACCTACTCCTACATGGCTCTATAGGTAAGCCTTAAATGTACGCATGCTGCATTGCATTACACCTATACCTAATACTATTGAATGACAACTCCGACTGCAACACTAATCGTTATAATAAAATTGTCATATAAATATTGATCAACTTTTATATTTTCTAAATAATTTATTCAATACGAAAGAGAAGTTTGATAATGTGGTAATCCGGCTTGATAGGTTTCATACACTAATGTACTTTCTTGGAGCTATTGGAGGACTGATGGTTCGATCAGGCATAGAAGAAGCTCTACAGACAGTTTATGCTGAAAATTCAAAAAAGGTAAAGCATATTCGTGTGCTCTTCGAGGACATTTTCTAATTTCTTTATCCCTTACATCTTTAATTGTAACTAATCTACTGAAATGTAGCCTACCAGTTAAAGTTACTACAGAGTCAAATTTTAGCGATATTATATAAAAAATCACCGCGCTACGGGTGACGCAAATGAGGTGGAGTCAAATGATAATTTTAATCTTAAAAAATTTATTCACCTTGACCAAAAAATTCTCAAAGGCGATATCAAGGCAAAAAAAAAGTTATTTTAAATCGTGATCTTCATAAACTTTCAACACTAATGCGTAAACGGAAGAACTTTTTTAAATCACAAAGCCGCATTGCTAAATACTGCCTGTTGTATCTGATCACAGTGGCTGTTGTAAAAACATTTATTTCGGTGAGCGACCAGGAAATTTTGATATGCCCTAACAGGCAGTTGAGCATATGCTACCATTTTTTGCGAATTCAGTCATAACAATTATGCCAAATGTGCAAGAATTTACCTTAAAAAAGTGGGAACTAAAAACAACAAATCAAGAACTTGCTTAATGAAGAATGATCAAAATGAAGACCACTTTACAGTACGAAGAAAGGGCAGAAAGTGGTATGGAGTTTGGAATGATATGCACTTTGAGCAAACTCTCCTGAAATACATTAAAAATCGTTCTGGTATAACGCATGGAGGAGATATGGCTGAAACTCAACGTGCAACTTGGATTTTGAGACACTCTTAATGTAGGGAAGTAGCATGTGCAATAAGGTGGGTCGAAAAAAATCGAATTTTTTCAAATCCACTATTAATAGTGCGGAAAAGTTGCCTTTTGTAATTAGAAGGATAATGCAAAAAAAGTTTTTGAAATCGGTTAATATCTTTAGGTCGCCCATCGCACTTGAAGTTCGGAAATTTTGATCAAAAATAACATTTTTTGGAATTATTGAGGAAAATTAAAAAAATTTTCGAACTTGCTTGTAACAGTACACTAAAGTAACCTTTTACAATTAAAACATACTTTTTTTTCCTTTTTTAAATCGATTAATACCTTTAAGTCCATTTAAGTTAGCGAAATTTTATGAAAATGTACAATGTTTCATATAAAAGATGAAAAGTCGTCTTCTTTTCTCATTTTTTTCTAATTACATAAAAAAATATTCCATTATATGCATAGAAACGTAAAATAAAATCAATTTTAAAATTGGTGAATATTTTTTTATAATACATTGTTTATAAATTACGAAAAAAAATTAGAAAAGTATATATTTTTAGCTATTTTATTTATTTAAACATTTATGTTGAACAGATTTAGAACCCTACTTAATGAGACATTCTTCAACAAAAAAATTTAAATCAATTTTAAACAAGTTTTACTTATGCAATATTAGGCTATTTGCATTATAGTAATTTTAGAAAATAGTCATTTTTCTTTTTACCTTCATTTTTTACCTCGTGTAAATCCTTGTAGTGAGATTTATTATCAAATGTTGACTTAAGTGATCGCGAAAGCAAAGATGATCTAATATAGCCGTATCTGCTATTAGAGCAACATCCTTTTCCAGAAGCCTCACTCACGAGTTTCACACATCATTCCACCGCCTGTGTGTGTGGTACGGAAACGCCCTTATTCTTTTCATTTCCAATTCTGAGAGAGATTTCGATTCAATAAAAGAGAAAATTCTCTCTGGACTGATTTTGTGCAAAAAGTTGGTGAAGTAACTTTGCAGCTCGACCAATCAATTAGTTCAATCTAATCCTTAGCGCCAAAATTTAACTTGCGTATCACAAAATCTCTCACAGTTGCCACTTGTTCTGTCACCAGTTTCATTGCTTTCAAAACTTGTTGTAATCTTAACTCTCGCACATGCTCCCTCTCATCTGCAATCATTGCCAATAGTAGGTTTTATGGATGAGTGAAGTAAGCGTTACCCTCAATAACAGGGTCTGTAACTTCCTGCAGACTTTTTGATAGGTAGCGCGATGTTGTTATTATCTTGTGTATATGCTTTGATTAATGGAATTATTCTTCTTAATTTCAAACCATACAGGCACATATGTTTCTATGATGAATAAAATTAACTGCTTCGTTTCAGTCCTAAGGTTTTGTGGATATATACAGTCTGAGAATTCGATTGGCGGTCGTTAGCTACCGGGAATGAGAAATGGTCCCTGGATCTCGGACAGAAAGATCCTCAGGACAGAAGCCCAATCGCACAGCATTTGATATTTTAAAAAGATATTTTTGATCTTTACTGAGGTCATTTGGGTTTTCAATAGTCACTATTGGGCGAGAGCAATTGATTGATTCAAACTTGATGACAGGTTGTCTTTCGCAAGCAGGTAGTTGCTTGCCTATAGGACGAGAAAATAATGCTGGCTGTTTGTTTTTATCTTCAATGCATTGAAACAAGTGCCTAAAAGGCAATTCGATGAAATGCAACAAGTAAATGCACCGCTGCAAGGGCCTGCGTATCTTCATTTCCAAATTTCGAATAACACTTTTTTTCAATCCCGTATTGATAGAGGAGCTATCACATCCAAATACAAGGACTTCATCTAAAGAGATATTCTTCTGAGGCAGATATAAAATGATCCTTTCACAAATATTTTTCCCGGTTGCATTCATAGGCGTTAGATGACCAATATATTTAGATCATCCGGCTCCTGAATTAAAGAAATGTGCCCTTCCCTATTAGATCTTCGATAGCGTTTAACACCGATTTTTCCTTGATATAACGTAACTGTTTGTGGTAATTACATAACAAGCCTGAAAACCAGCTGTGTTCACAGCTCATATCCGCACTGAGCAATTGGAATAGAAAAAAATCGGTTTGTCAGTTGTTTTTGTAATCAGCCTATGTCAATTTTGATCATATTTTCCAAATTTCAGGTACGATGCGCGATTTAAAGGTTTTAACAGATTTAAAAAAGAAAAAAAGTTATTTTTTAATTTTAAGAAGTTACTTTAGCGTACTATTACAAGCAAGTTCGAATTTTTTAATTTTCCTCATTAATTCCAAAAAATGTCATTTTTGATCAAATTTTCCAAATTTCAAGTGCGATGCGCAACTTAAAGATATTAACCGATTTCAAAAAAGTTTTTGCGTTATCTTTTTAGTTGTAAAAGAAAACTTTTCCGCACTATTAGAAGTAGGATCGAAATTTTTTTAGTTTTCATCATTAATTTCAAAAAATGTCATTTTTGGTCAAATTTTCCGAACTTCAAGTGCGATGCGCGACCTAAAGATATTAACCGATTTTAAAAACCTTTTTTGAGTTATCCTTCTAATTACAAAACGCAACTTTTCCGCACTATTAATAGTGGATTTGAAAAAATTCGATTTTTTCGACCCACCCTAATGTGCAATGAGTTCGCTGACTAATGTTCCATGTATTGGCAGTGAACAAAATACTGATTTAACTAATGCAAGGATGGCAAGAGATTTCGAAGATATGAAAAAGGTAATGCAATTTTTTATAGACCATAATCCGTTTACTGCTATTTCAACTGATTTATGTAATGTTTTTCATGGAATAACAGATAGTAAAAAATAAATAAATAAATAAATAACTGTAGAAAATGCTGACATCATTAGAAGAAGTATCCAAGATAAACTTACCAGTAAACTTTTTAAAGGTGAAACTTTGTTGAAATCAAACCAAGCAGTAACCATGAAAATATTGAAAAAAGGTATTATTATTACTGGTGAAACTTACTATGTACAGAGGTGTGAAAATTATTAGAATAATTGTGAAATTTACAATAAAATCTTGTTATATTGAAGAAATAATACATTATTTAAAAAATATTGATATATTTAATATTTAGTATGCATTTCCTTGTTTTTTATTAAATGTTCGATACATTTTGGCATTCTTTGTATGAGTTTTTAGCAATTAGTTTGTATTCTGCTATCATGTTACCAAATTTGGATGATGATATTTCTATCAGATCATTCTTGTTTGTGGTCTCATTTCTTTACTTTTTTCTTTACAATGGCACAAACATTCTCTATGAAATTCATATTTCTATTATTCTATCCTATTATATCATCATATTCTATTATTCTATTTCTATCATTATTCTATTTCTAGGCCATGGAAATGTTTTATTTTATTTTTTATCCAAAAATTTGGTCACAAATGAAGTTTTATGGCACGGATCTCCATCATACATGAATATGAAATCGCCATTTGAAAACTCGTCTTTTAATTGTGGAATGAATTTTTGTTCAAGTACTTTCTTATACTGATACTGGTTTATCATGCCTTCTGCAATGCATAAATGTCCAGTACCCTGAGAAGACATCATGATATAAATTATTATTTTAGTAGGATTATGCTGTGAAATTTGGGAAAATTTCTTCTCTGGTACTTCTCCTGACATATTTACTACTTTCTTCTGATATCGTGAACATTAATCTGTAAAAAAAAAAAAAAAAAAAAAAAAAAAAAAAAAAAAAAAAAAAAACACTTAAGGTATCTAATTTGTAGAGAAATATTCTTATAAAGAAATTTTAATCAAGTTTATAAACAGATCTGCATGTTTAGTCAGTAAGCAAAAAACGTGATTTCAAGAAAAGAAATGAACAACTTAAATTCTACTGATTAATTAAGGGAAAATTAATATGTCTCAGCTTGCTCCAATCATTTTTTAATTGTACTTGCACAACTTTTGACCAAGCAGGTCTCTTCTTTGCAAGGGCGGCGCCAGAATTTGCCCGACGTGGGGGCACTGTATCCCCGACAGGGGGGCCAAGTTCATAACATATATCAGATGTCCCCGCGTGCTGGAGCAGGTCCTAAAAATTGCGTGGGCAAAAATTTCAAGGGCCCAGTTCGTACAAAATAAATTAATGTTTCGGTCTGAGTAAAATTTAAAAAGTTGTCTTGCTTATATGGTCAAGCAAGTATTATATATATTAGCCCCTTCCCCCCCCCCCCTCCAAAAAAAAGTTAAAATCTCGACCCGACTTGACTCTATTTCTACAAAACATGAATTTTACTTCGATATTGTTATAAACTGTTTTACACGAAGAGTTCTGATCAAAAAGAATTAATCTTTTTTTTTAACTATTTGGAAAATAGTTGTTGATCTCGGTGGAGAACTGGAAAATCTGAAGCAGATCTTAATCTTTTTATTGGTTGAATTCCGGAGCTTATTTTATTTTATTCGTTTTGTGATTGGTCCATATTTAAGGTCCCTGTCCTCGCTCGAAGAAACGCTCGCAAGCTAATGCTATTCCTATGGGGAAGCATTTTTTTAATAACTCTTTCGCATTTTGACATTTTTGAATAATTTTTTTTGCATTGGATAGCTGAGGTGCATACCAATTGCGCACCTTTTTTACTTTTTCGATTTTGGTTGCAGATATTTTTTACAAAGTTAGTTTCACTTTTAAAACCGGTTTCGAAACTGAAAGTGCTTTTTAAAAAGTATATCTGCAACCAAAATCGAAAAAGTAAAAAAGGTGCGCAATCGGCATGCACCTCAGCTATCCAATTCAAAAAAAATTATTCAAAAATGTCAAAATGCGAAAGAGTTATTAGTAAAATGCTTCCCCATAGGAATAGCATTAGCTCGCGAGCGTTTCTTCGAGCGAGGACAGGGGCCTTAATGTCCAAAAATGGAATACTTCTGTTGACACGATGACAAAAAATGTAATAAAAACTTTTAAAATATTAATAATTTGAAAACAAATTGTGGTAAAGTTTGCAAACAAATTTCATTTGAAAGAGCATTTTTTTCTCTATGTCACTGTGTAAAAATTTAAAATGTGCGATATTTAGAAGTTTAAAAATTCGCAGTTCCGAAAATTGTAAAACTGAAATTTCATTTAAACCTTGTTTATGTTGGGCCCAGGAATATTAATGTTTAATCCATGTCGTACGTAATATATGAGGCGTAACT
This sequence comes from Maratus speculifer, assembly GCA_964019185.1. NCBI lineage: Eukaryota > Metazoa > Arthropoda > Arachnida > Araneae > Salticidae > Maratus > Maratus speculifer. The sequence goes on from OZ025303.1 coordinate 103,135,618, forward strand.
GTATGTATTACTGAAAGCAAAAATACAAATGAAAAACTTACATAATTTCTTTAAAAAGTTAAATTATTATTATCAACAAAATTACGAATTCTGCGTATAAAGAAGTTTTAAAATTAAAGCACTCGGGTAAAAATATCAAATTACATACAAACGCAAAGAAATAAGAAATCATTTGAACTTACTCGTATGAAAGACTTGAAACTTTTTATGTACTGCAGAAAAATATTATAGTTCACACATTCGTAAAAAGATTGAACTCATAAAGTATTTATAATTAGTAGACATAATAATTCAAATGCAAAATTTGCAAAGTCATAAATTTCATTGTTTTATAGTCAGATTCGTTCTTTAAAAGGTCATTGTAGCATTGTTCTTACGGTTACTGTATTATTAATTATATTATTTTTGTAAAAAAAAAGCCTTAAATAGACGATTTCGATATTTTTAAATAAAAATACTAGATTAGGAAAAAGAATTTACTCCTTATATCTGTGGTCAATGGACAAATGTCGATAATAGGGAACTGCACCTTATGTAACTCTGAAATATCCTTCAAGACTATCAGAGCAGATGTTTTTCTAGTAATTCCCACAACAACATTGAGATGTATAAAGGTTCTTTTTACAACCAATCAGCAAGAATACGTTTGCTGAAGCTAAACAACATATTCATCGATCTCTTTATCATTCTAGCAGTCGAAAAGTTTGTTTTATAGTAACTTGCAGAACAGAATTTGAAAACTACTCAAAACAGATAGTCATGCATTTCCTTTTGGTGAACCGCAGCTGTTCTTTGCAGTTTAAACATCGTTAGTTTGAAATCTAAATAAGAATACGAGTATAAAGAAACAACATACTTGGCTAGAACAAAATCTGTATAAAACTGAAATTTCTTTCATATCCTTTTTTGTTAAATCTGAACACGTTGCTGTACTAAATACTAATTTCCTTGAAATTAATGTGAAAGTAATTAATCGAACTAGAATTTTTGAAATATATAAATTTTAAGAGTTTATAAGTACCGCGTTTTACTTTTTTTATCATTTTCTAATTTAGTCATTTTTGAGAAAATGTAATTATTTTATAAACTTTCAAAAAATAAAACATACAAGCAGTAATTTGCTGGAACGCACGTGTGGTTGGAACGGATTTTTCTATTCCTTGAAGAATTTTCTGTCTTTTGATTGTAGAATTTTTTTAAAAATTGAGATTTGATTCATGAATTTTTCATATTTTGAGAGAAAATAGAGGTAAGTAAAAAATCAGTCAATAATAGAAAATCCTAGTACACAGTGTTGTTGCACAGTTAATTAAACAGTCCTTTAATTAAAAAAATGCATCTGTAGATATTGGAGGATTTCAGGTAGTTTTAGCATTAAATTGATTAATTTTCTTTATTTTCGAAAAAATTTTCAAATTAAAGCAGACTTTTTTAGCTATAGAAATAATAATAAAAACAATGGGGGAAAATATCTTCAATTTCCATTTTGTTTTAGAGTGTACATTGATCAAATGCACAAAGTGTGATGTTCCAAATTTTGATAAGATCAGAATTTAAATCTGAAACAAAAACTTTAACACAAAATTTCCAAGAGAAATGTAAATGAAGTGAAAAATTGTAAAATAGTTGGGAATCTAAAAGTGAATTATTTTAATATCAGCGAAAAGCGATCTGCAATTATAAATATATCGCTGATTCAAACTGCGGGTTATGCATGAGATTTAGCTGCGGGTTAGAGGTCTGCGAGAAGAAAAATTTCCCGCTCAACATTGCCGAAGCATTCCTTTGATTTTCATCTTTTCTATTATTTTAATAAATTTCTGCCTTCTGACATAAGATTTTTTTTTTAATTTTGATCTTAGATTTCTCATTTTTACATATTTATAGATAAAAGGGATTTAAATTCCTTTTCTAACACGAATAGTACTAAGCAACACAGATGCCAGAATATCCATGTAATTTGACGAACATGCTGTTTAGGTGTGAGTATTTCAGGTATGTTGTGTTTTTTCTGTATTTTTTGCGGGAGGTGGAGTAGAAATGGCAAAATTAAAGTGCAATTTTTTCTGTTTTTACGGAATCTAATCAATGGAGGGGGGATAGTTCAATTCACGGATTGTTTACCGAGCACGGAATCCTCCGCGGAATGGGTTATACCTGACCTGAGCTAATTAATTATATATCCATTCAACCTGAACCAGTTTTTAAAAAATAGATAACCCGAACATGACAAAACTTCTAAAATCAATAGTATTCATTCCGAACGCAATCCCAACTCAGTATGTAAAAACAAAATTCCATCTTGTAAAGCAATAATGGAAAAGTAGTCTAGTATCAATTATATTTTTTATGTAGAAAAATCGATATATCTGTATATTGATTCATTGACATTCAAATAATGTAATTTTTCATTTTAAAATATATTTTGGGGATACTTTTGAGGAATCTGATAGAATCGAGCCCATACGCTAAAACAATTAAAATTACCCGACTCGAAAAATAGAAGTCAATCCTAAACTTTCCGAAAAAAAATTAACTTTAGCCAGGTCCGACTAAAACCACCAGTCGAGTTGAGTTTAATTTTCCGAGGAGATGCAGGATCGGATTTCTACCCGAAATTCGATTTGAGCTAGACATCTCTACATTTCGACCTGAACCCGAAATATTTCAACCCAACCAAACCCTAATTGTAGCTGATGAAAAAATATATCCATGCTGTAATGCAGTTATGTAAGAATATGTTTACAAATATATATTCAGTAACAATTTCAGATTTTAAGTAAAAAAAATCAGTATACATAAATTCATTGACATTCAAATACAGTTTTTCATCTTAAAATAAGTTTTGTAAATTCTTTTGAGAGATCAATTCTTCTCGAATCAAGAACCATAAGTATCAACATCCAACCCGAACCTGAAACAAAGTTAATCCGACTTTAATCCGACACTCAACGACAAAAATTTAGGCTCAACCCGATCCGGTCCAGACTGCGAGTCATGTCAGGTGCAGTTTGCCCCACACGATGGAGCATTCTACTTGTTATCCAAGACAACCCCGACAAAATAATTTTCGTTTTCGTATTTTAACTGAACTAAAAATTCTTCATTACCAAGCCAATCGTAAATCCAAAATAAGCGAAAACTGATCCACAAATTTAATGTAGTTAAAAAAAAAAGTATAAAATTGATTTTTAGTATAAATTTTATCTTTTTGTTGAAAAATAAACATGCATAGAGTCATTCATGCATCATCCTATGCTGTCATCCATGTAGATTTTTATTTTAAAAATTCAGATTTTTTTTCGACAATTCGAGTTTATCTAAACTCAAATTGTAAGAATCAAACTTCAGTCAGAAACCGATGTACAAAAAAGAATTAGTTTAGTCAATCCGACTTTCAAAAAAAAAAAAAAAAAAGCTCCATATTTCGACCCAATTTGAATGGGCTGAAATTCAAAAGTCAAAATATTTTCCCCGACGAAATTGAATTTTGACCCCGATGGGGGGGGGGGGGGGCAGGTATGCCCGACGGGGGGGCATATGCCCCCACGGCCCCCCCTCTGGCGCCGCCCTTGCTTCTTTGCCATAGCAGATGAGAATTAATTTTTTTTCGAGAACGACGAGCACTGAGTCCAGCTGAGATAATCTTTCTACGGTTAGAAGACATACGTTTATTCCATGCGCTTGTAAAGAGATTTTTAAATCATGACTAGTCTTCATTAGCAATCTGAGTTAATTTGTCTTCGATTCTCGCAGTTAATTTAATTTTCCTTGCGAAAATTCTACCCTAGAATTTCTCTATTCACATTTGGAGTTCAAAGATCTTTTTATTCTATACACATGTACTTGTAAAATTTTTATATTTTTTAGCGATTTTGTGCTATGTATAGTTATTTTCTTGAATGAGGCACTTTTTCACAGCTAGTTTTCTAAAAGAAATATCACTTCCTTCACCCATAATCTCGTAATAATCCTTTGACAAACAAAATAAAGCTACCAATTAGTATAAACTAGTCAAAACAGTCGAAAGATTTCTTTTAAAAATAAAATAATACGGATGTCAACTCAAGAAATGAAAGAAAATACTAACACAAAAAAAAATGTCAAAATTTTATTTTAAATTCGTTTGTTAATCAAACAAATTCTTTATGCAATGCAAACAATTTGATTATTATGGATCAGATATTTTTCTTTTTTAAAATGGCAATATTTAACAAAGTTATATCCCCAAAACTATCTTGAATGAGTGAAAAATTGACTAGATCAACAATACAAATTACCTTTCAAGAAAGTACATACTAGAGCTGTTACAAACCGCACGTATTCGTTTTTGAGAAACGGGTATTCTTCCTAAAACGAAATACCGAATCGTTATGTTGGAAATTTACTCGTTAGTCGTTAGGCATCAATGTACTCAAAACTAGATGAAACAATCATCATACGTTCCAGTATTTCGTGATTCAAGAACGGCGCCGGTAGTCTAATTGGTAAAGAAGAGTTTGTATTCGGACTTTAGACTGGAAATCAGTTGTTCCCGCGTACGGTTTTTTCATTTAGTCGTTTCATTACTCTAGCATTCGTTCATTCACCGAAAATGTGCGGATGGAATTGGAGGGAAGTTTTTGAAGTATCGCAGGAACGAAAATCAGGAAAGTTTTGTGATGCTGAGTGGGGGATAATATGTTGTTGAGAACTGCTTAATTTTAGTTTCCGTTATAGGGAGGTTTCGTTGTCTCATGTTTTACTGGTTTCAAAAGAATAGACATCGCTATTAAGATACTCAATTACTAGTTTTCTTTTTAATACATACAATAATATACTTATTGAAACGGAATCACGAGAAAAACATTTTATCTTAGACAGATTTTCCGTCTTATCAGATGAAACTGCATTGTATAATTTTCATGGAAATTTATCTTGGAATTTTCCATTCAAAGTAGAATTCTACTTTCATAGGATGAATTTATTTATTCTTATATTGTTATATTTGCATTTTTATTCAAACTTCTGCTACAAAAAAAGGTTTTAAACAAAATTTTATTATGGGCCTAGGTAATGGTAACTTATTGTAATCTCATGTAAGGTATATAACTTAGCTTGTATATGGTGTAGCGATGTGTAGATTTGTTGCACTCTTGTGACATTACATTTCATATGAATATTTTAAACGCCCAGGTTTATAATTTTTGAAATTTTAAATCACTGCAGGTATATAGATTTTATTTATATTTTAAAAAATAGTTAAAACTAACGAAGCAACTCTCTGAAAATTAGAGAAAACAACGAATGTTTAATGTATAAGTACTAGTATTCAGCGGCGTGCGAAGAGAAAATTCCGTCCAGGACGAAGTTTTGTGTTTGGCGCACTCCCCCCCCCCCCCCCCCCCCACACACACACACACCATACCACCACCATTTCTTTTTGCAACAGGTGTCACAAAATTAAAGTTTAAAAACACAAATAAATTCTAATAGATACATGTTTTGCATTTATTTTGGAATTTTAAAAGGATTAATTTTAACAACTAAGTAATATAAAAGAACATTGCATTTATATTTTGGGAAAGGGGATTTTAAAAACACATGTTTGGTTTCCCTCCTATATCCACGCCCAGGGCGACCGCCCCCTTCGCCCTCCCCACTTCGCACGGCCCTGCTAGTATTTACGATTACTTTTGTTTTCTAAAAAATAACATAAGCATTATATAAAAGTATTATATGCAAAAGCGGATCCCGATCCCGCCCTCAATTTAGATTGGGGGGGAGGGGGGGTCATACACTTTTACTTTGAGAGGGCGGGGGGTCACATCACTTCATAATGAATTATTATATTGAAAGTTTTTCTTAAAATGAAAGTGACTATTTTTCTGATACTTTATCTAATTCATTTTTATTTGTAAATAGAAGAATTTTTCATTAGTACTCCTAAAAATATATAATTTACAGATCCCATTCAAACATCAAGCAATTGAAACGTTTCTTATTTTTTTTATAAATACAAAAAATGATTCATAAATGATCTTACGATAGCATTTTACATATTTTTTTTTACATATAGATGGCAGCACAGTACAAGCACTGCAGTAACCAATTCTTTCAAAAACTGCTATGTACGGAATGTAATACGAGTTGTTGCATTTTGTAGTATGTACGATGGTCGTTAATACTTGGTTTCTGAACAGCTACCAAAATAGCGAGTAACGTAACGAATATTTTCTAACGGGTAGAGAGATCGAAAATAATGATACCATACGGGTATTCATTTTCTAGTTATTTTTACAGCACTAGTACATACAATATAAATCAAGAAAAACTGGAAAAATCACAATTATTCTAATAATTTTCACACCTCTGTAGATTCTCGTCTTTTAACACACAGGATGCTTGCTTGTATTTCCTTGAATAATAGCGTTCAAAATACAAGAGAGTTTTTAATTACGAATTATTCATTCTACCAACTTCATTATTTGATCCTAGTACTCAGAAAAGGAGAAAAACGGATAAATCATCATCAACACACTCATTAGATAGTATGAATGTCATGTAATACACCGGTCTCATTTCCAGCAAACTTCTTACTACATTTTTGATGGTGGTGCATTAATTCACCAGTTACCATGGTACCATTAATTCACCAGTTACCATCTGCAGTATTTGGCGATGTCATAAGGTAACACGAATCGTTTGTAGACAGAAGATATGGAAAAGTTACAATAGTTTTTGATGGATATGAAAAATCTAATATAAAATCAGGGGTGATTCTGGATGAATTTTTTTTCGGAAATTCGTATAGCATTTTCGGAAATCGGCAAGGTTGGGGGGGGTCGTGAGTTCCCCCCTCCAGCGATCTTTTGCCAAAATCGGCGGTTTTTCCGCGATCTTTTGACGAAATCGGCGTTTTCCCATGTTTTTTTAAGTGAAATCGGCGTTTTTTCGACGATCTTTAGACAAAATTTGCTTTTTTATGCGATTTTTTCTCGAAAACGGTGTTTTATTCCCGCGATCTTTTGACGAAATCGGCGTTTTTACCGTGATCTTTTGATGAAATCGGCGTATTTTTTTCAAATATTCTTTTGACAAAATATTTTTAAGCGATCTTTTATCGAAAACGGCGTTTTTTCCCGCGATCTTTTAACGATATCGGCGTTATATCCGCAATCTTTAGACGAAATCGGCGTTTTCCCGCCGTCTTCAGAAAAAATCAGCGTTTTATCTGCGATATTTGATGAAATTGCCGTTTTTTCCACGATCCGCATAGGAAATTCGCGTTTTTCATCGATCTTTTGACAAAGTTTGTTTACAAAAACATTTACGAAATCGTCGTTTTTCCACGAAATATTGACGAAATGTAGTCTATTTCGGCGATCTTATCACGAAATTTGCATTTCAACGCAATTGTTTTTTCCGCGCGCAAAACCGTACAAGTTGGCAACTATGCGGAACTGATAACCCAATTTTAAATTTTCGGAAGAGGATGCCTTAAATTTTCGGAAATTTCGGACGAGAATCACCCTTGTATAAAATATATGAAGCATAGATTGCGCATGAAGTACTTGATTGTTGTAGTAATCTTTGATAAAAATTCACCCGTAATAATCAATAAAAACAAATTTCTTTCTAACTCTACACATAAACAAAGCTTTACCAATATGATGGGGAATTATTTTCAAGAAAAGGATCATTCCGTCATTGATGCATAAGGGAATTACAGACATGGTAATCGTCAAAGGAGCTGCTCTAAAGTTATCCCAGGAAAACATGTCATTGTAATAGCTGATGACAATGACATTTTAATCCTTTTTCTAATTTATCTCTTTTGTCGTCGAAGAATATTTTTATGCAGTCTGTGATACAATCTGATAATGTACGTGACATCCAAACCATGCAAAGATCTATTGGAGTGGAAACTTGCAAAACTTTACCTTTTTTTTCATTAACGGGATGTGACACCATAAGCGCATTATTTGGTAAAAGTAAATCTTCTGCTTTCAAAAAAATCATTCAGTCGAAATTTTTATGAGAATGAACTTCACACTATGGATCATCCAGAGATTCTACAATGAAAGAATTGGTTGAAAATGGCTGTAAAGGTCGTGTGTCTCTTTATGGAGACAACATTGAAACAAGTGACCTAAATGTGTTTGTTATGAACAGTACATGAGGAAAATAGCTTCAGCTAAAAAAGTATTTGACATTGCTCGTTTGCCTCTAACGCAAAATGCAGCTAAATACCACTTACTTCGAGTGCATTTGTAATGTTCGATAACAAATATATTTTTTTTATCAGTTTAAAATTTTTCTTTAATTTGATACCTCACATAGCTGTTTTCAATATTTAAAAATTTTTCATGTTTTTTTTTTTTTTTTTTTTTTTTTTTTTTCTTCCAAGATGGCCGCCGAAAAACGCATTTTGCGCACCTGTACGACTGTATATTTTTAGTATGTTAATTAGGAGCGTGTTAACTACCATTTACAACAAGAATAATTTCTGTTCCAATTAGTCCCACCTAAAGGTGTTTTTTACCTTATTTCTACTGCATTACTTGAGGGATAATTAACTTGAGGGATATTGCCCCTCTAGCCTCAATCAAATGTCGTCTTTATGCTAAATTTGAAGGGGAGGGGGGGGGGGAATCAGAGAAACATCATGTTTGGATAATTGGAAATTCGGTTAAAAGATGTTTTTCGGAAAAATAAGTTGTTCGAATAATTGGAATCCTAACAATTGGCGCTCTGCTGTATTTCCAATCGTGACTATCAAAATTACACTTTATAAACAATAACTATATAAATAGTAAAGATATGAATGATTAAATTTTTTAAAATATGTATTTGGTTTTTAATGTTTTTTCACAGATTTTGAAACTATCTCTGATGCAAATTGTGATTTTAAAGAAAGCATTATTGATAATGGAATTTTAATTCTAAAAAGCCTAATAATAGGAAACCTTAAAAAGGGAGCAGAGAAAATCTTCAATAGGCACCATGGTCAATATTGAATTCAGGGGGGTGGGCTCTGGAGGTGGGGGGGGGGGGCGAACACTCCCCACGGAAGATTTGAGGTTTTGTGTTTTCAATGGTCAAAAAGTGCATTTTCCGTCCCCGGAGCTACAAAAATCCCTCCCACAGAATTCAACACTGGCAATGGAGTCTGCAGCTGCCGCGTTGGACAGTCCTATGTTACAAAATGTTCTAAAATTTAGTTACAAAATACAGTTGCATGGTTGAAAATCCACCTTCAACATCAGGGATGTAGTGGAGAATGTACGGAGATATACGCAATACTCCTTCTGGAATTTTTAGATGAACACCTCTGTTTCTCAAGAAAACTATTGCATATACAGCTTAGGGCATACTCTCCGTCTTGAGCGTGTACTCTCTACTTACAGCAAATACTCTCTATTTTTTTATACGACTACACCACTGTTCAGCAATTTTCAAAGATAGAAGGAAATGTACTTGAATTCTTTCGTACAGCACTGCATACTATCAACAGATTTTTATACGTGGTACACAGGTTTAAAATGTATTTGAGGCTATATATAAGTACACTGTAAAAAAAACTTTCATATGACAAAGCATTTTTTTTTTTTTTTTTTTTTTTTTTTTAAGAAATCTGACGCGTTTTTATTTAATTGTCACCTTTTAGTTTTATTGACGAAGCTAATTTTTAGGTTGTGAGAAAATTTAGACGCATTATTATGCCACTAATATCAGTAAGAAAATCAGGGGGGTGGCCCTCAGAGAAATGAGATGTCCCGCCCCCGGAAGATCTGAGATTATGTCCCCACCAGAAAATCTGAGATTATGTATGTCCCCCCCCGGAATCACAGAAATTCCTCCCGAAAAAAAAATGTCTGAATTCAACACTTAGCAAAATTTTGAAAAAACATAAGAATTTCGAGTACAAAAATCTTCCATATAAGCTAAAAAAATAAATAACCTGTTTAAAGTTTTTTTTTTTTTTTTTGTAAGGAATTGTGCAAGACAATTTTTTAAAATATAAACATAAGAGGCACTACAAAGATTTTAACAATTAAGAAATACATTAAAAATCCAAAAATAATTCTCTATCATTTTTTTACAACATATAAAAATCATGAAACAGTTTTTTTTTTTTTTTTTTTTTTTTTTTTAGTACGCGGGGAAAATCATTCTTAGTTATCCATTTAAGTAAAAATATGATATACAGATGGACGTAAAATAAATAAATAAATAAAAATTGTCTTCGAAGTGGATTCAAGGGGTGCTGGTGGCAATGTTGAATCCAAGAGGTGGCTCGGGGGGGGGACATTCCCCCTCGGAGCAATGAAATACCCCCCCCCCCCCGGAAAATTTAAGATTTTGGGTTATCAATGGTCAAAAAGTGCAATGTCCCCCTGGAGCCACAGAATTCCCTCCCGGAGAAAAGTGTCTGAATTCAATACTGGTTGGTGGTTATGGTGGAGGAAAAAAAAAAGAGGGGTGGGTGGGTGGGTAACTGAGTGTTTCAGACAAAAAATTCATATCATAATAATAAATATTAAGAAATTACAGTTTTTCACACTAATTGTGTTTGTAATTTTCTATTTACATTCTGAAGATGACTCAATGAAAATTAATTGAAATTTCAATATATTTTAAATGTTTTATTATTAAAGTGACACCTTATAAGCAGAATAATTATTTGTAATGTTAGTTCTTACCTTTTCGTTGTAGAATATATATTATTATTATTATGATCATTTAAAAATTTAGCTTATATGGAAGATTTTTGCACTCGAAATTCTTACGTTTTTTCAAAATTTTGCTAAGTGTTGAATTCAGACATTTTTTTTCGGGAGGAATTTCTGTGATTCCGGGGGTGGGGGGCATACATAATCTCAGATCTTCCAGGGGGGCATCACATTGCTCTGAGGGCCACTCCCTGGTTTTCATACGGATATTAGTGGCATAATAATGCGTCTAAATTTTCTCACAACCTAAAAATTAGCTTCGTCAATAAAACTAAAAGGTGACAAATAAAAACGCGTCAGATTTCTAAAAAAAAAACAAAAAAAAAAGTTAGAAGTGAACAACAGGGAGGGGTGGGGATCAGGAGAATGTAGGGGGATGTCTTTTTTTCTTTAGAAAGCTGGCGCGTTTTTATTTATTTGTCACTTTTTAGTTTTATTGACGAAGCTAATTTTTAGGTTGTGGCAAAATTTAGACGCATTATTATGCCACTAATATCAGTATGAAAACCAGGGAGTGGCCCTCAAAGCAATGAGATGTCCCCCCCCCCGAAGATCTGAGATTAGGCCCCCCGGGGGGGGCAGAGAAATTTCTCCCGAAGAAAAGTATCTGAATTCAACACTTAGCAAAATTTTGAAAAAACATAAGAATGTCGAGTACAAAAATCTTCCATACAACAAAGCTTTTTTTTTTTAAGAAATCTGGCGCGTTTTCATTTAATTGTCACCTTTTAGTTTTATTGACGAAGCTAATTTTTAGGTTGTCAGAAAATTTAGACGCATTATTATGCCACTAATATCAGTATGAAAATCAGGGGGTGGCCCTCAGAGCAATGAGATGTCCCCCCCCCCCCCCCCGGAGGCAAAGAAATTCCTCCCGAAGAAAAGCGTCTGAATCCAATACAAAAATCTTCCGTATAAGCTAAAAAAACTGTTTAAAGTTTTTTTTTTTTTTTTTTTTTTTTAAAGGAATTGTGCAAGACAATTTTTAAAAATATAAACATAAGAGGCACTATAAAGATTTTAACAATTAAAAAATACATTAAAAATTCAAAAATAAGTCTGTCATTATTTTACAAAATAAGAGTCATGAAACAGTTTATTTTTATTTTAGTAGGCGGGGCAAATCATTCTGAGCCCTCCATTTAAGTAAATATATGATACACATGAGCGTAAGATAAATAAATAAAAATTGTCTTCCAAGCGTACTCAAGGGGTGTTACTAGCAGTGTTGAATACCAGGGGGACATTTCACCTATGAGCAATGAAATGTCCCCCCCCCCCTGGAAAATTTAAGAATTTGGGTTTTCAATGTTCAAAGAGAGCAATCCCCCCCTCCCGGAACTCTATAATGCCCCCCCCCCCAAAAAAAAAAAACCACAGAAGTCCCTCCCGGAGAAAAAGTGTCTGAATTCAACACTGGTTGGTGGATATGGTGGAGGAAAAGGAGGGAGGGGCAGTAACTGAGGGTTTCTGACAAAAAATTCATATCATAATAATAAATATTATGAAATTACAGTTTTTCACGCTCATTGTGTTTGTAATTTTCTATTTATATTCTGAAGATGAATGACTCAATGAAAATGAGTTGAAACATCTCAATTTTTGATATATTTTAGATGTTTTAGGCCGGCCACACACTAATGAAACATTGAACGAAAAAATATGCGACATGCGACAATTTCACCCTGATAAACAAAGAAAACACCGGTTTGACTGCGTCATGTTGCACGATTTTTGACGCATGTCTCTGTAGTGTGTGGCGGGCCTTATTATTAAAGTGACATCTTATAAGCAGAATAATTATTTGTAGTGTTAGTTTTTACCTTTTCGTTGTACAATATATATTATCATTATTATGATCAGGGATGTAGCTAGAAGTGCAACAGGGAGGGGCGAGGGGTCAGGAGAATGTAGGGGGGATCTCATATTTTTTTTTTTTTTTTTTTTTTTTTTTCTTTCTCTCTTACACAGAAAGATATATTAGTGCATATTCACTTTGTAGGTACTATGTTTCTTATGAAACTGTTCTAATTACTTCATTTTATGCTAAGAAAAATTTATGATGATGAAAATTTGGAGTGTATAATTGGTGCAAAATTAAACATCATGTTAGCTTTATATGTACTAATAGGATGAGGGGGTGTTGAAACACTTATTTTATATACAATTTAGTAACTCTGCAAAACTGTGAAAGGGTCTCAAAACTAAATTAGATTTTTGAACAGAATTTTACGTAAGTTTTCGGAACAGAAATTCATTTAGTGACCTTGTAATCTTTTCCAGGAGGGGGCGGGGGGGCTCAAAATATTTTAAGGGGGGCTAAGCCGTCCATAAGGCTCCCTTAGCTGATAAAGATACAGATATTAAAGGGAGTAATCAATATTTATTGCTTTTATATTACACATTGAAAAAAAAACATAGTTTATTTTTCTCATGAGTTTATATTTTAAAGCAAGCTCCAAGCTATGTGTGTGTGGAACGACGCAAAATTGATTTGTCAATCGACCGCAGAAAAAATTGCCAAAATCGCAAATTAGACTTCGAAAAAATAAATAAATTGGATGTTTTTTTTTTTTTTTTAAATATATATATATATATATATATATATATATATATATATATATATATATATATATACTAATTTATGTGGCTAAAGTGATTACTTATAACGCGTGTTTTTATTACAATAAAATTTGACAAGCTATTTTAGATTTTGAGTTTTTTTTTTAATTATTTTTTTATCTTGACCTGCGATAACAGATAAATTTTCTAAAAAATCAAAATCCTTAGGAGGGGGAGTTGCCCCCCCCCCAGCCGCCCACAAATGGCGTCCCTGGTACCAGTATCGCACTTTCGCGTACCAGTAAATAGAATTTCACGTACCAGCACTGGTACGCTTATTATAGTTTCAGAACCCCCGTTCTAAAGTCATTTCGAAGACTAAATTATTTATTTTTATTAAACAATCAATATATTTAATTAAAATTAACTCCAGGGAGGTGCAATACTCCCCGCTCTCCGCAAGCGCTTGTGTTAAGTGTACCTCCATTAACGAAAACAATTGAATACACCCACCTGAGCAATTAAAACCCACGTTTCATCACTAAATAATTCTTACAAACTATAACTTTTCGATACATAGAAAATAGAAAAATAGTTTAAATATTATTCACAGCATAACACAGTTTTAGTTAGTACAAAAAATAAGCAGAGTTCTCGTAAAATCTGGCCAGATATCGGGGAATTCCCTTATTGATAATCGATTGAAATGAAGGAAAAAAAATAGTAGGTTACATAGCTGTTGAAATTAATAAGAAATAAAATGAATATGCAATAATAATTAACTCACTTTTCGTTGGTCGAAGAAATTGCGGGAAGATACTAACAAAAATCCTTATGAAATCAAGGTTATCGAAACTGAAACTTTGCTTTCACAAATCGCGTGCTTCCGCTTTGATTATTATTTATTACAGAGGAAAATTTTACTTGCCGTCTTGCTCTGCCATCTGTTGGTAAGTCGCTAAATTTTCAACGTTTATCTGCTTATCGTTATCAGAACTCAGCGATGGGTTTAAATGGAAATTATGCTTACGTTAAATAAATACATGCAAGGTCGTAGCTAGAAAAATATTTCGGAGGAGGATTTAAGATCATGATCTCCTTTTATATATCCTCCCCCCATTAATTGAATATTGAGGTATGTTAACAGTCTTATAGATATTTATTGTGAATTCAAGTACAGTGGAGCATCGTTTATACGACGCCGAAGGGACTACCGAAAAACGTCGTATAAACGATAACGACATATAATCGATTTTCACTTCCAAAAATAGAATTAATTTTGTTTTTGAGTAATTTTAATGTTTAACGTGATGATTTGCATGAATTTGTAAATAAAACAAACCAAAATAAAGAAATAACCAAAAAACGGGGGAGGGGGAGTGTATTAGTAAGCAATTTAAATATGCGCACCTTCATTTATGTTTCACCGAAAGGTTCCTCATTTGCACTACATCATTTCCTTTCCATTTAAATTTAAAGTCAAAGATCAAAAACCCTGCTCGGCTACTAAAAGTAGAAAATACGGACAACAATAAGAAGGATAGTCTATTTGCAACTTACAGGTCGGGAAAGCTGACTATCCCGACAAAAGAATGACCCCTCCCAGTGTAATATGTTACATGTAAGCTGATTTTTCAGACTAATCGAACACCAGCCCTCATTTTTATAATGTGGAGTGCATTTAAACGCACTCGTTGGTGTCATTCATAGCTACTAACTTCCGCTCGTTTGTAAAATACACAAGAAAAATAAGCAAAAATAAACCTATACAAAATCGAAAAATCGACGTATAAACGATTTTGGGCGTCGTATAAAAGATATACTTTTACATTAAAATGAATAGGAATGAATCGGGACCACATTAAAACGTCGTATAAGTGATCGTCGTATAAACGATGCTTTACTGTACTTCAATTTAATGTAAATAAAAGAAGTGTTTTTTATTGCAAGTAAAATTATAATCTCATTTGAGTAATTTTTCTTAGTCTCGACCCAACTAATGCTTGACATTTTTCACATACGTTTGCAAATATTTTATTGTTAAAGAAATCTTCCAATAGCTTACATTGGAAAAGCTAAATAATTTCCATTAAGAATAATGAATAATTTCCATAATTTCCATTCCAAGAAGTTGGGCTAAACAAGTCTAAGAATCTGTTATAAGCTATCAAATCCTGTAGTCATTTTAATTTGACGGCTGAAAAATTTAGATTTTAGAAAGTTTCACTGCAGAAAACATCAATAAACTTTACAGATTTTTTAGAAATTGAATTTATTTTATCAAAATATTAACGGAATAAAACAATAAAAGTATGATTTTTCAATCTTGAATAAAATAAATTTTGAAATCTTGAGTATGATGACTGATAGTTAATAATATATTTATACTCATCTTGATAGAAATTTCGGAGGGAGATCAAACCCTGGTCATCCCCCCATTGGCTACGGCCTTGAATACATGTAATATAAATTCAAAGACAAATATTTAAATTAAATGAAAATTAGCGAGCAAAAATAAACAAAAATTTTTTATGAAATCAAGTAAACATTATTTCATGTCAAAATTAGAAATTTGTTTCATTAAATATAATGTTATAACTTTAAAAGGCGGGTTGGAAGCGGGGGATATTTTGGAGCCCATTTTCCTGTTAGTTGTTCTCTCGTTTCTACATTTCAGCTTAAGAACGTATGGGACCGTAGCCATTTTGAACATTTTGTGCGCCATGCATATTTCGCTTGCTAATTTTATAACCCTCTGAATCAGGGCAGTTGCTAAGGGGATCTATGGGCGGCTCAGCCCTCCTAAAACATTTTGAGCCCCCCCCCCCCCCCCCTGGAAAACATTCCAAGATCACTCAATAAATTTTTGTCCCAAATGAAATACTGTTCAAATATCTAATTTAGTTTTGCGGCCCTTTCACAGTTTTGCTGCAATATTATATTGTAACTAAAATAAGCGTTTCAACACTTGCTATTCCGATTTGCAGATATGAAGCTTACATCATGTTTAGTACTTCACTTGTTACACACTCGGATTTTCAATCACCGTGTTCTTTTCTTAGCATAAAATAAAGTTATTGCAACAGTTTAATAAGAAACATGGTGCCTACAGAAAGAATATGCACTAATTTATCTTTCTGCGTCAGAGAGAAAGAAAATATGAGCCCTCCCCCCCCCCTCCCCGGAAAAGATTCCAAGATCACTCAATAAATTTCTGTCCCAAATGAAATTCTGTTCAAATATCTAATTTAGTTTTGAGGTCCTTTCACAGTTTCGCTGCAAAATTAAATTGTAACTAAAATAAGCGTTTCAACACTTGCTGGTCCGATTTGCAGATATGAAGCTGACATCATGTTTAGTACTGCATTAGTTATATTCTCGGATTTCAATCACCATGTTCTTTTCTTAGCATAAAATAAAGTTATTACAATAGTTTAATAAGAAACATAGTATCTACGGAAAGAATATGCACTAATTTATCTTTCTGCGTCAGAGAGAGAGAAAATATGTGCCCCCCCCCCCTATTATTCACTTCTATCTACGGCCCTGCCGGAATGTCAGACGAGCTCGGTCCGAATTTTTTACATTTTATAACAAGTTGAAAATTGTACGTGAAGCGTAGCAAATGAGGTGCATTCGTACGATAACGAAGTTTTAAAAATATAATTCTCATATATCAATCTCATAAAATTGTAAAAAGTTAATTACAATTAAAATGCGCACCAAACAATGCTCTCCCTATACCATTATGTAATGGAATACTTTTGTGGGGCCTTGTAAATCAGTAACAAATGTTCTTTGCAAGACAGATTATGCAAAATGTATATTATAATAAGTACTTTATAGATGCCTATCAATTTTATTATGTTCGAATTAGTGTAACATCATTTAAATGCATTTGAAACATTTTTCCCCATTGACCGTAATGTAACGGAATACTTTTGATTATCCCTGTAATTGAGGTAAGCATTTGATTTTGATAAAATGTGAAAGAACTCCAAAAAATTATGTAATAATTACATATTTTAAATTTCAAACGATTATAATGCATCTGAAACTTTTTCCCCGATGACCGTAATGTAATGGAATACTTTTGATTGTCCCTGTAATTGATCTATGCATCCGATTTTCATAAAATTTGAAATGACTCGACAAAATTATGGTCTAATTATGCATCTTAAATTTCAAAAGATTCGGTTGGGTATTTTTTGCGTTGTTATATACGGACAGACAGACGAACGGGCTGAACGACAACTATAGGTGCTACGTATTTACATAATTACGAACGCACCTAAAAATGACGAGATGTGTTGTTCCCGGACACACATTTTCTCTATTGACCTTGATACACAGAACGAAGACTGGGTGGTAGAAGGGGAAAGCAATCAGCGAAACCTGGGGGAGGGGTAGATAATTAGGTTAAAAATTATAATTAGGTTTAGGTTAAGGTAGTATGGTGGTAAAATGGTGGTAGTACCAGGGCCGTAAATCCCGGGGGGGTTTGGGGGGGTGCAACACCCCCCCCCCCCCTAGGAGAAATCAGTCGGAAAATTCCCAGATCTATCGGGAAAAGTATGTTTGGTCGGAAAAAATGGTATTAACCAATAAAATCGTATAAACTGGAAAATCATTCGGAAAATTTCCCGTTCCATCGGAAAAGGCGTATTTAGTTGGAAAAAATAGCATTACGTATTATCCTATAAAAACTTATAAATTGGAAAAACAGAAAAATCAGTCGGAAAAATTCTTGTTTGATCGGAAAAAATGTTCTTAACCTATAAAAACTTATATACTGGAAAATCATTCGGAAATTTTCCCGTTCCATCCGAAAAAGCGTGTTTAGTCGGAAAAAATAGTATTACGTATTATCCTATAAAAACTTACAAATTGGAATAAGGAAAAATCAGTCGGAAAAATTCTTGTTTGATCGGAAAAAATGTTCTTAACTTATAAAAACTTATAAACTGGAAAATCATTCGGAAATTTTCCCGTTCCATCCGAAAAAGCGCATTTAGTCGGAAAAAATAGTATTACGTAAAAACTTACAAATTGGAAAAAGGAAAAATCAGTCGGAATTCTTGTTTAATCGGAAAAAATAGTATTAACCTATAAAAACTTATAAATTGGAAAAACGAAAGTATCATTCGGAAAATTTCCCGCTCCATCGGAAAAGGCATGTTTAGTCGGAAAAAATAGTATTATCCTATAAAAATTTATAAATTGGAAAAACGAATAAGTCAATCGGAAAAATTCTTGTTCGATCGGGAAAAATGGTATTAGCCTATAAAAACTTATAAATTAGAAAAACGAAAATATCATTCGGAAAATTTTCCGTTTCAATCCGGAAAGGCATGTTTAGTCGGAAAAAATAGTATTACGTATTAACCTATAAATACTTGTAAATTTTTAAATCGGAAAATTTTTTATTCCATCGGAAAAAATGGCATTTACCTATAAAAAAATTTATAAATTGGAAAAATGAAAATATCAATCGGAAGTTTTCTGTTCCACCGGTAAAGGCATCTTTAGTCGGAAAAAATAGTATTACGTAATAACCTATAAAGATTTATAAATTGGAAAAACGGAAAAATTCTTGTTCGATCGGAAAAAAGTAAATTTAGCCGAAAAAAAGGGTATTAATCTATAAATATTTATGAATTGGAGAAATATTTTTGTAGTTTTTAATTAAATAAGAAAAACAAGTTAGATCGAAGAAAACCTATAAAATTTTATTCTCAGTCGGATTTATTTCCGCTTGCAGTTTCTAATAAGAAAAATAAGAAAAAAAAATTTAGGATGAAGAAAACAAATTTATTCTTAGCCGGAACTATTATTAATTAATTTAAATAATTGCTAATTTTCTATTTACTTTAATTTAGTAATTAATTAATATAGCTTATTAATATATAGGATTTTATTTTTCTGATAAAACTATTCAGAAAAATATTGATTTGTCAAATATTGTGTTCTCGGAAACTTCGATATGACGAAAAAAAAAAAAAGAAAATTATATTCTTGTACATTTTCTAGTAATGTTAAAGTTATATCGTTAATTATATAACAGTGATATTTGAGTAAAACCTTGATATTCCGATTTTTTTTCTGTGTCTTTTGACTTGGGTATGGATATATCGAAATCTACTTGTATTTTTTTTTACTGTTGGAAAGTTTTTAGTTTAATCTCGAAATTTTAAGATATACTGATCGAAGTGAAGAAACTTCTATTTTTTTAATCTAAACTTTAAATTTAATTAGAAATATATATCACGGAATTTAGGTGGTATACGATGAAAATTCATTTATAGAAATACAAATATTTGGTATTTTTTCGTATCAAAATCTGGATATTTTCCATTCTATTCAAATTTTACCTTTAATTGAAAATAATTATAGTCTCATTTTTTCCTACTATCTAAATTTGTGTTTTCTTTTTATTTTATTAAAAAAATAATAATAATAAAGGCGAAATTGTTTATACTTACTTTTTTACGTAATTTTTGATTGATTTAAAAGATTGTTTAAGAAATTTATATGATACAGAATGAAAATTGAAAATGCCCAAATACTTTGAATTTTCATCTCGAAATAATCTGGATATTTTACAGCCTATACGAGTTTACTTCTCTCAGAAGTAATACTTTCGTTAGCTTTTTCCTCAGTCAATTGTATTAATTTTTTTTAATATTTTTATTATTACTATCACATTTTGTTTAGTCAGAAAAATGAGTTGTAACACCAAATTGTTACGCTGCTTTTAAGTTTGTCGTTAGAAAGAATTAAAACTTATATTAAGAAATCCCGTATTTTTGACAATTTTTTGTCTCTGAAATATTCTCCAAGCAAACAAATTTCAATTTTACTTTAAAAAAAAAAAAAAAAAAAAAAAGGCTAAAGAGATTTTAACTGAATGCTAAAAAATAGAAAGATAAAACATTGTTTTCTCTTCAACGTAAAGCCTGGGCAACTAAATGACTGGACGTTGCACCTCCCGCCCTATGTGTCAATTACAAAACAAACTGCGCTTGCGTTAACTCTTTGTTTAAACCGTTAGTCTGGCTTATAGTACGAAATCATTCAATTAAAAAGTGTTGATGAGAGAATAATTTGGTATATAGTTACTAGTTCAATATTTTTTTTTATCAGTTATGCCCCCACCTAATGTAAGAGACAAAAAGTGCAATGTGGGTTATGTAATTATACACTATATTGCCATTGATTATGGGACACTTGCGATTTTAGACATTTTACTAAATATCTAGAAAAATACATGAGGAATCATCTCGAAACTCTTAGTGTATAAATATAATAGTATACGTCATACATCTCCGTGAAGATTTTTTACCGAAACGCCATAGGGGACCGTCAACAAATTAAAAAAGATTGAATATCTTTTGAATAACCCTGTCAAAACTAATGTAGCAAAAGCGCTCAAACTCTAGATTATGATTGAATGCCTTATTGTAATACACTGTGTTCATTTTTATGCTAATAGCATGCACACTCGCAGAGCAATTAAGGTTTTTATAAAAATGGTCCCAAATTTTTCCAAGTTTTTTCATTATAATTTTCAGAGTTCTTAATATAAAATAATATTTTTTTCAGAAAATATGACAAACAACATTGCACACAGTACCCTGTAATCAGAATTAAAAAATAATAAAAATTGTATGAAAAATGAGTAAGTTTACTATATAATTTTTTACTGCGCATGCGTCAAAGATATAAAAATTTCATTTGCATATTATGTTAGCTAAATGTATAGAGCAACTTTTGTAAAAGTCTCAAAATCATAGCTTGAAAAGTCTGAAAGTAATCGTCTATAGAAAAAGGACAAAATCCGTTGTTTCCAAAATGAAGCAAAAAAATGAGGGATTTTATCCAAATGCAGTAGTACATCCCATATTGTGTATTCTATATTGACACTAATCAATGAATAAATGGATACAACCCCTCTTGTTTTTGCTTCATTTTGAGAATAACGTATTTTCGACTTATTCAATTGACGATTATTGTCAGAATTTGCAAGTTATGATTTTGTGACTTTCACAAAAGTTGCTCTATACATTTAGCTAACATAATATGCAAATGAAATTTTGATATCGTTGACGCATGCGCTGTAAAAAATTATTTAGCAAACCAACTCATTTTTTATACAATTTTCAATATTTTTTAATTCTGATTACAGGGTACTGTGTGCAATGTTGTTTGTCATATTTTCTGAAAAAAATAATATTTTATATTAAGAACTCTGAAAATTATAAGGAAAAAACTTGGAAAAATTTGGGATCATTTTTATAAAAACCTTAATTACTCTGCGAGTATGCATGCTATTTGCATAAAAATGAACAAGGCTTATTACAATAAGGCATTCAATCACAATCTAGAGTTTGAGCGCTTTTGCTACATTAGTTTTGACAGGGTTATTCAAAAGATATTCATTCTTTTTTAATTTGTTGACGGTCCCCTTTGGAGTTTCGGGAAAAAATCTTCACTGAGATGTATGACTTATACTATTATATTTATACACTAAGAGTTTCGAGATATTTAGTAAAATGTCTAAAATTGCAAGTGTCCCATAATCAATGGCAATATAGTGTATTTTCGATAGTGATTACAGGAACACACTTAATAAACAAAAGCATGCTGATAAAATTTCAGCCGATATACCGTTTTGCATTGTTGGAGCTCTAAAAAATCCTTTTGAAGTAAGCTAGCTATTTTATTACAGAAAATTTTAGTTATGTAAAATGTGTAAATAACTGAATTGTTTTCAAATTTAAAAATGAATTATTTTATTTTATTTTATTTTATTTATTATTTTTTTAATTATTTATTTATTTAGTTATTTATTTTTTGAGGGGGCAGATAAATTATTTAATAACTTGTAAAAATGTACTGTTATTCGATATATATAAATGTTTTTAATAGTTAGTATCGCAATTCCCTAACTATTTGCTAGTTTTGTTACAAACTGGATATGACAAGCTAGTTGTTATTTAAATTTCATGAAATTATTATCATTTTTAACTACATTTTTTTTCTTTCAATATATTTGCCTTCTTTTTTGCCAACCATTTTACAATTTGCAATTGCAAGTCAATGTATTTAGTATTATACACGAAGTTAAAATTGTATTATAGATCTTTTTATATTTTATCAAATTTATTTCATCATTATTTAAGAGTAATATAGTATTTTAATAAATTTTTGCCTACATGGCTTTTCATTTTTATTATCTCAAGGTTCAACAACTAAGAAAGTTCATTTATTTTTTGAAGGTCAAATATCAATGTATGTAAAATATTCTATATTTTTAAAACTTTGTTATAGTACAAGTAAAAATAATTTTGCCTCCCTGCATAACAATATTTTGATTATTATTTTATGGATAGATGTTTTTTTTGTGTGTGTGTATAGATAAGAATCAAAATTTAATCATTTGAAACTTGAAAATAATTTTAGCCTTGGGGGAGGATAAAACAGCGCAACTTTTGACTGTTTAAAGCTAATTGATGATTAAATGGATCTTTAAACCTCTTTTGCAATTTGAAATTGTATAAAGGCATTTCAACTTTACTGGTACATTTTTTGTGCCTGATGTGCCTGTGTGTGTGGGGGGGAGGGGGGAGATGAAAAGGAACCAGAATTTTACTTTTGACTTATGCATTTTGTTTATTTGTTTGGTATTTTGAGCATGTTTTCTCAAGGAGTAAGAAAAACTATGTACAATTGCCTTATTTATTAAAAAAATTGAGTATAATTTGAAAACCCTTTGAATTCGCTCCTAAAAATTTACATACTCTGCTTTAATAATTTATTTGTTATTTATCTATATATTGCATCTAATATATTTATATGATGTATCTAATTATATATTTTATCTAATGCTAGTAGAGATAGCTATAAATATATAAAAACGTTAGTCCTGACAGAGTGATAATCAACGCACATCCCAAACTACTGAATGTAGAACCATGAAAATTGGAGAGAAATACTTCTTATGATGTAAGCATACACTAAGATGAAAATTTTGAAATTACCCCTCTTAAGAGGGACGAGCGGGGGGAGGTAAAAAATTCTGGAACAAATTGCCATATCTCAGCAAACATTTAAGGTAGGAGCGTAAAATTCCAGAAAATAAATCTACTAAAAAAATTATTAAACACATAATCTAGTGATTTTAGAAATCTCAACATAAGGGGTTAAAAGGGGGGAGTCGAAAAATTTAGAACATTTGGCACATATCAACAGTCTTTTCAAATAAGAACGTGAAACAACAGAAAATAAAAATTTTAAAAACTAATTACATACGTGTTTCAGCGATATTTTAAAATTTCCACCCCCGAGGAGTTTAAATGGGGGTGGAAAAATTCCATATTTTTTTGGCCATATCATAGGAAAGCCTTCAAATCACTCTTTCATATAATAAATCTTTCTCCCTCTCCCCCCGCCCCCTCTTATCCTCTACTGGGGACAATTTTCGATCTTTTTTGAAATTGTAACGTTTTATCATTTTAGACCGGATTTTTTTTTTTTTTTTTTTTTTTTTTTTGGGGGGGGGGGGCCTCCGATAAATATTACTTATAATATATGAAAATTTTATAGTTAGGGGAAGGATCTATTCTGGGAGGTAGTACAATTTCCTAAATTTGGAATACATCTCTCTTATGATATATCGTTGAATTCCTATTTTGCCCTCACGGGCAACCACTTTTCTAATTTTAGCCGTTGCCTTTCATGTGATATATTGCTGGAAAGCCCTTTGACTGCTTATTCGTATTATGCACGACTCGTGTCCCTCTCGGGTGGAACGGTTATTGTATTCCATCAGAAGATCGCCTAATAATGGGAAAAATATATTATATAAGACTAATAATAACATAATATAAGATTATTTGACTATCTCGATACACTAAGTCATAATTATCTTGCGAATTATGATATATATATATGTATATGGCTTCATGTTGGCCATAGTACTCGGAAATTTTCCTTCTTGGAGTCGGAAATTTTTGAGCCGACACCCCCCTACGCGATTAGGGTGGTTTACGCCCCTGGGTAGTACATTATATTTTAATAAACGTGTGTAATTAAACTTTGTTTTCTATAAATTTCGGAGGGGGCTGCTGCCCCAACAGCCCGCTCCCTGGATACGCCACTGGTTGTGCTCGCGAAATCACATAACAGAAGTTGTCTGGACACTCAATCCATTATTCAGTTCAGTTGTTGCAAATTATGAGATTACACCTTAAACAACAGTCAAAAGATGGCAGCACAAAACAGAAGTTCATTAAATGTTTTGTTTATATAGCATGCAGCATAAACACAGAGAGAAGGAGAACTATCCAAATACTTCAAATATTGGATCTAATTAGAGTTGCAGCGAATTCAAGTGGTTGAGTGATGTGGCGCAACCTCAGGGATTTCAAATGAAGGGTAAAAGTGCTAACGCCACCGCCCAAAACCTTTTTCTGCTCTTCTAAGTCTGTTGTGATACTTTTCCCTTTCATTCTACGTCCATGAAATCATGTGATTTTTAGACCGACAAGTTAATTCATAAAGCGATGCTGCGTTTCAAAACACTGTGATGTGCATTATTAAGTTATTTCGGTAATTAAGAATTAATTTTCAAGTCTAAAAGTAAGTAATTATTATATAGATAAAGTTCTCTGCTTTTTAATTTCTGTATTTATCGTGTGAAATTCATTTTTCCTGATATCTTGCTAATATGATATATAGCTAATTGTCATTTCATATTATGTTTAGGGTTGTAGTGGGGAGTATGCGGGAGTAAACGCCGTATACTTTCTGGATTTTTTAAAGGAATATTTTATATATTGTGTTTCTCTAGAAAGCTATAGTATATACAATTTAGAGCGTATACCTTCTGTTTTTTTTTTTTTTTTTTTTTTTTTTTTTTTTTTTTTTAATGACTACACTACTGATTATGATTTGGAAAGTACCCTAGATTTTTATTAGAGGAGTCAGTGGCGTAGCTATCGAGGGGACGAAGGGGGCGGTTCCCTCGGGTGTCACTCTGTAAGGGATGACACCCAATCTTTATTTGCAAATAAAAAATGGTAATCTTATAAGATTATGGAAAGTAATTCTGAAATAAAATGAAATTTTTAACGCACAACGTAATTTTTTTTTTTTTTTCTTTGTATAATTTTATACAGAATGGTGTATCTAAATAAGACATACAACAGGGGACAAAAACCCACTTATCCAAAGAGTGGTTAGGAAAAGGAAATTTTTAAAGAAAGAATTTTCTTCTACATATAGACATCATATTGACTTATGCGAATTATGAGTTAAATAAAAAATCGCTCCCCCCCCCCCTTTTTTTTTTTTTTTTTTTTTTTTTTTAAATGCAGAACAAAAATTAAATAAAGAATGGTGCGGTCATTTGTTATAATAACGTAGAATTGTGATTGAAAAAATATGACGGATCGGAAGAGGGGGGGGGGGGGGGGTGGGTTGAAACCATTTACATCCGTCCCGGATGTCAGCCATCCTAGCTACGCCAGCGAGAAGAGTAAGTAATGCAATTAAAATTATTTGGTATCGATCTTCAACCAAACCAGAAAAAATAGTTAGTTTTGGGAAGAAAATCCCCTATTATAAAGTTGAAAAAAATATAATATCGCCCATTCGTTAATGGGAACAGTTTACCTTTTCAACATTTTTTTAAAATTTTATTTTATGTTTTATTGTTATTGTTATCATTATAAAAAATATGGTTCAAACAGTGAATTCAAATAATAATTCACTACATTTCAATGTTCATCTAAAAGTATATTTTGGAAAAAATAATAATAATAATAAAAAGAAAAATTGTAATTTAACAAATTACGACGACTATTCGGAAAATGATATTTTCAAAGACTCAAATTTTAAAGACTTATAAATAAATTCTATATTTAAATTAATAATAATAATAACAAACATCATTTTTAGGATGATCATAACGAGTCATATATTACGTACGCCGTGCATTAAACATTAACATTCCTAGACTAACGATAAATAAAAAAAAGTAGATTAAAAATAGACAACTTTAAATGTTTAAAATGTGCATTTTTATTGGATGGAGTTAATCAGACTGACTTCTGAATGCCTCCTATTACGTACGACATGGATTAAACATTAGTATTTCTAGACCCATCACAAACAATTAGTATTCAGATAGATCTTAGTGCAATGCAATGGAATACAAAAATTAGCAACGTTAAAAAGCACCAAAAATTGTATATAAACAGCAGACCGGTTTCGGTAGCATTTAGCGTACCGTCGTCAGTGCTCAACGACGACGGAGCACTGACGACGGTACGCTAAATGCTACCGAAACCGGTCTGCTGTTTATTTACAGTATTTGGTGCTTTTTAACGTTGTTAATTTTTGTATTCCATCACAAACCAATTTTGAATGAAATTTCAGTTTTACAATTTCCGGAACTGCAAATTTTTAAACTTCTAAACATCGTACTTTTTTTTTTTTTTTTTTTTTTACACCATTGCCTAGAGAAAAAAAATGCACTTATAAATGAATTTGTTTGAAATCTTTATCACAATTTGTTTTCAAATTATTAATTTTTTTAAAAGTTTTTATTACTTTTTTTGTCACCGTGGCAACAAAAGTATTCTATTTTTGAACATTAAAGATGGATCAATCAGGAAACGAATAAAATAAAAAATAGAAGTGTTCCATTTTTGGACATTAAACATTAACCAATCAGAAAACGGATAAAATGAAATAAGTTGCGGAATTAAACCAATAAAAATATTCAGATTTCCCAATTGTCTACCGAGAACAACAATTATTTTCCAAATAGTTAATAAACATAACTGCATATTTAACCTTTCACTGCACTTTGTGCCACATCTGGCACATATCTAAAAACACTATAATTCTTAGTATGTGCCGTGAATTTGGCCAATAAGATCTTTGTAATTGATCAGGAACAATCCAAACAATAGAATAACACTGATTTTGTCCATGTCAGATGACTGTTTTTAGCCAAAAATTAGAATTTGTTCTTCGAAAACAAAACAAAAAAATTTCGATCAAGCTATTAAATCAAATTTGCTTTTATTATTATTTTTGCTGAGTACTTAAGAATATTAATATAAAGAAAATTACAGAATGTCAAGCAAATAAAATTAATTAATTTAAGCCGATTTAATTGCGAAATATAGCAATACAATATTTAAAAACTCTAATTTTGTACATTGGTTACGCGCAGGCCCGGACTGGCCAGGTCGGCTGGTCGGCGAACGCCGAGGGCCCCCAGCCCAAAGGGGCCCCGGAAGTGCAACTCAAAAAAGGAATATATGATTTTATAATTACTACTTACGTAAGAAAAAAATTGAGAATTTTTGAGAAAAATTGAAAAATTTTCTAATAATAATATGCGTTTACAGTAAATTTTAAACAATTGATAGTTTTTTTATGGTAACTTATATAGTTTTGTCGTGTCATGTCGTTGGACAGACGGAATAGGGCTGCTGACTGATACATCGCCCTTTCTGCAGTACTCATAGAATTAGATTCAGAATGCATCGCGACGCTCACTTGTCAATCTTGTAGTATGGTTGTAACTAGTACAATTTCACAGTGTGGTCAACATGAAGCAGTTATACGAAAGCGGCAGTACGAAAAGGAAAGACAAAAATGAGAAAATTTTTAAACATTGAAAAATGTTTAAAACTTTTAATACTTGGTTAAGTAGTAAGAACGACCCAATTCCACTCAATTTGCAAAAAAAAAAAAAAAAAAAAAAAAAAAAAAATTAACATACAATTAAGATTCTTTTAATGAATACTACATACACATTTATGAAATATTTTATATTTTAAATTATACTTTAAAATCATGATTTTTTCTCAACATAGAAAATACACGATAATAACATTAATGATTACTTAGAAGCCTAGATTTCTGAACATTCAAATAAAGATTCATTATAAAATTAATGTAGTTTAGATTTAAAGGAAAAAAAAAAATAATAAAAAAAAAACGGTAAAAACATGATTAACTTTTGAAGATGTATTATAAAAAATATATTTGTAAAAATATTTCTCTGTCATTTATTAGACCTTCTTTCAAACCCAAAGGAGTTAGTTCCTGACACATTTCTAAATTCATTTTCTTCGGACATACGTAAATTTTTGCTGTTTTTTCTTATTCAAAACCTATGTAATCGCATGTTGTCTTCCATTTTTTGATAAAGACATCATATCTTTTAGAAATATTGTCAAAGTTAGCATTTTGAATTGAATTTTTGGAAGCGATATCATTGAAAAGGGGAAAAACCTGCAGTCACGCGACAAAAATCTCTTACCATTTGATAATTTATTTACCAAAAATGGAAAAAAATATTCTATTACCAAATCCTTTAATATTCAAGCATGTCAATTTTATGCATTTACAGTTAAAAGTTAGTCAAAAAGAAGTTTCACGTTATTGAGAAGTGGATTGAAAACCAATCTAAGTTATACTTCCAAAGATTTCATTAACAGAAGTTTATTATCGCTATTAATATTTTTAAAAACATAGTAACAGCCCTACACATTCTGAGAACATGTAAGTCCAGTTCTGGCCCGACTCTACTACGTAGAAAAAAAGTGCACACCTGATCACGGCCTTAGGTATGAATCTGCTGAAAAAATTAAACCCTGCCTCTGATACCACATAACTGTCCGATGCCTGCGTTTTTGTTTGGATGGTGTCAAATTAGCATCGGCTCGTGAAGCACATTTATACTCATTCTCGCGAAAGTCATTCACTGAAAGCGGATCATATTTTATCGTCTTCGTTTGAGTTTTTATATCGGATTGCCAAGTTACCTATTTTTTTTTTTTTTTTCTATCGGCTTAGCACTCCCGCTAAATTTCTTTGCCTGACCGGGCTGGATACGGGTCTTGGGCCAAACCCGGGCCCATGCAAACCTTTACAACAAATAATAAATTCAATGTTCTGTAATATTACTTTAAAAGACCCATATGATAGCATAATATGCAGCATGATGGTAGGTAGCACTCCAGATATTGCTGTTACGAGTTGCAGTTGCTATGGCCCCACCAGTGGCTGAGAGGTACTGACCTTCAAATTGGTAGATGGTAGATGCTTTATCCGAACCCAATCGCGACCGTCGGCCTAACCGTTCGGAGTTTTCCGTGGTTTTCTTCGAACCTTGCATTTCCTTGCGTAAATACGGATTAGGTTCCCTTACAAAGATGCCCACGGAGGGCACCCCTCCCCTTAGGGCCTATGTCCCACGTGTAGATAATTGGCCAGCATAAAACACAAACAAACAAACAAAGCGTCAGCTATGCCCGTCAAGGAAAGATATGTGAAAGATTTTTAGGAAAACAGACTCTCTAGTAAGCAGAAGATTCACAGTTCGAATCGTGATGCTGGAATTTGAAGTTTTCATACTAACTAGGGGACTGCAAGTAGTGTAAGTCATCGATTTTAACGAAAGTGGTATCGTTGGAACGATCTCATTATAAGGAGTAAAACATTCAATAGAACTACCCGTCGGAAACGAGTCATTTTCGAGATATCTGACAATTTATGTAATTTAGCTAGTGCATACTTACTGGGGAAGCTCAAAAAAATTAGTTTAGATTTTGACGAAAGTGGTATTGTCGGAAAGATCTTATCGTGAGGAGTAAAAAAAATCAAAAGAACTACCCATCGGAAATGAGCCGTTTTTGAGATATCCGATAATTTAAGCCACGTAGCTAGTAAATACTGGGGTAGTGCACACCTAACAGAGGACCGCAAAAAAAAATGTTGTCTCAATTTTGACGAAAATGATGTCTTTGGAAAGATATCATTTTGAGAAGTAAAAAACTCAATGAAGCTACCCTTCGGAAATGAGTCGTTTTCGAGATATCGGACAATTTATGTAACTTAATGCAGTTTCCCAGTAAGTGTCCATTAGCTACGTGATACAAATTGTCGAATATCTTGAAAACGTTTCATTTCCGACGGGTAATTTCATTGAGTTTTTTAATCCGCCTAATAATATCTTTTCAGCGATACCACTTTCGTTAAAATCGAGACTAAAATTTTTTGCAGTTTCCCAGTAAGTGTTCACTAGCTACGTGACATAAATTGTCAGATATCTCGAAAACGGCTCATTTCCGACGGGCAGTTCCATTGAGTTTTTTACACATCACAATGAGATTTTTCCAACGATACCACTTTCGTCAAAATCGGTGACTTACACTTCTTGCAGTTCCTTAGTAAGAAAGAATTTTTTTTAAAAAAAATTCGTACTTTTTGCCGATTTAAGGAATTATATTATTTTTTTATCACTAATATTCATATTATATATTTTTTAATTATAATTTTCTTTCTATTTTAAAAACGAGCTGTTCATTAATGATTCAGCATTTTAAATTTCGTTTAAACATTCTTTTTCGTTTTTAAAAATATTTAAATTTTATTTATATTTCCGCTATTTTTCTTTTTATTTTGCATTTCGAATTTTATTTAAATAATTTAATTTGAACATTTTTAATTTAATTGAAATAAATAACTTCCTTTTACTTTAAATTTATTGATGCTACCATCTATGTAAGAATTTGATAATTATAAATCAACAATTTGGATTTATTAATTAAAGGTTAAGTTGTTTTGAAAGATATATTAAAGGAAATACTCTGCGCTATCTGCTTTTTTTATTACTGTTATGTCACTTTTAATATTTACTTAGGTATTACAGTAGGATTTAGATTATTATGACTTCAACACAGTCATTTGATTGCCGAAAACTAAAAATATACCTCACGCTCATTTTTTAAGTAATAACCACTTAAAATGAATAATTCATATTTTTTTTCTAGCATGGAATTAGTTTAGGTATGGTGTGAAAGTAAGTTAACAGCATTACAAAAAGCTTACATTTTATTCAACTATTTTCCAAGTGACAAAATAGTTTAAATTTTTTTTTTTTTTTTTTTTTTTTTTGCCATCCAAGTCTAAATTTAAAAATAAAATATAATATTCTGTTTTCGCTAAATTTCCCGTAAGGGGCCCCTTTTCAGTCTCTAGCCGAGGGCCCCCAAAGGAGCCAGTCCGGGCCTGGTTACGCGTCATAAAATATCAAATATTAACTAAAAATTTTATTTTATTATATTTTATTTTACTATTTCTCCACTTATTGGACCAGTATATATAGATTTCAAATAATCTTTTTCATAAAAATCGGAAAAATTGTGCAGTAAAGGGTTAACTAATTTTTTTAATTGAATTTTTTTTTAAATCCCTACTACTTTTTAAAATATTGTTAATATTTTTGTCCCTTTTGTCCCCAATTTTTTAGGTTTGCGAAAAAACGGCAAATATTGTTAAAAAATCGCGAAAAAACGACTAATTTCCCGCAAATTTCGTTAAGAGATTCGCCAAAGAATGACTAATTTCGTCACAGAATCCTGTAAAATGGCAGTTTTCATATAAAAAAAAAAAAGGTCGTGAAAAACATCAAACTTCGTCCAAAAATTGCGAAAAACGACAAATTTCGACAAAAGTTTCACTGTAAAAGACAGATTTCCCTAAAGAATCGCGAAAAATGGCAATTTTTATAAAAAAAATCATGATAAAACAGCAGATTTTATCAAAAAATCGCGAAAAAACGGCGAATTTCCTCAGAAGATTCACGAAAAAACGGCAAATTTCGTCAAAAAAGCAGATTTCCTGAAAAGATCATAAAAAAAAGACAGATTTCATTAAAAGATAGCGAAAAAAAGCAAACTTCATTAAAGGGAACCCCTCACCCTGGCCTTCCCCAAAAAATAATATTGCCGGGAGTGCATTTTTCTGTTTAACAAGCTAATTTTCTTGCTTCAATTTGTTTTTTTTTAATTTATTTCTTTGCTGCGCTAAAATCCATTTCTGACAGTTCCAAATCTTTCTGAGTTAATGCAATTCCTGAAAGTAGTCATTCATTAAACAAAAAATACCCCTTTACTCGACGAAAGTTTTCGTTTTTTAAGAAAGTCTTTTTCGATAAATTTGATTTGCCTCTTTAAAAAAAAAAAAAAAAAAAAAATGCGAATAATAGTGATACTTCTTATCTTCTACACTCAAATAAGTATTATTTTACAATTAAATTTGTATCTTGCACATTTAATATACAAAAAAATAATATTGGTTTTAATTATAACAATTAAATATAAATTTATAAATTATACATATAAATTTATTAAATTAATTAGAAGTTTTATTAATTATTATTAAAACAATAATTAGACCTGTAACAAAAATAATTAGCACCGGGAAAAAATTTACCACCAATTAAAACAGGGACAGTCAAAAGTATTCCGTTACATTACAGTCCATGGGGGAAAATGTTTCAAATGCATTTTAATGGTATTACACTCATTCGAACATAATAAAAATGATATGCATCCATAAAATACATATTATAATATTCATTTTGCATAATCTGTGGTGCAAAGAACATTTGTTATTGATTAGAGGTCACAAAAAAGTATTCCATTACATAATTGTATAGGTAGAACATTGTTAGGTGCGCATTTTAATTGTAATTAACTAATTGCAATTTTATGAGATGGATATATGAGACAGATATCTTTAAAACTTTGTTATCGTACGAACGCACCTCATTTGCTACGCTTCATGTGCAGTTTCTAACTTGTTTAATACTATGATTTTATTTACGATTTTTTTTAAATCAGATTTTGAACCGGTTGAAACTGATTCCGAAAATGAAGTTGTCCAAATTAAAAATAACTAACGGCAAACAAAATCGAAAAAGTACAAAACAGCCTTTTTAAAGTTCGAACTCAGCTATCCAATGTAAAAAGAAAAAAGAAAGATTAAAAAATATTGAAATATAAAGGAGATATCTTAAATTTCTCCCATTGGATTAACATTAACGAATCGGTGTTTTCGCGTGACTGAAGTAGTCTATTAAATCTACTACTGACCGGCCAAAAAAAAAAAAAAAAAAAAATATGACTGATCCCGGACCGATCCAAATATAATAAGAAATTTAAGCCCTATTTCAGGCACGATGCAACTGACCGATGCCGATTTCTATGCTGGACATATTTTCTGTATACATTTGTCAATCTAGCATCGTATAAAGCAATTTATACTTATCCTCACCAGATCACGTCCATTAAATTTGTTCGTATTTTATTGACCTAGTTTGATACTTTTGAATTTCTATATCTGGTCGGTCTGCCCATTGACTCTTCTTTTTGACTCGGATCGGCTCATTCACAGAGTAGTAACAGAGAATCAACTTTCATACACTGTAATGGCAACTTGTTTAACATGGGATTACGCATAGACAGTAGCGAGACGAGCGGATCACTTTGAAACTACGATCATAACATAAGAGAGGTTGCTAATTCGACGAAACATCGCTTCCTTGGCGACAAATGATAAAAAAAAAAAAAATACAGCGACGGCTTGCTGCTTTTTGTTTTGAAATTTATGAAAGAATTATTTTAATATGAAATAACTTTGACGTATTCGTCTTGCAAACAATACTCTTCGTAACATAACGACCTAATAATTTAAACTTGAAAATTCAAGAATAATAACAGTAATAATTACGATCAATATAAGCTCGGAAATCTAAATCAAATAGCATAAGCACGTGCAGGGAGATATATGAAGGAGAAACTTCTCCTATGGCAACTCTCAACCAAACTTGACACTAACGCTGAAGTGGCCGCATAGCGGCGCTGCGCACACTACATGCATCATTTTAACATTGCATTCTATACGACTGTGTAATTATTTTGTTCATAAATTCATATTTTTGCATCATAATTTGATGTGGAGCGGAAATGTTTTATGTATGGATGTGTCACGGACTATGTGAAAGCCGAAAAACAGAATAAGTGTTGGGAAAGAAACAATTTAAAAATTAATTCCCTTGTGGAAGACGTCTCATTTTTGATAACGAATTTTCTACCCGCATTTCTATAAATAAAAGATTGATATATATACATTACAACTAGCATTTAGTGTAATTTAAATTCCAAATTAGTCATTAAAATGTTTAATTGTGTTATATATTAAATAAATATTTAATAATCTTTATTTTTTTAATAACTTCTGGTGAAATCATATGAAATTTCGTTAGAGCTGCCATCTGTTGCTCGATTTATAAACAATATTGTGTTAAATTACATTGATTTGATATTCTAAATTCTTGTGTTAAATAATATTCTCTTGAATTAATTTAATTATTTCGTAAATAAAGACGACGTGCATTTTATTACGTTATCTTTATTCAAATATATTCACACAAACACATAAGTTTAAATTAAGTGCAATACACAGACATCAACTTATGTTTTGATTTTAAAAAATAAAATAAAAACTTGTCAATAAATTTACTTTATAAATTTGTTTATATTTACTTTTTAAAGTAAAAATTAATATTTTCTATCCATATTGTGCAACTTTTACATAATGCAGATAAACAATAAAATAGATTTTTACTTACCTTTAATTTGTCAAATTTATTTATTTATTTTTTTTTTTTTTAATGCAAATAAAACATTGGAGCATTTATTTTAGTTTAAAAATAGTTAGTATTTGCAATTTGTCAAATTAACTATGAATATTTAATGAATTTGTATGGAAAGGAATCATTTTTTTCATTTTAAGTAATACATCTAAAAAAAAAAAAAAAAAAAAAAAAAGTTTTTGGTTATTCGCAGTTTATTAAATTTAACACGAATATTTATTAAGTTCCCAAACTGAATCTCTATTTTCGCGGGAGAGGGGGGGGGGGGGTAATTAATAAAATAATAAATACAAATAAAAATATTACAGCATTTATTTATTTTTTTAAAAAGTTAATCTTTAAAATATTTGCAAAAATTTTACATGCCAAATTTAGGACACAAATTTTATTAGATACTCTTGATTTATATAAGTCTATATTATAAGTCTTACTTGAAATAATATGAATATAGTAACATTAGAAAGGGGGAAAAATATATTTTAGACTTGTTATGAACAAAATTTAATATTTTTTGTTCCTTTTAAATAATACAGCTGATAAAAAGGAAGTTATTTTCAGTTTACAAAATGTAATATGAATAATTTAAAAATTTTAGAATAGTTTGTTTTATGATTTTTTAAAAATAATAATAATGATTTAAAAATAATCAATAATAGAATTAAAAAAATGTTGAAAAAGTAGAATCTCGTTTCTAACTTCAAATGATGATAATAGATGGCGCTGCGGCAAGTACATGCATCATTCGAACTTCCCGCTTGATCAAAACTGGTACATTGCGTTCCTCTACCTGAGATATTGTACTACCATGAGCACGTGTGCAAAGATAATCAAATCAGCATTCAGCAAGAAGTGCCAAACCAGAATAGGGTTACAGTTAAACAGAAATCACGAGTATAAAAATCGCCAACGCGATGGTTTAGTTTTTAAGTGATCCACTGAGGGCGTTCTTTTCAAGTCGAGTTGAGGCTCTGTTACGTACTCTGTGGGCTCATTAAAAAGATTGTCTTTAGTCTGCCGGTCGGTCCGCTAAAATTTTGACTTCATTTTGCTGGCTCGACCCGTCGCATATAAGCTCTTATATTTTTTTTCAGCAATGTATATATCATGCTCATAATATAATTTTCTTTTATTTATTTTTAGGATATCTATCCAAATTTCTACAGCAGTTTCCGAAACATCCCACGATGATTCCATCACGAATGATATCCTATGACAATAGTCCCATGAGGGCATATTACGACATTTTTGATGGGAGCGTCAAATATTTTCCAAGGAACAATTTAGAGGAGACTAGAATTCGTTGGGAGATAGCTGATATTTTCACACAAGATGGAATTAAAGATTTTGATCAGTACATTAGTGCTGATTTCTCCTGCGCCAGAAATACATGGGTGTTAGAACTATCGTTAAAATTCTGTTTTAGTGATGAACTGATTTGCTTGCTAATGAGGAGCCAAGGTGATTATAGGAAATGTCGAATCGGAATTAGCGAGGTTGGAATGAAGACAACGGATGGTACTCTGGCAAAGTTTTCCCCCAAAAGAATATCTTCTGAAGTATATTTCGTCATGAAAAGGGAATCGATGTTACTCTTACACGAAAAGAATCAGTTGGGACCAGAGGGCATCGTCATCTATTGCACTGTTGTAAACGAGATAAACCATAATAGCCTGTCTTCGAATCCATCCGATTCCCGTGTCCCTCTGCAACTAATAAGTAAGTGCTTAAAGTAATAACTTTTAATAAAACGACACTATGAAATATGCAATTAGAGCTCAAATATGTATCAAAGTAAAAATCTATATAAAGTATCCTTGGATAATTGTTCCAGGGTGGGTAATAACTGCAAATTCTAATTTTACACTGAAAAAAAAATGAAGTACTCAAAATTGAGAAAATCGATGTACTTATATTGAAATGAGTCTGTTTGGATCAAAAGTGCTCTCTCAATTTTGAACCATCATATGTTATTAAATCCAAACAATGGATAATTTTGTACCCTGAATTGGTTTTTTTCATTCAGAGGGGCATAAAAGATGCTTATTAATGTAAATATTAAATTATGTACAGTATTTTGAAATAGCTTAAAAGTGCTTGAAAATAATGCTCTTGTCATAAAAATATTCGATTTCAGTATCTTGCTAATAATTTTGCTATTTTTCTTAATAAAAAAAATCTATTAAACGTTTATTGTTCATCATTTTGAGCAAAAAATAAATGCCAGAATATTTTTACTTTTTTTTTTTAGTTCAAGGCGCAGTATACAGGGATTCATATTTGAACACAACCACGGAATCAAAAATGAGTACGTGTATTTTACAGTTTTGAGTACATTTGGATCGGAGCTATTTTGAGTATGTGAAGTACTTAAAAATGAGTACTTTTTGCTCAATTTTGAGAACCTATTTTTTTTTTTTTTTTTTTTTTCAGTGTACGCGTAATTAAGAAAAAAACAAAGAGATGACACCTACGGAGTCAGCGCAAAAAGGCTCCGAGTCATCTGAATCACAAACAACCACTAAAAGTTAATGTCAAGACTCTTTTTTGTCGTTTGGTCTGATCAAGTAAGTAACCCAATAGAATAATGATGAAAAATCTAAGTAGCAATCGAAAGGAGCATTGAAATAAGTTTTCAGATGCATAAATTATACACCTCTTACCATCTCGATGGGATATGGTTATTCATCTCTTTTTATTCAGGAGGCTCTGCTGGAAATGCTTAACAGATTGAGTGCCACATCAGTCACCGGTGACTGACACTGAACTTTCCGTTTAGGCCGCGTCAGTCACCGATGATTGATATTCTTAAATGTGATGTAAAACAATATTATATATATATATATATATATATACAGGGTGATTCCAAATTTTCTTTACAATAAAAGAGGGGTGATAGTACACATCAAGACAAACAATATTAAATAGGAGACCAAGGGTCCAAAACGTTTTCCTAAGGAGATAGCCGCCATTAAAGTTTAGGGACCAAAATTTCAAATAAACATAAAAAACGGAAAAATCGGTCGATTGATTTGCAGTTTTCACTAAAATTATTCTTTATGTCGGTATTTTCTTGAAATTAAATTATAAAGATAAATTTCAAAAAATGCCGATAGAGGGCGCTTTAGACTTTGGAGTAACGAACAACTATTTTTTGCCGGTATTTTTTGCATCTAATTAAATGTTTTCGTAAGCTTAGACTCAAACCTAAATTTTGAACTCAAAATCTGTAGTTGGGAGTGGTTAAGTAACAGAAACTGAGATGTGTTCAGAGGGTTCAAATTTCAAATGATTATAAAAAACGGAAAAGTTGGTCGATTGATTTGCGGTTTTCACTAAAACTATTCTTTATTTAGGTATTTTCGTGAAAATAAATGATAAAGATAAATTTCAAAAAATGCCGATACCCAGACAACACAAATACATCCTAAAAACATCCAGAAGATGTCACGTTTCGGATATGCGTGATATCCTGTGGACCGATGAATTGGTCCTGTAGACAGTTACAGAACATCCGCTGGGTTTCGAAATGTCACACCTGTCAACATCCTGTGGATGTCACTTCATGACACTTTAGGGATGGTTATAGGACGCTTATATTATACCCTCTGGACGGTCCTAAAATCATCCTAATAATGTCATATTCCAGATAAACTGATATCCTACGGATGGGTAAATTAGTCTTGTGGACAGTTGTAGGACATCCCCTGAAGTTTGAAATGTGAAACCTGCCATTGTCCTGTGGACAACATTTTACTACACATTTCGTACAGTAATAGGACAGTTGCAGATACCCACCCCCCTGAATCACTCAAATTCAACCTGCAGCCTATAATTTTCTTTTTTGACATGTCAGGGGTTGATCCAGATTTTTATTCTTGGAAAAGTAATATTGTTTTTGTGGCGGGGTGGGGGGGGGGGGGGTTGTAATGAAACTTCAAACCCAGTTATGCAAATTCAAACCAAGCATTTATTAACAAAAACATCTTTAAATTCATTTGCTAAAGGTTTTCTTTTTCATAAACTGGTTATGTTTACAAATTACACATTTTTTATGAAAAAGAATTTTATAAAAGAGCCTATTTTATTAAAAGGAATTTCGTGAAGGGGTCTCTTATATTAAACTTATTTTTGTGAATAGGCCCATTTTATTATTATTATTTTTTTTTTTTTTTTTTTTTTTTTTGAAGGAACAATAAATAGGCCTCAAATTTTGCCTGGATCGACCTCTGCATGTGTATAAAAAAGTATGATCTTCAGCATTATTTCATCCACATATATAGCTTTTTTTCTTTACAAATGCATAAAAAAGTATCGAAGAGCTTCAGCATTTATATTCTTTCATTGTAAAATAAATTTTTCTGGCTTTTTATAATTAACTTTGTAGTGATGCATCTATATCTCAAAAGGACTCTCCATCCGAAGACATCCATGACTGTCTTCTAGCAAACACAATTCCGAATTGCACAGGTTTTTGAATTTTTCTATTAACACGTGCTATGTCAGTCACCAAGTTTAAAAATATATTATTTTAAGCAATCACTTAAGATCTATTTAAAATTTTCTGAACTTAATTAAACTTAAAATTATAAGATTTTACTTTCTTAATTATTTAAACACTAAATTATTTTTATTTTATATCATATTTTACATTGTCAGTCACCAGTGGCCGAAGCACAGTTCAATGTCGTCACCATGGATAGCAATGTGTTAAATTTAAATATTCTTTAAAAATTTAGGATAGCTGAAGCTATTATGCAATAACATTTATTTTTTTTTAAAATGAAGCTATTTTAACTTTCAGAATTGGTTAAACAAAAGTACCTGCATTTAAAAAACTGCAACCAAAATTGGAAAAGTACAAAATACTCTTATTAAAAATAGATCTTTGCTGTGGAATGAAAAATAAGTAAAAATTTTGGAATTGAAACAAGAACCTACCTAAATGTTTAGCATTATCGAGCAGGTGTTTTTAAGTGAAGTCTTCTTAATCTTCAATATTAATCAAACACAAAAAATTGTCAGATCATTTACAGAGAGACAAGTTTCCCATTACATTATGATGCACACTTTATTAAATATATTAGTAGTTTCAATAATATTTTTTGAAATATTCACAGAATCCACTTTTAATCCTTCTAGCAGAGATTTTAATTCTGGATGAGCATTCTTGTTTTTCTATTATCTGAACGAGAAATTTAATGAAGTTTCTTAGAAGGTATTAAGTTTATTTTATGAAGTTCAATTTGTAATTTTCTTTTTGGTTTTAAACAAAATCTTAAAAAAATAATAATAATGGTGTCAATGAAGAACCAAAATGGTACTAACAGAGTTAAGACTTTCTTGTAAGATGTCCAAGATAACTACAAAAAAAAAAAAAAAAAAAGGGTTAAAAAAAATCCCTTTTTAAGGAAATCTTCTTCAAAAAATAGTTTTTCTGAAAAGATAAAATTTTATGACACATTTTCAGATTCATTTTTAAAAGTAAAAGCATGAAACTCGCTGACGTAATGTTTGAAGAGATTTATAAGCAGTTGTATGTTTTCATTTTTCACTCTTGTAAACAGTTGTTTTATTAGTATGGCCATTATTTTCATTATTATTCTCTTGCTTTGAGAAATTTCGTTTAAAATATCCATTTCAATAACGTTTTTTGCAATATATTCTGCCTGTATCACAAAATGTTAAGCATGGCACATTATAGTTTATGAATAAGATAATCTTGCCAATATGTTTCATCTGCAAAGGAAAGCACTAATATTTCTAAAAGCAAACAAATTTGTATGATTTTAGAATATTTTACAAACCTCCATTTCTAGCCACTCCAATATAGTTTATGAAAGGTGTCGAGACCTTTGAGATGAATAACAACCGGATCAATTGTGTGTTGGGAGCTAGAGCGAAAACATCGATTAATTTTCATCTGGTAATCCTTGAAATTGCTGTTGAATTTTGTAATCATACTTAAAGGTCTACATTAGTCATTCAAATTTATATATCTTTGAGATTTGGAAACGGAAACTTAATAAAAATAAAATCAAAGATAAAAATGCAAATTATTTTTCCTCTTTTGTATGTAGACCAGAAGAAATCAAGGTTATTATTTAAATAAAAGTAATGATTTCTTTTAGAACAGCAATTACCAAGAAATTAATTTGGTTTTTGAACAAAGAAAATAAGTGATTAAAGAAATTTTTTTTCTTTTTTTTTTTTTTAATTTGATAAAAAAGTAAAATAAATTTTTAAATATTACATAATTAAATTTGTTCAATTAAATATTTCTTTTTGAATGACCTTGGACAATTTCCAATAGGGCATAAGCTTTATAAGCTGAGTTGTAATATTTATTTGTTTGTCTTTTTCATTGGGAGGGAGGGATGGTCTAAAAATGTGATCTGAAAGAAAAATATGAAAAGGAGAATTCTAGATCTGTACACCAATTTTTATTTTATCCATCTCTTATTAATCTACACTGTTTTATTTTTTCTCTTAACATTATCTTTTCTCTTAACTTTTCTCTCTTAGCATGTCTTAGCCATATTTTGATTATGTCTTCAACAGCAGACTTGGTAATGGATTGCTCTTCACAAACTGCATCTAAAACACAAACAAATGAACATCAGAAAATTTAGCTATTTATAAAACAAGTCTGATTATTTTCACTTTTTAATATTTAAAAAAGTGCCTCAAAAAATGCTTACTTGCCTCAAATAATGCATGATAATTTATTAGAAAAAAGCATTAACAAAATGAATAACTTTTTAATATTTGGTTTATTTTAAATATTAATACATGTCAAATAATGAAGTAGAAAAATGTTTAGTATACTAACTTTGAAGTTTACTAAATAAGCAATTAATCGGTGACATATCAAAAATATTTAAAACAGAATATTAATTTGGAAATTTTTCGTATACAGAGCATAGCTTCTCAGCTAGTATTTGCCTTCAAAAGAAAGTAAAATATATAATTTTTTTTTATTTATTTATTCTGATTTATTATGTAAGTTTAGCTGATGATTTCTTATAAAAAAATATAATTATATGTGTATGTATCATAGATTACATGTCAAGTGGGATCGGCAGACAATTTTTAAATTTCAAATTGAAAATTATTGCTTTATTTTTTGTTAGAGTAAAAAAAAAAAAAAAAAAAAAAAAAAAAAGTAATATAACTTGTCTGATGTTATTCATCTAAAGTTAAATACATTTGGGCATTTGGCATCAAAATTATTTATAATTTACAGGAAATAATAAATTTTTACTTAATTCTATAAAGTACATAAATGCATTAAAAATATATAATGGTAACTAATAATTACAAATTAAAAAAATGAATAAAATTCTAGGCATAAAATAACTTAGATTTTCGGTAGTAGAAATGTTATTTTACAGATGAAATAAAATATAAATTTTCATGGAAAGAAAAAAAAAAAAAAAGCTTAATTGTATGCACACAACAAACAAAATATTGCATAGCTGCCAACATCCTCCGCTTTTTACACCCGGAAGAAAATTACAGTAAATTTTACCACTTCAAATCGCCGCAAATTATCGACTGAACAATGCAAAAATTTGTATTGAATTTTTTCGGCAAAAAAATCAGAAGAGTTGGTAGCTATGATATTGTATGTATATATATATTTTCAAAACATTTCTGAAGACAAAAGTGTTATTTATGGGGTTAAAATCTCCCTTAAAAATCCCCTAAACTTTGAATTATCCCCTGAATTAAAACCTCTGAGAACAAACCTTTTCTTATCCCTCCCCCCCCCCCCCCTCCACCATTTTTTCTCTCTTCTGGATATGCTATTAATGCAAAAATGTTTATTAAAAAGACTGAATATGCTTCACTCAAAATGTATGGTTTCAGTGTTTTTTTTTTTTGTTTTTTTTTTCATAAGTGATATATTATTTATTTTTTTAATGAATACAATTATACATTAAAGATGGATATAAAAATTAAAGGCTTCCAAAAATTGCATTATGATTATTGAATAATAATATATATATCCATATTAGGGATGCACCGAATACTGATTATGGCCGAATACCGAATATTCGGCCGACAGCTAAACCGAATACTGAATATCCAGCTTGCCGAATAGTAATTGTTGGGCTGAATACCGAATATTCATCCAGCCGAATAGTAACTAATCGGCCGAATACCGAATAATGAGCTTTCCAAATGCTTTTTATTTTTCAAAGTTTAAAGTATTAAAATGTTACTATTTGAAACAATTTACATAATATTTAGTAAGAGAAACTTATATTTTGATAAACAAGAGCTTTTTATAAGAACATTCAGTATTGAAAAAAATCTGCCTTTTTTTTTATTTAAGAAGCATAATTATGAGACTTTTTCAATTAGTAAAATTTTAAATTTTATTTCTTCTACAAATTGAAACAAACATTTTGAAATCAAAGAAAAATAATGAAAAAATAGTTGAAGAAAAACTGTAGTGTCTCATATTTGTTCTTTTTAAATAACTCAAGGCAGATTTTTTTCAGTATTAAGTATAAATACTTTTAACTTAATTCTGAATAAAGGAATGTCCAGCTCATAGTTCTTTTCTTATGAATAGTGGCATTTTCCATCCTTCCCATCATATCATATTTTACAGAAATCAAAGCATGTGAGTTGAAAATATAGTTATGATATCTTATTTATTGTTAATGCAACAAACGAAAGCACAAGTTTGACCAAGAGTGAGATGAAATATAACGCATTTATGATTCAATAAGTTGATTACGATTATGGTTTCATAAACAAAAAATTGTCTGCCTTGATAGCTATTACTAATCTCAAAAGTTTTCCGTTCTTGTTTAAGGACTTTTGGGAAAAGCAAGAAACAGATTATTTACTAAATAGAATTTAGGCATTCGCATCATTTATTCCTAAGGAGAATCCTAATAAATCTTAATTTTAATCCTTTTCATGCTTAATTTTCTTAAGTTAAACTTTACAAACAGCAAATAAATAATGTAAAAACACTATATTATTTAAATGTTTTTATTTCTTATTATTTTAAATATATTAATAAATTGACAGTTAAAAGTAGAAATTGTGAAAAGTTTTTTAAAATGTATTTTAAAAGCCTTTGGATTCGACCGAATACTTTGATATTCGGCTTAACCGAATAGTTTGATATTTGGCCTAACTGAATATTCGGTAACATGGCCGAATACCGAATAGATACCAAATATTTGGTACATCCCTAATCCATATATTTCAAATAAACTATCGGTTACTTGGTATTTCTTAATATGTATAAATAAAACTGAACAACTATATATATATAATACATAAATATATATATATATATATATTTTTTTTTTTTTTTTTTTTTTTTTTTTTTTTTTTGTTTCATATGCAATTATTCCCATTCACATATTCAAAAAATATTTAGATTCAA
Organism: Maratus speculifer; assembly: GCA_964019185.1. Lineage (NCBI taxonomy): Eukaryota > Metazoa > Arthropoda > Arachnida > Araneae > Salticidae > Maratus > Maratus speculifer. The sequence goes on from OZ025303.1 coordinate 103,179,833, forward strand.
TCAATAAATACACATACAAATAAAAATGAAGAATAGCAGATAAGTTTACAAAAACATTTCTATCATGTTAACATCAGAATAAATTATCTTTATTATAATCTTTAGGAACACTAAAAAAGTGCTTATTAGCAGGGAATTTACTGTAATATTTGTGCAACATAGTACTATACAAATTTATAACACATTTTTGATATAAAAAATTTAAACACTATCAGAAATATGTCAAACACTTAAGCTCATAGCACGATGGTATTAACATGGCAAATGACGTCACAGCGCTTTAGTCCGTGATGCAGCGTTTTGCCGCCAAAACAAAAACTGTCGTTTTAAAATTCATTTGGTGAATTATTAAAACTTCAAATATACATAAAAATACTATCAATTTTCTTCATTTTTTGTGTTTTTCAATATAAAAGTGAAAAGGAAAATTTTGAAGTTACTCCATTAATCAAATAAAATGAGCAGATCTATAATTTGTTATATTTTCAGACCATTTATATGTGTCAGAAAGTAAAGTATAACTATAGATGAAATTACAAAAGAAGCTGCCTTTATATCTATGGCTTAATATTTTAAAAATGCAAAATTAAATTCAAGCAATTAAAAATATATATTATAAATTTATCATACAAATTGAATACTTCCAACTGAGCAAAAAATTGACCAGGTCGGGAATCAAATCCAGATACTTGGCTTACAAGGCCAATTCTTTACCTGTTAAGCTAACTGGGCGATAGTCAGCTGGGATTTCTCGCTCAGATAACCTTATTGGTCATAGTATCTGGTCTGTCATTTAGACAACTCGGCAGAATGAACCGCAAGTAATGGAACTCCATATTAAGATGGAGTTATGTCCAGATGTTATGACCAATAAGGTTATCTGAGTGAGAAATCCCAACCGGCTATCACCCAGTTAGCTTAACAAGTAAAGCATTGGTCTTGTAAGCCAAGTATCTGGGTTTGATTCATGGCCTGGTCAATTTCTCGCTCAGTTGGAAATATTAAATTCGTACTATAAAGAAAAGCTTCTTGAGAGGAAAAATAAAATCTTTAAAAATTATGACTAATCTTTAAACATTAAGATAAACGGAAAATTTTTTGAAAAGCATACCATATATACTTGATTTTCCGGTACTGAGTGTTTTTCTTCTAAGAACTGCAGACCGCACTCATCCATTAACAGGAAATCTTCAAACGCAGGTGCACTTGAACTGCCAGTGGCAGTGGAAACAGAAGCTGAAAGAGAATAGATAAAATTAAGTATGGTCTGAACTAATACAAAATATTTTCTGAGATCAATCATTTTCAACACTTAATGACATTTTAAAAATCAGTATTTTTATCTATATCCCCCCTCCCAACCCCCTAAATTTAAAAAACCTACATTAAAATTAGACAGAATTTTAAACATTTAAAAGAACATTGAATGTGTAGTAGAGATCAAGTACCAATGCCTTGCAAGGCTGTCCTTTAAACATTATGATTTTATTCCATTTTTGAAAAACATTACGAATGATAGGAAGTTTAAAAATGACAATATAAATTTAAAAATTCTGAATTAATCTTCGGTCCTTCAAGGATAGAGCTGTTGCAAACTACACATATTTGTTTCTAAGAAACAGGTATTTTTTAAGATACACAATACCGAACTGTTACTTAAAAATAAGACTCGTTAATTGTATATGTCAAAACGCAGCCGAACAAAGTGAAACTAACTTCAAACGCAACTTAAACTTGTATAATTTAAGTATAATTTGTATACAGCCAGATAGTCAAGTGCAGTAGAAGATGGGAAATTGTGTTCGAACTCAGACAATTCGGCATTATTATTCTGTATGTATTAATTATTCTCAAATCTTCAATGCTTTGGATTTTGTATGGCAGGGTTAGTATGGAACATGGAATTTCATGACCAGGAAATTTTTTTGTACCAGTATTTTCTCTTAGAAAATCTAGCGTTAAATAGGACTTGCAGGATCAAACTTGTCAAACTCAACTTGCAGGAAATTACACTCAATCTAAAATCGAGGCTAACCAAAAACAGAGTTAACTAGACCTGTAACAAAATTAATAAAGCTTCATTTTTTTTTATTTTCAGAGTTTCCCCCAGGTTTAAAAAACGGCAGGGCGTTACTGTTCTGAAAACGGCAATTTTACATTTTTCAGGGCACTTTTTCATTTTTAAGGACACTTATCTAACGGTTCAAATGTCGTGAAAAAACAGAAAATTCATCAAAAAATTGAAAAACGGCAAATTTTGTTAAAAGATCGCGAAAAAAACAGCAAATATTGTTAAAAGATCACAATAAATCGGTCAATTTTGTTAAAAGATCTTAAAAAACAGCAGATTTTGTTAAAAGATCGCAAATAACAGCATATTTTGCGAAAAAACATCAAATTTCGTGAAAAAATTGCGAAAAATGGCATATTTTGCTTTAAAAAAGCGTGAAAAAACAAAAAATATTGTGAAATATCGCAAAAAACTTAACTTTTCACAAATTTTTCTGTTTTGTTGCGATTTTAGACGAAAGTTGTCATTTTTTACGACTCATTAGACAAAATTTTCCATTTTATCGCGATTTTTGGGAGAAATTTTTCGTTTTTCCACGATCTTTTGTAGAAATCTGCCGTTTTGTGAAATTTTGTGACGGAATTAGACTTTTTTTTTTTTTTTTGCGAATCTCGCCGGAAATTAGTCGTTACTTCGAGATTTTTAACGAAACTTGCCGTTTTTTAGCGACATTTTGACGAAATTACCCGTCTAATGGCACACGTATGAGGCTATTTTTTGCATTCTGTCGCCGATTTTTGCATAATTTATGCGCTATAGTGCGTTCGGATCACTGCTGGAGGGCTGTGTTTTTTCAAATGAGGGGCAAGAAGGGCTTTTTTTTTTTGAATGAATGACAAGAGGGGCGCAAGTTTCTGGATGAGGGGCAAGAGGGGCGCTATTTTTTAAACTAAAGGGCAGGAGGGGCGGAGCGCCCCCCTGAAACCCTCTGGGGGAAACTGTTATTTTGTACTCTAATATATTTTGCATAATTATTCTGAGTTATTAATAAAAATTGTGCATTATTTTGTCAAATCTGAATTCTTGTAATTCTTTAAATAGCACATAAAATAATAATGCATTTTAAAGATTTTTTTTTCTCCCTCCCAGACTGATAAACTTCCCTTCATTTATAAACGTTGGGAGGGAGACTCGCCTCCTGGGAAAAATCAAATTTCAAGCCCTGTTAAAAAAAAAAAAAAAAATACTGATAGTTTACAAGGAAAATATTCATATGAACCATGTATGGGTTTGTTGATTCTTTTATTATGGGACAGAAAAAGAAGTAAACTGGTAGACATTTTTCTAAAGCATCAGATGATAGAGCTGTTAATTATATGTATGCCAAGCGATATATTCAGTTAAAGGTGGTTCAACAACGAATTAAGAAACATTTGTTGGCAAAACATCATCCGTCATACATAATGGCAGATCCAGTCTTCAAGTTAGAGGAGGGGGGGAGAAATCACATCCAGTATGGAATTAACAGACACTTTTCTCCAAGAGGGACTTTTGCGGCTCCGGTTGGAGGGGAGGGGGCAATTATAGAGTTCCGCGGAGGGGAAATTGCAATTTTTGACTGTTAAAAACAAAATCTCAAAACTATCAGGGGAAACATTTCGTTGCTTTGGGAGGGGAATGTCCTCCCCCCAGGCACCCCCTGAATTCAATACTGGTCACATCACTTCATAATTAATTATTATATTGAAGGTTATTCTTAAATTAGAGTGACTATTTTTCTTTACTTTCGCTAATTCATTTTCATTCATAAATACAAATATTTGCATTAGTATTTCTAAAAATGAATATTTACACAGATTTCATTCAGATATGAAGTGATATATTTCATTCAGAAATGCTGCTAAGTTAGCATTTTATGATAGTTTTAGGATTTGACAGCTACAGAAATGTCATCACGAGGGAGCAATTAGCAGTCGCGTCTGGAAATAAAGTTTAAAATGTTAAATCATGGAATTTTTTGAAAGTTTTTCTTTTTTCTTTAAAATCTGCTTTTATTTAAAAATGAAAAACACTTTTCAATCACGTTTCTGAATAAGAACACTTTCAACCCACAAATAAAATTTTTAATTGCAATTCAAAATTTTACTTGTTGCACAAATGCCATTAGATTTTTTTTTTTTTTTTTTTTCTAGAATTAATTTAAAAATCATCTAAAATTTCATAATTACATTGAAGAAAAATGTTTCTGCAATACATATTTTAACAATATTTAAGTTTGACTGAAATATAATGTAAAATGTTCCACTGAGGTGCTTTACTTTTTGAATGACCTATAAATGAAACACAGAAAAGAATATCTTAATGCTTAAAACAAAATAAAGTAAAAAAATTAACTGTGCACAACATATAATTAATAGAAAATGGATAATCCAAGTCAACTCAAATTTTTAAAAGAGCTTGTTACATCAATTGTAAATATTCAAATTTTGATTTTTCAAAGCTGTTAAATAAAATCATTTTGTTAAAATGATCTTGTTTTCTGAGTATATTAAACAGCTTTGTTACAAAAAAGCATTAAAATGGAAAAGATGCTGCTGTCATATCAGGGTATCGGTGTTTTTTCTTTAGTGATTTTCGCGAGAAAACACTGTTTTGAAATACTTGTTAGGCATACCGTGGCAAAACAAAATGTAGTTTTATTATATTTATAACATGTTTATTTTATTTTAAAACACACGCACATTTACTTCAGAACAAAACACAAAATTTTCAATTTTATAAAACAAATTTATTTTTTTACAGTAAATATAGACATTGTTTTATAAAATTATTTCTTATTCGGGCGATGACTAGGCCTATTTTTTTGTTTTGCATTTTAATAAAATTTTGCCAACATTAAAAAAATATAGAGGCAGAATAATTATAAATGCATTGCAAATAAAAATAAAAGAAAGTTCTTACCTTATATCAACATCCATTTTCTCTATTAATTCGAATTGACCACTAGCACGGGGCGGAGTTTCCAATGTTTCCCACAAGCGTTGCGGTATTTGATTGGCCTTTTGTGAACGCTTGTGGGATAAACAGAGAAGCTGATTAGTTGAAATCTGTTGTGACGTTCTTTGACGTCAGAAATGCTAGTGGTCCATTCGCCATGCGCTGATTGAAACATAAACATTGGATTCCTCTGTGGCCGACGAGTTGAGGAGTTCAAAAAAGGCGCTCCACAGCTACTAAAAAGGACTGACGGTTATAGAACATCCATCGGCCGTTTTGGGGACAATTCGGTTGGATGGTCCGTTCACAGTTGTTCAGAGGCTGTTCAGCGGACAATGTGATTGGACCGTCCATTCCTTACTATCCTCAGCGCATTCACTGGATAGTTCGCATAGGATATGCCACCCACAGGATCTATATAATCATTGTATGACGTCCGAAGGACAGTTGTGGTTGTCTGGGTAGAAGGCGCTTTAGACTTTGGAGTAATGAAACACTCTTTTTTGGCGTTATTTTTTGCATCTTATTAAATGCTTTCGTAAGCTTAGACTTGAACTTAAATTTTGAGCTCAAAATCTGAATAGCTGGGAGTGGTTAAGTGGACAAACTTAGCTGTGTTCAGAGGGTTCAAATTTCAAATAATTGTAAAAAACGGAAAAAATTGGTCGATTCGTTTGCGGTTTTTGCTAAAACTAATTTTTAAATCAGCAGTTTTCTTGATCAATCAGTGTTTTCTTGAAAATAATTTTTAAAGATAAATTTCACAAAATGCCGATAGAGGGCGCCTTAGACTTTGGAGTAACTATTTTTAACTGTTATTTTTTTAATCTCATTAAATGATTTCAAATCCATAGACTTAAATTTTGGGCTGAAATTCTGAATCGTTGGGAGTGCTTAAAAAGCGAAAAATTGAAATGTGTTGAAGGAGGAAAGAGGGTTAAATTTCAACTCCTCAACACACTTCAGATTGCGCTTCTTAACTCCTCATAACGATTCAGGATTTGAGCTCAAAATTTAAGTTTAAATCTAATCTTCCGAGAACATTTAAGATGCTTTTGCAAGCATTTAATTAGAACCAAAAAATAATGGATAAAATGAATTGTTGGTTACTCTGAAGTTTAAGGCGCCCGCTGACGGAATTTTTGAGATTTATCTTTAAAAATTATTTTCAAGAAGATGCTGACTTAAAGAATAGTTTTATTTTAAACCGCAAACGAATCGACCAATTTTTTCATTTTCTATAATTACTTTAAATTTGAACCTCTCCCTTCCCCTCCCCCTTGAACACAGTTCAGTTTGAGCTACTTAACCACTCCCCACTATTCAGATTTTGAGCTCAAAATTTAAGTTTAAGTCTAAGCTTCCGAAATCATTTAAAGAGATGCAAACATTAACGTCAAAAAATAGTTGTTCGTTACTCCCAAGTCTAAAGCGCCCTCTATCGGCATTTTTTGAAATTTATCTTTATAATTTATTTTCATGAAAATACCTAAATAAAGAATAGTTTTAGTGAAAACCGCAAATCAATCGACCAATTTTTCCGTTTTTTATAATCATTTGAAATTTGAACCCTCTGAACACATCTCAGTTTCTGTTACTTAACCATTCCCAACTACAGATTTTGAGTTCAAAATTTAAGTTTGAGTCTAAGCTTACGAAAACATTTAATGAGATGCAAAAAATACCGGCAAAAAATAGTTGTTCGTTACTCCAAAGTCTAAAGCGCCCTCTATCGGCATTTTTTGAAATTTATCTTTATAATTTAATTTCAAGAAAATGTCGACATAAAGAATAATTTTAGTTAAAACCGCAAATCAATCGACCGATTTTCCCGTTTTTTATGTTTATTTGAAATTTTGGTCCCTAAACTTTAATGGCGGCTATCTCCTATGGAAAACGTTTTGGACCCTTGATCTCCTATTTAATATTGTTTGTCTTGATGTGTACTATCACCCCTCTTTTATTGTAAAAAAAATTTGGAATCACCCTGTATATAAATATATATAATGTTACATGCCAAACCCGATTTTAGGCGAAACTAGATTGGCCTAGGCCAAACCGGTCCAAACCTAACGCCCATCGGATAAACTAGTTTTCCTTAGGCCAAACCGGTCTATCCTAATGCCCATCGGATAAACTAGTTTTCCTAGGCCAAACTGGTTTATTCTAACGCCCATCAGATAAACTAGTTTTTCCTAGGCCAAACTAGTCTATCCTAAGGCCCGTAGGACAAACTAGATTGTCCTAGGCCAAACTAGTTTGGCCTAACTCTTATAGGATAAACTAGTTTAGACTGCTGTTTATTGGTCTGAATTAGTTTATCCTAGGCCAATTCAATTTGGCGTGATTTTATTAAATTCAATGACCGCCTCAACGCCAACATACTTGTTTGTCCTAGGCTGATCTATTTTATCCTAGGCCAATGTATTTTTATCTGCTTTTAGCTCACAGGCGTGAAAGCCATAGAAATAATGGGCTCACAGGTTCTGTATATATGTATGTACGCATGTACATACATATGTTTTTCGTATGTGCGTAGCGGGATAACTCTTGATAGAAATAATGTAATTTGACGTGTTTTTATCTCATCAGGCTACCAAAGCCTGTGAACTAATGTGCCCGTAGGTTCTGTATCTATGTATGTACGTATGTATTCTTTTAAAAAATAAGGCTGTAATACACAATTAGTGTAAACAGCCTGTGAATGCAACGCCATCAGTTTAATTGGGCAATATTCTTTTTACTATTGATCCCAATTACGTAACGCGATAATTCTTGATAGAAATATTCGATTTGCATGAAACTTTCCATATAACTTTATTCTTATAAGGAGCTTTTCTGATTAATTTTGGGAGGTCATTGGAGAAGAATAAGGGGGGGGGGACGAGAGGCTGATTCGCCCCTTCTCTTAATTCAAATAAATGGGTTTCCATGCATTATTAGCACATTTTATTCAAATTTTAGATATAGGAGTATATCCTGAGGCGCCTTCATGATTAGTTGTGGGTGTTCATTGTTTAAGTATAAAGGGAGGGGGGAATAGGAGTAACGTCCCATAATTTATGTAAATGCTTTTTTCAAGCAGAATTTACTGATTTGCTTCAAATTTTAGAAATAAATTCATTCTGGTAAAGCGCTTCTGTAATTAATTTCGGGGTTAATTGAATAAGAACAACTTGAAGAACAGGGGGATCCCGCCTAATTTTGGCAAATGATTTTTTCATGCAGAATTAACGGATTTGTTGCAAATCTTGGATTTGTTCATTCTGATGAAGCGCTTCACTGATTAATTTTGGTGGTTCTTCGGCTAAATATAAGGGGAAAGCTTACAATTTATTTCCTTCCTTAAATTAGATAAATTGGTTATAATACAGAATTATCCAATTTGCTTAAAATTTTGGACATGGATTCATTTGATCAGGCGTTCTTTAATTAATTTGGGTTTTTTTCTTTTGGTTAAGTATAATAAGATAGTGGACGTTTTATCGCCTTCTTTAAATTAAATAAATGGATTTTTTATGCAGATTTATCCGATTTCCCGTAAATTTTGAATATAGTTTTTTTTCTTTTTAAGGCAAATCCCTTAATTGTTTTGACGGTTTAATTATTAAGTACAAAGGGAGGGATGGGGGATTACCCTCCTTAAATTAGATGAATGGTTTTTTTTGAGCAGAATTATCTCATTAGCTTCACATTTTGGATAATTGTTTAATTTTATAAAGTGATTAGTTTTGGGGGTTCAATGGTTAAGTATAATTGGGAGAAATGGGGAAAGTAATCCAATTTACTTTATTTTTAGAGGGTGTTATTCTTTTAAAAAATAAGGCTGTAATACACAATTAGTGTAAACAGCCTGTGAATGCAACCCAACGCCATCAGTTTAATTGGGCAATATTCTTTTTAATATTGATCCCAATTACTGCTCCATAGCTAACCTTGTGAAAAGTGGTTTTGTCATCACCCTTATATAATGTGTTTTATTCGAAGGGTTGTAGAATACAGTCAGAGGTTTGCACGGTCCGAATTTCAAGGCTCGGGCCCGCTCTTCCTGAAGGAAAGTTATTTTGCCGTGACCCGGGGTAAAAATTAATATTTCAGCCCGAGCCCTGCCTGTACAAAAATCAGTGAAAAGAGACTTAGTCCGGCTCAATCTGGCCCTACTCAATTTCTGCAAAAAATTCAGATTTTACTTAACATACAATTAGGATTCATTTAAAAAATATTGCATAGATATATATTTATGTAATTTACAATGTATTTTTAAATTACGATGTGTTCACAGAATGGGAAAAACACAATGTATTATTGATTATTTAGATTCTTAAACCATTCAATATTCAAATAGGGATTCATTAAATAATTAATGTAGTTTAGAACAAAAGAAAAAAAAGAGAGTTATAAACATCATAACTATTGAATCTGTTCAATAAAAAGTAGATTTGTGAATGTGTTTCTCAGTCATTCCTTAAGGCTTTCCAAAAGAGCTAAATCCTAAAACATTTAAGAACTAATTCATTTTCGGAAATGCATAAGATTAACAGCCATTATTACTCAGAAAATATGTAATCGAATGTCGTTAACCATTTTTTCATAAAAGCGATGTGCCTTTGGGAAAATACTATTAAAGCTACGTTTTGAATCGAATTTCCGCTTACGACTTACGGAAAAGAAAAACTTGACGCCGTGACAAGAATAGCTTATATGTCGACAGGTAATTAATCTCTCAAAAGTGGAAAACGCAGTTCGACTCCAAATTATGTTTAGCTCCGATCCGGCTCGAATATGCAATAATAATAATAATAATAATAATAATAATAATAATAATAATAATAATAATAAATTCAAGTCTGATCTCAGTTGGCCCGATTCGGCAGTGAAAAAAAGCAAACATCATGTCTCTACTGTAGACTTGTTAAATTTCTGTACTGATGTTATAAGCAATGACTCTTTACATGCATTTATACTTATTCTTGTGAAAGACATGTTTTTTACCGGCCAAACCCGATTTCGAGCCAAATTAGATTAGCCTAGGCTAAACTATTTTACCGTAACGCCGATTGGATAAAATAGTTTTTCCTACGCCAAACTTGTTTATCTAAGTGTCTATAGGATAAACTAGTTTTTCCTAGGTAAGAGGGTAATCCTTCATTTTTCCCTTCATACTTAACCATTAAAACCCCAAAACTATTCAGGGTATCGCCTAATCAAAAAGAACCTATATCCAAAATTTGAAGCAAATTCGTCAATTCTGCGTCAAAAACCATTTATCTAAGTTATGTTGTGCTACCTACATTGCCCTTTCTTTTAGACTTAAACAATAAACAACCACAACCAATCACGGAGGCGCCTTGTCTCAATGTTCCTATATCTAAAATTTTAAATGAAAACTGATAATTCTGCATGATAAATCCATTTCTCTAAATTAACGGTGGTGGATTAGCCTCCCGTTCGCCCCCCTTTATTCTTATCCAATGAATTTCCAAAATTAATAAAAAAAAAGTACCTTATCAGAATGAACCTACATCCAAAATTTGAAGCAAATCAGATATCTCTATCAAGAGTTATCGCGTTACGTACATACGTACGCACATACGTAGATACAAGCGTACATGCATTTACAGAACCTGTGAGCCCATTATTTCTCTGGCTTTCATGCTCGTGAGCTGAAAACACGTAAAACTACATTGGCCTAGGATAAAATACATTAGCCTAGGCTAAACAAGAATGTTGGCGTCGAGGCGGTCGTTGAATTCAATAAAATCACGCCAAATTGAATTGGCCTAAGATAAATTAGTTCGGCCTAGGATAAATTAGTTCAGACCAATAAACAGCAGTCTAAACTAGTTTATCCTATGAAAGTTAGGCCAAACTAGTTTGGCCTAGGACAATCTAGTTTGTCCTATGGACCTTAGGATAGACTAGTTTGGCCTAGGAAAAACTAGTTTATCCGATGGGCGTTAGGATAGACCGGTTTGGCCTAGGAAAAACTAGTTTATCCGATGGGCGTTAGGATAGACCGCTTTGGCCTAGGCCAATTTAGTTTGGCCTAAAATCGGGTTTGGCCTGTAACATATATATAAATTGCTTTTAAGTAATTACAGAAAAATTATTTAACTTTTATTTATTACAGAATTATACTTTCTTAATAATTACTTAAAATATTTTTTTTTCAGTTTTATATATTTTTCATACTGTCAGTCATCAGTGATTTAGGAGAGACCAATGGCCAAATTTTAGGAATCAGTGAGTTTAGGCCGCTTCACCAATGCGACCTAAGCGGAAATTTTAGTGTCAATCACCATGACACACTTTACCTGTTAACGATGTTCCTGCACATGTTTAACACGGAATGTGGTTTTAACATAATAGGGCACCATCTTTTTACGCGAGAAGCATTAGTAACCATAGGGGGCCAGATATTTGGAAACAACTGGATTGAGCCTGACGTTACCGCCGTATGGTTCTCCCAGATTACCTGATTTATCTCTTCCTGATTATTTTCTTACGGGTGACACAAAAAGCCTAGTGTTGTATGAGTCCCCATAAGTTTTGAAATGGACCTAGACCACGGTCTACTTCATTAGAGGCCTAGAAAGCTCTTGTTTGTATGAAGCTCATGTGATTTAAGACTGATGCAACCTGCAGAGACAGCTCTGTAAAGCCCCTTGCTAAGACAGCTTTCTTGCGGGATTGGATCGGCGAGGGTCACATGATCTGACATCACGAGTTCCGTCGTAAGCCCAGCTTTAAGAAGCAAAAGTTTCTGTGGCCTCTAATGAAATTGGCCGTGCCTGGAGGCACGAATCTTCAACGCTGCGGCTATCATAGACGCAACAACCGGAATGTTCGAAAATGTTTGCTAGTCCATGTCGCGTAGGTACCATGCCAAACAGGTCATGTGATGCTTTTAAACTACACATTGTATTTTTTTCTGTGTAATAATGCGTTTTATCTTTTGTTCTTTATTGTACCTTTAACCCTTTCCGGCACACTGTGCCCGGTCTAGAATACCTAATTTTAATTCCAAACTTGCAAACGGCACCAGAAATATTTTAGTAAAATTTTGCTTTTACAATAAAAGCTTAAATTAAGGAATTCAAAATATTTAAAATATTCGTTTGTGAATTCCGGTGTCAGTCGATAATTTCTCATTTTAGTACTGATTTTGCCCGTGCCGGAAAGGGTTAAGTCCGTCTTTGTTTCACTATAACACTCGATGGTGATATTTCAGCTCATGCTGCCCTATGTATAATTATGGTTCTCAAAGACGTTCTCTACTCCCCCTCGAAATTTGTACACGAAGTTCTGGGATACCCTGTATAAAATGATATGTGTATTTAGGAAGGCGGTAATAGAATACTAGGAAGGACAAGCGTAGAATGTTAAAAAATAAAATGCGTTTGTGATAACAAAATTTGTGGACCTTTTCTGTATATGAACAATAATTTGTGAAAAAGCTTAAATTTTTCCTGACGAGATCTTTTGTATTTTTATTTCCAGAGTTGGATGCGCTAACGGAGAACTTCAGAAATCTTTCCGAAGACGAAGACAGTTGCGATGTGATTCTTCGAGTAGAAGACAGAGAATTTCCCGCCCATAAGATTGTTCTGATGACCAGATCGACTGTGTTTGATGCTATGTTCCGACCAAACGCTTTTTTGGAGGAACAAACGGGCATCACAAATATAGTCGACTGCGATTCCGATGTTTTCGAAGATTTTTTAAGTTTCCTGTATTTGGGTAAACTGGAAAGAGACATTTCGTTCTCCAATGTTTATCATTTATTCATCATTTCGAATATGTATGATGTTCAGGATCTCAAATCATTCTGCACAGAGTATATCTTGCATTATTTGACTGAAGACACTGCGCTCGATGTTATTGAATTGGCTAAAAAGTGCGACGAACCAAAGTTGTTGCATGCAGCTAAATATTGTCTCAATAGGAATCGAGTCACTCTCAATGATAAATTGTTGTCCATCTTTCGCATAAGGAATGCATGGCTGTTTTTAATATTCATCATTTTTATATACAATGTTACTTATTATTTATGATGTTATTAGAACGCATTTAAATTTAATCAATATCTGAACTACTGTCTCTTGCATTATTTGACTGAAGACACTACACTCGATATTATTGTATTAGCAAAAAAGTGCGACGAACCAAAGTTATTGTATGTAGCAAAGTATCGTCTCAATATGAATCATGTCAAAGTTATTCTGTTTATTATACAATTTACAAATGTTAATACATTGTTTTATTTTTGAGCTAACACGTTTTGAGGAAATGTTAATTTTTGACATAATTTTGACTATTTTTCGATTTAAAAAAATTATATGTGGGTAAGTGCTAAAATTTTTATATTTTTTCCAAAGTTTTAAAGCAGTTGTAATTATAAAAAATGATAACAAGAGAAAAATTTAAAAAATCACTTCCAAAGGTGTGCTGATACCTTAAATCAGAGGTTCCCAAAGTGTGCTCCGCGGAGCCCTTGGGGCTCCGCCTGAACTTTCCAGGGGCTCCGCGGCGTTCCAGGAAAATAAAAAAAAAAAATGAAATAAATTAGCATATTGTATGTAAAAGATTTTCAAAAGCATTTGTGTGTGTGTGTGTCAAAAATAAATATATTTATAATGGGTTGAAAAATTCAATGATATATTTCAAATAGTTAAACATTTGCATTATAGATGTATCTACTTTACGTATAATATTTTTGATGTAAATTACTTTATTTTATACTTCTTTTTTAAATGTATTTTAAAAATTCGATTTAAAATAAGCTACAAGAAATGGTATTCTGAATCGAATGCACAACGTGGATCGAAACAGAAAAGGCCCGCCAGTTCTGTTAACTCTACTTGCCGAACAAAAGGGAGAACTGTTTATTTCTTTAAAGCTTTCTTCTGCGCCGGTTTATACGTTTATACTTAATTCTTACTAAATAAATAACTCTTGCTAAAATGTTTTTAAATGACCATACATTAAGTTTGAAAAAAAATGTCAGAAAGTATTCAATATAATTTTGAAACTCTGATAAATTCATTTGAGCATTAAGTAAAAATTACAAAATTCATTTGAGCATTACTTTCCAGCTGCTCGAAATAAGATGCTGGATGATTTTAAATGGATAGTAAATCCATTCAGTGTAAAAACAAAACCACACAGCTTAACCTCTGAGAAATACGAAACTATCATTGATTTAACACCTCAAAGCGATCTAGAAATCTCTTTTCAAAGCAAGCGTATCATTGAATCTTGGTGTCATTTTGACAGATAAATACAAAGTTAATTTTACTCCCATTTTCAAAGACATATTTGTGTGAAGCTGGATACTCAACTTATACAAATATCAAAACAATATACAGAAAACGGTTAAATGCAGAACCAGACATTCGCTTGCTACTTTCGTAAATTGCACCATATGATAAATTCACTGTCCAAAATAATTCAAGCACATTTTTTACATTAAACTTTTATATATTATCGTTCGTCAAACTTTTGCAAAAGAATAAAAAAACTACAGGCATTTAATATTTGTATATGTTGCATATTGCATTATTTTTATTTTTGGAATTTTAATTTCCTTAAATGCTTATTTTTATTAAAGTTTACTTATTTAAATCTTCTATCCTAGTTTTCAAAAATGTATTTAATTTTTAAAACAATGTTTTTCGCTTAAAACATCTTTACCTAAAAAGATCTTGTATCATTTAAAATCCCTCACTAGATTCTTTGTGTGTAATGTATGTATATACACTGCTCGACATTGAAAATGCAACACCAAGAAGGAGTGGTCAGAAATTGATGAAATTTGGGAAAAAGAGAGAGACAGCAAGGAGCATTAAGTGACCTTTATTTCAAAATGATAGTCAGAGTACAGAAAGAGAACGGCATTGGCTCAGTAGGATGTAGGGCCACCGTGGACAGCGATGTGCGAAGAAACATGTCTAGGCATAGAATGAATAAGAGTGCGGATGGTGTCCTGAAGGATGGCTCTCCATTCCCTTTCAACCATTTGCCACAGTTCGTCTTCTAAACGAGGCAAAGGCAGATTCCGTAAACAGCGTCCAATCCCATCCCACACATGTTCGATTGGTGACATGTCAGGAGAGTACGGTGGACAGAGAAGCATTTGCATACCTTGCAGAGCATGTTGGCACATGTGAGCACTGTGTGGTCGGGCGTTATCCTGCTGAAAAATTGCATTAGGCAGTTCCTGAAGGTAGGGGATTGCCACCGGCCACAGTACATTATCCAAGTATCGTTGGCCAGTAATAGTACCCTGAATACGAACTAGAGGTGACATGGAATTATACGCAATAGCGCCCCAAACCATTATGCCACGTTGTCGCGCGGTGGGATGTTCCACAGTTACTGCCGGATTCGATCTGTCTCCACGTAGACGCCAAGCATGTATGCGGCGACTGTCACTGGATAAACAGAAGCGTCACTCATCTGAGAACACGATGTTTCGCCATTCTGTCATCCACGTCGCTCTAGTCCGGCACCATTCCAAACGTTGGCGTCTATACTGTCGAGTCAATGGTAGTCTTCTTAACGGACGCCGTGAGTGCAGGCCACGTTCAACCAATCGACGGGAAATGGTTCTAGTCGACACGGAAACAAACATCCAGGGTATCTGGTACATGCTGCAGAATCGTGGTACAAGTGACTTGCGGATCCGCCACAGCTTGTCGGCGGATGCGTCGATCAACGCGTGTTGACGTCACACTGACTGCACCTGCACCCCTCAATCTTGCCACATTTTCTTGTTCCAACCATGTTCGCCATAGCCGATGCACCGTGCTCGCATCCATGTAGGTATCAGCTGCGATTTAACGTGAGGACCATCCTCCCCTTCTCAGGCCGATCACCATACCTCTCGTAAAATCGTCTATCTGTTGTGCCTTCGTTGACGGCGACCTGGCATTCTCTTCAATGCACGTATCCTCCGAGAGAAAAATTAAGTTTCTTCGATAATTCGAGTGGGAGAAATAACGACACGAATATTATCCATTCTGCAAGTTCATTCCCTTATATCTTACATCATGTGCTTCGGAGACCTGCGCATTTCACATCATTCGCATAACTCAGTGACGTGCGTCTACTCTAAAATTTGCAGAAATTTCTGACCACTCCTTGTTGTTGCATTTTCAATGTCGAGCAGTGCATTTCTTTTTATTTTTATATGTTTGATTTTTTTTAATTTTGTTTATGTTACTGGTATTAATTCATAGTTATTTAATTTTTTTAAATTGTTTTTAATAATAAAATAATGTTTGTCGCTGAAAACTTTTTTCTTTTTTTTTGCACCTTCTATCATTTAAAGACCTTTATTAAATCCATATTGCATTTGTGTATATTATGTATATATATTTCTTTTTTTATATTTAAATTTAAATTTTTTAATATGTTTATGTTATTTGTGTATTTAAATTTTCTAAACTGTTTTTCTGTGTACAACAATTTTTGTCGATTAAAACGCTCATTTTATAAAATATTTTGTATTATTTTAGAAACCCTTCATTAGATTTATTTAATATTTATGTACGTTGTGTATATATTTTTTTTTCTTTTCGTAACTTTAATCTGTTTGTTATATATATTTTTCAATTTGTTAGTTATTTAAATTTTTATGCTATTTTACATAATTATACAGCAATGTATATTTCTGAAACTGCATTTTTTAAAGCATCATGTATCTTTTTACAACACCTTTTTAAATTTTTCCTTTAATTGGTCTCTGTCACGTTTTCCAATCAGAAATAAGTCTGCAGCAATTTAAAAAATATATTTTGGTTCTTTACATTTTTCATCACATTAAGAATTTAAAATTTTGCTTAGCTTTAATTTTTACTTAAATTTTTTGTCATTGAGTACCCACACCCTGATGTAAATTTAATCCCATCCATGTATCCCATTTTATTAGAAAAGTTTTTTTTTCTAGTTGCAGTTCCTTTAACCCTTTGCGGCGCAGTGGTTTAGTAGATAAACCACTTAATTTTAATTCCCAAACGCCACATTCGCACCGGAATTTTGTTTAAAAAAATTACGGTTTATTGAATGCGTGAAATACAGCGTTTTCTTATTTACAAATAAAGTTGTTTTCAAATTCCGGTGTCAGCCATTAATTTCAAAACTTAAGGAATGAATTTGCCCTGCGCCGCAAAGGGTTAACTCCTTGAATCCCACCTAATTTAAATTTTTAAGAGTCTCACCAGAAACTTCTAACGAAATTTTATATTTTTAACTTTGGCGGCAAGTTCTTGAAAAATTGTTTTTTTCTTATTTTAAAATAAAACTTTTCGATTTTTCCGGTGAGAATTCAATATTATAGGGACATTTTCTTTGCCTCTCACGGGATTAACATGAGTAGTTTTTAACTGCATATCTGTTTTGAGGAAAAAACAATGACGAAAGAAAGTTTCTTTCAAAACTATAATTAACAGCCAAATATTTTAAATAAAATATCCAAAAAAGTGAACAATGCTGCACCAAACAATAAAGCTTATAGATTTTGTCCCGCCCACTTAAATTGACATTACGGGTAGGCGAGACTAAGCGAAAACGTATTGCATAATTACTCATGGGCTACTAAAACTAAGCATTTCTTTTTTTTTTTCGGGAGTAGCCTATTGGAATCATACAGAAGTATCTCTCTGCTAACAAAAACTGTGCAACTTACCCTTTTCTCTGCGTCCGTGTGGTTTTCGTCATAAATAATAATTGTTTTACGTAAGCTTCAATGCAAAGCATAATACAAACATGGTTTACCATTTTGATCTTTAATTCCAAGTTCATACTAGAAATCCCAAACGAATATTTTTTATTTTAATTGGGTGTCATTAACCCCTTAACAGGATTGCTGAACATCGCTCGGGCAAAAAAGAGTTTGTTTTCCTTATTACTTTGCGCTTTCAAAAATCACAAATTTTTAATTGTAATTTTTGCTGTGTTAGAAGTAAATATCTCGATTCTACAAGATAGATATTTCACTACAAAAAAAAAAAAAGTTTTAATCCTTATTTTTATTTTATTGTATCCAACAATAGTAATATGAAATAAAATTGTTAAAAGGTTATACAGTAGAAAATTTGATGTTTAAAATTTCTAGTATGAATTCAGAATTCCTATATTAGCAAATCGCCAAATTGAGAACCTTGGTTTAATGTCAGAAATTACTAGCTCGGATTTTTATTCAACAGATTTTTCTCTGCTCCATAGGCATAAACAGTATTAATTTGTAAACCACAGAGTATAGTTAGGTCCAGGGGCTCCGCCTTAAAAAAATTTCCCAAAAAGGGCTCCGCGAGCCCAAAAGTTTGGGAACCACTGCCTTAAATGTTTCTAAACAATCTTTAAAAAAAGAACACCTTATCAAATATTTTGTTTTATTCTTGTAAACAGTTATATTTTAAAATCTTACAAATATGAACATGTTTCTACACCAGTTTACTTCACGAAATTTCTAATCTGGCCTTCTTTGTAACAACTTCAACACTTGACGACATCCCTATCAACAGCTTATTGGCCAAATTAAGGTTAGTTTTAAGTAAATTCTGCCAACCATCACTTTTAAAAATTTCACCAAGGTTATCATTGAAGAATTCTTGAATTGCACTGTGCAACTTGTTATAATGATATTCTTCAGCCAAGGTAATGACTTCGAAGAAATCCTCCGCTTTCATGTTCTGCCTTATGTAGTCCAAGCAGAAAGATATGAGTTCCTTTACATTAAATTTGTCCGCTATTCTGAACACGCCAACAGCGCAGCGAAATGAAATGTTTTGGAGTCTGCCACTGTACACATATCGCAGGAATTCCTTGAATGCGTCAGGATCGCAATTAGGTATAGTGATCACTCCAGTCTCTTTTCCCAAAGTCTCGTCCTTGAACATCTCGGCAAACACAGACGATCTGGCTGCAATAATTGCCTTGTGCGCTTTGAATTTCTTATCCTTTACAGCCAAAATAATATCACAATGTTCTTCCTTGGTGAAAAGATCTTCGATGTTTCTTGAAAGCGTATTTAGCTCTGCAAATATAAGAAAATAAATATAATAAGCAAACATTTTTTTTTTTTTTTTTTTTTTTTTTTTTTAATGTGCAGCATCATTAATGATGGACACACTTTGAACGCAATTAAATTCATATTTAATTGTGGACTTGAAAAATAAAAATAACCCTTTCGGGTCTGGTGTGCTATTATTAGTATATTTCATTTAATGGAGTAATAATTTGTTTTAAGAAATATTTTTGCTACTATTGCAGTAATGTTAGTATCAAGGGTGTAGTCGTAAGAATAACAGAGGATGTACGCTCTAAGCAGAGGGTATACGCTCAAGGCTGAGAGTATACCCTAGAATGTGTATAATACAGGTTTCTTTAGAAACATAGGGTATACGGTATTCCTTTAAAAAATTCAGAGGGTGTACGGCGTATACAGCCGTATATCCTCCACCACATCCCTGGTTAGTGTATATCTATGCTTTTACTATATAACTTCATTTATGTTTAGGCATTTAGTAATAATAATAATTATTAATATCTACTTAATTCTCTTTTGTCCGTTTGCGATTGTTTTATTTTAAACGTACTTTGCACTCTTTAAATTTAAAATAAAAGTTACTTTCTTGAAAGAATCACGTGTAATGAAGCGCAAAAAGTATTAGAAAGTTGTAATATCAGATAAATCTTGTTGTAATACAATATTTTCTACACATCTCCGAAAATTCTTCATTAGCTTATTGTCATATGAATATGAATTTAATTGTGTCCATCATAGTGAAAAGATCTTCCATGTTTCTTGATAGCGTAATTAAGCTATTCAAATATAATAAAATAAAATAAATATAATAAGCAACAGATTAAAAAAATATGCACCGCCATTTATGATGGACACAATTTGAAACTTTATTACATAGAGCGGAAGGCGGCAAGCATGTTCAGAATACCTACTCGGTTCAGATTCAGAGAGAGCCCTTCTGTTTGTAGGGGTCTGTCCAGACTTTTCTCGCATTGTCCTGTTGTTGCGAAATTGAGAATTTTTTTATATATATTTGTAAAAATTCTAGTCAGAATTTGAGAATTTTAAATTATCGATGTCTTCAGGTTCTATTTTTCATACATAAAAAACTAAGTAATATGCTCTTTGGTGGGTTCAACTGCTTATTTACCAGCTAGATTTTATTATTAAATGATTATATTTTTGAAAAGCTCTATTTAAGAGATAAATAATTTTGTGAAGGGTCCTGTTTGGGGATAAAAAATTTTGTGAAGAGTCCTGTTTGGGGATAAAAAAATTTGTGAAGGGTCCTGTTTTAAGATAAATTATTTTGTGATGAGTCCTTTAAAGGACCTAAAATTTTCCTAAACACATCCCTGGTTTGACCCATCAGATTCAGATATCCAAACCAAACTGACTTTGATTATCGTGGAATCTATGGTCGGCGAATTACAATTTTGTTCTAAGCTCATTCAGGGTGAATGAGTTGTAAGTTATGTGGTATTTCGTCTGACTCCAGTGCTGTTGTACTCCAGTTTAAACCCAAGTACTGATAAGTCTGAAAAAGTGTTGATTTCTGTTTCTCAACATTTAAATTATTAAAAAATAATTTGAATGAAAAATTTTTTTTTTTATTTTTCATTAATTAAGAAATCATAAAAATACATTAATCAAACTAAATTAATTTGAATTTTTAAAAAAGGGAAACTTTCTGTTTTTAAACATTTAATTAAGTTAAAAAAAAAGAATTAAACAATATTAGCGATTTATGCAAAGAAAACTTTTAATATACCTTATGGCGATTACGGTTTTATCAAATTTCAAGCATTTTTAAAATTTCTACACTATAAGATTCAAGCATCTATTTGACGTTTTTTAGTTATTTATATTTTTTGTCAAACCCCCGTAAAAAAAATTTTAATCTTATTAAAAGCGCACGAGACGTGCAATATGCTTTGTTGTATTTGTAGGAATTGAAAAAAATATTTGATAAATGTATGTAATAATTTAAGTTAATACTTCCGTATGCTGTAACTTTTTCAGAAACAGTTATGCATAAAAAATACACGATATTTGATACAATCGATCGTCACTTCCAAGTTATCAAAAATCAGTATGGTCTTTATCTAGCGAGCCAATCAGAGAGGCTCTGAATCTGAACCGAGTAGGTATTGTGAATATGCAGGCGGCAGCACATACAATGATGTCATCGAGTTCATGGATGAAAATCTAGGACAAGTTAAATTTCGATTCGCATATTAAAACGCAATCGATCTGCCAAAACATACTTAGTGGGGGAGGAAATTAAAAAACCGATTTTTGCTCGTTGATTTCTAGGTTTATCATTGTGATTTTCTGCACTCAAAATAATGAAAACATGGAGGATTGGGAGAAGGAAAACATAATGGTAAAAAATACATATATAACCAAAATCGAAAACTAACCGGGTCTTTTTGAGTGACTCGAGTAGCATCTTAAGGCGGCTGGTCACTCAGTGGCCGAATTTCCCTCCGTAATTTTCATTTTCTTAAATCTATGGTCTTAAGACTATACTAAGTTTCTTCATTAAGTCTATGGGCGTTTGATGCATTTTTATATTCAAAATATCTCTTCGGAATTAATTAATATTTTTAACTTCTTTTTTCAGTGTTCTCTTCTTAAAAAATGTCTTTTTTTTTTTTTCCTTGGTTTTCAAAATATTTCTAAAATCTATGCATAATTTTATATGAAGTGTTAAAACTTTACTTCCAGTTCGTCAGTTTGCAAAACATAAAATATTAAATTGAGCATAAATTTTTAAAATATTTTAAAAACTAAAAGACATCTTTTGAGAAGAAAACACTGAAAATAGAAGTTAAAAATGTTATTCTTTGAAAAGATATTTTGAATAAAGCAATGTAAGAAAAGCCCATAGACTTAATATTACCGAGGGGAATTTGGCCGCAGTGTACCAGCCGCATTAAGGGGGCTCAGGGGTTGAAAACTTTTCAAAAAATCGATTTTTGAAATCGAAAAAAGAATTTTTTTATGATCTAGTTTGATTATTCAATTAATTCTTAACTCAATGCAAAAAACCGCATAAAAATATTAGCATTTTTAACGGAATTATAAGCATTTATGTATCAATACTTACATAGCAGCATCCATATAATTTCAACTTTAAGTCGTGTTTTCTCAAAACTTGATTTTTGACGAATAACACCAAGATTTAAAAAAAACTATTTGATGAAATGGCTTAATTTTTTTTTTCCATTCATATAACATCATAATCTAAATTATGAATTAAGGCTGTAACTATCACTTAATAAAAACAGTATTAAAAAATCTCTCAAAGTTGAAAATTTAAAAAACCCCTAAAAAATACAACTTTTTTTCCATTAAAAATACTCAAAATATTAAACTATCTAAAATATATTAATTCATAATCTAGATAATGATGTTATATGCAAGCAAAAAAAAAAAAAATAAAAAAAATAAATAAATAAATAAATAAATAAAAGCCATTTCATCAAATAGTTTATTTTCAATTTTGGTGTTAGTCATCAAAAATCAATTTTTGAGAAAACGCGACTTAAAGTTGAAAATTATATGGATACGGCTATGAAAGTGTTGATACATAAATGCTTATAACTCCGTTAAAAATGCAAATATTTTTATGCGGTTTTTTGCATTGAGTTAAGAATTAAATGAATAATCAAATTAGATCATTAAAAAATCGATTTTTTGAAAAGTTTTCAACCCCTGAGCCCCCTTAAGGGGGTATTCGGAAAAATAATTTTTTATCTTCAACAGTTCAAAATTTTCCGATATATTTTCAAACTCATTTATAAAGGTAAAGATATGAAACTTGCTGAGATGATTTTTGAAGAGACGTGTATAAGGTGCCGTGTGATTTCATTCTTCGCTCAATCCATTAGTATTTGATTTATAAACAATTATTTTCTCAGCGTGACCCTTTCTTTCGTTCGCAGATTTCCCGCTTCGGAAAATTTGCGTTTTTGTCAGCATTTTTT
Organism: Maratus speculifer; assembly: GCA_964019185.1. Taxonomy (NCBI): domain Eukaryota; kingdom Metazoa; phylum Arthropoda; class Arachnida; order Araneae; family Salticidae; genus Maratus; species Maratus speculifer. The sequence goes on from OZ025303.1 coordinate 103,202,862, forward strand.
TGCAACATTTTCTACATTTATCAAACAATCGACAATCACGGCACCTTCTGTAGTTTCTAAATACGAGAATTTAAAAGTTTGGTGCATTTGAAAGCAAAAATAAATCAGAAAGTAGTCGTTTGGATTGGAATACACCCTTAAGGGGGTTCTTAAATCAAACAGGGTAACTTTGTAACATAAGTTTAATTTATTTTTGTTCAGAAATGCATGAAACTAGCAGGTATTGTTATCCAGAAACTGTCTAATTGCACTAATTTTTCTTTTTCTTTTTTACTTATTTATTTATTTATTTATTTGAGAAACGCAATCGATTTTTTATAGCAAACCTTCAAATTTGACGTTTTTGAACACTTTTCCCGACGAAAGCAGAAAAACCGGTCGAAAAACAAGTGAAAAAAGGGGATTCACGTGATCGAAATAGCTTAGAACTGGATAGGTAATTTAATTATCATAAAATGGAAAACTAAGTTCGATTCGAAGTCGCTTCCTGAGTCAGGCCTTCCAGTTTTATAACTTTCTGTTAAAAAATAAATTGTAAATGTGTCAAAACGTTTTGCGCTTGCTGAGCGGAGCAGTTGTGAACAACCTTAACGCAGAGGCGTAGCTACAGATATTTTTTTTTTTTTTTTGGGGGGGGGGGGGGGAGAATTTAAAAATTTCCCAACTTGAAAAATATTGTTCTAATTTCCAATTAAAATTATACAATGCAATGTGCTTATAATGATAACAATACTTATGCATTAAAAATAATTTCTTTTCCAAAAAAAAAAAAAAAAAAAAAAACTAGATTTATTGCTATTTTTTTAGCATGAAAATAAAGATCAGAAGAAAAAGAGATAAAGATTATACTTTTACCACAAAGGTTAAAGAAACAATTTCAAATAATGCAATAAATGTAAGATTCAAAGTTAGAGACATTGCATACATACAAAAAAAATTATATAAATATATGAAATATGAAACAAAAAATGTTACATAAAGAAAAATTGTAACGATTGCTAATGAACACTTACATTGTAATTTTTTTCATTTAACACTGATCCTTCTGTTCTTCAAAGAAGCCCACCTAATGATCACATCGTCCAGTTTAAGTAAGTCCGCTATTTTATTTTCACATTTCAAAAGCATTAAGCTATCCAGTCTGTCATCGCTCATGGTAGTTCGTAATTCATTTTTTATAATTTTTAGCTGACTAAATGTCCTTTCATTTGACGCAACACCATAAGCTGCTGTGAATGTTAAAATGCACAGTTTGAAGGCTTGACCTAAATAATTTTTGAATTTTTTGGCATGAACGAAAAGTCCGTTAAGAGAGTCAACATTATTGTTTGAACACAAGTCAAAAAGTATTTCCATTTGACTCTGCAAGTCGTGTATGTCAGGTTTATCAGATCCAGGAGGAAACATGTTAATAACTTTTTCTAGATTACTTATGCTCAAATTTGCTTTGGTGAATGGTAGCTTAAAAATCGAATGTATCGGTTCAATAGTATCTTTGATATATAAAACATTGTCATTGAAACCCATTATTAATGTGTCCAAAACTTCTTTGAATTCTTTCCTGTAAAAAGTATTTAAATCTATGTCCATTGCTGTTCTATTGTTTTCATCAATTTTTTTAGGTGGAACCCTTTTTCTATGGTGTTTTCGGAAGTCTGATTCAACATCTATCCCCATTTTTTCAGCGAATACAATTGAACTTTTTATAAGATTATTCATTCCAGTGGAATCATCACTAATTGCTTGTAAGCTTTGGACAGTACTTTTTATTATCGCAATGCAGTCAATGACGTTAAAATCAGGTGTCTCCAGAATTTCAGTTAAAATTTTTATTTTGCTTAAGATGTTTTTCATGAAAAAAAATGATGCAATAAAATCAAAAGTTTTCATTTTTTTATGTAAGGAACACTGTGACCGACAATCTCAGATATATGTTTTTGTACACCATTGAACCTCCCGGACATATTTTGAGCAAAATCATAAGACTGGAATGCAAGCTTCGAATAATCAATTTCTATTTCATTTAAGCACTGTAAAATTAAATCTGCCATTCCCTTTCCAGTTTTGTCACTACATTCAATTGTTTTGACCAATCTTTCCCTAATTTCACCTTCATTACTTACACTTCGGATAACAATAGACATTATATCTTTGTGTGAAAGATCTGGAGTTGTGTCGGCCAAAACTGCAAAACATAAACTATTTTTTATTTCAGAAGTGATTACCTGATGAATTTCAGATGCTATTAAATTTATCATTTCATTTTGAGATTCTGGACTCATATATGTAACATGATATGGTCTCAATTTTTTATCTTCAAACCAACATTTCATTGTAGTATTGTGCCTTGAGATAAGCTGTATCACTTCGCAAAAATTTCCTTTATTAATATCATCGGTGTTTGACTCTCGAAATGCTAATCCTTGCTTTCCGAATGTTTTACAAGTATCCATTAAAATTTTGATAACTTCTCTGTTGTGCATTCGAACTTTTTCTTCCTGAATTAAAACTTGTCTTTTTGATTTGTCAATTAAGACATCAATATGTTTTTTCTTTACAAGAAAATTACAAAAATCATATAGAGCAGACTTATGAGCTTGAGATGAGAAATGTTGTTGGAGCTTCCCTAATTTATCTTTCAACTTTTCATTTTACCCCATACTTTTACTCCGGTTGAAGTCCAAGCATCTTCTCTTTTTTCACGACCTATACCAACAGGAAAAAGACAACATACAAAGCAAAAAGCAGCATGCTTTGCTGTACTGTACTCTAAATATTCAAATTCTGTATACCAGTGGGGATTAAACCGGTTTTTTCCATCAGAAGGAAAACATGCTAATTTAGGTTGATGTGGACCTAACTGAATTAAATAATTTTTCTGATTTTCATTTAAAGTATCTGGACGTAGACCAGGATCATGATTTACTATTTTAGAGGCACTTCCACTGTCTTCAATTGAAAATTCTAACTCATTATTCAGTTTATTCAATACTCTGCACCCCTCTTCAAGAACTATATCACAGGTTTCTTTAATTGAAGAGATAAAGTTAACAATCTCAGTTATTGCCAATTTCTCGTTAACTATGTCAGATTCATTATATTGAGAAAAAATAGTTTTGCTCTCAGTTAATTTTTCGAGAATAAAAGAAAATTTTCCCATAAAAGACACCCAGTCCGACTTATTTTCATTTTCTTCTTTAGTTTGGTTTTCATTTGTGAAGCTTGCAGTCTCGTTTTGAAATTCATTATCCATTTCAGATTGGTTTTGAGTTTTGGAATTCGTAGCCTCATGTAGAAATTCACTTTCTTTTGAAAAATCCAAATTACACTGTTGAAGAAGTTGATCTTCGCTCTCGGTGTTCTTTATAGGAAAAGAAAAATCTTTTATTTCTTCAGACTTTTTATTTAAGTTCAACACATCAGTATTACAACTTATGCTGATTATTTCTTCATTTGACGGACTGCTGTTAGGGATGGGACGAATATTCGGCCACTATTCGGTATTCGGCCTATTCGGCCTTTTTGCCGAATATTCGGCTGGCCGAATGTTGAAGGCTTGTTGACCGAATACTTCGGCCGAATACCTGTAGCCGAATATTTAGAGATATCTTGCCGAATACTGCTAAAATCTCACCGAATAGTGAAAGATATCTTGCCAAATAAATTTCAGATTTAAAGAATTTCATTCTTGAAATTTTTTTTCTCTAATCCAAATTGGCTACTTCATTTATGAAGTCATTCTCATTCTTACTTACAAAATATAGAATTATTCAGATACTAAAAAATATACATACAGCCCTTCTGTATTTTCTATAAAAGTTAGTGATATTCTAGAAAATGCTCCCCAAGTTGGAGATTTAATTGTACGGGAAATGTCATCATTAGAGAATGATATATTACAATTCAAGATATAAAAACACTGCCTTATTCTAAAACGCTCGAATATTTATTAATGTCTGCAAATTCCATGCACATAGAAAAAAGGCTCTTATGAAATTCATAACTTATTTTCTATAAAGTAAGAAATGAAAAAAATTTATTCACTAGGTGTGTTAACTAAGATTCAATTTCAAAATTAAATATAATATATCACCATCCCAAACACAACAATACATCTGAAAGCAGAACTGGTGTCAAACTCGATACACATTAGATGACAACTTGCTTTATGAAGATGGTTTTATAAATATTTTAATATAAATTCTAAATACTCAACAAAATAATTTTTTCATTCTATAGTTTTTACATTTAAATAATTATTTGCATAATTACTGACTTAAATATGTAACATTATGTATATATTTTTAATTTAATCTTCCTTCCTTCATGTTGTTATCAATTTCTGTTTATCCTTTTAATGCTTGTTGAATAAGTGGAATATTTAAGTTGAATATTGTATGTGCCGATTCAAATGTCAAAGATTTTGTTAACATATGCATTCTACTTTAAGCATAATCTTTTGCTTTAACGTAATTTGTAATTTAAAGCTTGGCATCTGATTTCAGAACAGTCTCATTCTTTCAAATTTGCTTATCACTAGGGACACAAACTCTAAATAATCAAATTTACTTCATTAAAGATTATTTCAGAAAATATGTCCTTGTGAGTTCTGAGAGAGAGAGAGAGAGAGATTAAAAATATTATTGATTTTGGATGCAAGAAGTATCAATTGATAGTAAAAGTGAAGTACATTCTTCATATTTTAATGGAAATATTTTCCCATCTTGACTTACTGAAAATCAATTTGATGTACATTAGAATAAAGGATATAATGCAATTTCATAATTTTTTTGTGTTAAAATAAGTTTTTCAAATTTAAAAATATATTTAAAAGCACATTTAAGAGTAATAATTATTAATGAGCTTCTATTTTTTAAATTATATATAATCAAAATTTATTTTCTTTATTGGAAATTTTTTTTTACTATTCGGCCAGCCGAATATTCGGTATTCGGCCTAAAATTTGGCCGAATATTCGGTATTCGGCTATTCGGCCAAATCACTATTCGTCCCATCCCTAACTGCTGTCATATCCATATATTTGTTCCGATTTCACATCGTCCACTTTTTTCCTTTTACGTACTGAAGCATCGAATGGATTTTTAGGGGCTCCAATTTCCTGCACAGAAACTCTATTCCCATTATGATTGTTTTTTTCATGCTGAGATTTATAGTCATTATTAAATACTGCTTTACAATTACAACATTGAACTTTATATCGCTTTGGTTTCATATTTTATAAACCGGTAAAAATATAGCAGTTTTTTTATCCGCACACAAACAAAGTAAAAAGGAACACATTTATCAGAATCAATAATTTTTTGAAATCACATTTGCTTTTATGATTATTTTTTCTTGACGACAAAGGGTTACCAGTATTTTTTCTGGCGAAAACTCATTGGATATTGTTGCCCAGTTACGTAATATAGCAGGTGTAGCTACTATTATAGAAATTAGGACTCCAGCTTTTCTTTTTTTTTTTTTTCTTTTGGCGCCTGAATAAATATTTTTAATATTTTTTTTTTTTTTTTCAAAGTTACTTATTCCAAGTTCTTTTAATACTATTTGAGATTAGCATAAAACGGAAATACAAATTGCATTTTTGTTTTACAATATTAGAATAGATTGCTATTTTGAAATAAAATTTACAGATTTTTAAACTTAGATTGACTCGACGACTAAAGCCGTTGTATAAATTCTCCAGCGACGCGACGACGACGGGTTAAATATGAAAGATGTGAATATTTTCTTGTTTTATTTTCATTTTGACAGTAGAATATGTTATAATTGGAATTATTAATTTTATTTTTAAAGATCTATTGCGATTTCTTTTCTTTCGTCAACCATCATTAGTTTAAAAATTCCCTTTTTTGTTTACTGTCTTTGCTATACATGTCTTTTCCGGCTGGAATTTCCAGATCAGAGCACGGTCCCGACTACATATGGCCCGATTTGAAAATTAAAACTTTGGCTCGAGCCGGATCTATATTTTCACAGTTCAGGGGCCGGCCTGAACAAAATCTTTGAAAACAGGAACAGCTTGCGTAAAAAACAATTAAACCAGGCCCGATCCGGCCCAATTTGATAGCTACAAAAAATTCGGATTTTTCTTAACGTACAATTAAGATTCTTCTAAAGAATGCTGATAAAAAGAATCTAAAATAATTATTTTCTTGCGCATTTCTCAATTCACTTTTGTTCGGAAACGCATAAAATTGGCAGATGTTCTTATTTAGAAAAAATGTTATCGAATGGCGCTTTCTTTTTTCTTGGAATGAAAGCAACATATATTTCAGAAAAGGCTGTCAAATATTAGTTTTTGATTCGATTTTCAAAACGTCATAGCAAGTAAAAAAGAGAAAACTGTCGTTGTGTGACAATAATCGCCTGTAATTGGATAAGTAATTTATTTATCGAAAAATGGAAAACGCTATTCAATTCGAAATCGTTTCAATCCAATTAGTTCAGGCCTGTCAATGTTATGCATTTTCTTTTAAAAATGAGTCAGAAAATGTTTCAGAAAGTTTTGTGTTATTCAACAGGGAATTTGAGAACCACCTCAAGATACATTTCCGATGATTCCCCTTACCAAAAGTTCGTTATCATTATTACTTATTTTGCAAAGCAAACCTGTCCGCCCGACACATGCCAAGAGCAACCAAGTCCAGTTCCGTCCCGACTCAACTATGCAGAAAAAAATAAGCCTTACCTCGGCCTAACCCGAGTCCAGGAGAGCCATTTGGGGAGGGCAGGGGAGACATCCCCCCCCCCCACAAGAAAACAGACATTTTTGATCGCAGCCTCTATTACCAAAAAAAAAAAAACTTCCGGAAGAAAATGTGAGAGACTAATGAAGATGTTTGTTATTATATGACTATGAACAAGGTAATAAACAATCTGGAAAGCCATTTTGGGGGACCTGGCGATGTGAGGGGAATCCCCCGCCAACTGTAGGGTGTTTGATGTTGCACAGTGTCCTCCTTTCATACTCCTGACGTAAAAATTGCTTGAAAATTTCCCGCCAAAGATAAAAATCTGTCTAAAGTGAAAGTTTTCATCAGTCCTTTGGGACTTCATATTCGACATTTTTAACCGACTTCAAGGAGGAGGTTATGATTTCGACCTGTATGTATTTGTTGTTCACGCATAACTTTCGTAAATATGAACCGATTTTGATAATTCTTTTTTTGTTTGAAAGCGTCTGGGGCCCATGTGGTCCCATTTAAATTTCATAAAAATCTGTTGATTAGAACTTTTTAAAAAATTAAAACATTAAAATTCAATATCTTTTCGAAGCAATCGACCAATTAGGAACGTTCATTTTTCTTGTTTTTAAGTTACACTTACATAGACACACGATCTTTTCAAAGTGTGAAATCCTAACTGGACAATGTTCACATTTATTAACAGTGTACACTGTAAAAAAATTGACCCTTTTGCTGCATAATCACTCCCCCGTTTTTATAGAATATCTCTCTCTTGATCCATGAGAATTCTCCACGATAGGCTGAATTAATCGTTTTCTATAAAAGCGGTGGATTGACGATGCAGAAAAAGGGCCAAACTTTTTACAGTGTACACTGTAAAAATTTTGATCCTTTTGTTGTATCGTCACTCCCCCGCTTTTATAGACTATCTCTCCTTTGACCCATGAGAATGCTCCATGAAACATTGTTAAAAATTTGACCCATTTGCTGCAGCGTCACACCACAGCTTTTATAGAATATGTCTTTTATGACCAATGAGAATGCACCATAACACAGTAAAGTAATCGTTTTCTATAAAAGCGGTGGACTGATGATGCAGCAAAAGGCTCAAAGTTTTTGTAGTGTAATTGAGACAAAAGCGTCTGCAAAAGAAATATTTGGGAATCAAATGCCGTCACTCTCTTATAGAGGCAGCCAGGTATAGGTAATGAGTTTCAGATTCCTCATCGAATACGCCACCGCTCATTTCCGATTACAGTATCGCTGTAAAAAATGTGACCCTTTTGCTGCATCGTCACTCCCCTGCTTTTGTAGAATATCTCTCTTTTGACCCATGAGAATGCTTCGTAATTGGGTGAAGTAATCGTTTTCTATAAAAGCAATAGAGTGATGATATAGCAAAAGTGTCACATTTTTTACAGTGTAGGATCCCTCGATATGAATATGACGACACATGTAGCATAGTATATAATTGGTTGAAACCATTTTGGACAAAAACGAGTCACCACCCATCTTGTTGAGCGGGCAATTTTCGTCAATCTTGTTAACTTCTCATACGAGTACAATCGAATTCTTCCTGGAAATCATCATCAAATTCCATAATAAAAAATGCCTGGCAATGCAATGCACTGTTAAAAATTTGCAACTTTTGCTGCATCGTCACTCCATCGCTTTTATAGAATATCTTTATTTTTATCAATGAGAATCCTTCATAATGCATTTAACTAATCGTTTTCTATATAAGCGGTGAAGTGATAATACACTTTTAAAAATTTGCTGCATTTTGTTGCAACGCACTCCGCCGCTTGTATATAATGTCTGTACTGCGACCTATGACAATGCTCCTTAAAGCTGCTATTAGATTCGCGGACTTTTAGGCGAGAAAAACTTTTCGGACGATTTTAACTCCAGCATTTTCCCGTTCAAATAGAGAAAAAGGTTACTTTTGTCCTTGAAAAAATTGTCGGAAAAGCCGAAAAACCAGTTTCTACTAGTGCCAGGCGTTAATATTTATCGCCTATTCGTATCAATCGCTTATCTCTGATTCGTTGAAACGTTCGATGTTGGATGAAAAATCTCAGCTAGGCCAGATTTTTTTTTTAACTTGCCGGTAAAAGTTGGGGAGACATTGCAGTTTGCTATTACACTGGATGTTGGGAGGATATTTCGCAATAAGTTGGAGGAAATACAGTGTTGGCTCAAAAGTCTTACGGAATGTTGGTGTATCTAATAGCAGCTTAATACAGTCAAGTAACCGTTTTCTATACAAGCGCTGGAGTGCGTAGAAAAAAAATGCAGCAGATTTTTAACAGTACAGCAAAAGTTTCAAATTTTTAACAGTGTTGTTGGGACAAAAGCGTCTGTAAAAGAAGTATTTGGGAATCAAATGCTGTCACTCTCTTATAGAGGCAGCCAGGTATTGGTTATGAGTTTCAGATTCCTCGTCGAATCACCACTGCTCATTTCCGATGCCATTACTGCCTGTATAGGTATTAGATTATTGCTGTTTATCGATTGAAGCATAGTGCGATTTTTGCTAAAATCTTTCTTTTTCCTTTTTCTGAGAGAAGGGGGAGTACTTTTGACTGACTACACTAGAAAAGCATTTTACTATACATTAATATATGAAGTCATTTTGCTGAGTGTTCATATATGGAAGCACTATGTCGCGCTCTTATGTGTAAGGACACTTTACTTGATGGATTGTCGCCTTTTGATACCCACTTTCGATGACCGTAGGATTCGATGCAGACTAAGATTTCATAAATGCGGTAGCTTTTCGAAGTGGCAGATCTTGTCTGAAGAAGTTACCATACAAAAAAAATCTTAAGCTTCACAACGATACTAACCGATATTGTAAGTGGTTTCAGAAAAGTTGACAATCAAACAGTGACAAGTAAACTGAATACATCAGAACTTACAAGGAAGGTCTCCATTGGGGGCATACTCAGAATTTTTTGAAAAAAATACGAATTAAACTACTCATGTAGGTAATAAAGGATCAGTGAAAATTAGCGGCGGAATTACATTATTAGATATGTAAAAAAATAAAATAGTTTGGAATAATTGGCGTGAAAAGCTGAAAGCGATGCGGGATTTGGTGAGCAGTGCATTTCCTCGCCAAAAGCATACGATCTTAACGAATCTGAAAATTGATTTTAATTGACTTCACTGTTAAAAATCTGCAGCATTTACTGCAACGTCAATCCACTACTTTTATAGAATATCTCTCTTCTGACCAATGATAATGCTCCATAGCACGGTGAATTGACCGTGTCATACACTGTTAAAAATCTGCTGCATTTTGTTGCAACGCACTCCACCGCTTGTATATAATATCTCTATTCCAACCAATGAGAAAGCTCCATTTCACGGCCAAGTAACCATTTTCTATACAAGCAAGGGAGTGCGTTGCAACAAAATGCAGCAGGTTTTTAACAGTTTATTTTTCAATTTGGAACAATTTTAATCAATTTAAATTGTGTTTTAAATGATAAAATATATTAATTTCATTTTGTTACAAGTACATATAAATGTATATGACAAAATTACACTTATTAAAGTAAAGTAAAAATGCAAAACTAAAATTACTTAAACTAAACTTATTTAAATAAATTGAACATAGAAAGTTTTTTCTTTAAAAAGTATTCGAAGCGTAAAAGCGTATTTTTCAAAATTTCGTTTTTTCGCCAACAGGAGATAAATCGCCAAATAAACGAAATTTTTATTATTTTTTTACGGACGTTATAAGGAGGTTCCGCCTAAATTTTTTTATAAACATATATAACTATATGAGAAGAACATTCTGTAATTTTTTCAGATTTTTCTGAGTATGCCCGTATGGAGACCTTCCTTGTTAGCAAAGTGCGTACATTAGTAATGCATTGCAAAGAGCTATCGTGTGCCAGTACACATAATTATGTATTACGGTATGCATAACTAAAAAGTAGGAAATAAAATAAGCTTTTTAAGAAAAAAACATCAACCGACTTCAAAAAAGCGCTAAAAAGAATTAAATAATTCTTTAAAATTCTCTAATGACAAAACGTTATCCAATAAGCACACATCGGATATCAGGTACCGGCATAAAAAACGGTTAAATTTAATATGTATAATTTAATATCCACCAAACATAGATTTTAGAGATAATATTATTTTACAAGAGATGAATTGACATATTTATGATTTATTTTATGAATATATACATATAAAAAGTAATGAATTACTTTTTGAAGTTGGTGCCAAACAATCACAATCGATAATGATTATCCCCATTTTAATTATGGTACTAGGCATAATTTAGCTACAATTCTTAATATACATCAAATAGTTTGGCACCAACTTCAAAAAGTAATTCATTACTTTTTATATGTATATATTCATAAAATAAATCATAAATATGTCAATTCATCTCTTGTAAAATAATATTATCTCTAAAATCTATGTTTGGTGGATATTAAATTATACATATTAAATTTAACCGTTTTTTATGCCGGTACCTGATATCCGATGTGTGCTTATTGGATAACGTTTTGTCATTAGAGAATTTTAAAGAATTATTTAATTCTTTTTAGCGCTTTTTTGAAGTCGGTTGATGTTTTTTTCTTAAAAAGCTTATTTTATTACTTTTTTTGCATCTATGATTTGATAATTTTTCTGGTTTGAGGATTAAAAAGGGGGAGGGGTAATAAACTGACGGTGCTCCTGCCCGAGTCTGCAAAAAAAGCTAAGCTCAGGCTCAAACATGATTAACTATCCGATGACGTTCTCTACATTTTGGACAAAATATATTTTTGCATTAGTGTTGTTAAAATAAAATCGGCTCATGCAGCACATTTATACGCATTCTTGTGAAACTCATATTTATTGAAAATAATTCAAATTTTATGAGCTTCTTTTAAATTTTTATATCAGAATGGTGGAAGCACTCTGTTTGAAAGTTTGCCTGCTCGGTCCACGGGCCATGCCAGTACCTTGGACCAAGCCCAGGCCCGGACAGACTTCTAGTATATGAGCCATTATGGATTTTCATACGAAAGTAACATAAAAGTCACGGACTATAATTTGAAATTTTTCAGAAATGAAAGTTTTGGAGGAAACAAAGGAGTGGAGAAAGCTGTTTAGAGTCAGATATTGATACACAGGAGCAGAGACATTTAGGTCTAATAAGTGTATGATGTTTTCATAGAACAGAGAAATACAATGACAAATTGAGTCTGGTTGATTTCTTTTGATAATTTAACTTATTTGCTAAACCATTGTCACCGAAAGAATAAAAAGTTCATATATTTCTTGTAATTATTAAAAAAAAAGAAAGTCTTTCAAAAATCTAAATTTTCCCAACTCTAAGCTCAAATTTCCCAACTTCACATATATTGGGGGGGGAGGCTCCCCCTCCATACCCCCCCATGGCGACGCCCCTGCCTTAACAGGACTTTTAACTCACTTAATAAGACCCGCTCCGTAATGCTAAACTTATGGTCAGATTGTTTTCAAATTTAATATATTTAACAATTTTTAGTTATAAAACAGTCGAAATCGATCTCTAATATGATTATTTTGTACTTTTTTGTAAAAAAAATTGATTGCTGGGTTTTTTTTTAATTATTATTAGTTTTTTTCCCTTTAAAAAGCGATTTCAAAAAAAAAAAAAAAAAAAAGGCAATTAAAAAAAAAAAAAAATTAATATTGAAATCGAAAAAGTACAAAATGACCATATTAGAAATCAACCCCAACTATCCTTTGCAATAAAGAAAATAAAATAATATAAAATAAAATAAATCATTTAAAAATATTGAAATTTAAACAAGAATTCGAAAACAACCAGACCATTAGGTTTAACTTTACAAGCACAGTAATAAAAAAAAAATTTGTAAAGTTATTAAACTTTTTACTTTCTTCTATCTTTACAAGAAGAAAGTATTGGATTCATGAAAATTTTCGACTTCCGGTTTTCGATGGATTTATACGTTTTAGAAGGTCCTGAACACGTTTTGACTATTTTTAGAAAATGTCTGTCTGTGAGTCTGTCCGTCTGTCTGTATGTGACAAAAAATTTGTGGGCGCTCTATCTCAAGAACTAATGCTCGAAATTTAATAAAATTTTATAGTCAGTTAGACCTTGATATGAATTAGTGCCTAATGGTTTTTGGTGAAAATTGGCCTGCAGGTGGCGCTGCTGTACTACGTTTTTCATGATTTTCAAGATTGCTATATCTCAAGAACTAATGCACAGAATTTCACCAAACTTCAGATTCTGTGACCCTTTGATATACATAGACGCTGATTACGTTTTGGTGTAAATTGGCCAGCAGGTGGCGCTGCTATGTTACGTTTTTCATGATTTTCAAGATTGCTATATCTCAAGAACTAATGCACAGAATTTCACCAAACTTCAGATTCTGTGACCCCTTGATATACATAGACGCTGATTACGTTTTGGTGTAAATTGGCCAGCAGGTGGCGCTACTATGCCACATTTTTCATGATTTTCATGATAGCTATATCTCAAGAACTAATCCACAGAATTTCACCAAACTTCAGATTCTGCGATACATTGAGATACATAGCCGCCGATAAGGTTTTGGCCCCACCAGTGGCCGAGAGGTTGGGACCTCTCAACTGGTAGACGGCAGGTGCTGGGTTCGAACCCAATCGCGGCTGTCGGCCTAACCGTTCGGAGTTTTCGTGGTTTTCTTCGAACCTTGCGTAAATACGGGTTAGGTTCCCTTAGAAAGACCCCCACGAAGGGCACTCCCCCCTGGTCCTATATCCCTAGCGCTGATAATCGGACGTCAAAAATCAACCAACCAACCAACCGATAAGGTTTTGGTGTGAACTGCCCAATAGGTGGCGCTGCTATGCTACATTTTGCACGATTTTTGCGATAGCTATATCTCAAGTACTAATGCAGAGAACTTTATCAAATTTTAGATTCTGTTACACTAGAATATATAACATAATTAGACGCTGATTACATTTTGGTATTAACCTTGCAACAGGTGGTACAGCTATGCTGCATTTTGCACGGTTTTTCCGATAGCTATATCTCAACAACCAACGCACAGAATTTCATAAATATTCAGATTTTGTTACAAAATGACATATAACATAGTTACACGATGATTACGTTTTCTTATAAATCCTTCAACTGCTGTGCTATATTTTACACGTTTTTTTTAACTAGCTATATCTCAAGAACTAATGCACAGAATTTCATCAAACTTCAGATTATTTTACACCATAACATAATTAGACGCATTTTTGCATTTTGGCATAAATTGTCCAAGATATGGTGTTGCTGTGCTACGTTTTGCAAATTTTTTGTTATAACTATATCTCAAGAACTAATGGACGAAATTCCATCAAATTTCAGATTCGGTTAGGTCTTGACATAAATAGATGCTTATTAGGTTTTAGTATAAATTATCCAACATTGAGGCGCTATTAAGCTCATTTTCTCAGAATATTAATTAAATTTTGCGTTTTAGGCTTTTCGGATACCAGAATCTCATTAGGCTAGGTCAAATGTTCCAGGAAATTCGATAGTGGGTAACTTTGGTGTCACCACGTTTTTTTTTTTTTTTTTTTTTTTTTTTTTTTAAATATTAAAATGTACTTTGAGATAGAAGAAAGTTTTGGGATTGGCACATCCAACTAGTTTATTTTAAACTGGGATTCCTAGAACTTTTCATGTGACGGTAACAGTAAAAATATTTGCATCTGGTTTTGTTATAAGAATTTTTTCAGTTACTGTTACATACAAAGTTCTGGGAATCCCAATTTCCTAGAAAAAGTTTTGTAACTTTAAAGATTTGTTTTTACAATGAAGCAGCTTTTTCCCCAGTGGCAGAATTATCTTCAAATGTCTGCAACGCTAATAAAATTTTCAAAAATAGTCTGCAAGATGCAACGTATATTCTTTGTGACATTGTAGTACTAATTAATTATGGCAACATGTGTGAATGTATGTGAAAACTATTTCCATCGGTCATCATTTACAAATAATAATAATAATAATAATAATGGAAGAGAAAAATCCACTTCCAGCATCTTTTTTTTTTTTTTTTTTTTTTTTTTTTTCGGACCTCTTTGACAAAATTTGCTGTTTTCGAGATTTTGGGCGAAATTTGCACTTTTTTCGCAATCTTTTGGGGGAAATTTGCCGTTTTTTGCGATCTTTTCACGAAATTCACCGCTTTTTCGCAATCTTTTGACGAAACTTGCCGTTTTTTCGCGGTCTTTCGACAATATTTGCAATCTTTTGACGAAATCAGCTTTTTTGCGGGATTTTTGGATGACATTTGGCGTTTTTTCGCGATTTTTTGACGAATTTTGACGTTTTCTTCGCAATTTTTTGACGAAATAAGCTGGTTTTTTTCGGTTTTTGACGAAATTTTCCGTTTTTTCGCGGTTTTTGACGAAATTTGCCGTTTTTTCGCAACTTGTTGACGAAATTTGCCAAATTTTTTGACGAAATCTCGTTTTTTTCACGATTTTCTGACAAAATTTGTCGTTTTATCGCGATTTTTTGACGAAATTTATCGTATTTTCGGAATTTTTTGATAAAATTTGTCGTTTTTTCGCGATATTTTGACGAAATCTGCTGTTTTTTGCGGGATTTTGTAACGAAATGTGCCTTTTTCGCAATTTTTTTGATGAAATTTGTCGTTTTTTGCGAAATTTTTTGACGAAATGTGACTTTTTTGTGAATTTTTTGAAGAAACGTGACGATTTTAAGTGTTTTTTTTTTTTTTTTTTTTAAGAAATTTGCCGTTTTTACGGACGTTATGATGAAATTATCGTTTCTTCCCGCGATCCTTTAAAAAAAAATTGGATTTTTTTTTCGGGATTTTTTGGCGAAATTCGTCGTTTTTTTCTCAATTTTTTAAAGAAATTATCCGTTTTTTTCGTGATGCTTTGATGATATCGCGATATTTTGACGAAATCTGCTTTTTTGCGGGATTTTGTAACGAAATTTGCCTTTTTCGCAATTTTTTTGATGAATTTTGTCGTTTTTTGCCGGATTTTGTAACGAAATTTGCCTTTTTCGCAATTTTTTTGATGAATTTTGTCGTTTTTTGCGGAATTTTTTGACGAAATGTGACCTTTTTTATGAATTTTTTGACGAAACGTGACGGTTTTAAGTGGTTTTTCGCGATCTTTGAACGAAATTCGGGTTCATTCCGTGATACTTTAACGAAATTACGCGTCCCATGGGACGCGCAAGCTGTTTTTTGCGTCCCATCACCGATTTTTTGCGTAATTTATGCGCTGTAGCGCGTCCGTGGGTTTGCTGTGTCTGCAAATATCCTTAAAAGTCTGCGACGCCCGTCGCAGTGTCGCACACATTTTGCCAAGGGGCTGTTCTCTTACATAAAATTATGCAAATTCCACTAAAGTTACAATCCAGTATAAAAAGAATAACAAAATACACTTACCTCTTAATTCCATGGGATCATGCAGAAGCTGTAAATGACACATAATTGTTAAATTGTCTCGTGGCATCAGTTCAGTTTTGCACAGCATCAGCTCTTCTCTTCGAATAACGCAAAAACCGATAGTTTCCAAGTACCCGCAGCATAAAGTCCTGAAGCAAGTCCTGATTCTTGCTAAAGATCCATCAGCCTTTATTATACCAATTGTGCACATCATATCATAAGATCGCCCTACATATTCGTCCACGTCTAAATATAGAAACACTTCGGAATTGTAATCAGATGGTTCAATATTGACACCCCAATCATAATTAAGAAAGGTGAAGCGTGGACCCTCGTACGGCTCACCATCTAGCTCCAAAGTAGAAAATTCCGGAATCTTCCAGATCAACTCCCTCACTGTCAGTGTGCTTTTCTTTATTTCGAGTTCACCAAGGGCCATTCTAAGTGGTCTAAGATAAGTTCTTGAAAATAATGAAAATTGGAGTGAAAGTACAAGTGTTTAGTATTATTATTATTGTTACTTCATATATATCTTCTATAATATATTTCACTTTCTTTTTTAAAATTGCTCACAGTTTTTTTTTACACAAGATATCTGAAAAGAAATAATAGAAATATTATTTAGAATTCGATTACGAAAAAAGTGCAACTGTTTGCTTTATATTTCAATATTTTAGCAACGTTAAATTCATTTAAAATGTTGACATAATTTATTAATGTTTCAATAACATTCGATAACACTTTTATGCCAAAAATAGTTCTTTTTATCCTGTTTAGCAGATGGCACAATAAAAACATATTTTGATAAAACTTTATCCCTATTGCAATCAGGGTTGCAAAAAACCCGTTTTTTTTTTTAATAAAAAAGCCAAACGCAAACCGCGATCTTTTCACAAACATCTCATTTTTGAAGCAATTTTTTTTTTTTTTTTTTTTTTTTTTTTTTAAGGAAATTGCATATTTTTCCGCGATCCTTTGATGATAATCGCATGATGAATCGCGGGTATTGAGCGATCCTTCTACGAAATCGCGTTTTTTTTTTTTTTTTTCATGATCCTTTAATTACTTTTTGGTTTTTCCTTTGAATAATTTTTCTCAATTTGGCGTGGTTCGTACTCGCGTTTTTGTTGTATTTCATCCGCTACCGCTATTTACCCACCCTCCCCCTTCTATCGTTGTAGATCGTCTTCAATTATCCTATGCAAAGAAAAAAAAAGTAAAAATATTAAAATTTTATCGAGATATTTGAGAATAACGCCCCATTGACTCAACATAATCATCTAGGTCTTTTTGAACGAGTGGAGTGGCCTCTTAAGCGTCAAAATCTCTTATGGGGGACATCGAAAATTGTTCATGTTAAGAGAAATTTCGTAATAAAAGTGTTCATTATAAAAAAAGATTATTAAAAAAAAAAAAAAACTAGAATCCGTATTCATTATGACGGGAACAATTAAAACTTTCATGTTAAAAGGAATTCACGTTATGTGTGTTCACCTTAACGATGTTCAACTGTACTTATAACTAAAGACATTTTTAATAACATAGGTTTTATATTTTCTTAAAGGTAATTAAAATTTAAGGTGAAAAATTAAAAGTATATGTACCTCGGTATCTGACATATACCTTTTTTCATAATTAAATTAAAAATGAGTTTCATTCTGTAATTAAATTTCAAGTTAATGTAGTACTAAGCGATCAAACAAATAAATAAGATAAATAAAAATAAAAAATAAAATCTTAAGTTAACGTAGTATTAAGCGATCAAATAAATAAATAAATAAATAAATAATAAAAAAAAAAAATAAAATCTTTGAAGAGTTTTTTTAAATAATCCATTTACTATTGTCATTATTACTGCGATTAACATTATTGCTTACAAATTCTTTAAATAAAAGGATGGGACAATAAATTTATAGCTAAATTAAAATGATTTTTTTCAGAAAATAAATTTTATCATCCTCTTTTTTTCTTTTTAATTGATTTCGATGTAAGAAAGTATTCATATATATTTATTTAATTATTTTTTGATAAATATAAAAAGTTATAGTAATCACTAATTATCTGAAAATAGATCAAATTATTAATTAAAGATTCAAATTATTAAAATATTATAAACCTGAAAAAAAGTATGCTATAAGGTTTACATGATAACAGGGTTCGCCCAAGTGGGCCCAGCCTGGCGGGCCCACTTGAAAAAACCCATGATAAAACCCATTGTGGGTTTTTTCAAAATTTTTCATGATTTTAGAACTGGATCATTATTTAATCTAAGGTATCGATGCAAAGGTAAGTGTCAATTTAAATATATTTCAAAAGAATCAGATTTAAAAGGAATTTCTAAGCACTGATAAAATGACCAAAAAATAAATTAGCTGTAAAGAAGGGAGGGGGGGGGGAGTTTTCAACTGATTTCTTATTTGAAATTAATGAAAGAAACTATATAAATTTAACATATTTTAACTTAAAGCAGGATTGTTATGATTTTGCCCAACTCAAAAAACCAACGGTGTTTTTTCAAAATTTCAACTTTAAATTACGAAAGATTAATTTCTTAAAATCGTTGTTAAGATCTTAAATACTGATATTAAGATATATTTCTTAATAACAATACACCACTCGTAAAGTTTCTCTCTGCACCACAAGGGAAGGGGGAAATCATAATTCTCATAATGAAAATTTTTAAAGAAAATAATTGTAATTCATTTTTTTTATTTATCACAAACACAAAAACAAACTTTTTCAAAAAAAAAATAAAAAATAAATAAATAAATAAACTGATATAAGGTATTTGTACCCTATATGGACAGGGCTCTCAATATGGAACACCCCTAATATTTTTAAAAGTAATAATTTTGATCGAGAGATGGCTAAACATTTCCACGAAGAAAAGCAGTTGAAAAGATAATTAAGTTGGACAATGTAAAAAAGCGCGCTTTTCGCCATTTAGGAGGAAACTTGTTATTTCGAGATGTCCTGATCTTAATTACTTGTAAGCTTAATTCTTATTAGATATGGTAAAATTACATTAAATGTTGAAAAGTGGAGTATTTTAGAAAGCTAATAAAACATATTTTCGATTGCTATTGCATATTTTGCTTAAAAATATTTTCCTTATTCATTTGGTACAAGAGTAAAACTACGCTCAGTTCCCAATATGGACAGCTTATGTCCCCATCGACTACAACTGTAAGAAAGAAGAAAATTCAACGTTGCCAAGCAATAACTCGAAAAGTCATCAAAGTGGTAAAATCTTTGTTCAACAAGATGCTATTTGAACAATCCCCCAAAAACCTTCCTCCAAAAAACCCTTGCAGAAAAATAAAAGAAGCCCCCCCCCCCCCCCCAGTAGGATATCTGTTGGCAAAATCGTAGGTACCAATGGTATGACTTCCTCAACAAAAGAGAGCTGGTACTGCTTCTTTTACAGTATTGATGCTTTTTCAAACATGCGACCATGCATCATATGTGGCAGATATGTTCATGAGGATTATGTGGGACCTACTGCCCATGGTGAAAAAGTTTCTATTTGTCCATGCTGTGAGGACTGAGTAATAACAGATGTAAATTCGCAGACTGATGCAATAAAGCTAAGCAAAACCAACAATATTGTTTCAGAATATTTACTAGTAACTAAGGGGCTTTGCATGGGTCTTCGAAGGGTAAAAACCAAGAATGCCCCGCTCCTTTTAGAAATGCATGTTATGAAGATATTTACTGTCCCCCCTCCTCCTCGGAATACTTTAAGATAAATTTTTTTATTCCCTCTCCTCTAAAATACCTTGGAAAAGTGGCTCGTCCATACACACTGTGTAGAAAGTCAATAAGGAAACACCTGTCCATAATAGGGACATATAGTTCCTTATATGGACACTTGTAAACATTTTTTTTTTTTTTTTTTTTTTTTTTTATCATTATAATTAAACCAGAATAATTTCAAGGTCGCTAATTTTAATAATGATAGTCAATAGTCCAAGGATAGTGGTCACATATTTTTGAAGTCCTATGACTTGTACATGGGGGTGAAAGAAATACATTTTCCTTAGGGTGTCCATATTGGGTACAGGTACCTTATAATTTATTTTATGTTATGTTAAAAAAAAAAAAAAAAAAAAAAATTTTTGAACCTCATATATATTGAAACTCATATACCACATATGCTGGGAATCCTAATTTATTGAAGTAGCTATGTAAGATTATTTGGTTTATTCTATTAATTAGTTATAATAAAAACTGACTACTTACTAATTATTACTAACTAACTACTTACTAATTCTGATTTAGCATTAGCATTAATATAGTATTTTAATGATAATTTCATTCACAAAATTATTACTGGTAATCAATTTTTGTAAAAGCAAAACGTAATTTTGATCATTATTTATTTATATATTTTTGTAATTAATTCAAATTGTATTTAGTAGTAAGTAAATTTTTTTCAAACTTTCTGAACCGTCTTCGTTAACTCAAAAAATCCATTTATAGCTGGCTTAATATATCAACGCAAGAAACTAGTAATATCAGACACAAATCTACCTTTTGATTTAACTTGATTTTTTAATATATATATATATTGTTGATTTATTTTTAATGCAAAATTATACCCAAGTTTCACTGATACATGAGGAATATAGCTATTATGCATATAAAAATTACGAATTTAAAGTGTTTAAAATTTTTTTTTGATATAACCCGAAAAAGCCCGGTTTTTTTTTCAGAAAAGCCCGAAAAAAACAGGGCTGGGTTTTTGCCGGCAGAAAATGGTTTCTGCCGTGCCAGTGGCAGGAAGTGGTTATAACCGGTCTTAACCGACAGAAACTGGCAACAACTGGCATAAACTCATTTCATGACATAATCTGAGACTTTTTTAGTAGTATTAAATTGCTTATATGCATTTTATTAAGGATAAATAACAAATAAAATATTGTGAATAGTTTTAATTAAAAAATAAATAAATTTGTATTAGAATCAGATAGTTTTGAATTTGTCACAAAGAATCAGCCACATTGTTTGCATATAACTGAAAATCATGAAAATGATATTAAGGGCATAGCAGTTAAAATTGTAAATAAATATGATTTGTATAAAATAAATATCAATATTATAAAATAATTGTATAAGAAATTTCATAAAATAGTTTTACTGTTATTTTTGTGCTACAATTATTTACTTATATGTTTTTTCACTAGAATCATTTCTCTTAGTATGTAGTAGTAAAGAATTTAATAAGTTATTGCGGTGTATTATTTATTAAAAGTACTCAAAGTGTTGTTAAAATATCATAGAATTTTTTGTAAATTTATTTTTCTTAAACTTTTAAATAGAAATTCAACCATAAGCAATAATATCACTAGTTAAATTTGTACAGCATCATATTACCATTATGAAAATTTCGGTTTTTCAAATAACATAATTCTTCTATAAATAAAGTATATTTATGTGATCCTTTTGAAACTTTTTTCTACTTTGAATAACATTCATAACATTCAAATTTTAATTTTTTGACTAAATTCTTTATATATTAAGTAATGCGTAAATTATTAATCATTGCAGGCTAAAGTTCTTATTAGTATAATTTCTTAGCTTCTGCCACTTATTGGCAGAAACTAGTTTCTGCCGTGCCGGTTTTAACCGGTTATAACCGCTGGTTTTAACCACCCCGGCAGAAACTTGCCAGCCCTGGAAAAAACCCAGGTTTTAGACTAGTGGGCCCAGTGGGTTGGGTTTAAAAAAAAAAAAAAAAAAAAAAAAAAAAAAAAAAAAAAAAAAAACGGGTTTTTTCAAACCCTGCATGAAAAGCTACCATCTTCACACTAAAAATTATAATTTTACTTTTAGCGTTATTTTCAAAATTTAGAGGTTTTTTATACATTCGAAAATGTAGTAATATTTGACGCGGCATATTTTCTTATAAATTTCTATCATGTGTTGTAAACTATCTTAAAGTTTCAAACCATCCCACAAGAATTTAAGATTTTTACCAAAATCACTATTCGAAAGTAGTGGTATTTGACGCCGCAAAGAATCTCATCATATATTAGTCGAGGTGGTGGCGCTTTAAAGCAAGAAGTTCAGATTTTTGCAAAAAATACTATTCGAAAATAGTAATATTAGACCAGGCAATTTTTATATAAATTTTATCATGTGTTATAAGCTATCAGAAAATTTCAAACAGATCAAATCAGAATTTATGATTTTTACAAAAAATACTATTCGAAAATACTGGCCTTGCATGTGACATTATTTTTATATGTTATAAGTTGTCTTTCAATTTTAAACAGATTGTCTTCTCAGATTTTCTAATTTTAAGAAATTAATGTGTCGAGGGTGTGGCGCTTTAACGCAAGAAATGAAGACTTTTACAGAAATTATTATTCGAAAACAGTGGTATTTGATGCGGTATTATTTTCTATAAATTTTTATTGCATGTTATAAGCTATCCTAAAATTTGAAACATTTCAAACAAGAATTAAAGACTTTTACAAAAATTAATATTCAAGAATAAGTGGTATTTCAAGCTGCATCATTTTTCATAAATATTTACCAAATGTCACCTTTATTTGTTTAATTTTTAACAATATCAGACGCTGACGGAATTAAAACGATGTTTTCAAAGGAATACTCATATTAATTGTTTAAAAATAATCATATATTTAATTAATCAAAGCACCGTAATGAAATTTACATATTTGAAATCATGCGAAAAATTTGACGCAATGTTGTATAAAAATTCAATATGTAAATTTAACAATTTAAAAGTTTGACCGTAGCTTTTTAAAAAATCCTAGTTTGCCGTCACTGGAAAAAGTCATCTGCTCTCACATGCAGTCAGACACCGTTATCTTTTGACAAAATTCCTGAAATCTTCCGGTTCAGGCCTCGGCTGTTAGCTCCATCTTTGCTAACAAAACTAGTCGTTGGGGAGCCACTGTAATACTTACCCATCATGGATAGGCATGTGAAAATAAAACATGTGAAAACTATTTATACAATGCATTGCAATTCCAAAACAAAATTTAAATATTGTTAATATGTATAGTAATGTTCTATTAATGAATTGCTGATGTACCAATTACGACAAATTATATAAAACGCCAAACTACTCAAGTAATACCGAACTGCGTAAAAGAAACATCCTTATAACTCCAAAAATAATAATTCTATTAACTAACAATTAACTGCATCGGATTAAGCGTCTCATTTCCAATTAAAATATACCTCTGAATTGAAATTTGAATGAAATGCAGGGTCATGAAAAATCGAAGAATGTGGAAAACAGGATTACAAATATCTCGACAACTAATAATCCAATCGACTTTGTTCTATATGCAAAATGGGTGTTATTTTATTGCCTTTTACGTCCATTCCTTACAACAAAAAAAATTCGAAAATTTTTATATACCTTTCATCAGAACGAATTTTTCGAGAGTCCGAAAAAAATAGTTCCGGATAATCGAGGTTACTGATATTAAATAGGCTTCGTCCCATTCTTATATACTAACTGCATACAAAATTTCAAGTCTCTATCTCAATTTGTTCGGGAGATAGAGCGGACAGACAGACTGACAGACAGACGGACGGCAATTTTTTTTTTCTAAAAATATGTTTTTCGGAATCTCCACTGTCTAAAACGTGTAAATCCGTCAAAAAAAAATTTCGATTTTCAAAACGATTGCAAAACTTACCCAATACTACGTATGATGGGTAAGTAAAAATAATGAAAGGTTAGCAAGTATGGAATTAGAAATTTACCATTCCTATAAATCTTCTTTTGTACATTTACAGCTTTTTACATCAATGTATTCATGCAGTTTTTATTAAGTAAGTAAGCAGGCAGATTTTGATTAAAATTAGTTTATTTATTATTTTATCCATTGTTCTGATTTTATCAAGGGAGAGTCATAATGATGTAAATGATGGGATTATTTTTATTTGCAAAAGCGGTGATGAGATAGACAAGTGCTTTGCTATTTTTAAATTATGTAAATTTAAAATTTAAAAAAGGTAATTGTTTACTGATTTGTTTTTGTTAAGCCAAATTATTGCTGAAAAGAAAAGCTTATGCTATGTCGTCCAAAGATTTGAATGAAAAAAAAAAAAAAAAAAAAAAAAAAAAAAAAAAAAATTAAAAATAAAGACATTTATGCTATAAAACCAAACGGTAATTAATCCTTTTTATGCATTACTTTGCAATTTTTTTAAAATTATACTTAATAAAAAAAAATCAGCCACACTTTTTTTCATAGAGTGACACGGATAAAATAATAGGATTTTTGAATTTTATGAATTCAGCAGTAATAAATATAAAATTAACAGATCATTTACTTCCTTGTAAGTTTTTAGTTCGTCTTTTCCCGTCATGAAATTGCCATGTTAAAAAGTCTTGCAGCAATTTTTTTTTTTAATTTATGCTGTTGTTTTTAAATATTTCATAAGATAAATAAATATTTAAGTTCTATAAACACCAATTAACATGCTCATATGTTGCGTAGCTATCATCTTTTCAAGCTTTAAATACACTACACAAAAAATATTGCCTTACTCTCAAAGAATTGAACCACAAAATTGTTTTTTCCTAATTCTATTCATCATTTAATGTTTTTTTTTTTTTTTCTGCATTCGAAATCCTTCAGAACTGACAACAGTTTGTTAACTAAAACTAATTGTTAAAAAATGTTTCCTCATTATAATCTGAAGCGAGATGACATTGCCGTTCCCAGCCCTCATAGTTTTGGAAGAAAGTAACGTCTTTACGGAATTTATGCAAATTGTTTGTTTGTTTACATTGTTTTGTCGCATCATTTTTTCCTTTTCTCTTTCTTTTATTCAAAGTCAGCCTACTTTCAATATAAACAATAAACATTCCGCTTATACTAATCCCAGATGCTCGTGAAGCACGTTTTTAAGAATTTATAGGTATCTTTTATATTTTAAGTCTTTCTTGGCTTCAATACTTGTCAGTTTACTAGGTAATTATCAGGTGTATATGTAAAAGTGTTCTCATTTTTTTTCTTCGTGTTTCTTTTTTCTAAGTATAAAACTTTTTTCGTAAAATCAACTTCCTAATTGACCTGGTTTCATTCATATGTTTTACGGAATCTCCACTATCTAAAACGTGTAAATCCGTCAAAAAAAAATTTCGATTTTCAAAACGATTACAAGACTTACCCTATACTACGTATGATGGGTAAGTAAAAAAATATTTACTTAAAGGCCTGAATATGCTTCTCTCCGAATGTAATAATTCAGTAATTTTTTTTTTTTTCATTAGTGATTGTATTATTATTATTAAAATTATACATTAAAGATGGATATCAAAATTAGGTTTCCAAAAAATTGTATAGGTAACATAATCATTTAATATAATAAATCAGTCAAAAGTAATGTAAAATAATTTTCTAAATCATTAAAAGAGATTTATTGCTATAATAATAATTTTCTTCATCTTTAAGTAAGATTTATTTATGTTATTATCATTTCCTAAAACATTAAGTGTGATATATTACTTTGTATGTTTATAATTTAATTCTAAATGTCGATAGATTGACGGCTTTGAATTTACTTAGTAAAAATTTGTGACATCATGATATATCTGTGAAAAATGTTATTGAATAATAATGTTAGTTGTTGATTAAAATGTTGAAAGAGTAGCCAAGTATTTTTCTTTTCCGTTTTCTTGGATTTATTGAGTGTTAAAAGAATGTAGTCATGCTGCGATACTACAAATGGTAGTTTTTTTAGACTGTTATATATTTATATTAACAGATAGTTTGATTAAGTTAGAAATAAACAACAGAGTGATTACTGAATGATGAATAAATATTTATCTCAAACATAAGGTTTCGATTAATTGGAGGCATTTCTTATATGTATAAATAAAAATGAATGGACTATATTTATGATACATAAAGATGTAAATTTTCCGGAAAAATAAAAGGGGCGGAAAAAAACTGGTTTTTTACCGGTTTTTTTCGGAAAAAAAACGGAAAAATTGATTTTTCATGACTGTTTCTCCCAAATAAATTATATTTTCTTAGAGAATATTAAATAATAAACAGAGATAGAGTGCCCATAAAATTTGTCACATACAGAGTCACATAATGACAGATATTTTCCAAAAACCATCAAAACGTGTCCAGGACCTTCTAAAACGTTTAAATACACCAAAAACTGGAAGTCAAATTCTTCACGAATTCAATACTTACTTCTTGAAAAGATAGATTAAAGTAATAAATGCTTACTTCAAAATTTTATGTTGAATTTTTAATTTTATCATTTCCATTAATCGGCATATTATTGCAATAATTTTACACATGAATTAATTTTTAAAAAGAGAAGTTGCAGTTAATTACATATCTAGATTTTTTTCATGTAATCAAGTTTTTGTGAAATTGTGAACTTTTTGTATATACTTGTACAAAGTACATTCAGAATTTTTGAATAAGAAATTATTATTATATTTAGGCTCCTATTTAGACATTTTTAATAAGGTTATTTACATACATATATGCAACTTAATAAGATTCAGCTGCTGTATGGCATGAAATTTTTTTTTCTTCAATCACTGCACTTGCGAAAGATTCAATTTGTTGATTAAACTTTTTCTGAAATGTCTATTTTCAAGAGAAATTTTGCAAAGGGTCTTGTGTTTCAAACAAGAAAAAAATGTGAAGGATCCTTTCAAGTCTTCTCAAACAGATTTCTGCTCAGAGATCAGATTACCCACATTAAAATTTCCATGTGAGACACTCAACATAAAAATAAATAAAATAAAAAGTATGAGAATGTAGCTATTACAAAATTTTCATTATTATATTATTTCATAAAGGAAATTTTAATTTTTCCACTTCGGAAAAATTAAAAAATAAGCCTTTGGAAAAAACCCGAAAAAAACCGGTTTTTTCCCAATTTTTCCGAGCATTTCCATCTCTATTGATACATAAATATTTTTTTCTGTTTCCCATTTCCATTTATATTTATTAAAAAAGAAAAAAAAAACATTAAAATTTTATTTAGATTCAATGAATAAATAAACATACAAATGAAGAATAGTAGATTATAAATTTACTAAAACATTTCTATCATGTTAATATCAGAATAAATTACCTTTATTATTATCTTTAGAAATACTAAAAAAATGTTTATGAGGTGAATTTACTGAACTATTTGTGCAATATGTCACTATACAATATTTATAACACGCGTTGCTACTCATTTTTTACACAGAAAATTCAAAAACATATACGAAATATGTCAAAAATTTAAGCCAGCAACATAGCACGACGGTGTTTAGATAGCGAATGACGTTACAGCCGCTTTCGTTGGTGATGCAACGTTTTCCCGCCAAAACAAAAACTGCAGTTTTAAAATTAATTTAGTGAAGTATAAAAGCTTCAAATATACATAAAAATAGTATCAATTTTCTTGATTTCTTATGTTCTTCAATATAAAAGTGAAAATGAAAATTGTGAAATTTCTCCATTATAAGTACAAGGCGGAAACTCGTCGAATCTCGACGAAAGTAAATGTTTAAGAAGGAACTGTGTCGTTGATTTATGATAAACCTACAAAATTAGCTACAATAAAAAATGCATCTTTCAATGGTCAGTCTAACTCTCAAACAAATATTATTTAAAGCTGAAGTTAAGAAAAAAAAAATACTATTTCAATAAAACTCACAAGAAAGGTCTCCATACGGGCAAACTCCAAAAAATCTGAAAAAATTACAGAATGTTCTTCTCTTGAGGATATATACGTTTATAAAAAAAAATTCGGCGGAACTTTAAAAAAATAATGAACATTTCATTATTTGGCGATTTATCATGGGTTGGCGATGAAAAGCAAGTTCAAAAAATGTTTTTTTTTTATGTCAAACACATTTTATAGGTGTTGGTGTATTTTTGTCGGCCGATTATCTACACTAGGGATATAGGCCCAGGGGGAGTGCCCTTCGTGGGGGTCTTTCTGAGGGAACCTAACCCGTATTTACGCAAGGTTCGAAGAAAACCACGAAAACTCCGAACGGTTAGGTCGACAGCCGCGATTGGGTTTGAACCCAGCACCTGCCGTCTACCAGTTGAGAGGACAGAACCTCTCGGCCACTGGTGGGGCCCACATTTTATAGGAAAAAAAGCTTCATGTTCAACGTGTTTAGATAAATTAAATATCTTTTGTTTTGTCAGCTTTAGTTTGTTTAAAGTTTAAAGTATAATTTCGTTTATATTTATATGTATTTATATTCAAATTTAGCCATCAAAATTTGAGATTTAAAACGAAATTCAAATTTAAATTCTTTAAAATTGTTTCAAGTTCAAAGTCCAATTGAGCATTGTTAATTCAATTTTGCTGCTATGGAAACAACTGACTTTTATTTTTTAATACGCTTATATATATGAAAATAATTTTACTGAATAAGAATTTTTTATATATGAAAATAGTTTTTCCAGAGATAAATTAAATAACTACAGCAACAAATAATATATATATATGCAATTTAATATACAGGGTGTCCGAAAAGTCTGGAAACGGTCGAATAACTCGAAAAATACATACGAGATTGAAAAACGTAAATATACGTGTTAAATATTTTTAAATAAGCTACTCAGTGATACCAAATTTGACCTTCGTAACCGACCCCCTGGGGGTCAGAGGGGGTCCAACTTTGAAATCTTAAATTATAACCCCCATTTTTTATTGCAGATTCGGATTCTACGGACAAAAATACGTAACTTTTGTATTTGATGTTTATTTCGAATTCTCGTTTATCACGGTGTAATTGAGCATATTAAATCGATACATATTTCGGCTTTTCCAACGGGATTTTCCCTAATCGAAACTAATTGGGGAGAATTTATGACATCAAATTCCTCGTTTTTTGCAATAATAGCGTTTCCTGAAAATCACCCGTGCCGATTATTTCTGTAGTGCTACACAGTTAAAAATTTGATCCATTTGCTGTAGCGTCACTCCACAGCTTTTATAGAATATCTCTTTCATGACCAATGAGAATGTTCCATAACACAGTAAAGTACACTGTAAAAAATTGACCCTTTTGCTGCATCGTCACTCCACCGCTTTTATAGAAAACGATTACTTTACTGTGTTATGGAGCATTATCATTGGTCACAAAAGAGATATTCTATAATAGCTGTGGAGTGACGCTGCAGCAAATGGGTCAAATTTTTAACAGTGTAGCACTATTGAAATAATCGCCACGGGTGATTTTCAGGAAACGCTATTCCTACAAAAGACGAGGAATTTGACGTCAAAAATTCTGCCCAATCAGTTTCGATTAGGGAAAATCCCGTTGGAAAAGCGGGAATATGTATCGATTTAATATGCTCGATTACACCGTAATAAACGAAGATTTGAAATAAACATCAAATACAAAAGTTACGTATTTTTGTCCGTAGAATCCGAATCTGCAATAAAAAAGGGGGGTTATAATTTAAGATTTCAAAGTTGGACCCCCTCTGACCCCCAGAGGGTCGGTTTCGAAGGTCAAATTTGGTATCACAGAGTAGCTTATTTAAAAATATTTAACACGTATATTTACGTTTTTCAATCTCATATGTATTTCTCGAGTTATTCGGCCGTTTCCAGACTTTTCGGACACCCTGTATATATATATATATGTATATAATATATTAAACTTGCTCATTGTGTATGTTTAAATTCATTAATGTTTAAATTTATTTACACGGATTCGAAAAATCTGAAAGTTTTCTGTTGCATTAAAATCGTTTGCTTTTGGCGGAGAAAAGTACTGCTCGCCAAATTGTGTGACACTTTCGTCTTTTCACGCCAAATGTTCGAAGGTATTTTATTTTTTTACATGTTTTCTAGTGAAATTCCGCCGCTAATTTTCACTAATCCTTTATTACATACATGAGTAGCTTAATTAGTATTTTTTTCAAAAAAATCTGAGTAGGATAACATCCCCTGTAATTGGCACTTTAAGAATTTGTCTTTAAACTTACTTCAATTTTCATTACAAAGAAATAAGATATTTACTTGGAAATATTTTTAAATCAAAGAATGCATATCTGTGCATCTACTTTGCCCACTAAAAGCAAAAAAAAAATTGAAAAAGTATTTTTATAAAAATATATTTATAAAAAGTTGCTGAAATCACCAGTAATTGGCACCTAGAGCACCAGTGTATGACACCTTGTGATCCAGTAATTGGCACAAGTTTATATTAAAAAAAAAAACTTTACACTTTGCATTGGATTTAATCGCTTTAAATGAATTTACTGTAGATGAAGATGCCATATTTCAAGTTTCTGAGAGTAAGAAATCAGCATATTAGTCTGAAATGTGAACACTTTTAAACATTCAGGGATGCCACTAAGAAAATAGCAAAAAAGAGGAAATTATGCGTAAGGTAAAATTTACGACATTTTTCACAACTTTATGTGTGAATTTTGAAAATTATATTGTTTATAATAAACTAAATAAATTACAGCTTTTCTTTTGTTGTAAACTTTTAATTTATAAGAGTAAGTTAAAATGATTTTTCTTTAGTTCACAGTATTTTACATCAATTAAGGTAACCCCGCAACAGGTTCAGTGAAAAATTTTATGTATCGCATCATTTTAAACCAATTCAAGTAACCCAGCAATAAATTCAATGATTATTCCGCGAGTGAATAGCAAAATTTTGCAGGGTTTTTTTTTTAATTTGACGAAAATAACTGTTTTATTTCATGATCGTTTGGCGAAAATCGCCGTTTTATTTAGCGATCGTTTGACGAAAATCGCCGTTTCACATCATGATCGTTTGATGAAAGTCATCGTTCCACATCGTGATCTTTTGACAAAAATCGTCGTTTCACACTGCGATCGTTTCAGAAAAATTACCGCTTCGTTTCGCGATCGTTAGACGAAAATCGCCGTTTAATATCGCGATCATTTGACGAAAATCGTCGTTTTACATTGCGATTTTTTGACGAAAATCGCCGTTTTATTTAGCGATCGTTTGACGAAAATAGACGTTTCACATCATGATCGCTTGACGAAAATCCTCGTTCCACATCGCGATCTTTTGACGAAAATCGCCGTTTCACATCATGATCGTTTGACAAAAATCATCGTTTCACATCGCGATTCTTTGACAAAAATCGCCGTTTCACAAAAATCACCGTTTCGTTTCGCGATCGTTTGACGAAAATCGCCGTTTTATATCGCGATCGTTTGACGAAAATGGCTGTTTTATTAAGCGATCGTTTAACAAAAATCGCCGTTTCACACTACGATCGTTTCAAGAAAACCACCATTTCGTTTCGCGATCGTTTGATGAAAATTGCTGCTTTATATCGCGACCGTTTGATGAAACTAGCCGTTTTTTTCGATCTTTTAACGAAAATCGATGTTATATTTCGCGATCGCTTGACGAAAAAGGCTGTTGTATTTCGCGATCGTTTGATGGAAAAGGCTGTTTTATTTCGCGATCGTTCGAAGAAAATCGTTATTTTATCTCGTGATCGCTTAACGAAAATCGCGAATTCCTAAAAATTAAAAAAAGCGGAAATCCGCCAAAAGGCGGAAAAGTGGCATCCCTGAACATTACAATATACTTATATTAATACCCAGTAATTGCCATGCTGTCCCCAGTAATTGTCGTATGAAGCTTTAATGGATTCCAATTACTGATAATATTTCATATTTTCAAATAAAAACAAATGATATACAAAATTGGTCTATAACTTTAAAAGTACTTCCAAAATAAGTGGTTTAATCTCAAATTCCTCTCGAATTCCTTGTAAATGGAATAGGTGCCAATTACTTGGAACTAGCAAAATTGAAGCACCATTAATTGGCATCTATCATTAATTTAGAAATCCAAATATTTGTGTTGAAAATACTTTTACACAATTAAAGTAACCCTTTTTAACTAAACAAAACTGTTGTCAATTAAAATTTTAAAAATATTATAAATCACATAATAATGAATGAAAAGCATGCCTTCCTTAAACCAAAGAAGAAGGTTTTGCAACAAAAATGGTTAATTTCATACAAGCCATAATTGTTTCTCTTTCCTAGGCACTATTGTCATCTAGTAGCATAAATCAAAGTTATCATCTTTAACGTAAATGAGCATATAACTGGTATATGGTCTTGCATTTTTAAAAGACTGGATATAAATCTTATTTTAGGACATGTTTGTGGAATGTGCCAATCACTGGTGCATGCCAATTACTGGGGATGTTACCC
The DNA here is from genome assembly GCA_964019185.1 of Maratus speculifer. NCBI lineage: Eukaryota > Metazoa > Arthropoda > Arachnida > Araneae > Salticidae > Maratus > Maratus speculifer. The sequence goes on from OZ025303.1 coordinate 103,235,221, forward strand.
TATGCCCAGTATGGAGACCTTCCTTGTCAGTTGAACAAATTATTAAAATTAAATTTTAATCGCATAAGTAAAAATATAGCAATAAAGTAAAATATAATATAGATCAGTTATTATGATGAAGTTATCAATTGAGGCTCTTATGTTTGATATAAGTGCATATGGGAAAAAAAAAAAATCAAATTGACACCATCTTAAAATTTCATGTGAAATCTAAACCCGTCATAATTTTCATCTCCTCAAAATTTACATGCACACATTTCAATTTTTATCATTTTTAAGAGAAAATGACTTATTCCTGTTGCCACAATTATAAAATTCGTACTAAAAACTATAAAAAAAAATAATATGTCAAAAATAAATTGAAATACATCTTTCAAACAAACTGCATTTAAAAATACATATTTTTCTTTATACGATAGTGCAAAAATTGAAAATGTGCGATTTTTAAAAGTATAAAATTTGTAGTACCGAAAATTGCAAAACCGAATTGCATGTGAAAGTGTTGCCATTCGCAAAATGACGTATGCGTTACGCGCAGATCGTTTGGCCTTTATAATATAGATTTTAAAATTCAGAATGTCAGGTGCATCATGAAACCCTTGAGCTAGCGTCAAAAAAAAAAAAAAAAAGTTTTGTATACATTGTAGATTTTGTTTGTCATCGTCATCGCACACAGACAGACAGAGCGATTTGCTATTTTATTAATATAGATTACTACCTAAGCGAATCTGACTATAACCATGATGTTTGTAAATAATTGTTTTTAATTATTTATCTTTTTAATAGTTTTTTACTAGTATTTCAGTTGGAGTTCAAACATCATTACAACCTCATTATTAATTAAGAATCATCATTATCATCATTATTAATTGTGGTTGGCAAAAACCATGAAAGCAGAGAAGGATGGTCGGCTAAAAGGAGCAGAATCTTCTGTATTTCAATAGACTTTATTATTATTATTATTATTTGTTTAACCCTTTTGTCCAAATTTGCCCTTTTCTCTAATGACTGAGCTATACAGGTACTTGTTGCGTTCATAGAATATTACTGACCCGCCATTAGAGGAAAAGAAGAATTCGGTAAATTTTTATTAATATTAATTAATGTAAAAGGACAAAAAGATCATAAGCTTTACTTAATTATCATCACAATAAATAAAGATAATTTTATAGGAAGTGTAGAATTGTCGTACAATGCTTCATCACGCCCAGTATTAAATTCAGACACTTTTCTCCGGGAGGGACTTCTGTGGCTCCGGGGGGGGGGGATTGCACTCTTTGACAATTGAAAACCCAAAATCTCAACTTTTCCGGAGGGGGACATTTAATTGTTCTGGGCGGAATGTTCCCCCCGGGCCACCCCCTGAATTCAACACTAATCACGCCTCACCAGTGGCTGAGAGGTGCTGGGTTCGAACCCATTCACGCCCGACGGCCTGACCGTTCGGAGTTTTCTTCGAAACTTAGGTAACCTTGCGTAAATACGGGTTAAGTTTTCGGGTTTTCGTAGAATGACACCCCACGAAGGGCAATCCCCCTAGAGCTTATAATCCTCGTGAAAATAATCAGCCATCATAAATAACACAAATAGCAATGCTTCATCACTATTGTTATTATTGAGCTATTTATATTATGAAAAGGCAATTAATCATTTATTTATAAAATATTTTTCTAAAAAGATGTATAAAATATAAAAAGAAAAGAAAGAGAGAAAAATCGTGTACAATTTCTAATTGAACAGAACTAAACAGCGCCGTGCGAAAGGGGGGGGGGGGGGAGCGAAGGGGGCGCTCGCCCCGGGCGCTCAGGTTTAGGGGACGACAAATTTATACAATCCACATCATTTTTGGCCTGTTACAAGAAAAAGTTGGGGGAGGGAGCGCCAAATTCTAACTTTGCCCCGGGGGCAATTTTCTCTTCGCACGCCCCTAGAACTGAAATACATATTCAAAAGGTAGCATTGTCTCAACTAATCATATGAAATGCAGAGATATACAGGGTCGAAATTAAGGGCGGGGGGCACCAAATGAAGAATTTCTTTTTTGTCGATTTTTTGCATATCTATATTTAGCATGATATTGTTTCAGTCATCCTGTCTGTGGTATGCCAAAGCATAAGAAACCTGTAGAAAACGGATTTTTTTTTTTTTTTTTTTTTCGATTCTTTACAATTCTATTTTCAAAATTTTAATGAATCAATATTTGACAAAGCGAGTTGTGTAATTCAGATTACATATTTTAAATTTTAAAATAGATGGACTATTAGAATATTAGTAAAATTATCTTTATAACTACATTTTGTGGAGGCGGGAAATCCATGATGTTAACGTGTGCAAAAAATGCAAAATGAGCAAATCAAAATCAATTAACCTGCGTGAGCTGTGTAACTTCGTAATAATCGTAAATTATAATTCTAAATAATAATAAAAATAATTCAATTCCTGAAAAAAAAAAAAAAAAAAAAAAAAAAAAAAAAATCCTAGATTTTAGGTTTAACTAATTACAAAGCAAAAGGACAAATTAAAAAAAAAAAGTCGAGAAATAAAATTATTGAAGTACAGCATATGTTGCATAACAAATCATAATAAGTATATAATAGAAATAAATATTATAAAAGTGATTTATATATAGAGAAATATAAAACTTACCGTAGCCGCTGTAAGTTAATTCTTTATGTTGCACGTTATGTAAATTCTAATATGTCAATACATTTCGATTCCGTTGAACAAATATTTACACCGACAAATTATTTTTATTTTCTCAAACATAACGTCGCAAACCATGTGCTTTTTTGCTTTGTCTGGTTTGTTTGACGTTTGAGAACAAAAGAAATCTTTATTGCATACGTATGTGCTGCCATCTATTGCTATAAACAAAATCTTTTATGCGTAAAAATGTGGTACTTCACTACAGCTTTAGGCTTTAGAAAGATAAATAAAAACAGTTTTCTAACTTATATTTTATATTTATTTTTTACTAAAAACTTTTATTATATGCCTAACTCTCAGTTTTATTATTAAAATAAAGTTAAGCATTTTTTTTAAAATTGTCACATATTATTATTTTTTTTATTATTTTATAAATTCTATTTAAAAGAAATAATTTTATAAATTTACGTTAGGTTCCAAAATATGGTGGAAGTTATGACATTTTTTACTGTACAGTATAAGAATATAATACCGTGTAATGCTTTTATGACACTTCAATGCAAATATGACAGTATTAACGTATTAATGGTGAAAATAGACATTAGTGTTGAATTCAGACACTTTTCTCCGGGAGGGACTTCTGTGACTCCGGGGGGGGGGGGGATTCCATAGAGTTCTGGAGGGTGAAAATTACACTTTTTTACCATTGAAAACATAAAATCTCAAATTTTCGGGGGGGGGGGGGCTTTGATAGCTCCGGGGGGAGAATGTCCCCCGGGCCACCCCCTGAATTCAACACTGATAGACATTTTTAGTACCAATAGCCAATTATTTTAAAATAGGGGATGGAACCAGTGCTCCCGGGTTCAAGGCCGTAGTTAAAAGTGAATAATATTGGGGGGAGGGGTCATATATTCTTCTCTCTTACGGCAAAATAATAAATAAGTGTATATTCACATTGTAAGTACTATGTTTTTTATTAAACTGATGTATTTACTTCATTGTATGCTAAGAAAAGAATAGAATGATGAAAAATTCGAGAGTATAACTAGTGCAAAATTAAACATATTAGCTTCACATATGCAAATAAGATGAGCAAATGTTGAAACGGTTACAATATAGTATTTTAAAAAAACTGTGAAAGGGTTACATAACTAAATTAGATTTTTTTAATTGAATTTTATTTAGATTTTTGGAACAGAGGTTTATTTAGTGACCTTGGAATTTTTCCCAAGGGAGGTTCGAAACGATTTGGGGGAAGGGGGTGCGCCTGCTCCCTCTTAGCACCCTGCCCGTGTTCCAGAGTATATGTGAAAATCTTTCTTTTTTATTATTGAAAATTCTGAAGTTTTTTTTTTTTTACATGTAACGCTTATTTTAGACTGCTCACTCACACCAAAAAGAATTTGTATATGAAAAATGTCAATTAGGGGGGGGGGGGCATTCAAATATTACATATGCAGTAAAGAGGGGGGGGGGTCAGGTCCTGTATCCGCTTATTTTTGCTGACAAAGGGCGGATGGAGGGAGGGGGGGGGGTTCATGAGAATGTTTAAGTAAGCGTTAGACAACGAAGCAACTATATTTTAAGCAACTATAGTTATAGATGAAAAAGATATGATGTAAACAAGGACTAAAATCGAGGAACATTCCAGCTCATCGCTTCATTGTAAACCTAATAATATACAATGCAGAAACATGGATTCAAAGATCCTGGACACCAGATTAAGTGTGAATACCAAACAAATATTCCCAGCGCCATGCGTAAGGGGTGGGGAGGCGAAATTGACAGTGACCCCAGACGCGGAAATTTAGAGGGCTTCAAATTTATACTACCAATGTAATTTTTGGCCTGTCACACGAAAAAGCTCGGGGAGGGGCACCAATTTGAAACTGGGCCCCCGGGCGCAGTTTTCTCTTCGTACGTCTCTGAGTATTACAATGATTCCAAATTTTAGTTATTTGCCTTTATAAATTAGGCCCTGTTGTATTTCTTAACAAAAGAAAAAAAAAGTTGTTTATGTTTCTGTACAATGTGATATGTAATAATATAGTGAAAACTATTTTGTAATTTATAAATTGTTTAATGCAATGAGTAACAATATATTAAATCAATTTTGTCTTTCTTCGATACCATAATTCCTATATGTCTATTTATGTAAATTTAATAATAAAATCTGTCGCTATTTTTTTTTTTTTTTTTTTTTTTTTTTAATGGCAAACAGTGTTGATGTAAGAATTTCATAAAATCTTACGTAAGCAAAAATGGGGTGTGGGGGGGGGGGGTCTAGCATTTGCTTATTTTTCCTTACAAGGGGTAAAGATGGGTACAAAATAGCTAAAATCATGCTTATGTAATACTTGAACGGCCCTTATGCGATCAAATAAAGTTTTAAAATTTGTATAAAGTTATATATTGAAATGAAATCGCATGCCATGAGTTATTTGTCGAAGATTTTAAGACATTCATGCTATAGTATGATCATTTCAAAACTTTAAGCGCGCAATTCAATCACATGTCTGTGAAATTTGTTTTTTATTTATACTATTTTCTTTATTTTTCTATCGATGAAGTATTAGTTTTGTTATGAAGCATTAGATGAAAACAAATGCTGAAATTTTAAAAATGTTTTAAAGGCAAACGGATAAATTTTTTCTTTCTTATTTCTTTCGTAATCGAGGTACCGACGACAGGGATAAATAAAATAAAGTAATTCATGATTGAAAACTATTTTTAGACCCATAGACAATCAGTAAATTCAGATATACTTTCTAAACAAATCATATTTAAAAGCATTTTTTCCCCTCTTTTGTCAATATTAAAATTTTCAATTGCATATGCGTTAAATTTATAGTTTTAAAAATACATTATTCTTTTGCTTATTTATCGATGAAGCTTTAATTTTGCTATCGAAAATTAGACGAGGACAAATGCTAACATTTTTTATTGTTTTTTGTTCAAATTGTTTCTTATTAATTCGTAATGGAGCCGGCACGCGATAAATTAAAAAAAAAAAATCATGCTTGAAAATTCTTTTTAAAACCATAACAATCCAGTCAATTAAGAAACACTTTTCAAACAAATTACGTTTAAAAGTACTTTTTTCAAAAAATCTATTTGACGGTATTAAAATTAACAAGTTAGAAACTGCATGTCAAACGTTGCAAATGAGGTGCTTTTGTACTATAACAAAATTTTTAAATTATTCAGATCTTACTGTAATAGCATACAGTAAGTCGGATACAGTATAGTGGTCGAAATCCTTTGTGTGTCCCTGTAAATCCTATATTCTTTCTATTATACAGGAAGTGATTTGAATAGAACCTCTGAAAAGTATATCAATTTCATAAATTGTGAAACAGTTTAATAGTATTAAAAAGCGCTCTAAATAGTGCTTCTCCCTGTATCATTGTGTTTGGAAAACTTTTGTGTGGCCCTGTAATTTAATAGCAAATATTCTTTGCACCACAGATAGTGTCGAATGTATTTTTTAGTACATACTTCATAGATGCATATAAATTCTATTATGTTTGAAAGAATATAACATCATTAAAATGCACTTGAAATTATTTTTTCCCATTGACTGTAATGTGACCGAATGATTTTGATTGATCCTGTTATTAAACTATACATCCGATTTTCATAAAACTCGAAATCACTCGAGAAATTTACTCAACAATTATATATTTTAAATTCAACAGATTCAGTTGGGAGTTTTTTGCTCTGTTATATGCGAACAGGCAGATGAACAGACAGACTGAACGACGACTGTAGGTACTACACGCATTTATATAATTGAGAACGCACCAAAAAATTTCCATATTTAGAAATTTAAAAAATCCCAATGAAACCAAGGGGCTGTCTATAAATGATATCACAAAATTTCCAATATTTTTTATCCCTCCCTTTTGTCACAAAGTGTTACTCTTCGTCATACACACCCATCCCCCTTGTCACTTGTCACGCTGTATTACATGCTAGCTGACCCGCCCGGCGCACAGCGGATCAATCTTTAAGAAAATGCAAACATAGAGCCCCCCCCCCCCAAAAAAAAAAAAAAAAACATTAAATAAATAATTTTTTGCAATGAAATATTTAAAAAGAATATCTACAAAATAAGAATACATGTTTTTTTTTTTTAAATAATACAAAACTGTATCTTATTTGTATAGCACGGAATATACACTTTTCAGCAGAGGAATTTTTCTGCGAATTTTAGTAATTTTTAAATGTGCTCAGAAAAACCGGAGCAACCACTAATAATAATTCGCTTAAAGTATAATTATAAATTTCCCAAAACACATTTTAAACCACTTCTGATTACATTTTGATTAAATTTTATGCATCATTTTACATTATGAACAGTCCATAAAAAATTAACTGCATCATAAATTTAAAAATTGCGTATTTTAAATTGTATGAAATTGTTTGAAATTTCAAAGACATGTTTGTGTTCCTAAAAGTCTGTATTTTAATGTTGTATGGGCAATTTTTGAGCAAACCTGCGCATTCGCGAAATAAATATATTTGAAACACTTTTAGTGGCTATCACATAGTTTTTCGTTTCGTTACCTTCGAATCTCTTTTTTTCGATATACTAGAATACATATGTATACATAGTATTTCTAGACATTTAAAATTAAAACATGATATTTAAGTATTGAAACAAAGTGCTTTTCTTATGTCTGATGTTTATTGAAATTGTTTTGGTAATTTTAAAAGTTCGTAGCGTGACTTATATAAAACGAAATATTTTTTAAAGAGGTAAATAACTGCTTTTTATATTACAAATGTTTTTCAAAGCTAGTAATAAACACCCCTGAATGTTTCCGGTTTATAAAAAAATAACCAATAAAAATGTAGTTATTATTTTTTTAGTAACTCCCCCCTTGTATATTTTATAATTTTGCACTATTGTTGCTATTCTTAATTAACCCTTTAACGATCATAGCATTTTTATTGCTAAGATGTCGAAATAAATGAATGACACCGGTAATAAAGAACAAATATATTTCTAAATAAGAAAACGGGATTTTTCACATACAAAATAAAAGAGATATTTTTAGATAAAAGTACCGGTGTCAGTGTTGCGTATCGGAATAAAAATTTTGTGGTTTCGTGGCGAAACCAATGAACGTTAAAGGGTTAAACCAATCGGGAAGCGGAAAATAATGTTTCAATTTTAAAGTTTATTATTTACAAAGTTAGTTATTATATTTAGTTTACAAATAGTTATTTTCTAGTAATGTACATCTCATATAGGCATTGCTAAAAATGCAATTTTGAGGAATGTTTATAGTGCATAAAATATATTGACTTAAAAGAAAACTTAAATAATCAAATATTATTTTTAAATTACACTTATCAAAATGTAATGGCACCAAAATTTTTATAAATAGTTATATTAATGTGATTAATAAAATTTTAATGTTTTATTCATTTTATTATTATTATTATTATTTAAAATGAAACTATGTTTTGTCTATTTTATAATTTGGCAATCAAACCACTCATGAGGCCGATAATATTATTTAAGGGCACAGTCAAAGAGGGGCTTATAGGACTTAATCGTTCACGATTTAAATAAAAACACTTAAGTTACAGAAGTCATTAAAAACATATTTTCTGTCTTAAATATTTGTTTACTTTTACTTTTTCGATTTTGGCAGCAGATATTTTTTTGATTAACACTTTCATTTTTGTTACCGGTTTTGAAAGTGAAGGTAACTTTATAAAAAATATCTGCGACCAAAATCGAAAAAGTATAAAAAATACGATATAGAGACGAACGTTAGCTATCCAATGCAAAAAAATAAAAATAAATAAATAAATAAAATGTCAAAATGCAAACGAGATATTAGAAAAGTCCCCACCCCCATAGGATTAGCATTAGCCCGTGAATGTCTTCGGCGGCAGAGACAGGAGCCTTAAGGGATTCCATTACTGGCACATTTACCTTATATACGGGAATAAAAAATTGAAATTAAATATGACTTTGCATGTCGTTTTATAAATGCAGGTTGTATTAATATCTGTTTTTCAGCAAAAAATATTTTAATTACACATAAAAAAACAACAACAACTTGCATTATTAAAATAATATGCAAAACTTAATGGGTATCTGAAAAAAAAAATACTCACTATTTAAGATTTTAAAACTGTTTAATAACTTGCGCTTATGGGCATTTTAAAACTATCTTATGTTTATGGAGCTACCAATAAAAGAAAACACAGGGGGAAAGATTGGAATAAAATTGTTTATTTCTGTCAATAATCTAATTTAATTCATAGTAATTTTAATTATGTTGTCCCTTAAAAAGTTCAATTAATGTTACATACTATGAATTAAATAAATATTGTCAATAAAAATATTTTATTCCAATCTTTACCATGCTTGTATTTATTTTCATTGTATGCTTTAAAAGATACAATTCTTTTAAAATGCCTCAAAAACGCACTCCTTTAGCAAGAGTGAATAGTCACTCCTCCGTAAGAATTACTACTCACTTCTACCAGGAGTGAAAAAACCAAAAACGCACTCCTCTAGTAAAAGTGAATAGTCACTCCTCAGAAAGAGTGATCATTGACCCCTGTTTAGAGTGAATATTCACTTCCCAGGAGTGAGTATTCACTCTTTCAAAGAGTCAACGATTCCACTTTTGCTCAGAGTAAATAGCCACTCTAAAGAGGTTGGGCATATTTTCAGTCTGCGATAGAGTGTAGTACATACCAATGTTTGGACCGAGTTCGTTGGACAGTTCCATCCGCCATCTTGTTTCAAAATGGCGGAATATTAATTTTTTTTAAAGATTTTAAATTTTAAAATTAGGTGCAAAAAAATAAGAAATTGAAAGGGATGATTTGGATGACGTAGAAACTGATTTGGATATAACTCCATGTGCACATATTACATAGCAATTTCAGACACATTTTTAAAAGTAGAATCATGAAACTTGCTGAGGGGATTCTTGAAGGGACGTATGAGGTGCCGAGTAAAGTCTTTTTACGCTCAATTCATTAGAATTTGATTTATAAGCAATTAACTTTTCTGGAAGACCCTTTTTTTTCGTTCCCTTATCTCCCACTTCGGAAAAATCGGTTCAAATTGCCGTTTTTGATTGCTTTTTTTGCAATATTTTGTACACTTATCAAAGAATTGACCTTTACGGCACCTTGTGCACTTTCTAAATAAGAGAATCTGCGAGTTTCATGTGTTTGAGAGCAAAAGTGAATTCAAAAATAAATCGGAAAACAAGCAGTTTGAATCGAAATACACCCTTAACTTTAAAAACGCCTGAGATATAGCAGTTTGATATTCTAACGTGGTTGACATTTTTTAAAACATCAATTTGCCCGCGACAGCTCTTGTAAATATTAATCGATTTCAATATGAGTGTACATGTGCACATGAATTAAGATTTCGACCAAGCTCATTGGTTTGTTTTATCCATCATGTTGCTTTAAAATGACATACACTTCATGATGCCGTGGAATTTGGCGACTCTCTTAAATAGCTTAAAATAAAACCAGGTTGAATAAAAGATGACCAATTTCTAAAAGATCCTATTAATATTCAGTCTTGACAAAAACTAGAATTCAATCTTATAAAATCGGGTTACACTAATTTGAGCTTCGTATGTTTGAATAATATAACTTAATTTAAAATAAATAAATAAATAAATAAGTATATGAAAGTTACCTTTTCCTCCCGGCACTGCCGGAAGGACTTTTTAAATTCAATTTTGTTCTCAAATTCATTCAATTGACAATATCGCTTATTTCGGAATTGAACAGGGTGATTCTAAATTGTTTTTACAAAAAAAAAAAAAAAAAAAAAAAAAAAAAAGAGCGGTTATAGTACACATCAAGACAAACAATAATAAGAAACCAAGAGTCTCAAACGTTTTCCGAAGGAGATAACTGTCATTAACCTCTCCAGTCCCTGAGTACCCTAATGGGTACATCAGTTTTGTCCCATTTTATTAATGATACTCAAATATAAATGAAATTTCGATATAAGAATATACATGTTTCGAATTCTAAGATTCGAGCTAATGAAAATAAAGCAAAAATCTCGCTCAAAAGTCAAACGAGAAAAGAAATAATTCAGTAATAATTAAAAATACTGTAATAATCGCTAGTAGCGAAGAGGTTAAAGTTTAGGGTCCAAAATTTCAACTAAACATAAAAAACGGAAAAATTGGTCGATTGATTTACGGTTTTCACAAAAACTTTTTTTTTTTTTTAATGTGAGTTATTTTCTTGAAAATAAATTATGAAAATGAATTTTAAAAAATGCCGATAGAAGGCGATTTATACTTTGGACTAACGAACAACTATTTTTTGCCGTTATTTTTTGCATCTCATTAAATGTTTTCAGAAGCTTAGACTTAAACTCAAATTTTGAGCTCAAAAACTGAATAGTTGGAAGTGGTTAAGTAGCGCTAACTGAACTGTGTTCAGAGGAGAGGAGGGGGGGGGGGGGTGGATGGTCAAATTTCAAATAATTATAAAAAAAAAAAAAAAGGAAAAATTGGTCGATTCGTTTGCGGTTTTCTCTAAAACTAGTCTTCAAATCAGCATTTTCTTGAAAATAAATTTTGAAGATAAATTAAAAAAAATACCGATAGAGGGCGCCTTAGATTTTGGAGTAACGTACCACTATTTTTAACCGTTCTTTCTTTTTTTTTTTTATCTCATTAAAGACTTTTAAATGCTTAGACTTAAACTTACATTTTGAGTTCAAAATCCGAAACGTTGGGAGTGGTTAAGTAGCGCAAACTGAACTGTATTCAAGGGAAAGGGGGAGGGAGTAAAATTTCAAATCCTGAACACAGTTCAATTTGCGCTTCTTAACTCCTCCCAACGATTCAGAATTTGAGGTCAAAATTTAAATCTCAGCTTTTGCATACATTTAATTAGATACAAAAAATAACGGTTAAAAATAGTTATTGGTTACTCTAAAGTTTAAGGCGCCTTCTAACGGATTTTTTTAAAATTTATCTTTAAAAATTTTTTTTTCAAGAAAATACTGATTTAAAGAGTAGTTATAGTGAAAAACGCAAACGAATCGACTAATTTTTCCGTTTTTTATAATAATTTGAAATTTGAACCTCCCTCCCCCCCCCCCCCCTTGGAATATAGTTCAGTTTGTGATACTTAACCACTCCCAACTATTCAGATTTTGAGCTCAAAATTTAAGTTTAAACACTAAACTGGTAAATTGAAAATAGCTGATTCACACAACTATTATTTAGATAAAATATTCGTAAAATTTAGTCTAAATATCTCCCCTTTCAATAGTATGGAAATTTTCCTAAAAATAATAGCAGTGTCAAAAAGCTTTAAACGATGCAATAAGCAAATTCGTCTTTCCCGAATGGTGTTCGGGCAAACCAATTAAGAGGTTAAGTCTAAGCTTCCGAAAGCATTTGATGAGATGCAAAAAATAACGGCAAAAAATGGTTGTTCGTTATTCCAAAGTTTAAAGCGCCCTCTATCGGCATTTTTTAAAATTTATATTTAAAATTCATATTTAAGAAAATATTGACATAAGGAATAGTTTTAGTGAAAACCGCAAACGAATCGACCAATTTTTCAGTTTTTTTTTTTTATAATCATTTAAAATTTTAGACCCTAAACTTTAATGGCCCCTATCTCCTTCGGAAGACGTTTTGGGACCCTTAGTTTCCCATTTAATATTGTTAGTCTTGATGTGTACTATCATCTCTTAAAGTTTTTGCCCAAGAGTTTTGATACACGCTGTAGTGCTTTTTTTTTGTATAGTAGAACCTTTAGAAGAGATATCTAGAAGCATTCTCAAGTTGAATTTTTTTAAAGCGAGGATTAAAATGTTGGAAAGAAAGCCCCTCTATTGAAGGGAATTCTGTCTTAAAAGAAAATGGTTGCAGAATAATAACAAGGACTTGCTGAACATTTTTGTCCATTACAGGGAAATGACTATTGTCTGCTTTTATTCCTGTATCTAACGTATCCCCATATGTGATTATATAAAAGACTTGGCCATTCCTCGATTATCTGTGATAAATTTATTTATCACAGATAACTTTATCACAGATTAACTCGTGTGTAAGTCGATCCCTGCTCCCCCCCCTCCATTTTTAACTCCCATATTTTATCTAAAATTTTTCAATTCATACAGGAGTACATAAAATATGTGCCTTTAAATGCCTAATTATATACATATATTTATTGAATGTTTGCGTAACATCCATTTAAATTAAGAATCTACCGAAACAGGCTTTTAAGGCCGAAAAAAAACTTACACTTAATTTTGGGGGTCTTCCTATTTTTGGCCGAAAACGAAAGCATCCAGTTTTTAAAGTAATTAATGCATACATAAATACAAATAATTAAAATTAATTATACATACATTTATTAAGTATTCATAATTATTGATTATACTTATTTATTAAGTATATATAATTATTAATTAATTATACTTGTCGCCCAAGTTGGTTTCCTGCGCCTTGGATCTAAACTTTTTTATTTTCATATAAAATATAACGTAATTAGTTCATCAACGAGACAAAAAGATTTCCTGATTACACGAATATTATTTATTTTTAGGTATACACACCTAGATTTAGTTACTATTATGATTTTTGTAAATGATCATCTGTCATACTAGAAATTTCTCTGAATATTCGAAATACAGCGCCGTGCGAAAGGGGCGGTTGCCCCGGGCGCAGAAATTTAGGGGGTGCCAATTTTATACTAACAATATCATTTTTGACTTGTCACAAGAAAAAATTGGGGGGGGAGGGGGGGAGCGACAAATTCTAATTTTTCTCCGGGTGCAATTTTCTCTTTGCACACCCCTGTCGATATATTTCCGCAGTTTCCAACTAAAATTTTTTAGAAAAAGTTTAGTCACATATATATACCTTGAAGTTCGCAGTAATTAATATTCTCATTTGAGCTGATACAGCTCTCAAATCGATGAGCAGTGTTGAAAACTAATTTTGAAAAAAGGAAAACAAGATTTTTGGAATTACAGTTTATTTTGAGTCTGGCCGAATTCTAAGCAGCATTTTTGTCGAAAACGAATTTTCGACAAAATTCAGATTTTTGACAGAAAATGAAAACGAATTTTCGGTCAATCTATTATTTAAATCCATTATGAAGCTCTCGTATCCAGAAAAGCAGTGGAAGTTTACTGACTTATCAATAGATGGCGCAGCAAGACCGGAAGTCAATTTTTGATTCCAGCAGTTCTCGCTCTAGCTAAAGAGTCTAATCAAAACGGAAGCACGTGATTTGTGAGATCAAAGTTTTAGTTTCGATAACCCTGTTCAATAATACATTTGTTAGCATCTTTCCACAATTTCTTCGATCGATCACTAAGCATAACAGCTGTGAAAAGTGAGTTAATATTAGTGCATATTAACTTTATTTCTTATTAATTTCAATATCTATATGAATCTCTAGTTGATTTTTTTTTAATCATATTGTTGAAAAAGATACTCCCCGATATTTGGTCAGGTTTTATAAGAACTATTTTTAATTTTTCTACCAGCTGAAAGTTTTATCATTGTGCGCGCGGCAGCGCGCTACAATAATATGATTGAGCGATGGTGCACACGGATTTTTCAATTTTTCTTTTTGCAATAACTAACTAAATACTTATCCAATTTTGATGATTTTTTTTTTAAATGTTCGTCTGACCAAGACGCACAACATAGCACAAAAATTATTTTTTTTTATGGCATACTGTAGGTGTACTGTAGAGTATTCTGAAAATATGACAAAAATTTTGTGTCCCAGCACTTTTCTCGAAAACTACTAAAGATAAAAACTTAATTTTTTTTTAAACAAAAGACAAAGTTTTTATCCCCAGGTAGTCATCGAGAAAACGTTATTTCGCTGGGCGGTTTTTCTGAAATTGCGTATTTTCCAAACTTGGTCATAAATGGGTATATCTAACGTTCTATTGCAGATAGAATGTTGCGGTAAAGTTTATTTTAAAGATTTTGCAATGCTAATTAATCCTGCAAAAATTCATAGCTTTACGTTAAACAGTTTTTTTACAAAATGAAATAAAAGAATGGCAGTCATCAATCTAAGGTACTTGTGATCATCGGAGAGAAAAACCAGTTACACCATTCGATTAAGCATAAAAAAATACAGAATGCTTTTTTTTCTCTTATTTTTAACTTAATTTTTTAACGAATTATGAATTTTTTTGAAATTTTTGACATGCTGATTTTTGTCATTTTTTAACACTAGAACGCCCGGATGGAGTCGATTCGACTCTAATCATGTAACTAAATTTCAATTCGAACCAGAAAAATTTTCTTGAAATAATTTAAATCTAATCCACGCAAATTTACGTTAAATAAATCAATTAAATAATTTTGAATAAAAATTCTGGTGAGAAATATTATTTTCAAACTTGAGTAGAATTTCCGGACGTTCTAGTGTTAAGGAATCATTTACTGAATAATTATGCACGGTGTCTAGCCCTGGTGGCTGTCAAATTTGATTTTTAATTTTAAATTAGGCAATTTTTTGCACCATGACAAATTTATATTTTATCCATTTTTTTCATTTATTTATATTTTGTTTTTAGCACAATGGCATCAATGGCAAAAATGCCTGGCATACCTGTCAAATATTGGGGCCCTGTACTTTAAAAAAGTGCATTTATTATAAGTATATACCGTATTTATTCTAATAGAATGCGCCCTCTAATAGAGCGCGTCTTCTAATAAAGTGCGCACCTTGGTGCTGATTGAAAAAATAAATATACGGAAACGATATAGTAGATAAGTAGAAAACGATTACTTAAATGCATTATCGAGGATTCTCATCGATCAAAATAGAGATATTCTATCAAAGCGATGGAGTGGCGATGCAGCAAAAGTTTCAAATTTTGAACAATGTACCACTCCTGTAAACTATAGCGCCAAGGATATGCACACTGTTAAAAATCTGCTGCATTTTGCTGCAACGCACTCCCCTGCTTGTATAAAAAACGGTTACTTGGCCGTAAAATGGCGCTTTTTCATTGGTTGGAATAGAGATATTATATACAAGTGGTGGAAGGCGTTGCAGCAAAATGCAGCAGATTTTTAACAGTGCACTGTTAAAAATTTGACCCATTTGTTGCAGAGTCACTCCACAGCTTTTATAGAATGTCTCTTTATGGCCAATGAGAATGCTCCATAACACAGTAAAGCAATAGTTTCCTATAAAAGCGGTGGAGTACGTTTTTAATAAGTCCGTAATAAATACGGATTAAGAAAAAAAAGAAGCATGGTTTTTGTATCAAACTTTACTCTTGCATAAAAAAAGTTCCTGTTTTTGGCAAAAATAATGGATATTTGAATGAAAAATCTATTCTTTGAAAGGATTTATTAATTTATTCACTTTAGTAAAAAACTGATTTTTTTTTTTTTTTTTTTTTTTTTTTTGAAAACCACCGTAGAATTTTGGTATAGAAAAACCTGTTTAAAATTTTTTTTTAATTTGTAATACCAGAGTATTAGAGTATGTACCATTTTTTAATTTCAATACAAATAAGATTTTGTTTTCCATATATAAAATACAAAACAAGTTGTGCAGTATCCCTATGGAATATGGAAAAATAGAAGGACTAGTGAAAAATGCTCCAAGGAGCAGTGCAAAAGCAGAATATGATTTTAATTGAGCATTAAAAAGTAATGGACAAGTGCTTCTGTTAATTACTGAGCATGAGGAAGGATAAGGGATCCCTTCTTGGCTACAACTCACTTCAATGCCAACTTTGAAAAAATCATATTTGCGCTTTTTCCGTGAAAACAAATCAGTCGCAGTTACTATAAAAATGTATAGTGTAAAGACGTAACCAGTAAAGATGCAGCTTAATTAGACAAAAATGTAAAGGAAGGCGACATAATGCCAGATACCTAGTTCCTGCAGTAATACAAATAATTAAAATTAATTATACATACATTTATTAAGTATTCATAATTATTGATTATACTTATTTATTAAGTATATATAATTATTAATTAATTATACTTGTCGCCCAAGTTGGTTTCCTGCGCCTTGGATCTAAACTTTTTTATTTTCATATAAAATATAACGTAATTAGTTCATCAACGAGACAAAAAGATTTCCTGATTACACGAATATTATTTATTTTTAGGTATACACACCTAGATTTAGTTACTATTATGATTTTTGTAAATGATCATCTGTCATACTAGAAATTTCTCTGAATATTCGAAATACAGCGCCGTGCGAAAGGGGCGGTTGCCCCGGGCGCAGAAATTTAGGGGGTGCCAATTTTATACTAACAATATCATTTTTGACTTGTCACAAGAAAAAATTGGGGGGGGGAGGGGGGGAGCGACAAATTCTAATTTTTCTCCGGGTGCAATTTTCTCTTTGCACACCCCTGTCGATATATTTCCGCAGTTTCCAACTAAAATTTTTTAGAAAAAGTTTAGTCACATATATATACTTTGAAGTTCGCAGTAATTAATATTCTCATTTGAGCTGATACAGCTCTCAAATCGATGAGCAGTGTTGAAAACTAATTTTGAAAAAAGGAAAACAAGATTTTTGGAATTACAGTTTATTTTGAGTCTGGCCGAATTCTAAGCAGCATTTTTGTCGAAAACGAATTTTCGACAAAATTCAGATTTTTGACAGAAAATGAAAACGAATTTTCGGTCAATCTATTATTTAAATCCATTATGAAGCTCTCGTATCCAGAAAAGCAGTGGAAGTTTACTGACTTATCAATAGATGGCGCAGCAAGACCGGAAGTCAATTTTTGATTCCAGCAGTTCTCGCTCTAGCTAAAGAGTCTAATCAAAACGGAAGCACGTGATTTGTGAGATCAAAGTTTTAGTTTCGATAACCCTGTTCAATAATACATTTGTTAGCATCTTTCCACAATTTCTTCGATCGATCACTAAGCATAACAGCTGTGAAAAGTGAGTTAATATTAGTGCATATTAACTTTATTTCTTATTAATTTCAATATCTATATGAATCTCTAGTTGATTTTTTTTTAATCATATTGTTGAAAAAGATACTCCCCGATATTTGGTCAGGTTTTATAAGAACTATTTTTAATTTTTCTACCAGCTGAAAGTTTTATCATTGTGCGCGCGGCAGCGCGCTACAATAATATGATTGAGCGATGGTGCACACGGATTTTTCAATTTTTCTTTTTGCAATAACTAACTAAATACTTATCCAATTTTGATGATTTTTTTTTTAAATGTTCGTCTGACCAAGACGCACAACATAGCACAAAAATTATTTTTTTTTATGGCATACTGTAGGTGTACTGTAGAGTATTCTGAAAATATGACAAAAATTTTGTGTCCCAGCACTTTTCTCGAAAACTACTAAAGATAAAAACTTAATTTTTTTTTAAACAAAAGACAAAGTTTTTATCCCCAGGTAGTCATCGAGAAAACGTTATTTCGCTGGGCGGTTTTTCTGAAATTGCGTATTTTCCAAACTTGGTCATAAATGGGTATATCTAACGTTCTATTGCAGATAGAATGTTGCGGTAAAGTTTATTTTAAAGATTTTGCAATGCTAATTAATCCTGCAAAAATTCATAGCTTTACGTTAAACAGTTTTTTTACAAAATGAAATAAAAGAATGGCAGTCATCAATCTAAGGTACTTGTGATCATCGGAGAGAAAAACCAGTTACACCATTCGATTAAGCATAAAAAAATACAGAATGCTTTTTTTTCTCTTATTTTTAACTTAATTTTTTAACGAATTATGAATTTTTTTGAAATTTTTGACATGCTGATTTTTGTCATTTTTTAACACTAGAACGCCCGGATGGAGTCGATTCGACTCTAATCATGTAACTAAATTTCAATTCGAACCAGAAAAATTTTCTTGAAATAATTTAAATCTAATCCACGCAAATTTACGTTAAATAAATCAATTAAATAATTTTGAATAAAAATTCTGGTGAGAAATATTATTTTCAAACTTGAGTAGAATTTCCGGACGTTCTAGTGTTAAGGAATCATTTACTGAATAATTATGCACGGTGTCTAGCCCTGGTGGCTGTCAAATTTGATTTTTAATTTTAAATTAGGCAATTTTTTGCACCATGACAAATTTATATTTTATCCATTTTTTTCATTTATTTATATTTTGTTTTTAGCACAATGGCATCAATGGCAAAAATGCCTGGCATACCTGTCAAATATTGGGGCCCTGTACTTTAAAAAAGTGCATTTATTATAAGTATATACCGTATTTATTCTAATAGAATGCGCCCTCTAATAGAGCGCGTCTTCTAATAAAGTGCGCACCTTGGTGCTGATTGAAAAAATAAATATACGGAAACGATATAGTAGATAAGTAGAAAACGATTACTTAAATGCATTATCGAGGATTCTCATCGATCAAAATAGAGATATTCTATCAAAGCGATGGAGTGGCGATGCAGCAAAAGTTTCAAATTTTGAACAATGTACCACTCCTGTAAACTATAGCGCCAAGGATATGCACACTGTTAAAAATCTGCTGCATTTTGCTGCAACGCACTCCCCTGCTTGTATAAAAAACGGTTACTTGGCCGTAAAATGGCGCTTTTTCATTGGTTGGAATAGACATATTATATACAAGTGGTGGAAGGCGTTGCAGCAAAATGCAGCAGATTTTTAACAGTGCACTGTTAAAAATTTGACCCATTTGTTGCAGAGTCACTCCACAGCTTTTATAGAATGTCTCTTTATGGCCAATGAGAATGCTCCATAACACAGTAAAGCAATAGTTTCCTATAAAAGCGGTGGAGTACGTTTTTAATAAGTCCGTAATAAATACGGATTAAGAAAAAAAAGAAGCATGGTTTTTGTATCAAACTTTACTCTTGCATAAAAAAAGTTCCTGTTTTTGGCAAAAATAATGGATATTTGAATGAAAAATCTATTCTTTGAAAGGATTTATTAATTTATTCACTTTAGTAAAAAACTGATTTTTTTTTTTTTTTTTTTTTTTTTTTTTTTTTTTTGAAAACCACCGTAGAATTTTGGTATAGAAAAACCTGTTTAAAATTTTTTTTTAATTTGTAATACCAGAGTATTAGAGTATGTACCATTTTTTAATTTCAATACAAATAAGATTTTGTTTTCCATATATAAAATACAAAACAAGTTGTGCAGTATCCCTATGGAATATGGAAAAATAGAAGGACTAGTGAAAAATGCTCCAAGGAGCAGTGCAAAAGCAGAATATGATTTTAATTGAGCATTAAAAAGTAATGGACAAGTGCTTCTGTTAATTACTGAGCATGAGGAAGGATAAGGGATCCCTTCTTGGCTACAACTCACTTCAATGCCAACTTTGAAAAAATCATATTTGCGCTTTTTCCGTGAAAACAAATCAGTCGCAGTTACTATAAAAATGTATAGTGTAAAGACGTAACCAGTAAAGATGCAGCTTAATTAGACAAAAATGTAAAGGAAGGCGACATAATGCCAGATACCTAGTTCCTGCAGGTATCACATTCATGCACTGCCACCAAGCATACCCTAAGTGTATAATTGCACAGAAAATTGATTTGTAGTATAGTGCAGAGTGAACAGTGCAGTTAACATAAGAGATGTAGTACAGGCTATACGCCGTACACCTTCTGGACTTTTTAATAGAACACCATATACCCTCTGTTTTTCAAGAAAGCTTATAGTATACACATTCTAGAATATCCCTCTGCTTAGAGCACATATCTTATGTTATTTTTATGACTACACCCCTGGTTAACATCTAAAGCACGGTGGAAAATTCTACTAAAGAACCGCAAATTTCTTTTGCATGGAAAAAGCGCAAATATGATTTTTTCAAAGTTGGCATTGAAGTGAGTTGTAGCCAAGAAGGGATCCCTTATTTGCCTTCCTCATGCTCAGTAATTAACAGAAGCACTTGTCCATTACTTTTTAATGCTCAATTAAAATCATATTCTGCTTTTGCACTGCTCCTTGGAGCATTTTTCACTAGTTAAACTATGAATAATATTTAAACGCCTTTTCTATTTTCTATGTATCGAAATAACATAGTTGGTATGAATTAGTTACGAAACGTGGGTTTTGATTGTTTGAGTGGGCGTTTTGTGGGCACAATTGTTTTCATTAAAAAAAGGGTACATTTAACCAGTTTCGCAGCCAGAATTCAGCTCTAAAAGAGGGGGCGGGGGGGGGGGGGGGTTGAATTTCTGATAAAGGTGTTTGCCAGATATTTGAATCGCCGGTTAAGTACTAATTAGAATATTCACTGTATAATACTTATACTCAGAGAGCATCTGTGTGGCATGAAATCATAATTCTTTTAGCATAATACGTCTCAGAAAAGTGTTTTAGTTCAAATAACCGATTTTTACTTAACTAATCCATGTAATATGCACTTTCACTGTTTTAAGAAGAATTTTTGCCATTTAATAGAATCACTTTATTTAATAAAATTTGATTCAATAAAGCGACGGATTCCGAAATGCGTCAAAACCTTTAAATATTAAGTTTGGTTTTAATTAATATAAGTGGCAATTATAGCGATCATTTTTAGCTCTGGGAGGGGTTTTAACCCCAAAACCTTTCCCTTGACTGCGCCACTGACTTAACGCAAAACCGATGGGGAATATTGCTCCTCACTTAAGTTTGAACTTTAACTAAATAAATTGATTGTTTAAAAAAATTACAAAATTTAGTCTTCAAATTAGTCTTGAATATTAAACACAAGAAAGATAAACTATGATTTTTTTGTCAGGAACATCCAGTTACCCCTCAGGGGCGCTATTTGAAGGAAGGCTGGGGTGGCATGCCTCCTCCCCTTCCGAGGAATTTGATATTTAAAAAAAATTGTCATAAGTCGTAGGTCACTCTCAAAATTTACTCAAAACCTAAAATAATTTGTCAAATTTTATTGCAATAAAAACACGTGTAATAAATAAACATTTTAAGCACATAAACTAATAATTATCAAGAAAATTTTCGAATTTGCCAATTTATTTGTTTTTCCCAATTCGCAAATTTTGCAATTTTTCCGTGGTCGATTGACGAGTTGATTTTGCTTCACTCCGCAAAAATTAGATTAATAAAATGTCATGCTCTTCCCTTGAAAATTAAACAAGAGAGAAAAATCATGTGTTAAGTATAGATTATGAAACACTTTCCAACACATCCAAGAATGCTTTAGCAAAACTTAGCCTTACAATAAGGTAAAGAAGATACCTAAAAGTAAACATTTTAGAAAAAATATACCACATTTAAATTCCAGATTTCAATAATTACTACCTATAATCGTAAAAGTAATCCAGTTCTTTTGTGCATCTCTATATATCATCTGTAAGTTTGTACAGATTCTACACAATATGCTAAAAGTATATTTAGCCCCCCCCCCCCCAAAAAAAAAAGCATAATACAGTAAAAAATTGCCCTTCAGCAATTTTTACCGATAGCGAGAAACGTACTTAATTTTTTTTGTCAGCCCTGTATATGACATACAGCTTTTAATACACGCCAGATATTAATACTGAAATTTAATTCAAGCATTGCTTAAGCTATTTAAATGATATTTCCATGATTAATATTCATATGCATCCAATTATTTGCATAGTCCTGTATATGATTTTATTTATATGCAGCAAACTTACCTTTGCATATATTATATTAAATGTAGTTGAGTTTGAGTAAACTTGAGGCTGCATAACTCAAATTAAAAACAGTATCTTTAAGCAATTCCTGCTCTTCCGCAATAATGCTTACGAATTTTTCTGTGTGTCTTACAAATTTACGAATTGTTCTGTATATGTTCTATTACAGAATTTCTGCACACCATGTAGTACTTAAAATTTAGTTAAACTTAAAAACCATACCATAAGTGAAAACGTCTTTGCAGCAATCATTCCTAATAGCCGAATTTCACTTACAGAATTGCTCCCGAGATTTTTTTTATGTATCCCTGTAAATGAACGATAAATGCACTTCACGTTCTATTCTACTGGAAGGATTTAGTAGTAAACGTCAATAATGTATATAAAGTAAAATTCAATATGGCTACGTCATCGAGTTACGGGATGAAATCATGATGTAGGACAAAAATATTGGGTGTAGATTAAGGAATGACTGGTCTGACTCGTTATTTCTTGGTACGATATGAGGAACAGCGGGCGCCAACTCGCCATTTTGGCGTCACTTTCACGTCATCGAGTTACGGGATGAAATTGGTGCCAAATTAAAGCTAAAATAAAGTATTTTAAGAATATTTCGGTCTGCCTGCGCATATCCTGGTACAAACCCTCGGCAGACTGAAATTTATAACAAAAACGGCGTCATAATATATTACAATACAATTCATGATATGCCGAATAGGTCGTTTTCTCGCTTACTAATAAGAATCTTTTCCTAAACCATCAAATTAGCATGAAAGTCGATTGCGAAGTTAAATAATGTAAAATACGTCTTTAGATTTTGTATTGCACATTATGAAGCATAATTTGTTATAAATTTCAGTCCACCGAAGGTTTGTACGAGGATATGCGCCGGCAGACCGAAATATTTTTAAAATACTTTATTTTAGCTTTAATTTGGCACCAATTTCATCCCGTAACTCGATGACGTGAAAGTGACGCCAAAATGGCGAGTTGGCACCCGCTGTTACTCATATCGTACCAAGAAATGACGAGGCAGACCAGTCATTCCTTAATCTACACCCAGTAATCTTGTCCTACATCATGATTTCATCCCGTAACTCGATGACGTAGTCATATTGAATTTTACGTTATAACGTCATTTTTTGTTATAAATTTTAGTCTGCCGAGGGTTTGTACCAGGATATGCGCAGGCAGACCGAAATATTCTTAAAATACTTTATTTTAGCTTTAATTTGGCACCAATTTCATTCCGTAACTCGATGACGTGAAAGTGACGCCAAAATAGCGAGTTGTCGCCCGCTGTTACTCATATCGTACTAAGAAATGACGAGGCAGACTAGTCATTCCTTAATCTAAACCCAATAATCTTGTCCTACATCATGATTTGTTCCCGTAACTCGACGACCTAGCCATATTGAATTTTACATTATAACATCATTTTTTGTTATAAATTTCAGTCTGCCGAGGGTTTGTACCAGGATATGCGCAGGCAGACCGAAATATTCTTAAAATACTTTATTTTAGCTTTAATTTGGCACCAATTTCATCCCGTAACTCGATGACGTGACAGATACGCCAAAATGGCGAGTTGGCGCCCGCTGTTACTCATATCGTACCAAGAAATGACGAGGCAGACCAGCCATTCCTTAATCTACACCTAATAATCTTGCCCTACATCATGATTTCATCCCGTAACTCGATGACGTAGTTATTCATGTCGCCGCCGCCCGGTCTAATACATATATATATACAGGGTGATTCCAAATTTTCTTTACAATAAAAGAGGGGTGATAGTACACATCAAGACAAACAATATTAAATAGGAGACCAAGGGTCCAAAACGTTTTCCTAAGGAGACAGCCGTCATTAAAGGTAGGGGACCAAAATTTCAAATAAACATAAAAAACGGAAAAATCGGTCGATTGATTTGCGGTTTTCGGTAAAATTATTCTTTATGTCGGCATTTTCTTGAAATTAAATTACAAAGATAAATTTCAAAAAATGCCGATAGAGGGCGCTTTAGACTTTGGAGTAACGAACAACTATTTTTTGCCGGTATTTTTTGCATCTCATTAAATGTTTTCGTAAGCTTACACTCAAACTTAAATTTTGAGCTCAAAATCTGTAGTTGGGAGTGGTTAAGTAACACAAACTGAGCTGTGTTCAGAGGGTTCAAATTTCAAATGATTATAAAAAACGGAAAAATTGGTCGATTGTCTTGCGGTTTTCACTAAAACTTTCTTTATTTAGGTATTTTCGTGAAAATAAATTATAAAGATAAATTTCAAAAAATGCCGATAGAGGGCGCTTTAGACTTTGGAGTAACGAAACACTCTTTTTTGGCGCTATTTTTTGCATCTTATTTAATGCTTTCGTAAGCTTAGACTTGAACTCAAATTTTGAGCTCAAAATCTGAATAGCTGGGAGTGGTTAAGTAGGCAAACTTAGCTGTGTTCAGAGGGTTCAAATTTCAAATAATTGTAAAAAACGGAAAAATCGGTCGATTCTTTTGCGGTTTTTGCTAAAACTAATTTTTAAATCAGCAGTTTTCTTGATCAATCAGTGTTTTCTTGAAAATAATTTTTAAAGATAAAATTCACAAAATGCCGATAGAGGGCGCCTTAGACTTTGGAGTAACTATTTTTAACTGTTATTTTTTTAATCTCATTAAATGCTTTCAAATGCATAGACTTAAATTTTGTGCTGAAATTCTGAATCGTTGGGAGTGTTTAAGTAGCGAAAAATTGAATTTTGTTGGAGGAGGAAAGAGGGTTAAATTTCAACTCCTGAACACACTTCAGTTTGCGCTTCTTAACTCCTCATAACGATTCAGGATTTGAGTTCAAAATTTAAGTTTAAATCTAAGCTTCCGAGAACATTTAAAATGCTTTTGCAAGCATTTAATTAGAGCCAAAAAATAATGGTTAAAATGAATTGTTGGTTACTCTGAAGTTTAAGGCGCCCTCAGACGGAATTTTTTGAGTTTTATCTTTAAAAATTATTTTCAAGAAGATACTGACTTAAAGAATAGTTTTATTTTAAACCGCAAACGAATCGATCAATTTTTCCATTTTCTATAATTACTTTAAATTTGAACCCCCCCCCCCCTCCCCCTTGAACACAGTTCAGTTTGTGCTACTTAACCAGTCCCTACTATTCAGATTTTGAGCTCAAAATTTAAGTTTAAGTCTAAGCTTCCTAAATCATTTAAAGAGATGCAAACATTAACGGCAAAAAATAGTTGTTCGTTACTCCAAAGTCTAAAGCGCCCTCTATCGGCATGTTTTGAAATTTATCTTTATAACTTATTTTCACGAAAATACCTAAATAAAGAATAGTTTTAGTGAAAACAGCAAATCGATCGACCAATTTTTCCGTTTTTTATAATCATTTGAAATTTGAACCGTCTGAACACAGCTCAGTTTGTGTTACTTAACCACTCCCAACTACAGATTTTGAGCTCAAAATTTAAGTTTGAGTGTAAGCTTACGAAAACATTTAATGAGATGCAAAAAATACCGGCAAAAAATAGTTGTTCGTTACACCAAAGTCTAAAGCGCCCTCTATCGGCATTTTTTGAAATTTATCTTTGTAATTTAATTTCAAGAAAATGCCGACATAAAGAATAATTTTACTGAAAACCGCAAATCAATCGACCGATTTTCCCGTTTTTAATGTTTATTTGAAATTTTGGTCCCCAAACTTTAATGGCGGCTATCTCCTTAAGAAAACGTTTTGGACCCTTGGTTTCCTATTTAATATTGTTTGTCTTGATGTGTACTATCACCCCGCTTTTATTGTAAAGAAAATTTGGAATCACCCTGTATACAGTAAAGCATCGTTTATACGACGATCACTTATGCGACGTTTACATTTATACGACGTTTTAATGTGGTCCCGATTCATTCCTTTTCATTTTAATGTAAAAATATATCTTTTATACGACGCCCAAAATCATTTATACATCGATTTTTTGATTTTATATAGGTTTATTTTTGTTTATTTTTCTAACGAGCGGAAGTTGGCAGCTATGAATGACACCAAAGAGCGTGTTTAAATGCACTCCACATTATATAAATGTGGGCTGATATTCGATGAGTCTGAAAAATCAGCTTACTTGTTGCAGATTACAATGTGAGGGGTCATTCTTTTTTCGGGGATGGTCAGCTTTCCCGACCTGTTTTAAGTTGCAAATAGACTATCCTTCTAACTGTTATCAGATTGGCGACTTTTAGTTGGCCACGCGGGGTTTTTAATCTTTGACTTTAAATGGAAAGGAAATGATGTACAGTAAATGAGGAAGAAACATAAACAAAGGTACGCATATTTATATTGCTTACTAATCCCCCCCCCCTAGTTTTAATCAGTTATTTGTTTATTTTGATTTGTTTAATTTAAAAATTCATGCAAATCATCACGTTAAACATTAAAATTAAGTGAAAACAAAATTAATTCTAATTTTGGAAGGGAAAATCGATTATACGTCATTATCGTTTATACGACGTTTTTCGGTAGTCCCTTCGGCGTCGTATAAACGATGCTCCACTGTATATTAAGCATTTACATCTGCTAAGAAGGGAACGTGTTTTTTCTTTCCAATGGGATTCAGTCTTAGATTTTATTTTTACCATATTAAAAGATTTTAGATTTTTATGTCTCCATTAGATGGAATATGGATTTGTAATACTAATAATAACTGAAACATTTACATACAACAAACAAAGGCTCATTAAAAGCATAAATATCGCAATCTACGGCACTTCTGCATAAATAAAGATTATAAACATGAAAAAAAAAAAATACTAAGATAAGTTTTTTTTGGTCTGAATTTTTCCGTAAGAGTAAAAATCAAGGTCCTGTAGAAATTCACTCGGGCCTTATTTTTAACTTTTTTCCGGGCAGGGCCGAGCTTGGGCCGAGATAATTCACACGTGGAATACAATTATTTCTTTATTCAACTATGAAAGCAACTTCGAAAGTTGTTAATTTGTTATATCTTCGCTTGTCTTCAAATTTATAAATTATAAATTTTAAAACATCTTCTTATCTATCTATTCTAGTTAATTCATGCAACATTCTATAATTTTTAGGGTAATGATTTATTTGTCTGAGAAGTTTACGTATATTTATTGTTATGGATTTTATTGTTAATTAGTATTCGAACTCAAAAATAATGTATATAATCCTATCAAGCTCTATTCATAAACTAATATTAATTTTTGTTGCATTAAAATGTCTCAATTTGTTGTTTTTCTACAAGCAAGCAAACGTTTTGGTTTTCATTGGATGTCTATGAGAACTTGGCAAAATATTAGAGATATCGCCAAATTGACGTTATTTTTGGCAACAAATTTTAATCGCCAAATTTGACGATATACCGACAAGTTTAGTTACAAATTTGGCAACAGAACTGGGCCCACGCATCTACGCAAATTTTTATTGGTCCATCAGTTATCTAAATGGATTTTCCATGATATTTTCCCAAATCATTAGTTTTTTCTTTTATATACTATGGGGCTCAGACCCCTACGAGCTACGCTCGTCAGCCCTCGTACAGATACCCCAGATTCTGCAAGCACTCTAATTTCATCGATTTTAAAAAGACTGAATTACAATTTCAAAGAAATGTGGTGATCTCCCTGTAAAAGGGTTTCCATTAATTTTCCTTTGATTTGAAATTTTTAAGGCCTAATCCTTAAAACTTACCCAAATAAGGTTTTTACAAGATACAATGTCTATTTTCGCCTTTGATTTTTTTTAAAAAAAGTTAAACTTTTTAAAATAAGCTAATATAAAATGACTTAAGTAAAAAGAGTAAAGGGTTAAAATAATTTTTCCGCAGTGTTAAACGATCTCCAAAGTACTGTAAAGCTGCAATTTTCTTACCTTTTTTTTTTTTTTTGACAACATATTATGTGTCTATCCTAGATCACCATGATGAAATTAAATTAGAAATGTCTTGGGATCTACATGTTGTGAGTGAGGTTTGATTGATAATAGTGATCCCATGGCTATCTTCTTATCTTGAATATACTTTATGATTTACACGCGGGATATAATTACTTTTTCATTCAATTATGAAAGCAACTTCCGGAGTTGTTGATTTTTTATATCTTCACTTGTCATCAAATTTAAAAGTTATAAAATTTAAAACATATTCTTATCCATCAATTCTAGTTAATTTATGCAACATTCTGTAATTTTTAGCATATGGATGCATTTGTCTGACAAGTTCACATAAATACATTTCACTTTAAATATATTGTTACGGATTTTGTTAATAGTTAGTATTTGTACTCAGAAACCATGTAAATAATCTTACTAAGCTCTATTTATAAATTAAAAGTTTTTGTTGCATTGAAACCCATTAAAGCCGACTTTTAAATACTTTTAAAAATGGCTTTTTCTTCTATATCTTGTTGTTTAGGTTAATTGGAATATGCTACAAAATTTTAGGGTTTTTCAAAACTTTATTTGTGTGATTTTTTTATTGACAAGTTTTCTTTCAAATCGGCTATAGTGAAAACAAAAAGGTCAAAATAGAATATTGAGTTATTTAATGTAAAATTAAACAAAAACAAAATATTACAAAGTGTATGAAATATATAAAAAAAGACAATGAACAGACATAATGTTCGAACAAGTGAAATGCAAACGCACCAAACCTAATCTACGATGGAATATGCTATGTTTTATGATATTTGAGAGTGGCACTTGACATTTTTCACATCAGTAGATCAATCTTCTTCCGCAATTTTTACATCTTCCAAACTGTTGTTCGAACTTACATAATCAGCAATTTTATTTGTCATACCTTTGTTGGTTAAATACGTTCTTCTGATGCATTAAAGATTGTCCAGGAGCAATGCAAGGTCTGCCAAATTTTCCAAATTTTTCCTAAAAGCACTCACGCGGAAGTAGAAGCAATGAAATGTCACGGCCTAAATATCTGTATAATTTCCATAAATTTACAAGTGTTACTTAATTCTCCATGAAAAGAAGGGCCACTATCAATTTTTAGAACGAATCCTAATTCTATATTGGGAAATAAATTAGTTGAAAAATAATCAACTCCACCCATGTGAACATTATATATTTTTAAAGATTTGAGGCGTTGGGACTTGGGGTCTTGTTTTCTTTATGAGCACTACTCCACTTCTCAGCCATTACACACAAAATAAATAAATAAATAAATAAATAAATAAAGATTTTGTTTGTTGCCACTGATACTGTAATATTATTTTTCCACTTTACTATAACTACATTTTCTTTGCAAACAAATTCAAATGTTTCTCTGGTGGTTTTCTTTATGACTTTCTTTGAGTTGGGACGTTTTCCAGTCGATTTTCACTAATTGTTCCTGTTTCAGCAACATCTTTTTTGGAGGGTTCATTCAGAAGCGGAATGGAATGGGAGCATCATTGAGTTCCGAAGAAAGGGGGGGGGGGATACATTTTTCGACTATTCGAAACATCTCAAATCTTCCGGGAAAACATTTTATTGATCTGGGGAAAATATCCATGTGGGCCATTTATTGAATTCAATTATAAGATGAAATAAAAAGAGGCAACCCTCCCCACCCCCACAAAAAAGGTTCATTATTTAGATTTTTCTTAAATTTTATTCTCGTATAATTATATTATGTTTTCATAATACGTGTGAATTTTAGCAGTGCCTAAAATTCTTTCAGTTTTTTAGCTACAATTAAACAAAGCCTAAAAAAAAAAAAAAAAAAAAAAAATACAACGACCATTTGGAAAATGACATTTTCAAAGATTAAAATTTTAAAGACGTATAAATAAATTCTATATTTAAACTAATAACAATAATAAACATCATTTTTAGGATGATCAACCAATGATAAAAAAAACAGTAGCTTATAGATATACAATTTTAACTGTTTAAAATATGCATTTTTATTGGTTGGAGTTAATCAGACTGACTTCTTAACGTCTCCTATTACGTACGACATGGATTAAACATTAATATTCCTGGATCCATCATAAAACAAATCTTTAATGAAATTTCAGTTTTACAACTATCGGAACTGCAAATTTTTAAACTTCTAAACATCGCAGATTTTTAATTTTGGCACCGTTGCGTAAGGAAAAAAATGCCCTTTTTAATGAAATTTGTTTGAAATCTCCATCACAATTTGTTTTTAAATTGTTAATTTTTTTAAACGTTCTTATTACTTTTTTTTTTGTCATTGTGGCAATAGAAATATTCCATTTTTGGACCAATCAGAAAACGAATAAAATAAAAAACAGAAGTATTCGAATTTTGGACATTAAATATAAGCCAATCAGAAAACAAATAAAAGCAAAGAATTGCGAAATTCAACCAATAAAATCATTCAAATATACTTCAGATTTACCAATTCTCTAACGAAAACAAAAACTATTTTCCAAATTGTTTAAAAAAAAGAAAAAAAAAACTAAATCTGCTAACACAATGTTTATATAAACACTCCTAAATTTAACGATCTAAAAATGTAATAAATCTAATCCAAATTTAAGCTCTAAATATAAAATAATAATAATAAATCACATTGTCATTGGCGTGCAGTCATTAGTAAAAACTTCATGCATCAGACGCATGGCAATATTACTTGTCAATCATAAAAATCTACGTAACGCTCATATAGAAAAATTATTTAGATATTGTACTGGAGTAACATGTCAAAGAAAAAAATCTATCTGTTACGAGAAAAAAAAAAAAAAAAAAAGAAATTTAATGATTTTTTGCCTTTTTCTAGATGATGGATGAACCATCACAAAATTTGAGAGAAAAAATAAATAGAATTAACCATAGAAATCAATATAACAGAAATTAAAAGGGCACAAATTTTGAATTGTCACATTCTTGAAAAGATAAAACAACAAAGTAGAACTTCTTGCTCCCTCTATCAGTGGAGAAAAAAATAAAATGTCCACTGGCAAGTTTACTTACCAACGCCCCTTTAATGGGTTACAATGTCCCAATTTGTTGATTTTCTGCAAACAATAAACCTATTGATTTTCATTGGATGTCTATTTCAACTTGGTGAAATATTAGAGATATCGCTAAATTGGCTTCTCTTTTAACGACTAATTTTGGTGGCCTATCCACAAATCGGCGACAAACTTGAACAGGTTTGGCTACAGAATCGGGCCCTGCCGCCTGCAATATCTACGTAGATTTTCATTGGTCCTTTCCCAAATCGTTAGTTTTTTTTAATATATGTTATTGGCCAAACCCGATTTTAGGCCAAGTAGATTGGACTATTCGAAACTAGCTTATCCTAATGCCCATCGGATGAACTGCTTTTTCCTGAGTCAAACTAGTTTATCCAAACACCCGTCGGATAACTAGTTTTTCCTAGGCCAAACTAGTTTGGCCTAACCCTTACAGGATGAGCTAGTTTAACCTGCTTTCATTGGTCTGAACTAGTTTATCGTAGTCTGCTCTAGTTTATTCTAGGCCAAATCAATTTGGCGTGATTTTATTTAATCTAAGACAGCGTCGGCGCCAATATTCTAGTTTATCCTAGGCCAATGTAATTTGACTTAATTTTAGCTCACAGGCAATATCTAATTCGCTTGAAATTTTGGATGTAGATTTAGTCTGATAAGATGCTTTCTTATTTAGTTTTAGGGGTTCATTTTAAAAGAATGAGGGAGAGGAGACGTAAAACTAACCGCCCTTCTTAATTTAAGTAAATGGGTTTTGCATGCAGAATTATCAGATTTCATTCACATTTTAGATAAAGGATAATTCTGACAAGGCACCTCCATGATTACTTGTGGGTATTCATTGTTTAAATATAGAGGGAGATGAAATGGGGGCAATTCCCCATAATTGAAGTAAATGGGTTTTTCGCGGAGAATTTACGGATCTGCTTCAAATATTGGATATAGCTTCTTTCTTATAAGGGAAATCCCTGAATAGTTTTGGAGGTTCAATTGTTAAGGATAAAGAGAGGAATGAAGAATTACCCACTTTACTATGAAAAACTAGGTTATCTTATAGACGTTACGATAAACTAGTTTGGCCTAAGATAAACTAGTTTATTTATTTGGCGTTAGGGTAAAAAGGTTTGAGTAAAAAATATTTTATCATTAACTTTTAACTGTAAAGGCTTAAATTTGACAAGCCTTTTTTTTGTTGAATAAATTTGGAATCGAACAGCATTTTCCATTTTTGATAAATTTCCTGTCAACACATAATATATTCTTTTCAAGACATCAGGTTTTTCTTACACGTGATGTCGCTACCGAAAATTCAATTCAAGCGTATCTTTTCTCAAAGATGCATTTTTTTATGAATAAAAAGTCAGACATTCTATCACATAGTTTCTATATGAGAATGTCTGCCAATCTCATGAATTTGCTAAAACAAATTAACTAGGAAATGTGTCATTTCTGACAATATCTGACATCTGAATTAATTTCTTAAATCTCTTTTGGACTGGAGAAAAGCCTTTAGGAATTATAGAGAAATACTTTCGAAAATCTACTCTTTTAAACAGATTAAAATGTTATGATGTGTTTTTAATCCTCCCTTTTTTCTTTTATTATAAACTACATTAATTATTTAATGATTCCCTATATGAATGTTGAAACGTATAAGAATCTAAGTAATCATACTACATTGTGTATTTTCTGTCTTAAAAAACGCATTGTAATTTTAAAATATACTGTAAATTTATCCCATAAATATATATGCAGTATTCTTTAAAAGAATCTTAATTGTACGTTAAATATAATGTGATTTTTTGCAGAAATTGAGTCGAGTCAGACCAGGCCTCTTTTCACTGATTTCTGTACAGACCGGGCCGGACTGTTAACTGTGAAAATATAAATTGGCCGAGCTGAGATTGGACTGAACTGTTAATTGTTACATCGGACAAGTCGAAATAACTTTCGCGCGGGAAGAGCGGGACCGGGGCTCGAAATTCCGAACCCAGCAGGCCTCTAACAATATCTGCTACTACCCATCGAATAAAATATATTATGCAGGAGTGGTGGCAAATTTACTTTAGACAATGTTAGCAATAGAACGGTAGTCAGGATCAATAATAAAAAGAATACTGCCCAGTTAAATTGATGGCTTTGAGTTTACAGGTTGTTTACACTTAATGTATATTACAGCCTTATTTTTTGAAAGAATAATGCCCATCGAAAAACAAAGTAAGGGGAATTAGTTTCTTCAATCTCCCCCTTAAACATAATCTTTGAACTCCAAAATTAATCACAGATAAGCTTTATAAAATTGAAAAACTATCCAAAATTTGAAGCAAATAACACAATTCTGCACAAAACCCATTTACCTAATTTAAAGGGAGTAACCTCCATTTCTCCATTTATACTTAATAATTAAAGCTTCAAAACTATTCAGGTATTCGCCTTATCAGAAAGAACCTATATCCAAAATTTGCTGCAAATCGGATAACTCTGCATAAAACAGCATTTATATAATTTATGGAAAGGATAAATCTTCCGTTACTCCGTTATACTTAATCAAAGAGCCATCAAAATTAATCAATGAAATGCCTCGTCAAAGTGAATTTATATGTAGAATTTGAAAAAAATCGGATAATTTTGTATAAAAACCCACTTATCCAATTCTAGTTTAAGGAAAAAGATAAATTTTCCTTTACCCCTTTATAGTTAACTAAAGAATACCCAAAATTAATCAACGAAGCACCTTATCGGAATGAACTTATATCCAAAATTTGAAACAAATCCGTTAATTCTCATGAAAAGTCCATTTCACTAAATTAGATGGAGGGTTCCCCGTTCTTCCTTTTATACTTAGCCAATGAACTCCCCAAAAGTAATTAGGAAACTGCCTTATCAGAATGAACATATATCTAAAATTTGAAGCAAATCAGTAAATTCTGCGTGAAAAATCCATTTACCTAAATTATGGAGGGTTACCCCCATTCCTCCTCCTTTCATGCCTTAACAATGAACATCCACAACTAATCATGGAGGCGCCTCATGAGAATGATCGTATATCTAAAATTGAATAAAATCTGATAATTATGAATGAAAAACCCATTTATTTAAATTAAGGGGTGGAGCAGATTAGCCTCTCTTCTTACCCTCCCCTCCTTATTCTTCTCCAATGAACTCCCAAAACTAATCAGGGAAGTGCCTTATTAGAAAAAACCTATATTGGAAATTTGAAGCAAATCGGGTATATTTCGATCAAGAATTATCGCGTTACGTACATACATGTATACAGGACCTACAGGCACATTAGGTCTCAGGCTTTGATAGCCTGATGATACAGCTCATATTCAAAATATTAGAATAATTGAGAAAAAGTAATAAGAAAAAATTATTTGTCATTTATTTATTTTTTATACTAAGTAAATGCAATTAAATTTCTTATAAATTAAATCTGGAATGTTTAGATAAGATTTTAACATTTATAAAATATAAAATACAGCACAATAAATTAGGTATACAGCTTCCTTAAACACACCAGAATATTAGAATAAAATTTAGATTGGTTCAAAATATTAGAATATTTTATTTTACGCAACAATATTACCTTATTAATATGAAGTAAATGGTAGTTAATATTTTGTAGCATCCCCTTTAGCTTTCATAACAGCGTACAATCGATCTTGCATACTATATACAAGGTGTTTCAGTGGCGTAGCCAAGGGGGGGGGGTTCCAGGGGGTCCGGACCCCCCCCCCCCCCCCCGAAACCCAAACGAAGAACTAATTTACTGACTCATGGATACAAAAGAAAAAACAACTAAGACGGAATCGCAAAGAACCTATGAAAATTTCCGCTTTAGACAAGTGTTCGTCTAAGAAGGTCTAATTTAAAGGTGTGTATTTCGCTGGGACTATGAGTGTTTCCGTTTTAGTCAGGTTTTCGTTATAAGCACTTTTCACTTCCACAGTATCCATTGAAACTACTAAAACGTACTCATTCTATAGTACACCTCTGAAAAGCATTAAGGCCCCAAACGAGGCACAGAAAAAGGACCCGGATGATAATGTAAATTCTATGGGAGCCTTCTTTTCAAATATCTCGCTCAAATTTGAATATTTTTACATGATTTTTTTGCACAAGATAGCTGAGATCGACTCACAACCGGGCTAGTTTTTACTTTTTCGATTTTGCTTATATATTTTTTATCTTACGTTAGTTTCAATTTCAAAACCGGTTTAAACTGGTTTCGAAAGTTAAAGTAATTTTTAAAAAATCTGAAACCAAAATTGAAAAAGTAAAAACTAGGCCGGTTGTGAATCATACTCATCTATCTTATAAAAAAAACAATCATGTAAAAATATTAAAATTTGAGCGAGATATTTGAAAAGAACGCTCCCATAGACTTTACATTATCATCCAGATCCTTTTCTGTGCCTAGTGTTGCGCCTTAATGTATTACAGTAAATCTGTAAAGATGACGTATCTCAAAGGAAAACAATTGAAATATATGATGAAATATATGTATGCTTGCTAAAGTTTGAAACCTATCTGAAAAGGGAACTTCTTTCAGTTGTGATTCCTTTCTGGCTTGTTTTAGATGCCATAGACCGTCATTTGCTAAAAAGAAACAAACAACTAACGTCATTTCAAATTGCAAAGAAGTTCACTTCAGCAACAGGAGCTCGACTATCCAAATTTATTGCGAGTGATATGCTGCATAAAAAACGACTACATAAAGGAAACCTGTAATTTATATTCCACTAACTCCGGAAGCGAAATTAGTCTAGTTTAAGTGGTACAGGGATCATCGTCATTGGAGTACCACGGTCTGGAGCCGAGTTCTCTTTACCGATGAATCCTGATTTTGTTTGGATTAGAGATTTGGAGAGTTATTACAGATGTGCTATTACATGTAGGGAAAAAACATAAAAATAAAGGCTGCAAAAATTTGTGAAAGGCATCGGTACAAAGGTCGTGGAATCATGGCATGGACGTTTTGAACGACCAAACTGATCTACACATTTTTAATGAAGTGATTATGAATGCTACATATACAGAAGTAGTTTTTTTTATCATCATGCCAAGTTGTCTAATGGTCCAATCGAAAGATTTGGAATTTTATGCTTATTGATGGTGTGGTCTCGAAGTACTAGCTTCCACACGGAACTTCAAAGTGTCTTTTCCATAGCAGCAGATACTCCTCTCGAAGAAAAATGTCTGGATTCAACATTATCTTTGACCCCAATTACTACATGTGGATATCCAGTTTAACATTACTTCAAGAACTTTCATCGTGGTAATAAGAGTTTTTGTATGGAGATCTTGACTGATATTCTGTCTTTAACAAAGTGAAACCGAAACGATTAACTGAAGCTGATCCCGCTACGAAAGTCCCGACCTTACTGCTGAACTTGGAGAATGCTTTAACCCATTAGTACCTAACGTCCCATTTTTGAGATAGTTTTAAAAATTTCAAGTAAACTTTTTTCATACCAGTAAAAAGGAGGATAAATAAATACTTTCTTTCTCGAGATAAATTCCACGGTAAATTAAGATAAAAGTTATTCTTTTTTAAAAAGTGTTGGGAAAATGCAAAATTTGAATTTTAACGAAGATGTTGTATGTATGTTGTTGTATGTATGTCGGCCAATTATCTACGCTATATGATATAGGCCCTAAGGGGTGGGATGCCCTCCGTGGGGGGTCTTCCTAAGGGAACCTAACCCGTATTTACGCAAGGTTCGAAGAAAACCACGGAAAACTCCGAACGGTTAGGCCGACGGTCGCGATTGGGTTCGAACCCAGCTCCTACCGTCTACCAGTTTGAGGAATTTTAACGAAGAAAATAATTCAGGAATTAATGTGTTAAAACTGTTTAGAATTATCTGAAATAAATTGGTACTGAAATACGATGACAGAAACCACCGTTATGCTTTACATATCCTAATATTTTCAAAAAAGTACTGGTCCATCACGAATAAATTTACAACAAAAAATTCACTTTATTAAAAATGACCATATATCGGAAGCTATTATTAGATCGAATATGGTACCAAAAATAGCATGACATGAATAGAAACCCAAAAGTATTATGGCTGTTTTAGACAAATTTAACAAAACTATTTTTTATAGCATGAACTATATTTGATGTGCGTGATTCCTACATTAGTGGTTTCTGTAGCTGAAATGGCAAGAAGTTAATTTTGTTAAAGATTATTGTTATTTTATTGATTAATCGCAGATTTTAATTAAAGATTAAAGCCTTGCTTCTAACCTCACATGTGGAATTGATGGCTAACGCGATTTATATTTATTTGAAATTATTATCCTTTACAATACAAATTCATTATTCAATAGCAAGAAATTAAACATGGAAATTGCTGTCTTAAACATAATCACATGATCCTAACTTCATTGAAGGCAAATTTTAAGTAATATGAGGCTTGATTTAAATAAATTTAACTCTTCAGTATATGCTCGGTTTTTTACACCATAGTATTTTTCACTGATAAATATTAATGTAACGTCAATGTATTTTTAGCATCAGTTATAGAGATGGTCTTACTTTTTTTTATCCATGCATTTTTAAAAATTAAGAAATTAAATTAGCAAATATAGTAGACTTTCGATTAACCGAGATGGTTAGGAGATGCCTCGTCTCAGATAAGCAAATTTTCCGGATAATCAAAATTGTATAAATTTTGATGAAAAATTTTTGGAAAATGCATAGAACGAGTCAAATTATCATAGAATAGGACATTAAAATTTTTGTTAATAAAAAAGAAAGAGAATAAAAATTAATTTTAATGTTATATCGATTTACAATTATACAATACAAAAAAGAGAAATGGAGTTTACCTCACTTTTTTTAGAAGAATGAAATGATAGAAATTCGTTTTCGTTTACCATTTACTCTTCGACGAATTTTACTACCCTAAAATTTCTCAACATTTTTGTTTCAGCATATCAGTGCTTTATCGGCTTGTTCTTTCTACTAATGCGTCATTGTGACTTAATTTTTGATGAGTTCCAAGATTTCCTGAAGCAATTTCGTGGCATTTCTTTGAAATTTTTTTCTTCTGAACCAAAAGCGACATGCGAAAAAATAATCATCGTAAAATAATCATTTAAAACCTCGTAACATACCAATTTCGAAAGTTCGTTAATCCATTGTTGCAGTGCTTCTTCGTGACCTTTTTCTTAACAGTTTAACTTTTCCAAATCTCTTAAGATTTTACCCTGCAAATCAGTACTTTCAGAAAGAATTAGATTTTCTTCATTCGATAAAATTACCCTCCATGATTTCTTAACTGTGTTGTTTTTTACTAATTTCTATGCAAAATGAACATAACAAATTACATAAAAAACTTAGACATTTTTTACTGTCTCGGTAAATCCGCAACCCGAATAATCCGATCCCGCATGTTCGAGAATTATGTACTTATATCACAGTCAATCCCATAAAGACACGAACGCAAGAGATCCGAAAATAATTTAAAGAAGTATAATTAATTATACAACTAAGATACATTAACTCAATAAGATATATTGTTCGTTTCGTCGGAGTCCTGAAACTCCGCTTTTGCAGGTTTTACTGTGTTTCACTAGAGAACGGTAAAAATACCCATTCAGACAGATTTTTAGTAAATTTAATTGTATGACAATTCTTATTAAGACCATGCAACTCTTCCGTTTCATGCAGGATTCTATTATAGATTATGCAGTTATTATTTTGACAGGTTTAACTATTCATATAACATATATAAGCATATATATATAAATGCAAAAAAGTTGTGAAACTGGAACTTGTCTACAACGGATCATTGTCTTAAATGAAATGTTTCATAATACTATAGGAAAGAATGCTATACAATTACACTTGATAAACAAAAACCTGTATAAAACGGAATTTTAACTAACATTGGCGATTTTATCCTGACAAGTTTTGCTATATATATATACAGAAGGTGTAATTTTTGGACCCCCTCCGAAACGAAATCCTGGCTACGCCACTGTGTTTACAAACATTTCTATCAATATTAGCCCAAATAGACTTTATACGTGCCACTAACTCAGTTTTACTTGAAGGAGGATTTTCTTGAAGTTTTTTCTTCATTATACACCATAAGTTTTCGATGGGATTAAGATCTAGTGAATTTGGTGGCCAAGGAAGTACCTTAATGTTGCGTTGGCGGAACCAATTCTTAGTTGACACCGAAGTATGCGGGGACGCTAAATCTTGTTGAAAGATGAAATCATCTTCAAATAAATCTTCTGATGATGGAATCATGTAATATTCTAAAATTTCTTGATATATCAGAGAGTTAACCTTTTCGTAGACGATGCATAACTTTCCAGGTCCTTCTGCACTCATACAACCCCAAACCATGACACTAGCAGCAAATTTTACGGAACGTTTAAGGCATTCTTTATCAAATGCTTCTTGCTTCATTCTCCAAACTCGAATACCTTGATTACCATATGAAACACAAAACATACTTTCATCACTAAATAATATATTTTTCCAATCTTCATTGCTCCATAAACGTCTTGATTTACACCAATTCAATCTTATACGCTTTTGTCTTGCAGTCATGAGAGGTTTTGTTTTCGGTACACGAGATTCAAATTTAAATTTATGGAGACGTCTTAATGTTGTCGATGTAGAAACTTCAACTCCTTCTTCTTTCCATTTTCGGTGCAAGAATCGCACACTTTTAAAACGGTTTTTCTTAACTATACGCTTCAGTTTCCTGTCATCTCTAGCAGATGTTTTTGGTTTTCGGCCACCATTTCGGCGATTATTTTGAAATTTTCCAATTTTTGAATATTGTGTTAGTATTTTACTAACGCTCGATTGCGAACAATGTAAATAATTCGCTATAAAACATTGATTTTTACCGTGCCGATACAAATCAACCATACGAAGTTTAGTAGATTCAGGAATATCACTCACGCGGCCCATTTTAAGACGAAAAAGAAACAAACTGCAAAAAAGAATACTGATTTTAAATAAAATAGTCTGAATTTAATCAATGATGCCACCAGTTAAGAATTGGTAATAATTAAAGGAGAATTAATGTGAAATATTCTAATATTTTGAACCACTTGAATAAATATTCTAATATTTTGACTTTTCAAAATAATTTTTTTTGCAATTAATCTTTTCAAAAATGATATTAAATTTAAGATAACAAGTAAGTTTAATCAACAATAAGTTCTTAATAAAAATATCGTTTGCATATTTTCATTAAAAGACATTAAATTACCAAACGATATTTTCAATTTCTAAAAAAAAGGTAATTATTCTAATATTTTGAATATGAGCTGTATAATAAAAAGAATATTGCTCGTTAAACTGACGGCATTGAGCTCACAGGCTATGCACACTAATTGTATATTACAGGTTTCTATTTTCAAGGTATAATGCCGTCGGATACTTTTGATTAAAAATCAATTTATATAATTTAAGACGAGTTATTCTCCATTCCCTCCTTTATACTTAACCATTAAACCTCCAAAACTAGTCAGAGATTCATCTTATCAGAAAAAAACCTACATCCAAAATTGAAAGCGAATCGGATACTTCTGCATAACAACCAATTTATCTAATTTAGGGGGGTAATCCCTCGTTCCCCTCTTTATACTGAAAAAAAGAACCCGTTAACTAATCAGAGAAGCGTCTTATCACTATGAGCCTATTCCCAAAAATTGAAGCAAATCGTTTAATTCTGCATGAAAAACTATTTAGCTAAATGAAGAAGGATATTACCGCTGATCCTCCTTTATCCTTATACAATGAAATCCCAAAACAAATCAGGAAAACGCCTTATCAAAATGAACCTTATCCAAAATTCGAAGCAAATCGCCTAAAAAATCCATAACCGAAATTTAAGGGTGGGGGTTATTCCCCATCCCCCCCATACCTAATGAACACAAAATACCAATCACGGACGTGCCTCATTAGAATGATCCTATATCTAAAATTTTAATGAAATCTGATAATTCTACAGGAAAATCCAAATTATCTAAATTAAGGGAGGTAGCCCCCTGTCCCCCTTTTATACTTATCCAATGAATTCCCAAAACTAATCATGATGGGGCCCTCATCAGAATGATCCTATGTCTGAAATTTGAATGAAATGTGATAATTCTACATGAAAAACACATTTATCAAAATTAGACGGGCAGGATTAGCCAACGCCCCCCACCTTCCTTATACGTATCCAATAAATTCCCAAAACTAATCACGGAAACGCCCCTTCAGAAGGATCCTTTATCTAAAATTTGAGTGAAATCCCATAATTCTGCATGAAAAACCCATTTACAAAAATTAAGGGGGTAGTCCCCCGTCCTCCTCTTATCCTTATCCAATTAACTCCCAAAACTAATTATGAAGGTGCCCTCATCAGAATGATCCTATGTTTAAAATTTTAATGAAATCTGATGTATGAAAAACCCATTTATACAAATAAAGTGGTTGGAAGAGTTGCCCCCCTCCTTCCTTATACTTATCCAATGAACTCTCAAAACTAATCATGAAAACGTCTCATCAGAATTATCTTATAACTAAAATTCGAATGAAAACTGATAGTTCCGATAGAAAAATCAATTTATAAATTAAAGGGAAGGGTATTAACCCGTCGCCCACACCCTTTTATCTATCGAATGAACTCCGAAAACGAATCAGGAAAGCACCTCATCAAAATAAAATCTATATCCGAAATTTCAAATAAATCGGATATTTTTGTCATGAGTTATCGCGTTACACACATACACACACAGATACATACATACATATAGAGCGGGCGGGAGGACATAAGCTCTCAGGCTCTGAACTAAAACACGTCAAATTACATTGGCAGAGGATAAACTAGATCAGCCTAGGATAAACTAGAAAATTGGCGCTGAGACTGTCTTTGGGTTCAATAAAATCATGCCAAATTTAATTGGCCTGGAATAAACTAGATCGGCTTAGGATAAACTAGTTCAGACAAATGGATAGTAAGCTAAACTAGTTTACCCTATGAGTGTTAGGCCAAACTAGTTTGGCTTAAGAAAAACTAATTTATCCTATAGGCATTAGGTTAGACTAGTTTGGCCAAGAAAAAACTAGTTTATCCTGTGAGCGTTCGGAGAGACTAGCTTGCCCTAGGAAAAATTAGTTTATCCTATGAGTGTTAGAAAAACTAGTTTAACCGATGGGCGTTAGCACAGACTAGTTTGGCCGGTTACCTATATAAGGATAAATGATTATTCCGCTGATCAGGGACGTAAATCACCTTTGTTGCGTAGGGAGGTGTAGACTCATAAATTTCCGATTCCAAAAAGGAAAATTTCCGAGTAGTATGCTATAATATACATACATATATGTATGTATCTGTATATACATACATATATATAGAATGTCATGCATTAATTTCATGGAATTCAGGCAGCTTATGAAAGATTGTGTTATTCTGCAGTCGACAAATCTAGTCAACTTGCGTGAAATTCTTGATAATAGCTGATATCAGAGAACTGAAATTGAGAATGCAAAGTGGCTGTTTTGCAGTCGTACTACTAATCTATACGGTCAGAGCGTAAGTATAGCAAGGCAATGGATTCCATAATCCGGTGATTTCTCCACCAGAAACGGAGCCAGTTTCTATTATAAATTGTTTATTCATCAAACATGAAAAATTAAAATGAATCTCACATATGAAATAATTCGTAAGCCTTCTCACATTTGGCACGAATCATTAAGTCATACTATATGATTTTAAAAAGAAAATTTAGAAAGCTACAAGTGTCGTAGACAGAAGATAATGTATGTCGAAACACTTCAAACAAGTCAAAAATCTAGCTCCGAAGTCACTGCATCTGCTTTTTGTTAGATTCGCAGAGGACGATAGATATCGATGTAGAATAGAAATGAGCCAATCAGTGAACGGAGTACATGTAGAGATGGTCAACTAAGCTAATCACTCGAGAGGGGGAGTGACTTAAGGAGCCTATATCTCGTAGTGTGGTGTTTTTGTGTCCCTAAAAAGCCTAGCATCGACATAGCGTGGGAACATAGAATACAGGAATTAAGATTGGAAATAAAAGTAACAAAATGGCTTCCAAACATTCGAAAATAGTAACTAGCTTCTCTTAGAATATTATAGATTGGATAGCTGATAAAATTTATAAAGACTAAAAACTCTAGATTAAGATTTTGAATGAGATATTTATTAATATA
Source organism: Maratus speculifer (assembly GCA_964019185.1). Classification (NCBI taxonomy): domain Eukaryota; kingdom Metazoa; phylum Arthropoda; class Arachnida; order Araneae; family Salticidae; genus Maratus; species Maratus speculifer. Next base: position 103,278,667 of record OZ025303.1, read on the forward strand.
CGCGTTTTAAAATTAAAGGGAAATTAAATAGAAACAAATAACAGGTGTTATTAAAAATAGCGAGATGAAGAATATGCCGGTAATTTAGAATAATTTAGATGAGTATTGCGAAATGAAATGTTTATATAACATACACACATGCATGCACATATATATACTGGCAGCCTTCAACCGATACGCTAGTCCTTTTTTCCTAAAAGATTATTGAATAAAAAAATATATCACAGATAAAATTAAAATAAAACTATTTTCTTAACATCTAATAAATTAACCATTATTGTTGTCTTATTCGTATAATTTTATATTATCCCCTACAAAGTCCATGTTGGCGATAGAGTAGACAAAATAGCTCTAAAACCTCTGAAGTACTGTAATTAACAATTTTTTGATAGGTTTGTTATGCTGAATTTTACGCTCCTACCTAAAATTTGTGTTTAGATATGGTGAAATAGCCTAAAACTTACCATTATCCCATTAAACCTACCTACTTGAGAGTTTCCAAAGCCAATAAAATATATGTTTAAGTATGTTTTAGTATATTGTGAAATTATCTAAGAGCTTCAGTACCCTCCCTTCAATCCTCTTAAAGGCGGAAAAAATTCTAAAATCTCTGAAATGTATGTAAAATTACTTTTAAATTAGCTTGCTATCTTGAATTTCATGCCCCTACCTCAAACATGGAAGAAGGAATATAAATATTTATATTCTTTGTTCCATGACCTCAAACAGCCGCCAGAATATCGCTAAATATTTTAGAATTTTTGACTCCCTTTAACTCACTTGGAGGGCAATTTCTAAAGTCCTGAAATACGTGCTTAATCACACTAGCCTGCAAAGAAAATATATATAAAAGAACTGATAGCTGAACTTTGTGTATTTTTTGGTGCTAATTTAAAGAATAATAATGAAAAAGTTCTATCATGTCACGTTTTCTTGAAAAAAAAAATCAGTTTTACTTAGATTTTTATGAACATTCCAACAACTATATATCTCATTCCTCATGGACTTGATATGCTAGTACCTTCAATGGAATTGTCAGTTATCTCACAGGTCATGGTATTATCACACGGACAGGAATATCCAGAATTTAAGGATCCGATGCCGAATATTAAGAAGCTGTTCTCCCCAGTCCTTCTCTCCACTTGAACTTAATGATCTTACTAGAGATCGAGCGCATTTCGAAAGAGGCAGTTTAAATTTAAGCTTCAAATTGAAATAATAAAAAAAATTATTGGCCAAAGAAACCTGTTTCTTACAAGGAAGGTCTCCATTGGGGGCATACTCAGAATTTTTTGAAAAAAATACGAATTAAACTACTCATGTAGGTAATAAAGGATCAGTGAAAATTAGCGGCGGAATTACATTATTAGATATGTAAAAAAATAAAATAGTTTGGAATAATTGGACTTGAAAAGCTGAGAGCGACGCGGGATTTGGCGAGCAGTGCATTTCCTCGCCAAAAGCAGACGATTTTAACGAATCTGAAAATTGATTTTAATTTACTTCACTGTTAAAAATCTGCAGCATTTACTGCAACGTCACTCCCCTACTTTTATAGAATACTCTCTTCTGACCAATGAGAATGCTCCATAGCACGGTGAATTGACCATGTCATACACTGTTAAAAATCTGCTGCATTTTGTTGCAACGCACGCCACCGCTTGTATATAATATCTCCATTCCGAACAATGAGAAATCTCCATTTCACGGCCAAGTAACCGTTTTCTATACAAGCAAGGAAGTGCGTTGCAACAAAATGCAGCAGATTTTTAACAGTGTATTTTTCAATTTGGAACAATTTTAATCAATTTAAATTGTGTTTTAAATGATAAAATATATTAATTTCATTTTGTTATAAGTACATATAAACGTATATGACAAAATTACACTTAAAGTAAAGTAAAAATGCAAAACTAAAATTACTTAAACTAAACTTATTTAAATAAATTGAACATAGAAAGTTTTTTCTTTAAAAAGTATTCGAAACGTAAAAGCGTGTTTTTCAAAATTTCGTTTTTTCGCCAACCGGAGATAAATCGCCAAATAAACGAAACTTTTATTATTATTTTTTACGGACGTTATAAGGAGATTCCGCCGAAATTTTTTTATAAACATATATAACTATATGAGAAGAACATTCTGTAATTTTTTCAGATTTTTCTGAGTATGCCCGTATGGAGACCTTCCTTGTTAGTACGGGAATCTAAAAAGGAATGTGTTAAGTACTTTGAGGAAGAGGAGAAGTTGGTGTATTGTTCTGCTGTTCGGTGACTGGACATCAATTTTAATATCTGTATTCGCTTCTATTTGTAAAACGGTAAAGTGGCGCCACGTGGGCGCCCAAGTAATTGGTTTGTTTTTTCTTTCCGTCGGCTGTGTCGTCAGAGTTTCATCGGTATCTGTGCGTGTAGGATGTTCTATCCGAGAAATAAATATTAATTTGTGAAAAACGAAGTGTTTTTTATTATGTCGACTTCAGTTGGCCCTGTTGAGCGTGAGGGCAAGAGACCTATGGATTACAAATAATATGTTTTAATTTGTGAAAAAAAAAGTAATTAGTGTGATAATATGAAGAATAACAAAGAGGTATCGTGAAGAATAAGTTATGTTCGAATTCAAGAGTTGTGATATTCATTATATGATATGAAGAGATTTATCTACGTATAGGATTAAGAAAGATAATGATTAGAAGCGGTTTCGAGGTAACGGTGAGTATGCTTTTCAGATAAAGTTGTTATTGTTTAATGAGTTTCGTTTTGACTTTTAAGTTGATTTTGTTAGTTTGTTTTCGGTTTGAAATTTAATGTTGAAGTGATTTTGATTTCGAATAAGTTTTATAACTTTGAGTTTAGTTTCGTTTTTTAATTTGAATGTTTTGAGTTTGATTTTTATTTAATGAAATTACTTGGGTTCTCTTGTCGAACAAAATGTCGTTAACAAAATTAAAAAGAAAAATGAGTTAATTGAGATTGCTGAAGAATTTCAGCTTACGCTACCTACGAAACCGACCATATCGTCGATAAAGGAATTAATTGAAACGAGTGAGATTTATAAGAATAATTATGAACTTGTGGAGATTGTTGTTGAATCGGTGACTCATATAGAAAAAAACGATGAAAAAAGGGCTGAACGGGAGAGATTAGAAAGGGAATCGGTGCTTGAATTAGAAAAAATTAAACTTGCGCATTTAGAAAAACAATTAGAACTTAGTAATATCCAGAAAGAAATATCGAATAAATTCAGTGAAGTAGCAATAAAAAGCGATTCTGAATTATCACATTGTAGTTTAGAAAATTTGTTGAAAAGTGTTAAAACATTAACCATTCCACCCCCTTTGCGTACAGAATCGTATAATCTTTTTTTCGAATCACTGGAAAAAGCGTTCAAAACGAAGAATGTTCCGGAGGAATTTAAAGCAGAAATTCTTTTAAATATCTTAGGAGAAAAAGCCTCTAATATAATGATATATTTGAGTGAGGATGATTTAAGTAAATATGAAAAACTTAAAGAAGTTGTGTTAAAAGAATTTCAATCCTCCCCACACGAAGTGTTAAACAATTTTCGGAAAGCAAAAAAATTTCAAAACGAAAGTTATGTCCAATTTGCGTCGCGATTAACAGCAACATTTGATTATTATTGTTAGTTAAGAAAGGTTAATGATTTTATAGGATTGTGTGAATTATTTCCGATAAAATCTTTCGTTAGATCGTGAACTGCAAGTTCACATAGGTGTAAAACAAGGAGTAGATTGGTACACTCCACAAGAATTATCGAGATATTGTGATATTTATGTGTCATCTAAGAATAAATGTAAAACCGAAAATAACGCGTTTTCACTCCCGCAGTTTGGAAACAATTCTCAAAAATTTCGTAATGCATACAGTCCACAAAAGAATTCTAAGGTGTTTGTGTCGGAAGTTAAAACTCCGAAATGCGTTCTTTGTAAATCTAATGGAAATCATTATCTTGATATGTGTCCTATTTTCAAAAAAATGCTAGTCAGTGAACGAATTGAGTTCGTTAAAAATAATCAATTGTGCTTTAATTGTCTTAATCAGCATAAGGTTAGCAATTGTTCTGCCAAATTCTATTGTGTTATTTGTAAGAAACGGCACAGTACGTATTTACATATAGAGAAAAAATTAGATGAAGGGCGTACGCAGTTTGTACGTAGAAATGTTTTTATTCCAAAGGGAGCATGTAGTGATAACTTATCAACCGAGAATAGAGAATCGTTATCTTTCACTGCCACAAATATTAATGTTAACAAATCTCGTATGGTTTTGCTGAGCACAGCTAAAATAATGATCGCGCATAATAATGAATATTCCATGAAGCGCGTGCATTATTAGACAATGGAAGTCGGTCATGCTTCATATCGAAGCAGTGCGCTGACAGATTTAATTTGAAGAGGGAAAAAATAAATCTTGTGATTTCTGGCTTAAATAGATCGTCGTCAGTGTTTAATTCGGCGGTGAAAATAAAAATTGCGAATCATAGCAGAACTTTCGAAAAAAGAGTAGAGCTTTTGATAGTTTCGAATATAACAGATTACACACCCGCTAAGAAATTTAGCATTGATAAGCTCGATTTAGAGAATTTAACATTAGCAAACGAAAGTTTCAATAAGCCAGGTGTTGTGGATATTTTATTGGGCGCACAATTATTTTATGAAATTTTAAAATCCGGTCAAATGAGAATCCCCGAGACAGATATAATTTTGCAAAATTCAGTATTTGGGTTTATTGCAACTGGGAGTGTTGGGATTGAAAATGAAACTTCGGGTCATTGTGGGTTAATTTTGGAAAATTTAGACACAACTTTGAGAAAATTTTGGGAGATTGAAAATGTTGAGGCAGAAAGGGTGAAAACCGATGAGAATTTGATATGTGAAGATCATTTCATGAAAACTCATTTCAGAAATGATGATGTTAGAATGCCGTTAAAGGAAGACCCGCCATGTTTGGGAGAATCAAAAGATATTGCGGTAAAAAGATTGAATTCTCTTTGGCGACGTTTGAGAAGAGAACCTGAGTATCTAAAATTGTATAGGGAATTCTTAACTAAGTATGAAGAATTAGGTCATATGCAGGCAACTAATGACAATCCAAAATACATTATACCTTATCATGGAGTTTATAGGCCGAATAATAGTACTACGAAATTATGGGTCGTATTTAATGCTTCTCAAGCAACATCATCTGGACAATCTCTTAATGATAAGCTATATTCTGGATTTGTTGTCCAAGATGATTTATTTTCAATTTTGTTGAGATTTAGGAAGCATACTGTCGTGTTCACCGCGGACATAAAAAAGATGTATCGGCAAATTTATATTAGTCCCTATCAGTGCGATTTACAATGTATTTTATGGAAGGGTAATGAGAACGAAATTATACGCGTTTTTAAGTTGCTCAATGTTACCTACGGAACCAAATGTGCACCTTTTTTAGCAACGAGAGTGCTTCAACAGCTATGTCACGATGAAAAGGACAATTATCCATTAGGTGCCGCTGCTGGCCAGGATTTTATGTTGATGATATCCTCAGCGGTGCAAATCACATATCTACGGCCATTGAACTTCAGAGACAGTTAATATCTTTATTAAATGCTGATGGACTGGAACTTCGCAAGTGGAGCTCTAACAATGAATTATTATTGAAAAATGTTTCTTCCTCAGAAAAAGAGTATGATTTTGATTCTGGTGAATCTAAAACTGTGAAAACTCTCGGACTTCTATTTAATCCTAAAAATGATGCATTTTGTTTTAAAATTCAACATCTTGAGATTTCTGTAACTAAGAGAGCAGTCTTATCAGACATTGCACGGTTATTTGACCCTTTGGGTCTTTTAGGTCCTGTGGTAGTTACAGCAAAAATTTATTTGCAGAAGTTGTGGCTCCATAAGCTTGATTGGGATGAAGAGATTCCACTAGGAGAAAAAAAAAGGCTTGGTTCAAATTTCGCCAAGAACTGACAGAGTTAAGACATTTGCAAATTAATCGTCACGTTTTATGGCCGAATTCACAACAAATAGACTTGATAGGATTCGGTGATGCGTCTCAAGAAGCGTATGGCTGCGTTATTTACCTTCGATCTATCTCCGAATCAGGCGAATCCAAGGTGTCACTCCTGTGTAGTGAATCGCGTGTGGCACCCCTCAAGAAGATTACGATCCCAAGATTAGAGCTCTGCGCAGCAGAGTTGCTTTCGAAATTAACTGTGAAGGTACTTTCATCCTTAGATGTTCAAATTCGTGAAGTATATCTATACTCAAATTCGACAGTAGTGCTGGCATGGATTGCTTCACCACCTCAAATGCTTAACGTTTTCGTGTCAAATCGGGTCTCGAACATTCAGAATAGTAGATACTAAAGACTTCTCTTGGAACTATGTAAAAACTTCTGAGAATCCAGCTGATTTAATTTCACGTGGTGTTAGTCCAACGAAAATTCTCGATCTAAAGCTCTGGTGGAATGGTCCTGATTTCTCGCACAGTCAGGAAAGTTATAATGTTGGGAACGAACAGTTAGCTGTAGCTGAAACACAGGAGTTCCAGCAAGAACTCAGACAGAACTGTAATTATAAGAACTCTGAATTAATGAAATTTCAGATATTGATTATTTATTTAATATCACTAATTCATATATAAAATTAATTAGAATCATCAGTTTTATTTTTAGGTTTATTTCTAATGTGAAACCTTGTGCAAGGGAAAAGGGACCTTTATATCCTGCTGAATTGAAGAAAGGTAAAATGGTTTTAATAAAATCTGTACAATTGCAGGTATTTTCTAGGGAGATAAAGGCTTTGAAGGAGAAAGGGAGAATTAAGGAATTTAATGTAAGTAGTTTATCTCCTTTTATTGATTATGAAGGAATTCTTCGCGTGGGTGGCAGACTTGTAAACTCTAACTTACAAGGTGATGTTAAACACCCTATTTTATTGCCTAAAAATCACAAATTTACTCAAATGATTTTCAATTATTTTCATTTAAAAAATTATCATGTGGGCCCCCAAACTTTGTTATATGCTGTTTGCCAAGAATATTGGCCTCTTGGGGGGACGGTCAATTGCACGAAAAACTGTACACAATTGTGTAACATGTTTTAAGGCTCGCCCAAAGCAAACAAGCCAAATTATGGCACCCTTACCAAAAGAGAGAGTAACCATTAATCCACCCTTTTCAAAATAAGGCTTAGAGATTGTAGTGGGCCTTTCTTAATAAAGTATAAAAACCAAAGAAAGGGTGTTTATCCAAAAATTTATGTTTGTGTATTTGTTTGCCTTGTGATTAAAGCAATTCATTTTGAAATGATTACAGAGTTATCGGCTGAAGCCATGATAGCCTGTTTAAAGAGATTTTTTGCACGCACAGGTTTGGCAGCTCATCTTTTTTCTGATAATGGCACTAACTTTCAAGGTGCTGCTTCCGAAATAAGGGAAGTATTTGCCTTATTTAAAAATGCTAATGTAATGAATTATTTGTGTTCTGAAGGTGTGTCATGGAGCTTTATCCCTCCACAGTCACCGAATTTTGGGGGACTCTGGGAAGCGGATGTGAAGTCTTTCAAACACCATTTCAAAAGAGTGGTAGGTGAACACAAACTTACATCAGAGGAATTTTTAACGGTAAGCAATCAAATCGGGGCAATTTTGAACAGCCGGCCTCTGAACCGCTTTCAGCTGACCCTAATGATTATAATGTTTTAACTCCAGGGCATTTTTTAATCGGTAGCCCACTTAACGCTTTACCTGAGATTGACTTATCACGTGTAGAAACTAACAGATTGTCAAAATGGCAACTATTAACAAAACTGGTTCAAACTATTTGGAAAAAATGGACTAGAGATTACTTAAATAATTTACAGCAAAGGTTGAAGTGGCACATAAGTAATAATGATATTAAACCAAATATGGTTGTACTATTAAAAGAAAATAACTTACCAGTATGTACCTGGGTAATTGGTAGGATAGAAAGTGTCATTTGTGGGAATGATGGCAATATAAGAATAGTTTTAGTAAAAACGCCTAAAGGCATTTATAAGAGAAGTATTTCTAGTGTAGCAATTTTACCTATTTCAGATAATGTTATGGAAGCTTGTTAAATTTTACTGTTGTATAATTATTATTGAATTTGATATTTTATTCGTATATTCTGGTTGTATATATATTGTTATTTTCATTGTATCTATTGTGTGTGTAATTGAAATTGTATATCATTAACAGTGTAAGTTAATTGAAACCTTTGGGTTTCAAGGTGGGGAGTGTATTCGCTCCTATTCGTAAAACGGTAAAGTGGCCCCAGGTGGGCGCCCAAGTAATTTTGTTTTTTCTTTCCGTCGGTTGTGTCGTCAGAGTTTGATCGACATCTGTGCGTGTAGGATGTTCTATCCGAGAAATAAATATTAATTTGTGAAAAACGAAGTGTTTTTTTATGGTGTCGACTTCAGTATCACTTACGGTAAAAATGAATGGAGGCTGTTAATAGATTCATCTTAAAGTTGTCCTTTATCACGGAATTCAGTATGTATTTGCACCAGTTGGTAAATAGATGCATTTAAAAGAACGCTAAGCAAACATGGCTCTCGTTCTCAACAAAATAAAATAAGCTTTTTAAAAAAATATATCAACAGACTTCAAAAAAAGCGCTAAAAAGAAATAAATAATTCTTTAAAATTCTCTAATGACAAAACGTTATTGAAAATTCCGACATTGAATATTAGGTACCGGCATAAAAACGGTTAGATTTAATTTATATAATTTAATATCCACCAAAAATGGATTTTAGAGAGAATATTTTTTACAAGTGATGAATTTGCATATTTATAATTTATGAATATATACATATGAAATAATGAATTACTTTTTGAAATTGGTGCCAAACAATCACAATCGATAATGATCATCACCATTTTAGTTATGGTTCTAGGGGCAATATATTCACAATTCTTATTATATTTAAGATAAATTGGCACCGACTTTAAAAAGTAATTCATTATTTTATATGTATAGTGTGCTAAAGCATTATCTGGAAATGGAAAGAGTGTTTTATCTCTTTAATTTTTAGCAATCAGTTAAAACCTTTTTAGCGTTTCTTTTATGAGTAAAATTGAAATTTGATTGCTCGAGGACTAATTTAAAAACCAAAAACTTGCAAAAAACACAGTTTTTAAAGTTTATAAATCTTTCTAATGACATACTTTAAATCTGCGTAAAAATTTGGGGTCAACTTCGTTTTTTCCGACTAAACAAAATGTAGTTATAATAATATGAAAAGACAATCAAATATAATTGATTGAGGAAAAAGAAAACAAACGAATTATTTCTGATAGAAGTAAAACCATATAGATTGTAAAACATCCAGTTTAATTCGATGTAAAAATCCAAAGTACTTGGGTGTTTTCAATTTTCATTAAAATTACTTAAAATAAACAAAATTCACATTAAAAAAGGTAGTTAATAGAAAAAATAAAACCATAATTATTTTCGACTAAAAGTTAAATTCGTGTTGCTTGGAAAATATCCAAACTGATAAGGAAAAGCTCTAAATATTTGCAATTCATTTTTGAATTTTCATTGGATATCACCTAAATTCAGTGATACACATTTCTAACTTAATTTAAAGTTAGAAAAAACGAAGAAGTTTCATCACCTCAATCAGCATATCTTAAAATTTCCACACCAAAGTAAAAATTTTTCGACCATACAACAGAATCTCGATAGCTCGAAGTCAAAAAGCATGAAAAAAATTCGGAATATCAAGGTTTTTGATCAAAATATCAAAGTTTCATATAAAATTAACACCGTTGGAACAATGTATATAAGTATTTTTTCTTCATATCGAAGTTTTTGAAGTTCACAATATTCGGCAAATCAAAATTCATCTGTATAAATTTTATCAAAAGAAGAAAATCTGAAATATTTCCGACTAAGAACAAATTTACATAAATTTTCTTTGTTCAAAATTGTTTTCTTTTCTTTTTCTTCTAATTAAAAACTACAATTAAAAAAGTTCTCCAATTCACAAGTTTTTATATTTAATATATATATAAAATGCTTTTGACTAAAAGTTCATTTTCCCGAACGAAGGGAATTTTTCGAACTGATTTTTTCATTTTTCCAATTTGTAAGTCCTTTTAGGTAAATACCATTTTTCCGACTAACATACATTTTTCCTATCAAATGGGAATTTTCCTGATTGAATTTTTCGTTTTTTCAATTTGTAAGTACTTATAGTAAATAACATTTTTCCGACTAAACATACATTTTTCCGATTGATTTTTTCATTTTTCCAATTTGTAAGTCCTTATAAGGAAATAACATTTTCCGACTAAATGTACATTTCCGCTATCCAATGGGAATTTTTCCGACTGATTTTTTCGTTTTTCCAATTTGTAAGACCTTATAATAAATAACATTTTCCCGACTGATTTTTTTCGTTTTTTTTAATTTATAGGTTTTTTATAGATAAGTACAATTTTTTAAGGGTATTGTTTACCGACCAAACGCAAAATTTTTCCGACTGATTTTCTCAGGGGGGGGGGTGCCGCCCCCCCCCCCCCCCGGGATTTACGCCCCTGCCGCTAATATGGAAATTGAGATATATCTCAGAAGCTTGAGTGAGGGAAAGTGACGTCATGGTAAAAAGGACATGCATATTTTCTTTGATAAAAACTAAGTATTTTATGCGAATGCGTCTAACAGTACATTTATCGATTTCGACAGCAGTTAGATTAGAACCTCAAGTCGAGATTGCAAATATTTACATGAAAAATTATAAGAGGCAAACTAGACGTCAAAATTGGGAATAAATTTGTTAATAATCTACTGCATGTTAAAATAATTTTAGAATAGTAAATATGAATATAAAAAATAATGCATGTGAAAATGAAATTATTTTTATACTTCGTTTGAAAAAAATATATATAATTGTGTCGTAGTAGTAATTGTTAAGAAAATAATTGTTGAGAAAATAATTGCTCCAAACTGCTAATTTTCTATTCCTTTTTAAATTCATTTTCGATCTCAAATGAATCCATTTGGAAGGTTCTCTTATGCAGAAACTATATAATGTGCCTTACAGGTCGATTATTAATAAAATTAGAATAAATTGAAAAAATGTTGTCAAAGTGGACATTTTGAATCGAATGCCCCAAAGTGATTGTGCTGGAAACGAAAAATATAGTCGTAGTGAGAAAATAATTGTTTGTAATTCAAGTTCTAATTGAACGAAAAATAAAAGCATACATTAATTGTAAATGGATATGTTACAGGAAAACCCGATTTTAGGCCAAACTAGATTGGCCTAGGCCAGACTAGTCTATCCTAACGCCCATCGGATAAACTAGTTTTTCCTAGGCCAAACTCGTCTATCCTAACGCCCATCGGATAAACTAGTTTTTCCTAGGCCAAACTAGTCTATCCTAACGCCCATCGGATAGACTAGTTTTTCCTAGGCCAAACTAGTCTATCCGAACGCCCATCGGATAGACTAGATCTTCCTAGGCCAAACTAGTTTGGTCGAACGGTCATTAGGATAAACTAGTTTAGCCTGCTATTCATTAGTTTAAACTAGTTTATCCTAGGCCGATCTAGATTGTCCTAGGCCAGTTGAATTTGGCGTGTTTTTATTCATCCCAAAGACCGCTTCGGCGCCAATCTTCTGGTTTAGCCTAGTCCAATCTAGTTTATCCTAGGACAATCTAGTTTATCCTAGGCCAATTCAATTTGATGTGCTGTAATTAATGCCAACCATTGTTTGGCACGCTCACAAAGAAAAGAATTATTTCAAACTCAAATTTAATTTCTCAAAAATTAATCAAGTTTAAGCTCAAATTCAAAATATTTCAAACGAATCCGCTCAACTCAAACACATCTATTGAAATAAGCGAGGTTTATTTAAAATTCATTCTTTTATTTATTTTAATTTCTTCTATCTTTACAATAAGTGTTTGATTCGCGAGAATTTTTTACTTCCGGCTTTTGACGCATTTACACGTTTTAGTGGTCAAAGATTCCAAAAAACATGTTCTTCAAATTGTGAGTCTATGACCCTGTCTGACTGTCTGTGCCATAAATTTTGTAGGAGTTGTAATTGAATAACTAATGTACGAAATTTGATGCGGCATCCTTTTTCTTAAATATTTAACATCATGTTTTACTATGTTTCTAAAAGTGTCAAATAAGGGTAATATTTAATTAGCAGATAAAACGTTAAAAAAAGCTGAGGTTTAAAAAAAAATTCAAGCGTCCCCTTACTTTGCCCCCCCCCCATCCTTTATTTTAGGTGTCATGCTTTATTTAAGCCTTTTCTTATTTTTAAAAGGGGTCGGATATTTAGTTTTTTAATGTGAAACATTTCGAATGAAGTGATGTGTGGAAAAACCAATGTCTGTTACGAATTAAAAACCTTTTCATAAAACCAAAATTTTTTATACGATTGAAAAAGTAATCCGTAATTCCTTTATTTTTAACCTCTGAACCCCCCAAATTAATCAGGTAAACGCCTTATCAGAAGGAACCTACATAAAAAAAAATTGAAACAAATCGGTAAATTTTCCGTGAAAAACCTATTTACATGATTTAACGGGGTTACCCCCCATTCTTCCTTTCTTTATATGTAAACAATAAATACCCACAACTAATCAGTGAGGTGCCTAATCAAAATTATCTCATGCCTAAAATTTTAATAAAATCTGATACTTTTGCATGAAAAACTGACTTATCTAAATTAAGGAGGGGAGGGGATGCAGATTAGCCTTTTGTTCCCCTCCCCTTATTCTTATCCAATGAACTCCTGAAACTAATCAGGGAAGTTCGTTATCAGGATAAATCTATGTCCAAAATTTGAAGCAAACCGAATATTTCTAGCAGGAATTACTGGATTACGTACATACATACGTACATACGTACATGGTTACATACACACTAACAGAATATGCGAGCACATTAGCTCTCAGGCTTTGATAGTCTGTAAGATAAAATCGCATCAAATTGCATCGGCCTAGGATAAATTAGATCAAAACTAGAAAGTTGACGCCGCGGCGTTCTTTAGATTCAATAAAATCACGCCAAATTGAATTGGCCTAGGACAATCTAGATCGGCCTAGGATTAACTAGTTCAAACCAATGAATAGCAGGCTAAACTAGTTTATCCTAATGACCGTTCGGCCAAACTAGTTTGGCCTAGGAAAATCTAGTCTATCCGGTGGGCGTTCGGATAGACTAGTTTAGCCTAGGAAAAACTAGTCTATCCGATCGGCGTTCGGATAAACTAGTTTGGCCTAGGAAAAACTAGTTTATCCGATGGGCGTTAGGATAGACTAGTTTGGCCTAGGAAAAACTAGTTTATCCGATGGGCGTTAGGATAGACTAGTCTGGCCTAGGCCAATCTAGTTTGGCCTAAAATCGGGTTTGGCCTGTAACAGATACAAAAAATCCCGTCAGTACATTTTATGTGTTTTGTTTTTTAAATGAGTCTGAAAAAGTGTTAGAAATTTTCGAGTTTTTGAACATCGAACAATATATATATTTTGTGCCTTAACATGATTTTGATAAAATCAGTTCTAACAGAAAAATGAAATTAAAATCTCGTCAAAAGGGACCATATAAAATTGTTAAATAATGTTTATCTATCTTTTTTTGTGTATGTGTAATAAGTCCTTAACTTCGAAATCTACTTCCATCTGTTGGCCGAATCGCAGGGATATTTTTTTTTTCGATCATTGTGTCATTTTTTAGGATGTGTCGACAGAAAAGAAATGATTGAATTAGAAATTTTAAATTCGATGTTTCTATAATATTTAACTACAGAAGGTTGTAGAAAAAAGGTTAAATAATGGTCTGGTGATATTTTAAAGTCTATAACAGCCATTATAATTTTCTAAGTTGTATGTACAGCAAGCTTCATGCAAATCGATCAAAAATGGAAGATTTCTTTAAGAAACATATACACATAGATCGGCTTTTATATATGTAGATTAGACTGGTCTTGAAATAACTTTTACTTGTGCTTTTCTTATTATTCTTGCATATTCTTACTGTGTGATTTTTTTTTTTTTTTTCAGGATAAATTTATATTTTGTGCTTAACTTTTTGTAAAGGAAATTTCCCGGCCTAACAATGGAAAAATACGGTAATATTCAACATATTTACGAAGAAAGAGAAATCGAATGGAAAATCGAAGGTTTTTTCTCAGTCACTGAAGATAAAATCCTCGAAAGTCCTGCTTTCTATTTTTCGAATTCCTCATGCAATTTTCGAATGTGTCCTAAAGACAAGGAAATGCCTGGATTCGTACTTTTTGGTCTTGTTAGTATAAAGCCTTTTGAATGTTCGGTTGAGTATGATTTGGGATTAAAAAAACTGGATAACAGCATTGTGGAATTAGAAAAAGGTATATTTAAAAACGATAATCAAGAAACAATTATTGCATTTTCATTTAAACTATCACAAGTGGAAGAACATAAGTGTGAGGTGGCGTCTTTGGATGTGCTTACTTTCAGGTGCACACTTATATGCAGAAGCAGTCTCTCCGATCAAACTAGTGTGCCGAAGAATCAAAAACTAAAGAAACTGATAAGTGAGTAATAAGGAAAATTTATATAATAATTAAAAAAAAAAAAAAAGTTGAATAAGTAGCTATTAAACAAAACAATTTATATCATTTTAAAATCGAAAATAAAAGTAAAAAAATAGCAAAACTGTAATTTAACAAATTACAACGACTATTTGGAAAATGATATTTTCAAAGACTAAAAATTTAAAGACTTATACATAAATGCTATAGTTAATAATAATAATAAGCATCATTTTTAGGATGATCATAACAAGTCCTATATTATGTACGCTGTGCATTAAACATAAATATTCCTAGACCAATGATAAAAAATCCCTGTCGGCTGGGCCTATAGGCGGAGATAGATTTCGAAAAGTGCTCATTTCAACAATATATATATATGATTAGAGATAAATCCAGTTTAATAACTTCATTTGGCCGTTTATGAAAAATTTTTAATTTCATTTTTCTGCGAAAACTGGTTTTATTAGAATCATCTTAAGAAAAATTCAGCGCAAATGCCCATTTTGACAACATATTTTGAAATAGATTCTGAATTTATTAAAAAATCGACCAAAACAGTACATTATACAGTTCCTAAATTACAAAAAACTGTCAGTTGAATGCATTTGACAAAAAAATTGAATTTAAAAATGAGTCATAAAATAACCGATTTGTTTTTTGAATACATCCATAATTCTTTAATCATGATTCCTTCGGAAAATTTTGTGCGAAATACTCACTTTGACAGCATTTTTAAAAATATATTCTATCTTTATCAAAAAACTGGCCAATGCGTCACAGTATATAGTTCCTAAATAAGAGGATCTGTAAATTGGATGCGTTTGAGAGCGAAAATGGATTTTAAAACGAGTCATAAAAAGCGCAATTTGCTATGTGAAAACTTCCTTAAATTTTCAAATCACGACGACTTCGGGAAATTCTGTTCAAAATACCCTTTTTGGTAGCCTTTTTCAAAATATATTCTGTCTTTATCAAAAAATTGACCAATGCGTCATTTTATACAGTTTCTAAATAAGAGGATCTACCATTTGGATGCGTTTAAAAATGAGTCAGAATATAAGCAGTTTGGATTTGAGGTTTTTTCTCCAACTCCTATTTTTGTTTAATTTCTTTTTGCTATACGAATTGGTCCAATGAAAAACTTGTCAATATAAAAGTTGTAGATATTTTTGAGAAGATGTAAAATAAATTTAATCAGATTTGATATCTTAAAAATTGACCGAGTTATGGATTTTTCTCTTTTTTCAGCGCCCTTTTTTCTTTTCTTTTTTAATTTTTTTCATCGGTAAAAGTTGGTGCTATCAAAAGCTTGTAAATACAAAAGTTTTAGATAATTTTAAGAACATTTACAAAAAATTTAGTTGGACTTGATATCTTGAAAATTGACGAAGTTATGAATTTTTTTCTCTCAAAATCCCTGTTTTTTTCGCCCCTTGAGTCCACTTCTAAATTTATCAAAAATCTGTCATGCATATACTTTTGGCCCATTTTTAAGAAGTAATATAAACTTTAAACCGATTCGATATCTACTTTAATTAAGAAGTTATGGCGTTTTTTCGGTTTTCACAAAAACGCCCCCCATTCCGACCCCCTTGGTCCGATTTTGCCCATTAACGAACTTAGCTAAGATTTTATCCCCTTTGATTTTATGTACCAGTTTGGTGGAGATTGGTGAAGAATTATAGAAGTTATCGTGTCCATAAAAAAGTGAGATATATATATATATATATAGATAGATATATAAACTGGTGCGATTGCAATGGGTAGTATTTCTTACGAAATCTACCTAAAAAAAGGAGTCTATAGATATACTACTTTAACTGTTTTAAATGTACACTTTTTTTTTCTTTTGATGGAGTTAATTAGATTGACTTCTGAATGCCTCACATTACGTATGACATGGATTAAACATTATTATTCCTAGACCCATCACAAACAAATTTTAAATAAAATTTCAGTTTTACAATTTTCGGAACTGCAAACTTTTAAACTTCTAAACATCGCATATTTTTAATTTTTACACTGTTGCGTAGAGAAAAAAAATGCACTTTTTAATGAAATTTATTTCAAATCTCTATCACAATTTGTTTTTAAATTATTAATTTGTTTTTAAAGTTTTTATTACTCTTTTTGTCATCGTGGCAACAGAAGTATTCCACTTTTGGACATTAAACTTGGACCAATCAAAAAACGAAAAAAGAAAATAAATTGCAAAATTCAACCAATAAAAAAATCGAATAGACTTCAGACTTCCCAGTTCTCTATCGAAGACAACAAATATTTTCCAAATAATTAATAAAATAAATAAATAAATAAATAAAACAATTACTCTTTTTGATTAAAGTAAAATATCCGAGTTGTAATTTTCCATCTGAGCAAAAAAAAAAAGTTTACATGTCAGATTCGAACAAGGGGCTTTTGGCGTGAACTGCAAACACTTGCCAACTGAGCTATTCTTAGCAAACTTGATTGACATTTTTCACCCAGAGAAACGGGCTGATTATGGCATCTGGTCTGATATATAAATCAGATCGATAGAATAAATCTGCATGTAAGGGACTCCAAAAAACATTGGATACGTAATTACACCATATTAATTTTAATACGATTTTTCTAACTGGTAAATGTTTATTTACCAATAATTCTTATGGTTCACCGTTCTATTGTCAGCGATTAATCCTGTTGAACTGATTCGGATATCACCCTAGTCATAAATAAGGTCCTCTGGGTGAGAAAAATCCGCCAGATTAGTTCAGGATAGTTCATTTGCCAGAGTATTGACTTTTTACGCCAAAGGTCCTTGGTTCGAATCCGAGCCTGGATAGTTTTTAATTAGTTAGAAAATTACATCTCATATGCCAATTAGAACTATTTTTTAATTAATGGTGGATTTTTTTTTATTTATTTTATTTTATTTTATTATTATTATTTTTTTTGTTCTATTAGCGATTTATCAGAGAATTTTATACAGTCGCCCATATATTTAACTGCCAAAGATTTTTGAATTATTGTATTGTATTGTAAAATTACTGTAAAAACAGGAAAAAATCTGTATACACAATGTTTTTAATTAAAATAATTATCAAAGAAGTCTGTCGCTTACACTGTTAAAACCACGGGTTTCATATGGCACTCCTAGGGAGCCATAATTGCACCCCTAGGACACCTCACGCCACCCCATAGGTTGCCATGAGGTGTCCTAAGGGTGCAATTTCGGTGACCTGGGGTGTCCTAATTGTGCCCTAGGAGTAAATTTTGGATCCCTTAGGGGGACGCTCTCGAGATAAGCGTTTCACCCCTAGAAGTGTCATATGCAACCTGTGGTTTTAACAGTGTATACATGCTGTGGAAAATATTGGCTTTATCAAGGAAAAACTTCCTTTTTTCATTATCCTTCGCTGGTCACTTCGCGGACCTTATATTAGGTTAGTAAATATGGTAACAAAGAAAGAATGAAAAAAGGACGTCTTTCTTGGAAAGTCAATTTTTCTTACCTGAAGTATAATTCTGAATGCATTTAGATATAAAATGTAAACTGTCCTAAAAGATCTTCCCATCCATGATTATCTGTACGCTCCTACAAAATTCCTGGTTTTAAAATATTTGTTTCGCAGGGTTCTGCAATTGCTAAATTTTGATTCCACTTCCTGCAAAATTTCTGATTTGGAAAATCGGTGGTAAAAACATAAAGCAAAATGTTTTCGTCGCGAAGGAGTTAAATTTTTGGAAAGTTTCATATGTGAGAATTTTCGTATTTCGCTTTTCAATAATTTCATCAAAATCTCACCATCTTACGGCATAGAGATTTCAAAATCTTTAGAACATTCTTTAAAAGAAAGAAAAACTAACAAACAAAAAACCCTACCTCTTAATCTGTTGTTCTCTAATAATAAGAAATAAACGACTAGTTAATTTTTAAATCTGAAGCCTCAACGTCAATTTTTCAAGTCATTCATTTTAGGTAGATTTCGTATGAAATACTACCTATTGCATTCTCTCCCATGTTGGAATTTCTGAAAAAAATTTGCGTTTCTACACGAATCATGACTCCTAGACCCCAAAACTACCATCAGTAAAAAAGTTTATTTAACTATCTATCTATCTATCTATCTATCTATCTATCTATCTATCTATCGGTGTATATCACTTTCTTCTGGACACGATAACTTCCAAAATTATGCTAAGATCTTCTTCAAACTTTTACATAAAATCAAGGAGCTTAAAATCTCTGTCGAGTTCGTTAATGGGCAAAATCGGACCAAGAGGGTGGAAATAGGGAGGATTTTTGTGAAAACCGAAAAAACGCGATAACTTCTTAGTTAAAATAGATATCGATTCAATTTAAAGTTTATATTACTTCTAAGAAATGTGCAAAAAGTTTATGCATGACAGATTTTTGATAAAGTTAAAAATGGGCTCAAGGGACGAAAAAAAACATGGTTTTGGGGAGAAAAAATTCATAACTTCGTCAATTCTCAAGATATCAAATCCAACTAAATTTTATATAAATGTACTCAATATTATCTAAAACTTTTGTTTTTACAAGTTTTTGATAGGACCAACTTTTACCGATGAAAAAATTAAAAACGAAAAGAAAAAGGGGGGGGATTAAAAAGAAAAAATTTCCATAACTTGCTCAATTCTTAAGCAATCAAATCTAATTAAATTTATTTTACATCTTCACAATAATACCTACAACTTTTATATTAACAAGTTTTTCATAGAACCAATTCTTAAAGCAAAAATAAATTAAACAAAAATAGGAGTTGGAGAAAAAACCTCAAACCCAAACTGCTTATATTCTGACTCATTTTTAAATTAATTTTTGATTTTAAACGCATCCAAATGACAGATCCTCTTATTTAGGAACTATATAACTTGACGTATTGGCCAGTTTTTTGATAAAGGTAGAATATATTTGTCAGGATCTGATAGCACCTGTGCTAAAGAATGTAATGTCTACTCTTTCTCTATTTGAATATCTAGTATTGTATGGTTGTGTACAGAATTTCCAAGGTGACATTCCCTCTTCGTGGAAAGGGGAACTGAAAGCTAATTCTTTACAGGTGGTGTGTTAGAGAAAGGAGATGGCTCAGAAGCATGTCCATCTGTCAGTGAAGTATGCGGATGATGAGCAGATTAGCAGCATGTCACTAAACAAAAAAAGAATGGAATATGTGTCCAATGAGGAAGCTCCAAAGGGGTTTATGTTGGGGAAAGCAGTGATTTGGAGAGGGCAAGTTTATCTGAGAGAATTCATTCGGTACCTAGGTCTCGTACCTAGAGGTTGCTCTGTGTGGAAGAGCGTAAAGTGTGCGTTTTCTGGTGCGCAAAGGACACAGACGTCCTGGTGTTTAGTGCTCTGGGCTAAGAAGTGCAGGCCCAGTATACTTGTGTTGGGAGACTCAAGGTTGAGCTCCAAAAAAAAGTGAATTTAACATGTATTGAGTGTGAGGTGGAAAGTGTAATTGGAACACAACCAATCTTTACGGTATCTAATTTAATGTTGAACCGGATCACCTATATCCGAGTTGTAGTTGTATATATTTGTAAATAGCGTATTTTGTGTGTACATATATTCTTAATAAACTGATAATTCAGTTACTAGCGTAAGTCTTCATTTACACCAATCTCACAGTGGGTGACCGATATCACCTAATAATATCGGTGGTGGCAGCTATATCTACCACGGACATTCTTCAAAGTTGTGTGGACTGAGAGGAACGTCCGACAAATTGGTGGCAGCGGTGGGATAGAATCGCCTGAAACCAGTGACCAGCGAGCCGTGTTGCAGTCTGTTAATGCCGGAGTATCCAGTGGAATTCTTGTGTGGTCGTGCCATATCGTCGAGTGTGTGCTAAAGCATCGTGCCGGATCGTCGATTGTATGCTAAAGTGTCGTGCCGTATCGTCGAATGTGTGTAAAGTGTCGTGCCGTATCGTCGAGTATGTGCTAAAGTATCGTGCCGGATCGTCTAGTGTGGACTAAAGTGTTGTGCGTATCTTTTATTAGAAAGAACTAAACCGAACTGTTGTGCCATATTACCGCTACATCGTGGAACTACCTGTGATTAGAAAAGTACCCCAGCAAAGAAAGTATAAGGTAAGGTGTTTTGATCATATCTTTCTGCTGACATCTCGAACCAAAATTTGTTGTTGTATAATTAATAGTAATTTAAGTAAATTGTCTATATCATTTATGTGTTTTATCAATACTCCCTACCTATAAAGTGTTAACCATATTGGCTATTGTTTTAAGGAAAGGTCATAATAACTTGAGCTAGTATTGATTGTCTATAATTTTTTTTAGTAGTTGGAAGGAATAATTAAATTACTTAAAGTTAAATTATTGTTAAAGTAATATTTAAATGAAGCAACATTTTCTTAAGTTTGAAGAGTGTATAATAACATTTGCTTAGAATTTTAATTGGCCAGTAGTAGGAAAAAAAAGAGGCTCAAGAGAGAGCCATAGTGAAAAAAAAAGGCCCAAAAGAGAGCCATAGTGAAAAAAAAAAGGCTCAAAAGAGAGCCATAGTGAGAAAAAATAAAAGTGAAGATTTTCAGTGTATTTGTTTTAAGTGTAAGAACCAGTATTGAGTTCGGAAATATTTTAGTGAAGATAATTGTAGAAATTTATATAGGCATGTTTTACAATTTTTCTTTATGTGGATTTCTTGATTGACACCAATACTTCTATTCAATTTCAACGTATCAGTATTTTTATGTAAATTGTATGTTGTTATCTAAGTGTATAAATTGGAATCTATATTGCATAGTAGTCAAATTGAATTACTGTTTTATCTTTTGTTTTATTGGAAGTAAATTGTGTGATATCAATGGTTGAGAAAAATTAGAGTATTCAGTAGGTTAATTAGAAATGAAATGCATGGATTATCTGAAAGGGTATTAATTAGTATAATAAGTGGAGAAATATCTGTACTAAGTTAGAAATTTAGGAGATATTAATTTGGTAGGTTTAACTATTCTTGTTGGGTGGTAATAACAATCGGTGAAGGTATGGCTTTCTTATTGAAACTAAAAAAGGTTGATCTTCAGGTGATAGCTGAAGAATTAGGTGTTGAATTCGCGGAAGATGATACCAGAATTCAGCTTAAGAAAAAGATAATGGACAGTGATGAGTATGACGAGGGGGTTATTAAGGAATTATCTGACGCTATTGTTGCAGAGCGATTAGAACACGAAAAATTAGAACGCGAAAAGTTAGAAAAACAGGAAAGGTTAGAGCGTGAAGAAAAACAGGGAAAATTAGAACGCGAAAAGTTAGAACTCGAAAAGTTAGAAAAACAGGAAAAGTTAGAAATAGAAAAATTAAGGATGAAACATGAATTAGAAATGGAGAGACTAGGGATGGGGTCTAGGGAATGGGTCTAGGGAATCTAATAATGAAAGTAATATAGAAAAATTGATCAAAAGCGTAAAAACCTCTATCTATCAAAGTACCGGAAGGGATTGAGGGATGGAATTTATTTTTCAACAGTTTAGAAAGGGCATTCAAAGCTAAAAATGTACCGGAAAACCAGCAGGCCGAAATTCTACTAAATATGTTAGGAGATAAGGCGGATAATTTGTTAATTTATACGACTACGGAACAAATGGAGAATTATGAGGAATTAAAGGAGTTAGTTCTAAGGGAACATGAGCCGACACCGAAGGCATGTTTGGAAAATTTTAAGAAGGCTAAGAGAAACCAGAACGAAACTCATGTATTATTTGTATCGCGTTTAATAGCGACATGGGAAAATTACTGTAAGATTAGAGGTGCTGACCCTTATGAAAAGGTCAACCATTTGATAGTTACTGATAAATTAGTAAGTACGTTAAATGAGGATACCGCATCTTATATTGGGTTAACTCACCAGGGTAAATGGTTAGAATCTTCTAAAATTGCTAGAGAATGTGACCATTATTTTGACCATAAAAATAAATCTTATTTAGTTACGTATAAAAGTTTTAAAGGCAAAGATAAGTATGTAAACAATGAAAAAATGAGACCGAGGGAGGATAGCAAAGTTAGTAATAATTGGAGGCAAAACGGGAGTAATGAGACTAATTCTTTTTCGGATAGGAAAATAGATTTTAAGAAGCCTAGTGATGCTTCAGCGCCTAAAAGCTTTAAATGTGGTTTGAGAGGTCATTACCAACGTTTTTGTAATAAAGTGGGTAATGAGGGAAATAATGGTAATAAAGGACGAGATCCGAAAGCGGGTGTACATAAGATTGTGGTAAAAGAAAGCAAAGAGTTACCTAATGAAGCTATTGTGGCGAGAATATCGGCAAAGGCCGAACAGAGAACTAACGCTATTGGTGAAAAATTAAATAAACTCGAGAAAATTTAAGTTAGTGTAAATGGGCAAAAAGCAAAGGGATTGGTTGATTCTGGATGTGAAATTAGTGTTGTTCATAAAGATTTGGTACCGGAAGAGAAATTAAAAGGAGCGGGTAGTATTTATTTACAAGGGTTATTCGGTGAAGCAATTAAATCGCCGTTGGTTAAACTACCGTTAGCTATTCCGCAATTCGGACAAACTAATATAATTCATCAGGAAGTACTTTGCGCAGTGACTGATAATATTAATGAGCAAGTAATTTTACATCCCGAGGTGATTAATGAGCTGTCAGGTGTCAACCGCGAGGAGCCATTGCTAGAGGCCCAAGAATTAGAAAGTTCAGAAATTGTTATTGATAATTCGAGTGAAAAGGAAGATATGAGTAACGATAACCGTAATGTTTACGCAATAGAAGCGAGGTCAGAAAATGTACAAACTGAGAATGCGGAAAAAACGGAAGTGGAAAAAGGTAATAAAGCCATTGTTAGCAATTCAAATATGTTTAAGGAATCCCAATTAGAATGTAAAGAATTAGAGAAAGCTTGGGAATTAGCTAAAATGGATAAGGGGGATTATTATATTGTAAATGGCTTATTATATCACAAAGAGAAATTGTTAGGCGAAACTATAGCGCAATTAGTAGTACCCAAAATAAGGCGAGAAGAAATCCTAAAATTAGCGCATAGTTCGGTATTTGGAGGGCATCATGCAGCTAAGAAAACTTTACAGAGAATCAGGTATTCATTTTATTGGGAGGGGATGGCGAAAGAAACTAAACAATTTTGTGAGTCATGTTTAGAGTGCCAGTTGACTAGAGGGGTTAAAGTAAATGAGAGAGCTCCTATTTCCCCAGTGTCGCGTCCGGAACTTCCATTTCAGGTAGTTAATGTTGATTTAATTGGGCCTATTGATCCTAAAAGTTCCCAAGGGCATCAGTATAACTTTAATTGATCAACATACCAGGTGGGCGGATGCGATCCCTTTAAAAAGTTTAACTGCTAAAACCGCGTGTGATGCGTTACTTCAAATATTTATGAGGACAGGAATTCCGAATATAATTGCTTGTGATAATGGAACCAATTTCACCGCCGACTTAACGAAAGAATTTGAGAAAAGGTTAGGTGCTAGTCCAAGATTTTCGATCCCACAGTATCCACAGTCTAACGGGTTCGTGGAGCGATTTAATCAGACCCTTAAACGTATGTTACATCATACTATTAGAGAAGAAGGAAAAAAGTGGCATGAACAAATACCATTTGTATTATGGGCGTATAGGGAAGTCCCAAATTCTACGACGGGAATCGCACCTTTCCAGTAATTATATATTAGAGCGCCGGAGGGTCCTTTGTCAATTCTCAAGTCATCCTGGGCAGGAGAAAATAAGGGAGCGCAGTTAGATACTACGCCGATTCATGAGTATTTGAATAAACTTAGGGGACGCTTAGAAAGAGCCGCAAATGAGGCAAAATTATCGTCCGAGGTGCAACAAAATAGAATGGCGTATCATTATAATTTAAGGTCAAAAGAAAAAACGTTTGAAGTAGGCGATAAAGTAATATTGTTAATCCCCGATTCAACTAATAAATTATATTCTAGGTGGCAAGGGCCGGCAACCATAGTCGAAAAACGAAATCAGCATTCATTTATAGTTGAGTTAGCCGACGGGAGTAGGAAGCATGTGCACCAAAATAAAATACGAGAATTTATTGCTAAATGTAATATAGTTAATATTGTTTTCGAGGGAGATGAGGAATTTGGAGAAGTTGGGGAAATTCCTATTTTGAACCGGGATCAGGAAGTAGAACGAGATATAGAGAGGTTCGAAATAAAAGGGTTATCTAACAATCAAGTTAAAGATATAAAGTCTATTTTGAGGGAGAATAAAGAGGTGTTTATGGGTCCTGTACGACCAGCCGATGTAGGGGAATATCGTATTGATCTTAAACCGGGAGTGGAAAGGAAAAAGCCAAAGTTATATAGTGTGCCGGTAGCTTATAAAGAGGAAGTAGATAGGCAGATTCAGCAGTTTTTAAAATTAAATCTAATCGAAGTGTCAAATGCTGAAATTAGTCATCCAATTGTTTGTGTGGCGAAAAAAGACGCAACTGTTAGGCTTTGTATAGACTATAGAGCTTTAAATTCGGTAACTCAAGTTCCAACCTTTCCGATGAAAGATTCTCACGAAATCATGTATACCGCAGGGGCGGCTAAGTATTTATCATCGATTGATTTATTGAGAGGTTATTGGCAGATTAAAATGGCTGAGGAATGTAAACATTTGACAGCTTTTACAACGCATAATGGAACTTACCAGTGGCGTAACATGCCTTTTGGATTATCAGGGGCGGCTGCCACGTTTCAGAAAGATATGAATGAGGTTCTTCAAGGTCATTGGAGGTATGCGGAAGCATATATTGATGATGTCATCATTTTCTCCGACACCTGGGAAGAGCATTGTGAGCATGTTAGGGCTGTCATTGAAGAACTTAAAAGCAGAAATTTTACGATTAGGCTAGACAAATGTAAATTTGGAGAGAAATTGACTAAGTTTTTAGGTCATGTAATTGGGGGTGGAACGCATGCACCTGATGAGGAAAAAATAGGAGCAATAAGGGATCTAAAGAGACCCAAAACCAAAAAGGAAGTTAGGTCTGTTTTGGGATTAATGGGATTTTACCGATCTTATATTCCAAATTATGCCGAAATTGCTATACCTTTAACCGAATTGACTAAAGGGAAGGTTAAAAATACTGTACCATGGAATGAAAGGGCAGAAAAAGCATTTAATACTCTTAAAGATGAGTTATGTAAAGTGACGAGTTTGGCTACACCTATCGTAGGCCGGGAATATCAGCTCCACGCAGATGCTTCCGACCTGGCAGTAGGATGTTGCCTTACTCAAAAAGATGAAAAGGGTCAGTTTAAACCAATAGCTTTTGACAGTCAGAAATTGTCAGGGGCTCAGCGTGCTTGGCCGAGTATAGAGAAAGAGGCTTGGAGTGTTCTCTTTGGATTGAGAAAGTTTGAAAAATGGACCTATGGATCTCAAATTGAGATCATTACGGATCATAATCCATTAAAATTTCTCACCTAAACAACCCCAAGATCACCCAAACTCACTAGATGGGCTCTTGCCTTCCAACGCTGGAACCTGAGTATTTCTCATCGTCCAGGAGCTCAACATTTGAATGCTGACGCAATTTCCAGGCTACATAGAAAGAGCTGGGAAGAACAACCAGTTGTTAGCCCATCAGCGTCAACGACCCAGTAGTGGACAACCTTAAAGGGATGTCGTCACACATTTAATTTTTTTTTCTGTGTGTGTGTAAATATTTTTTGATTTTTTTGTTTATAATATTGTATTAACACGTGTATTGTTTTTGTAATATTAATATTGGTACAAGGTTCAGTAGAGATGTCAGTAGATAGTGTTCAGACACCCAGAAATTCCTATGTAATAAGCATAACGAGGAAATCTGTAAAGAGACTATTGAACTCTTCTGCGATATTATTATATGTTTGGGGAAAATTAGCCCCTAAAAGGCATATTTTCCGCTAAGGTGGGGGGTGTCAGGATCTGATAGCACCTGTGCTAAAGAATGTCTACTCTTTCTCTATTTGAATATCTAGTATTGTATGGTTGTGTACAGAATTTCCAAGGTGACATTCCCTCTTCGTGGAAAGGGGAACTGCCAGCTAATCCTTTACAGGTGGTGTGTTAGAGAAAGGAGTTGGCTCAGAGGCATGTCCATCTGTCAGTGAAGTATGCGGATGATGAGCAGATTAGCAGCATGTCAGTAAGCAAGAAAAGAATAGAGTATGTGTCCAATGAGGAAGCTCCAAAGGGGTTTATGTTGGGGAAAGCAGTGATTTGGAGAGGGCAAGTTTGTCTGAGAGAATTCATTCGGTACCTAGGTCTCGTACCTAGAGGTTGCTCTGTGTGGAAGAGCGTAAAGTGTGCGTTTTCTGGTGCGCAAAGGACACAGACGTCCTGGTGTTTAGTGCTCTGGGCTAAGAAGTGCAGGCCCAGTATACTTGTGTTGGGAGACTCAAGGTTCAGCTCAAAAAAAAAGTGAATTTAACGTGTATTGAGTGTGAGGTGGAAAGTGTAATTGGAATAGTACACAACCAATCTTTACGGTATCTAATTTAATGTTGAACCGGATCACCTATATCCGAGTTGTAGTTGTATATATTTGTAAATAGCGTATTTTGTGTGTACATATATTCTTAATAAACTGATAATTCAGTTACTAGCGTAAGTCTTCATTTACACCAATCTCACAGTGGGTAACCGATATCACCTAATAATATCGGTGGTGGCAGCTATATGTACCACGGACATTCTTCAAAGTTGTGTGGACTGAGAGGAACGTCCGACAATATTTTTAAAAAGTCTGCCAAAAAGGGCATTTTGAACAAATTTCCCGAAGTTATCGTCATTAAAAAATTGATTAAGTATAACAAATTGCGTTTTTTCTGAATCATTTTTAAATTCATTTTTGTTCTCAAACCCTTCCAATTTACAGGTCCTCTTATTTAGGAACTATGTAATGTGACGGATTGGCCAGTTTTTTGATAAAGGCAGAATATATTTAAAAAAAAGCTGCCAAAATGGGCACTTCGCACAAAATTTCCCAAAGCGATCTTGATTAATGAACTGTGGGTATTCAAATAAGAAATTGGTTATTTTGTGACTCATTTTTAAATCCAATTTTGCTCTGAAACGCATTCAATTGACAGTTTTTTGTTACTTAGGAACTATATAATGTGCGTATTCGTCGATTTTTTGATAAAGGGTGAATATATATTTTTAAAAGCTGTCAAAGTAAGCACTTCGCAAAAAAATTTCCCAAAGCGATCATGATAAAAGAATTGAGGTTGTATTCAAATAACAAATTGTTTATTTTATGACTCATTTTTAAATTCAATTTTGCTCTCAAACGCATTCAATTGACAGTTATTTGTTATTTGGGAACTGTGTAATGTGCCGTATTGGTCAGATTTTTGATAAAGGCTTCAGGTCAGGTAAGGTCAGATTTTGATAAATATATATTTAAAGAAAGCTGTCAAAGTGTGCACTTCGCACAAAATTTCCCAAAGCGATCTTGATGAAAGAATTGTGGATGTATTAAAATAATAAATTGGTTATTTTATGACTCATTTTTAAATTCAATTTTGCTGTCAAACGAATTTAATTAACAGTTTTTTGTTATTTAGGAACTATATAATGAGCATATTGGTCAATTTTTTAAATAAAGTAAGAATATAATTCAAAATATGTTGCCAAAATGGGCATTTGAGTAGAATTTCGTTTAAGATGATTTTGATAAAACCAGTTCTTACAGAAAAATGAAATTAAAAAATTTTTAAAAGCGGCTGAATAAAGTAGTTAAACTGCGTTTATCGCTAATCTTTTTTTTTTTTTTTTTTTCTTTTTTGAGAAGAAATTTTTTCGAAATCTACCTCCGCCTATAGGCCATGCCGACAGGGTTTTTTTTTTTCATCTGACTTAACGCAATGTTTAAATTCTTGTGATCCGTAATTTAATAATGCAATAAAGATATAAAAATTTTCAAAAGATTAAAAAAAAAATAAAATAAATAAATAAAAAATCTAACTTTTAAGAATTATTTTAATGAACATGAATGTCCATAGTTATGCTATTAAACTGCTAATTGTTTCATTTTTGTAGAACAAATGTGTCTCGTTGAACTTACTTCATTTGCCAATAATTGTGTATTTCAAGATTGCCTGTTTAAAACTATATCTTATTACAATCAGCGATATTGCATCCCATACTAATATAAAGTACTAACATACTTATCAGCTTGAGATGTACACGGCCCCAGGCTTGATCCAAGGTACATAACCGGCCCGGCTAAATGAAGGCAAAATTTCACACGGGCCGAGTCGGCAGAATTAGGGCAATTTTTTCAACGGGCTCGGCTGATAAACAAAATAAACGGGGTGGGTTGGCAAAAAAATTGAACGGGCTATCCCAGCCGATAAAAAAAATTTAAACGAAGCCGATAAAATATGAGCTATTTACAATGAATATGTCTTTCACAAGAATAAGTATAAATGTGCTTCAGGAGTCGATGCCAGTTTGACAACATGAATACAGAAATGCAACATGCTTTTGTAGAGATCGGCATCGGACAATTACATAGTGTTTAAGCGGACATTTTTTTTTCAGCAGTCTCGTGCTATGCCGAGATCGGATTTGCATTTTTTTTTTTCTACATAGTCGAGCCGTGAGGAAACTGAACTTGTTTGTTCTAAGGATGTGTAGGACATATATTTTGTAAAAATCTTAGCAGCGATAGTGAATTTCTGTTAACGTAATCTTTGGAAATATACCTTAAGTTGATTCTTAAATAATTCACTGTTGAACAACGCGGAACTTTGACACATTTTCTGACTAATTTTTCACTGTAAATGCATAAGATTAACAAGCCTGACTATTAAACAGATTAGAAATCAAATAGCGTTTTCCATTTTTTATAAATAAATTACATGTCGAGATATAATAGATTTTCTTCTTACGTGGCTGCACGTTTTTTCCTTTCCCGTGCTATAGCTTCCACACTGTAAAAAAAAAATCTGTAGTACTGCTAGAAAATCTCTAGGCCACTGGGATTCCATAAACTTTTCTAATAACCAATACAGCATTTTTTCAAGTAACACTACTGCATTAAACTTAGTAAACAGCACAAATACTTTCTTAGTGAGCGTACTAAGAAACAGGGGCGTAGAAAATGTTTCTACTCTCAACATTTCCCCCAATCCCTATGAAAATTTCCCCAAAATTTTACTGCATGTTATAGGTAAATGCTGTACTACCCTAGCTATCGAAAATCCATTTTTCCATTATGTCTCGACTTATGTACAAGTATGTATGCAAGAGAGATTCTGAGTATAAAAAATCTTAAATTCACACAAAATTTTCTAAAAGGTTACAGCAAGGGGGGGGGGGGGGATCCACTCCCAGCATTATTATTATGTTATTTTATTTTTTCGTGGCCTTTTGACTAAATTCGCTATTTTTAGCGATCGTTTGACGAAATTTGTAGTCATTGTCAACAAATGATCTTTTAACAAAACAAAAAATTATCGTTTAGCAAAATTTATGATTGTTTCGTGATCCTTTGTCAGAATTTGCGTTTATTTTGACATCGTTTGACAATATTTGTGATTTTTTAACGAAATTTGCAGATTTTTTTGTCCATTTTGACGAAATGTGTGGTCGTTTAAAAAAAATTTTGACAAAATTTGTGGTTGTTTTGCAATCTTTTGACAAGATTTGTTTTATTATTTGTAGGTAAAATTTGCGTTCTTTTTAAAATTCACTAACGAAATAAATTTACAGTTTTAGCAATCATATTATGAAATTTGTGGTTGTTTCGCCATGTTTTGATGGATCCTGCGATTTTTGACAAAATTTGTGGTTGTTTTGTGTTTGACTAAATCTGCAGTTTTTACCGCGGTCTTTTGAAGAAATGGGCGTTCATTTTGAGGTCTTTTGACAAAATTTGTGTTCATTTCGTGATCTTTTGACGAAACTTACAGTTCTTTCGACAAAATTTGCAGTTAATTTGCGATCTCGTGATGAAATTTGAGTTTCTTTTTCGTAATTCTTGGACGAAATTCACGGTATTTTTTTATATTCAAATTTTCAGATTGATGAACTTTTTTTTTAATTTTTAGAAAATTTGTAATTGAATCACCTGTGACATACGGTGCACATCAATTTTGTGAAGGTCGACATATGGATCTTTTTGTTTGTAGTGAATTTTCTATCTAAGGGAATTATGGAATTCGTTGCTAAAATCAAAATCAATTGTATATGTTTCTGCAAAATTTCCCTGGTTGGTTAAAATTTCCCCCGATCCTAGATCGCCGGATCGGACATATTCTGCACCCCTGCAAGAAATCATTAGTAGACATTACAGGTGCTTTTTTAGTTGGAATACTAAGAAATGATTAGTAGTATTACAGATACTTCTCTTGTACCTTCACTAAGAAATGGTTAGTAGTATTACAGATATTTCTCTTGTATCTTCACCAAAAAAATCTTAGTAGCCGTTACAGGTCCTTTTTTAAGTATGTTTACCAATAAATGGTTAGTAGTTTTACAGATACTTTTTTTGTATCGGTACTAAGAAATTCTTAGTAGCCATTACAGGTATTTATTTAGTATATGTTTAGTAATATTACTAACCATTTCTTAGTAAAGGTACAAGAGAAGTATCTGTAATACTACTAATGATTTCTTAGTATGTTCAAGGAAATCTTTGTGCTGTTTACAAAGTTTAATGCAGTAGTGTTACTTAAAGAAACTTTATAGGTTACTAGAAAAGTTTATGGAATCCCAGTTGCCTAGAAATTTTCTAGTAGTACTACAGATGTTTATTAAGAAATGGTTAGTACAATTATAGATACTTCTTTTGTATCTTAACTAAGAAATTGTTAGCAGATCTTTTTAGTATGTTTATTAAGAGACCTTTAATAGAATTACAAAAACTTTTGCATATTCATTTTCATATTAGAGCATTTATAAGACAACATTTGTAACGCTTTTAAGAAACTGTAGTAAAGTTACAGCTACTTTTCTCATAATTTACACTAGAATTTTAAAGAGGTAAGCTAATACCAGTTTGGGAAACTTGAAAGAATAAGAAATATCTAATAAATATTAAGCCAAATACTCTGCAACAATTTCTGTATGCCTTTCATATTTTATGCTACAAAATTTTATAAATAATATCAACTTTTGTTTACATAAAATATAGATGCACCCTTTAATACAACTTCCATTTGAGTTTTTCTGTTAAATTTTCAATATAGATCTATATCTGTAATAAGTGCATTTGTATTTAGTATACAAATATTTTAATGCTAATAATTATATTTAAACTAAATTAGTTTTGTAAAATAAAATATTAAGAAATATTTTGCTTACTATATTCCATATTCTTTTTAACTGTTTTCAGTTATTTATAATAATTGTTTTATTGGTTATCTACAAATGTTTGTAACAAATATATATTTTACAAATAATTTTCTTTGATTTAAATATGCATCTTGTTTTATTATCTCAATTTAGATCCAGAAAATAATTTTTTTTTTTACTAAACAATACTTCTATGGTTTGTAATTTCTTTAAAAATGGTGCACAGAAATAAAAGCACCAATGTAGAGAAAAGTTCTACCCCCCCCCCCTCCAC
This sequence comes from Maratus speculifer, assembly GCA_964019185.1. NCBI lineage: Eukaryota > Metazoa > Arthropoda > Arachnida > Araneae > Salticidae > Maratus > Maratus speculifer. Next base: position 103,310,827 of record OZ025303.1, read on the forward strand.
ACACACACCCCATATTTCATTTAAAACAGCATTCTTTTATAATATGTAGACTTGAAATATCATTTTCCTAATTTTTTTTTTCTTTTGGACTTAAGTTCACAATTTCTGTCCAAAATTTCAAGTCTAAGAAATCATTAATGCATATAAAGTCGAACCTCGTTAAGATGAACCTCAAGAGGAATAAAAAATTTGTCCATGTTATCAGTATCAAATCTTTGTGTTCGTCTTTATAGGGGACTGTGAAAACAATTTATGTTAAAAGTAATTTACATTAAGCATGTTCATGCTAACGAGGTTTGACTGTACTTAGAAATTAGCTTCAAACAAAAATTTTACTTAGTGCAAAATTACTTAAGTTCTTTGAAATTTATGCAATAAATTATAGATATTTTTTTGCAAATTAAAAACATAATACTATATGTCATAAAGCATGTTTGTGAGTAAAGCTGACACATATAGACAGAGGTAACAATTCATTTCTCCTTTTTCTCAAATTTAATAACTTCTTACCAAAAATAAAGCTAATAATGCACAAAGTTATTTGAAAATTATTTCAAATTACTGATTTTTCAAGCATTGTAAAAAAATTTTCTAGCACAATTCTTTTTTTAAAAAATCAATCTTCATTATATGAGCTATACTAACTCATTTGCTTTTTTTTTTTTTTTTTTTTTTTTTTGCACCAATAAAAGAGAATGTCAGGTGTCAAGATTGTTGTTATGTTTCGTATAAAAAATCTTAAAAAGTTGTGAATTTGAAAAAAACTTTTGCAATTAATTCTGAAGCAGACAGCTTTTTCTGCATACGTCTGACATTTAATAATAATTTTTTAACATTCTAAACACTTTGAAAATAACCACCTTTGGCAACAGGTTTAATTCATTTTGCCCAATTGAAATTCTTAATTGCACCAATTGTTTTGGCACAATGCAAAAATAAAACATATTTATTTGTAAGTAATGTATGTGTTAATATAATTTAAGAATTATACGTGTTCAAATTAAAATACTTACTATATTAGACTTATTTTTAATTAACAGGGCTGCCACAGTGAAGTAAATTTTGCTTATGTTCTTTTGATTCTTATTTTTGAACAATAATATACATTTATTTTTAAATAGTGGTAAGAGCAAAAAAAAAAAATAGTTGTCAATGTCAGCCCATCATTAGCTGAAATAAAAAATGTCGCATATGCAAAAAAAAAAAAAAAAAAAAAAAAAAAAAAAAAAAGCAACACAATTTAGTTGGTTTTCATTTATTGAAAGTACAAATTATATATAATAAAATATATATAAGACTAATATTCAATAACAATACATTTTACAAAGTTTTCTCCAGATAGTGTTCGGAGGCTGCCAAACATTGCCTGCTCTTTGGGGGAAAAAAGTAGCCACTTTAATCATCAATATATTTAATGCATCAAAATTACATGCAAGATCCGCAATCTTGTTACACTTTGTATGAAGATAATCAAAGTCAATAAAATGGGAATTGCTCCAAACATCAGATTAATCTTTCCACCTATTTTGATAATGAAAGGATGAAATTTTTCAGATATAAAATTGATACTAGTGCAGACACAAGATAATTACACTGAAATATACAAAAACATAATAAACCAAATAATGAAATTGAAGAAACTGTACCACCTAGTCTTACTTCTGGTTCCACTGCTCAAAGAAAAAAATAATTTTCTATTTTGGCATAAATTTCAGGTTTCATGAGTTTGATAACGTAAAAATTTTCAATTAGTATGTGTTCTGCAAATTTGAAAAATCTGATAGAAATTAAGAAAAATAAAAACCAAAATGCTGTTATTTAAAATCATTTTTTGGTACTATGTGTTGAGGGAAGCTCAAATTTTATTGTTTATGTTTTATAAATTTGATAATTATAATTTTCAAGAGATTATTTTACAATTTTGGTTCTAAATCCGATTTTGCCGACTCTTAGAAAAAAGAGAAATTTATAACGTGAAAATTATTTTCTGGTATAACTTGAAATAACTTTGGAGAGGAGAGAGGAATTTAGGTATTAAAATTAATTTTACTACAAAGCATGGGTGCAGCTTTGAAATTTGGCTAAGACTGAAAATATTTTGAATGCCTCCCCCCTCCCCCACCCCGTCCCACTGAATGCACCATATACACGCTTCAATGCATTGCTTATTCAAAACTCAACACATTGAAAATTTTATGCAGTAAAATACAATTGTTAAAAAAAAAAGAAATAAATAAAAAGAAAAGTAAATAAGTGCATGTGAAACATTCATATCCATGTCAACAGTATTTGAAAAGTTTAATTTAGACAGGGTAAAGCTAAAAACAATAAAGTTGACAGCTATGACAGATAAAATCAAGGGAGATTCTGAGTAGAAATTTTTCTTATGAAATTCAGAGCAAATTTTTTGGAAGGTTACAGTTGAGGGGAAGGGGTAGAAACCTACCCGACACTAACTATGCTTTTCCTTATAATCTTTTAACAAAATTCTCGATCTTTTGACAAAATGTGCCAATTTTTTTAGAGTTGTCAAAATTTGTGTCTTTTTTGCAATCAATTATCGAAATTTGCATCTTTTACACAATCTTTTGACGGTTATTTTAAAACTAAATTTGCCGAGCTTTTTTCACAATCTTTCGCTGAAATTTGGGTTTTTTTTTCTATAATTTGACGAAATTTGCATATTTTATAGGATTTTTTTTAAAGAAAATCTAATTTTTCTGCTACTTTTTGACGAATCAACCATTAGCTAAATGAAAAGAAATTTTATCCAAAATGCACAAATCAGTTAAATGTTATCCATTTCAATTTAAACAACATATTATTTTATTATTTAAATTTCTGAAACTAGTAGTAAATAGTGGAGATTCTTTATTAATGTTAGAATGAAGCCTATTTAAATAAAAGCTTTTAATTTACATAAATTTTATTAATGTAAATAATGTATAATAATTACCATATTAATTAGAGATCAATCAAAAATACGATTTTGTTTTTGGCCCAAAATCTGAGTTTCTGAGTATTGCCAAAAACGAGGGCGAAAATTTGGCCAGATCGAAACACTTAATATTCTAAAAATCTTGTTTCTACCTTCGGTATACATATAATTAATTTCAATTATGTATATTTATGTATGTATTAATTACTTTAAAAGATAAAATTTAATTACTTAAAAATTTTTTGGATATTACCATTTTAGGCCAAAAAGTACGAAGGTCACCTAAATTCGGTTTTGGCTTAAAAACCTTTTTCGATCTATCCTCAGTATTTAAAAAAAAAGTAAATAAAATCTAGTGTTCACTCTAGAAATAAAAAGGGCATGGTGCTATTCACAAAAAAGGACACTAAAGAAGCAGAAAAGGGCACTTTTGGAAGAAAAAAAATATTATTGCCTTTAGAAGAAAAAAAATAGAAAATGGGAAAATACATAGTTTTTAAGTAAGATAAATCGAATAATATTAATTTAGAATGGTTTTATGATATAAAAATTAAAAATACAATTACATTAAACCATGATTGAATAGTTTGATGTTCTTTTTCTTAAAGAAATGAAAAAAATCTACCATTTTTGGACGCACAAATTTAGAAATACAACGCAATAAAATAAATTTTTATTAAAAATTTCTGGGTAAAACCAGTGGTGCATTTTGCTACTTTTAAAAAGGGCAGGGTGCATTTTGAAAATTTGAAAAAGGGCATAGCGCTGCACCCTTCAGAAATGGCTTAGAATGAACACTATAAAATCTTTATTTTTCTTAGTATAATGCAACATAGCACAGCAAAAAAGATTTTTAGCAGTAGGATGCTGCAATCAATTTCTCAACTTAAATTGGATGAAAGCAAAAAATGAAGATTTTTTTTTCAAATTCCTACACTTCAGGACAGTTTAAAAGAATTTTGACATACCCATAGATGTTTTTAGAACACTAATCTTTTAAAATCAGCATTTAAATATTCATGCTACATGAAAAATCTAAAAAATTACAAACTTATTTATTTACTGTGTTGCACAGTTCAAAATAATACACATTTATATGAAAATAAGACATTTTTGTATGAAAAATAAGCAATTTGTAGGTAGTTCCTTTTCCTTTCTTTTTCTTTCTTTCTTAATTAAATGGAGCAATTAATAAAAAAACTCATTCCATAATAAGAAATCCCAACCTCTACAGTAATAAAAATCCATCGACTGAAAATGTCTGCTGAACCTGAAGTTTGTTATTAAAAAAATAACTTATCTTTGCAAAAGTAATATATTTAATAATAATTAAATTTTCCAATTTTAGATTTCATGTAATTATACTTTAATTCTTTTACATAGTTTAGCTTTGAGCATTTGTTTTGGTTTCTGGTGGTTTCTTCCGGTTTTTTCCAGTTTCTTCCACTGTCCTGGAAGAAATAGGTTTCTTCCGGAAGAAACCCAACCCTGCCGGATTGGGTCTGGTCCCAATTAATCCGAATTATTGGGGTTTTACTGTAGTACCACAAACTACTATAATTGTAAAAAACAGTCCAAATGTATAAATTTTATACTTAATGTGTATAACTTGGTAAGTATGAGTACATTGTGCATGAAATAATCAAGTATAGTATAATTAGAATGATTTAATTACCATCATTATATGTTTAGAACATTTGAAACTCAGCAGAACCACTGTTGAAAAAACGTGGGAGGAAAAAGAAAAGAAAAGAAAAACTATGCCTATAAAAATGTGTATTTTGAAGAATTAATTTTTGATTTTGAATTCAATTTGATTATGTTTTTAATTCAAAATATTTATTATTTTTGATTTTGAATTCAATTTGATTATGTTTTTAATTCAAAATATTTATGCATTATAAAATAAGGCCGTGCCGAGTACTTTGTATTTACTCAGCATTCAGTCAATTTATTGTGTACCAAGTACAATACCGAGTAGTTGTAAGAATTAATTTTTAAGCATTATTATTATTATTACAATGAAAAATTAATTGTTGCAGTACATTATAAATGAAAAGAATCAATGTTTAAAGCTCCAAAATACTTCATTCCTTTTGGCAAATTACTTTTGAAGTCAAAATATTTTATGCATAATAAACTAGGATCATACTGAGTACTCTGTATTTACTTGATACTCAACGTACTCAGCCAAATTTTAGAAAGAGTCCGAGTACCAAGTACAATACCGAGTAGCTGTAAGAATTTCAATTTTTAAGCATTATTATTTATACAATGAAAAATTAATTGCTGCAGTACATTATAAATGAATAAAATCAACGTTTAAAGCTCCAAAATACTTGACTTCTTCTTGCAAACTAGTTTTAATAGTCACAGCATACCATCATCATCATATTTTGCACTGATAATGGAATGCTGTGGCTATTGAAACTAGTTTTCAAGAAAGAAAATATTTTGGTGCTTTAAATGTTCTTTATTTATTTATAACATTACTGAAGACAGGATTTTATAATCAATCTGTAAAAGTTATTTGAATATAAATGTATAATATACTTAGTACATATTTTCCAGAACCTAATTGCTGAAATTCAATATTTTTCCAAGCCCGACCAATGAAATTCACAATTTATCCGTGTCCAATTGACGGAAATTGTAGTTTTTTCCTCCCACAATCGACGAAATTAGTCATTTTCCTGTGCATTATTGATGAAATTCACGATTTTTTCAGCCTGATCTGCAAAATTTGCAATTTTTACGAAGACAAACAAAATTCACAATTTTTGCAAATCCCGTTGACGAAATCTGCGACTTTTCCGTGCATGATCGACAAAATTTGCGATTTTTCCGAGCCTGATCGATAAATGTTGCTATTTTTTTGCTCCTATTCGGCAAAATTTGTAGTTTTCCCTCGACAAAAATTGCGATATTTCTATACCTGACCAATGATAATCGCGATTTTTCGGAACCAAAACTTGGCATTTCTCCGTACCTGATTGTCAAAATTTGCGCTTTTCCTGTTCTCTATCAACAAAATTTGCGATTTTTGTTCGTGATAAACTGACAAAGCTTATGAATGTTCTGTGACTGAAATTTTCCACATCTCCGCAGCAAATTGACGAAATTTAAGATTTTTCTTGCAACCTTTTCCCAAGCCCGACTAACGAAGTTAGCATTTTTTGCAGCGTCAAATTGATAAAAATTGCGATTTTATGCTTGCGATAAACTGAAAAAATTCATGATTGTTCTGCAGCCGATCAATGAAACTTTCATTTTTTTCTGTGCATCTTAGGCGAATTTTATGATTTTCTGTGTTCTATTAACAAAATTCGTGATTTTTTTTTGTCATATAATAACAAATTCGTCATTTTTTTAGTCTATGATCAACAAAATTAGTGATTTTTCTATGCCCTCCCTTCGATATTTTAAATTTTCTATGCAACACTTCCTATGCACCAGTAGAATTAAATTGATCCCAGGAAAATATCACAAATTCTAGGGAACTCCAAAAAAAACCAGTCTTAAATATTTTTAGTGAAATAGGTACAAGTGTGCAGAAAATGTTTCTACTCCTAACATTTCCCCAATCCACGTGAGAATTTCCCCCAATATTTTACAAAATATTATAGGTAAATGCTGCATTGCCGTAGGTAAATAACATTTATTTTTACAATATTTCTCAACTTATGCACGAATATACATGGCAGATGCTATTCTGAGTGAAAAAAAAAAAAAAATATCTGAAATTCTCAGCAACTTTTCTAGAAGGTTAAAAGAGGGTGTGATAAGGAGGAAAGGAAGTCACTCTGAGCACTATGTTTTTTTCACAGACCTTTGATGGAATTCACGTTTTTTGGTGAACTTTTGACGAAATTTGCGTCTTGTAACGGTCTTTTTATGAAATTCACTTTTATTTTGCGTTCGTTTGACAAAATTTGCCGTTCCTTCGTGATTTTGGATGGAATTTGATGTTTCTGGCGATCTTTTAAGGAAATTTGATTGTTTTGTAACCTTTTGACGAAATTTGCGATTTTTCTGTGTTCTTTTGGCAAAATATGTGAATATTTCACCAAAGTTTTGTTTATATAGTATTTTTTATATTGTTTATATAGTATCTGTTTATTTAGTTTTTTGTTTTGATGAAAATTGTGGTTATTTTGCGATCTTTTCACAAAATTCGCAGTTATTTTGTGATCTTCTGACTACATCGTATTTTGAAGCAATTCTTGGACAAATTTCATAGTATTTGTGTCTAAATGTTAAGATTGATCACAGATTTTTTTTTTCTCTCGTAATCGAATGCTTTAATTTTTTTTAAAATTCAGAGCAGAATATTCAGAACTTGACATACGATACATATTATTCTGAGATCGATTTTGTGAAGGTCACCTATGAATCTTTTTATTTGCAGTAAAAGTTTTCTAACTTAGCAAAATCTGGAATTCGTTGTTAAAATCAGTTGCAATATATATTTGTACAAAATTTTTCCAGGTGGTTAAAACTTTCATTTCCCCCCGATCCTAGATCGCCAAATTGGACATATTCTGCACCCCTGCTAGTGTACCCTTTTTTAGAATGTTTCCTTTTCGAAAAAAATGTACCCTTTTTTTAAACTACTGTTTTTTTTTTTTAAATACTGCCCAGCACCCCCTCCTTCTTTTTTTAAGGGTCAGTACTTGATCACTCTTTAAAAATTTTTTGGTAGGGTACTGTAAATATGTCATTACTTATCAGCCAAAACAGCCGAAATTTAAAAAATTAACACCAGTCAAGATTCAAAACTCAATGCTAGCATATCCTTACTATTGGATTCTGTTAGTATGTTGAAAAAATAAATGCAATTTCTAATAAATATTTAAAATTCATACTTTAAAAAAAATTTAACTCTGTAAAAGCTGAATGTCAATACTGTTACAATGAAAGGATTACAGCATCCCAATATAAAATAGTCAGGCTTGTTCAGTTCAAATTTTTGAAAAATGTAATAAAATTATTATTTTAAATATCCACATAATTGTTCTGACATACATCATCGGAAAGACATATTGGTACTTACGTATTAACGAAACCGCAGCAGAAGTTGCACTAATGCATCAATAAAAAGCAATCTTTGTAGTTCGCACGCACCCGCAGTTTTCATCTTGATTCATTGTTGCCTTGTTGTATGCTGATTTTTGGCACCATTTTAGTGCTTTTTTTTTTTAGTTTTTTTTCTCCTTTTTTTGATGCCATTTTTTGTGCGCTTCTGCTGCGGTGGCGTTAATACGTAAGTACCTACATATTTGACAAAAAATGTAAAAAAATGACTAAACACTTACTTGGTTGAAATCGTAAAAAAAAACATCAGTATAACAAACATCAGTTGAAACATCAGTATGAATGCAGAAGTATAGGGTCACCCGGGCTAATTCTTGGTCACAGTACTTTCCAACTTTTAAGTACTTTTAAGATGTCAGAAATCAGAAAGTAAGCAGTTTGGATTGGAATACACTCTTAAAATATTGTTTTACTTCTCTATGCAAGCAGGAACTCGCGAAAAACAGTTGACTTATGTATATATGTGAGAAAACAATCAGAAAACTCGTCTTAAAGAAATAGCTATGTGTTTTGATATGCATGACATATATTATATATATACACATATACATTTTGAAAAATCAAAGCAGTTTTAGAAAATTTTCTAATTTAATCTAACACTTAGCTGCTGTGAGAGAAATTGTCGCAGAGCTACTTTGAGTAGCTTCTAAAACACTGATCGAAGCATGAATAAAATGTACGATTAATTCGTAGAATGCTGTTTCTGTAGTAAACTTTATGTACAGGACTATTTTAACAGAATTCTCTAGCAATAGTATTAGGACTAAGATGCAAAGAAAATTTTTATTAATATCTGAAATTAAACCGAAAATTGCATGTTAAACTGTTTAAATTGAGAAAACTAGCAATCTGAAGTGAAACCGCTAACAGTAGTTAAATGCTAACCACATAAAAAAGCAAATGTGAATGATTTTAATTTTTGTTCTAAATGAAATTTATTATTATTATTATTTGAACAATGGATTTGTAATATTTCAAAGTGCCTATGGTAAAAATTGAAAAAATATTTTTAAAATCCCAATGACCTTTCCTTTATGCTACTTAAAACACTCAAGATATGTTTTATTTTCAGAATTGGATACACTGTCTACGAACTTTAAAGATCTTATAGCGAATAAAGAAAGCTGCGACACAACTCTGCATGTGCAGGATAAAGAGTACAAGGCGCACAGAGCTGTCTTGATAGCGAGATCTTCCGTCTTCGCTGCTATGTTTCTGCACGAAACTTCAGAAAAACAGACAGGCATTGTTACCATCCCGGACTGCGATCCCGAATCTTTCGGAGAGTTTTTGGAATTTTTGTACTCTGGAAAATTCGAAAATCCATCATCCCGCAACGCACTTTATTTGTATGAGACGTCAGACAAATATGAAGTCGAGGAACTCAAAATATTTTGCATGGAGTATCTAATGGAAAATATTAATGTGGAAAATGTGTGCGATGTTGCGATTCTTGCTGATAAATACGAAGAGGACAACTTGTTATCTGCAGCTCAAGTGTTTCTCCACAAAAATCTAGACGAAATTTTAGACACTTCTGAATGGGATTCCTTAGTTAAGAATAACTTCCGCTTATCCAAAAAACTGCTAAAAGGCATGTCATCAAAACTGAAAGTTGTTGAATCAGTTCCAAGCTAAGATTCAATCTTCGAATTCACAGATGTCTTTGTAATGATTTCCTGTAATCAATACTTCAAACTTTCCAATATAATTACTTCTTTCTTAATATGATTTCATATTTGTGATATCAGCTTGAAATAAAATTGTGAAAAGGATAATTTTGATTTTACTTTTATTAAATTTTAATTATTTTTAGATTTAGCAAGACTCCAAGAACCCTCAAGAACTACTTTTTTTTTACGATATTTTAAAATGTTCTGAAGTTTCGACAAATAGTTCTTCGATATTTTTCGTTGTACTTTTTTGTCCTAGATAAACTCTAATCTCTTTAATTATTTTTTGAAAAAAAAAACATTATTTTTTGCTATACAAGCACAATAGGGTTTATATCATATTTTAAACTTTTTTTTTTCTCTCATAATAGAAAAAAACTTAATAAACAAGTCAGAAATTGCACGTCAAGCGTGCGTCAAATGAAGTGCCTCGTACTAGAGCTAGTTTTAAAAATATTCAGATCTTGGTGTAATAGTATCAGATCAATAGTATCAATAGTACTTCAGATACAGTACAGTAGCTGAAATCTTTCGTGTGTCCATGTAAATACTATCTAATTTCTATAATACAGGAAGTAACCTTTCGTAAACCTCAGCAACGTATATCAATTTCAAAAATTTTGAAATAGTTTAATAGTATTAAAACGTTCCCCTTACAATGTTTCCTATTATACCATTTTGTAATGGAATACTTTTGTGTGGCTCTGTAAATGAATAACAACTATCCTTTGCGCCTCAGATTGTACTAGATGCATTTTTCAGTATATATTCCTTAGAAGGATGTGAATTATATTATGTTCGAAAGAATATAACGTCATTAAAATGCATTCGAAACTATTTTTTCCCTTAGCCATAATGTAACGGAATAATTTTGATTGTCCCTATAATTAAACCATTCATCCGATTTTCATAAAATTTGAAATGATTCGATAAACGCAACAATTTTTTTTTCAAAAAAATGTAATATTTTTGAATTACTATAATTTTATCATTAAAATTATTACTGTTTTTTTTTTAATGAATAGTAAGTATATTTCTGGATAATAAAATTAAAGCACAGCAAAAGAAACTCTCAAAATGAATCTGTCTATAAATCCTGTCTTAAACGTGAAATGTAATGATTCGTGCAAAGTAAATTTAATAGCAAGAAAAAAGAATATGATACATTTAGAACAAGCTATGTTCCTACTAAGAAATAAACCTGTCGTTAATATATTTTTTCTCCTATCCTGTGCGAATCCTTCTTAGAAGATTTTACTGTATGGGATTTTTCGATTTTTAAGTTTCCAAGGCATAAAATGATATTAAGGCTGCTCCCATCTGCTCTGCTCAACAAGTGCGAAATGTTTTGACACATTTACAAATCCATTTTTTAACGGAAAGATATAAAATTGGAAGGCCTGACTATGGAAGCGATTTGATTTCGAACTGAATTTTCCATTTTTTGATCAATAAATTATTTGTTGAGTTATAAGTGATTTCGATCACGTGACAAGCACGATTTTCACCCCAGTTTGAGTGGTTATTTTTCTTTCGCGAGGAAATTCGGTTCAAAATGCCCCCTTTGACACCATTTTCTGAAAAATCTATTGTGTTTGCAAATTATGGGAAAATGATTGCAATTAAATAATTTCTGCACCTGCTAGTTTCAAGCAATTCCAAACAAAAATAAATTAAAACATATGTCATAAAGTTGTCCTTTTTGACTAAGAACAGCCTTAATTATCACAAAAATAAAGATAAAATATAATAATAAACAAATAATAATAAATACATAAAAATAAAGATTCATTTAAAAATTAAATATCTCAGTCCGAAGTGCTTTTTTAAAAGAAAGTTGACAAACATGAAAAAAAAACTAGTCGTTGGAGGCCACCGTAATACTTACCCATCATGGATATGTATATGAAAATAAAACATGTGAAAACTATTTATACAATGCATTGCAATTCATAAACAAAATTTAAATATTGTTAATACACATAGTAATGCTCTATTAAAGAACTGCTGATGTACCAATTTCGACAAATTATATAAAACGCTAAACTACTAGTACCGAACTGCGTAAAAGAAACATCCTTATAACTCCAAAAATAATAATTATATTAACTAACAATTAACTGTGTCGGATTAAGCGTCTCATTTCCAATTAAAATATACCTCTGAATTGAAATTTGAATGAAATACAGGGTCATGAAAAATCGAAGAATGTGAAAAACAGGATTACAGATATCTCGGCAACTAATAATCCGATCGACTTCGTTCTATATGCAAAATGTGTGTTATTTTATTGCCTTTTACGTCCATTCCTTAGAACAAAAAATTTCGAAAATTTTTATATACCTTTCATCAGACCGAATTTTTCGAGAGCCCGAGAAAAATAGTTCCGGATAATCGAGGTTGCTGATATTAAATAGGCTTCGTGCCATTTTTACATACTAACTTCATACAAAATTTCAAGTCTCTATCTCAATTTGTTCGGGGGATAGAGCGTTTACAGACAGACAGACGGATGGCAAAAAATTTTTTCTAAAAATATGTTTTTCGGAATCTCTACTATCTAAAACGTGTAAATCCGTCAAATTTTTTTTTTCGATTTTCAAAACGATTGCATGACTTACCCTATACTACGTATGATGGGTAAGTAAAAAGGTATTTTTGATCAGAATTTCTTGTACAAGATGATTTTTAACCACATCGAGATAGAAATTTATGTTTTCTGGAAATTTAATTGGTCCGGGCTAATCAAGTTTTTGTACGAGCAGGGCCTGGCGGAACTTTTTGCTTTTATATATTCAGCTGAACTAATTCCGAGATTTTACTTTTTGTACCGGACTGTGTTAATATTTCTTTTCTACGGATCGAAACTTTAACTTTATACTGGTCCGGGCCAATAATTTTTGTTTTGTGCCACAATGGGCCGGACAAAAGAGGTCTAATTTCAGCCTGTGTAAACGTCTTATTTGTGTTTCTACAACGCAACTGTTGGGTGTATTTGTAACACAGATTAAATTCTTTGAATTTATAAATTATCAAAGTAAAGAAGCAAAAGGCAAGATAGATAAGGAAAAGAAATCAACATATTTCAGAATGCTCTTTATAAAATAAACGAAGAATACTTACAGATAAAATATTAAATTGTATACAAAAACTAGTCGTTGGGGCCCACCGTAATACTTACCCATCATGGATATGTATATGAAAATAAAACATGTGAAAACTATTTATACAATGCATTGCAATTCATAAACAAAATTTAAATATTGTTAATATACATAGTAATGCTTTATTAAAGAACTGCTGATGTACCAATTTCGACAAGTTATATAAAACGCCAAACTATTCACGTAGTACCGAACTGCGTAAAAGAAACATCCTTATAACTCCAAAAATAATAATTCTATTAACTAACAATTAACTGCGTCGGATTAAGCGTCTGATTTCCAATTAAAATATACCTCTGAATTGAAATTTGAATGAAATACAGGGTCATGAAAAATCGAAGAATGTGGAAAACAGGATTACAAATATCTCGGCAACTAATAATCCGATCGACTTCGTTCTATATGCAAAATCTGTGTTATTTTATTGCCGTTTACGTCCATTCCTTAGAACAAAAAAATTCGAAAATTTTTATACATCTTTCATGAGAACGAATTTTTCGAGAGTCCGAAAAAAATAGTTCCGGATAATCGAGGTTGCTGATATTAAATAGACTTCGTTCCATTCTTACATACTAACTACATACAAATTTTCAAGTCTCTATCTCAATTTGTTCGGGAGATAGAGCGTTTACAGACAGGCAGACAGACAAACGGACAGCAAAAAAAAAAAATTCTAAAAATATGTTTTTCGGAATCTCCACTATCTAAAACGAGTAAATCCATCAAAATTTTTTTTTCGATTTTCAAAACGATTGCAAGACTTACCCTATACTACGTATGATGGGTAAGTAATATAAAATCTTTCTTAGGTATAATTCAGCTTCATTTTAAACATAGGAGTAAAATATTATCGAAACAATCTAAATTATGTTTGAAAACTATAATTGGCCTTAAAAATAGAAAAAAAAATTCTCAAATTGAAAATTACTTAATAAATTTCTTTTTGGAGAATTTATAAATTAAGTATAGACAAAACAGGTTTTTAAGGCCGAAACCGAATTTCGCTGATTGATAGTAATAGTTAATAATAATACATAACAGAATATGAAGTTTGATGACATTTAGTATATTATTTATTGTTAAAATCCTGTAAATCTTGAAAAATGCAGCATAACAGCGCCACCTTTTGGACGATTTGCACCAACACTTAATTAGTGACGATTTGTATTAACATCAAACTAAATCTGAAATTTGTTCAAAATCCATGCGTTGCTATTTGAGATAGAGCTAGTGCAGAAATCGTGAAAAATGTAGCATAGCAGCGTCACCCATCTGCTGCGCAGTTCACACCAAAACTTAATCAGCAATAAATTATGTGAATGTCTAACTGAATCTGAAATTTGATGACAATTTGTGTATTAATTCTTGAGGTACAGTTTTTGCGAAAATTGTGAAAGCACAGCCTATCAGCACCACTTTTTGGAAGAGTTACACTTTACTTAATATCTAAAATAACTTATGTAAAAGTATAACTGAATCTAAAGTTTTATTAAATTATGTGCATTAATTCTTATGATAGAGCACCTTCAAAATTTACATCATGCACTGATAAACTCACAAATAGACATTTCCCAAAAACTGTCACTGTTTAGTACCTTCAAAAATATAAATCCTTCGAAAACTCGAAGTCTAATTTTTTTCACGAATCGAATACTTTTTTTTTTTTTTTTTTTTTTTTTTGTAAAGATACAGAAAAGCAAAAAGAGTGAGTAATTAAAATTCGAAACGTCAGTTCAACAGTTATTTTTGGACGTATACATAAACACATATATGTAAAAAAATTGTACAGCCTTCTTCGTTGGCAGTTAGTTAAATATATAATAATAAATACATAATTCGGTTTGTTAAAAGTATAATTCGTTAATGCCTCGAATACTACTATGTAAATGCAAGTATGCTTCTCATGAATAATAAATAAGAAATAATTTAAAAAGGAATATTAAATAAACATGTTAAATATTTTCGTTTAAATCTTGGGAATATCATAATGTGTAGAAATACAACGTATAGAGTATCATGATACCAAAAAAGTTTTTTAAGTTATTTTTTTAAGCCATGTAATTGTGTTTAATAAATGTCTTCTATCAATGCATCATTCTTCATCGTGATTTGTTTTAAAAACTCTTCAATCTTGAATGAATCATTACATTAAAGATCAGGGAAACAAAGAAATCGAAGAAAAAGCTGCGCCCGAGGCAAAGTTTCAGTTAGGCGCACCCCCTCTACATTTTCATGTTTTTCTAAAAAACTGACGTCATCACCCCTAATGAAGCCGGAGATTTGGCGTTTTTCTTGGCGATTTTCTGGCAACCTCGTATATCTTTGTTGACATATTATAGATGTAAACAACAAATTATTATCACAAGTTATGTGAAACATGACACATCACATACTATAATGTATTTCAGAATAATAATTAAATCAACGTGAAAAATTATGATTATCAATATTTAAAAAATATATAGTAGATAAAAAAAAAATTCATAAACAGCTGTAATTAAAAAAATTGTTTTATTACGTATTTTCGGGTGTATAGCCCGCACCCTGTGTATAACCCGCACCCCTAAATCGAGCAGTGCAGTAAAAAAAGTTCATGTATAACCCGCGGGGATGCATCGGTGTATAATCCGCGGGCTATACACCATTTACGAACGTATATTTCGACCAGGGTTCGAAATTAGAAGCCATTAGTCATAATTTTTAACTCAAATTTACCAAATTTTTTCGTGATGCATAACATCTACAGTAATTGGGCTAAAAAATTAAGATTATCAGTACCGTAATTTTCGGAAGAAACGCCGTGGCGTTTACGGGTTTTAAGATAAAATTTCAAGCGATGCGGCGTTTACGCACATTTTTTTTTCAAACAAGCGTGATATATATTTTTTAAATTTTTCCGAAAATTAAAAAAAAAAAACGGTGATAAATTCAAAATTTCGGACATAAAATGTATACGTATTTTAGGTCATTGTTTGCCAAAAGGATCGAATCCTCGGAATCGATCCGAAATGCACCAACTCCGAAAAGGAACGATTCCTTGGACTCTATCTTAAATGAAAAGACTCCGGAAAAGTTCGATTCCTAGAACTCGTTCGGAAATGAAGCGAATCTGTAAAGGAACGATTCCTCGGAATCGTTTCGAAAAAGACTGACTGCTCTGAATCTTTCCGAAATGACATAAATCACGCACTTTTTTTTTATTCTTTGCAACAGGTTAAGGTACCAACTCCGAAAAGGAACGATTCCTCGGACTCTATCTGAAATGAAACGACTTCGGAAAAGTTCGATTCCGTGAACTCCTTCCGAAATGAAACAACTCTCTAAAGGAACGATTCCTCGGAATCGTTTCGAAAAAGAACGACTACTCTGAATCGTTCCGAAATGATATAAATCATGCACTTTTTTTTGTTCTTTGCAACAGGGTCGGTAGATTATTTTTTTGAAAAATAAACTAAAAATGATTTTAAATTCAGATTTGTCGAGATTGGAAGGGTTCCGGATTTTGGATTTTGTACTCTACAAACACAATGACTATTATACATCTATCAGTGCAATACTTGGCGATAGTTGCGACTGCGACAGTTTTTCCAAATCCAGAAATAACTGTATTTAAGCAGTAAAATAAAGCCTTTACAAACATGGGAGAACTCTCTAAATTTCGTGGCATAGCGAAAAAAATTTACAAATTTCGATGTTTTTTCAAATTTTTTGAGGTTTAAAAATTGTAGAAAAAATATCACGATTTCCAATAAAAAAAAAAAAAAAAAAAATCTTTGTATAACCCGCACCGTGTATAAGCCGCAGTGGCTTTTTGGAAGGTTTTTTCTTGTATAAGCCGCGGACTATACACCCGAAAATACGGTACTCAAGATTATTTACTTTGGAGTAAAGAAAATTTATAATTACAAAAAATATAACGATTGATTGACATATTGCAAGCAGAAATTTGCATATTTATTAAATGTTTCACTTTTAACGCTTATTGTATATTCATCTATTTATATATAAGTATTATTTATATAAAATCATATTTTAATATACCAGGCTAAAACGCTCCTTTACGCTCAACTAAAACGCTCCTTTTTTAAAAGATAAAATTGTATTTTAATATATTAAGCTGTAATGCCGAACCAGAACACTTTATTATTTTTATTATTATTATTATTTTTAACAAAAGCATGAAGGATTCATTGTAGATGTTATCACAACTTATTTGTGAATTTTACTTCCTTTTTAATTTCTGCTTTTCTAATGATTTTTTTTCCTCAATATTATATTTAAAATTTACTTCTTTATATTTCTGAATTAGAATTTATTAAAATAGAAAGTAAACCAAATGCTAGAGCACATTATTGCACACAATCAATGATATTGAGAAATTCAACATATTCGTACTTTAATATTCATAAGTTAATAAAATGCCAGCATTTTAGAATTCCCTCTATAGCATTTATCCCTATTCTAAAGAATTCAACATTCTTTTAATATTAGCCTGAACAAATTGAATCTGTGCTGTAGATTATATTGAAACCTGTTTGACAAATTATAACCACGGAGTAAGAAACAGGAGGGGAAACTTAATGCGCATGACTCTTCGAAAATACAAAGTGAAATTTAGGTAAATAATGAGGGGGCTGCGATACGATGTAGGCTGGTTTTTTAGCAGACGTTCAATACGGTTGTATGCTTAAGACGCATATGTTCGAATTAAAAGATATTTCAATTTAATCGTTTATGTCTCATATTGATATTTCATAAAATAAATTAAGATGGGATATAAATGATCCTGGATGTAAAACAGGCTATGATAGTAAAAAAAGTCGAAGGGAATAAAAAATTAAGTTTATTCCGTGCTCTACAAGTGAGTGATGTTTTTTAGGCTTTAATATAAAGCTATTTACTTGTAATTATATTTATATTCAGAATTTTTTATAGTCAATAGATCTTAATGTATATGTTTTTTAAATGTTATGTGGAATAATAAAGCACAGACTTTGTTTTGTGTCTAAATACAAACTTATTTAATGTGCAAAAGACTTCTAAATTTTTACAAAACATTAATTAGTCAAAGGTGTTTTATGGATTTTTATAGCATTTATAAGTAATTTTTATTATTTCTTTATCTACTGTTTATGGATCATAAAAAATGCAATATAGCAGCGACACCTATTAAGCAATTTACACCAAAAACTAATCATCATCAATTTATATCAGGGACTACCTAAATATAAATTTTTATTAAAATCCGTGCGTAGTTCTTGAGATACAGATATAGCGTAAACCGTGAAACAATGCAGCATAACAGTGCCACCTGTTGAGCGATTTACACCAAAAACTGATCAGCATCAGTTTAAATAAGAGACAACCTAGATAAAAAATTTTATTGCAATCCGTGTGTAGTTCTTGAGATACAGATATTGTGTAAACCGTAAAACAATGCCACATAACAGCGCCACCTGTTGAGCGGTTTACACCAAAAACTGATCAGCACCAGTTTAAATAAGAGACTACCTAAATAAAAAAAATTATGACAATCCGTGCGTAGTTCTTGAGATACAGATATTGCGTAAACCGTAAAGCAATGCAGCATAATAGCGCCACCTGTTGAGCGATTTACACCGAAAACTGATCAGCATCAATTTATATCAGGGACTACCTAAATATAAATTTTTATTACAATCCGTGCGTAGTTCTTGAGATACAGCTGTTGCGTAAACCGTAAAATAGGCAGCATAACAGCGCCACCAGTTGAGCGATTTACACCAAAAACTGATCAGCATCAATTTATATCAGGGACTACCTAAAACTAAATTTTTATTAGTATTCGTGCGCTAGTTCTTGAGATTTAGCTGTTGCGTAAATCATAAAAAATGAAGCATAGCAGTGCCATCTTTTGAGCGATTTACGCCAAAAACTAATCAGCAATAATTTCTATCAGGGTCTTACATAAATATCAATTTTTATTAAATTCCGTGAATTTTTTCTTGAGATAGAGCACCCACAAAATACCTGTCACAGAGAGATATTTTATAAAAGCATGTTTTTTGGAATCTCTGACCCCTAAAACGTGTACAATCCGTCGAAAACCAGAATTCGAAAATTTATACGAATCCAATACTTTCTTCTTGTAGAGATAGAAGGCAATAAAAGAAAAAAATTGGTGCTGGTAGAATAAATTTGGTGCTCCCTCAATCTCCTCGGACGGGGCGAATCCTCCCCCCCTCCCCTTTCACATGGACCTGAATGTCCGGATGGTAAAGATGGGGATTTAAACGCAAAAATTCTTGAATGGACAAAGAAAATTTTTGATTAGAAAATTTATTTTGACTGCACAGTCACAAATAAAAGATAGAAGCAAAGTTAAAAAAAATAATTAATAAAAAAAAAAAAACAATTTTTAAATTATTTTAAATGTATATTCTGGAGATCTTATGATTTGCACATTTTTTTTTTTTTTTTTTTTTTTTTTTTTTTTTTTTTTGCCTCCAAATAATTAAAATAAAAATTTGCTTTAATTCTACATGCATTAATTGCATAAATATCCAAAGTTATGGATTATTAAATTGTTCAAAGGTTTTAAAAACTATACGAGAAATTAAAATTTACTCCAAAATATTTGATTAATACTTAATTTCTAAAAATCATAAGTCTATCTCTTTGCGATATTCAACTTACTTACAACAGTCATTTTAATCTGCGATATTCAATGTTTTTAAATAGCCTGCCCTTTGGTTTTTGTGAGATTGATCTCGTATTTTAAATGGCTTAAAAACGAAAATGAAGCGCCGAATACCTATAAAAAAATATGTATGTTGTGAAGAAAACTTCAATTAACCAGATTTTCATTTCTACAACTTTCTAAAAATTCAGATTTTTCGTAATTTTTTTTTTTTAATGACCATTTTTTCCATTGAAAAGCATTGCAGAAGCATCGATCGACAGCCTGCATGCAGCGGTGTTGCCACATATAAAAAAATCCGCATTGCAAAATTTTAACACTACTTTCCCCTCCTGCTTCTGACTCCGTGGTTATAACAATAGGAGTGGTGTTGTTTTTTCCACAGAGGAGGGAAGGTAAGGCTTATCCATAGATCAGAAATAACAACTTATTATTAGACGTCAATGGGCTTATCTGAGGGAAGGCTTACCTGAATCAGACCCGTGTCAAAGTTTGTTTACTCAACTGAATACGCACGTGCTTTCAGTACTCTTGCTTCCATCTTGTTTTCAGGAAGCGTTGTGTTGTGTTGCATTAGTTGTGAAGAAAGTATTCTGTTAGTCCTTTTGTCTTTAGTTATTACAT